>CM061751.1:198734318-199445952 GCA_030979885.1 Lolium multiflorum
CATTTGTGTCCACCATACCTACCTACTACATGGTATTTCTCTGCCATTCCAAAATAAATTGCTTGAGTGCTACCTTTAAAATTCCATTTCTTGTCTTTGCAATACATAGCTCATGGAAAATAGCCTTAAAAACTATTGTGGTGAAGAATATGTAGCTATGTATCTTATTTCTTATAAGTTGCTTGTTGAGCGGTAACCATGCTTCTGGGGACGCCACCAACTATTACACCTTTGTTGAATATCATGTGAGTTGCTATGCATGTTCGTCTTGTCTGAAGTAAGGGTGATTTCTCATGATCAAATGGTTTGAGTATGCATATTGTTAGAGAAGAACATTGGGCCGCTTAACTAAAGCCATGATCCATGGTGGAAGTTTCAGTTTGACAATTAATCCTCAATCTCTTATGAGAATTTTATCTGTTGTTGAATGCTTATGCATTAAAGAGGAGTCCATTATATGTTGTCTATGTTGTCCCAGATAATGTCTAAGTTGAGAATAATCAAAAGCGAGAAATCCAATGAGCTTTCTCCTTAGACCTTTGTACGGGCGCATAGAGGTACCCCTTTGTGACACTTGGTTGAAACATATGCTATGCAATGATAATCCATGTTAATCCAAGCTAATTAGGACAAGGTGCGAGCACTATTGGTATACTATGCATGAGGCTTGCAACTTATAGGATATCTTATACATAACACATATGCTTTATTACTACCGTTGACAAAATTGTTTCTATGTTTTCAAAATAAAAGCTCTAGCACAAAATAGTAATCCATGCTTCCCTCTGCGAAGGGCCTTCGTCTACTTTATGTTGAGTCAGTTTACCTACTTCTTTCTATCTTAGAAGAAAACACTTGTGTCAACTGTGTGCATTGATTCCTACATACTTGCTTATTTGCATTCATCATATTACTTTGTGTTGACAATTATCCATGAGATATACATGTTGAAGTTGACTGAAGCTTATATCTTCCTTTGTGTTGCTTCAAAACTTTCTACTAAGAATTTATTGCTTTATGAGTTAACTCCTATGCAAGTCTTATTGATGCTTGTCTTGAAAGTACTATTCATGAAAAGTCTTTGCTATATGATTCAGTTGTTTAGTCATTATCTTTACCATTGCTTTGAATCACTTCATTCATCTCATATGCTTTACAATAGTATTGATCAAGAGATGATAGCATCAACTTCATAATTTGTTCTACAAACCTATTTGGGCAGAACTAAGCTTAGATGCTTGATACGTCTCAAACGTATCTATAATTTCTTATGTTCCATGCTACTTTATGATGACACTCACATGTTTTATACACACTTTATGTCATATATGCATTTTTCCGGCACTAACCTATTGACGAGATGCCGGCGCGTCTCTGTTTTTGGTTTCAAATCCTAGTAAGAAATATTCTTGGAATTGGACGAAATCAAGGCCCACGATCTTATATTTCCACGAAGCCCAACATCGAAGATGGACCGAGAGGAGGTCCATCGGCCTCACATGGCGGCGGCGCGGCGAGGGGCGCGCCCCTGGTGTGTGGGTGCCCTGCACCTTCCGACTCCGTTTCTTCGCTATATAAGTCGTCGTGACCTAAAACTTCGACACGAAAGCTAATACGAGAAAAGTTCCAGCCACCGCCATCGACGAAGCCAAGATTCGGACAAAGTCTCTCCGCACGCCGCCGGGACGGGGAAGTGCCCGAAAGGCATCTCCATCGACACCACCGCCATCCCATCGACGCCACGGCTCCCATGATGAGGAGGGAGTAGTTCTCCCCCGAGGCTAAGGGCTGTACCGTAGCTATGTGGTTAATCTCTCTCCCATGTACTTCAATACAATGATCTCATGAGTTGCTTTGCATGATTGAGATCCATATGATGAGCTTTGTAATCTAGATGTCGTTATGCTATTCAAGTGGATTTTACTTATGTGATCTCCGGAGACTCCTTGTCCCACGTGTGTAAAGGTGACAGGTGTGCACCGTGTGGGTCTCTAGGCTATATTTCATGTACTTATTCACTGAGTTATGATTTGAGTTGATGTCTCTATGAAATTGTGGTGTGTTAGTACCTCCTATGAATGCTCACAGTGACAGCGTGGGGTGTTTATTAGTACTTGGGAATACATCTTTAAGGTTTGCCTACATGATGAATTAGTGTTCGTTATCTTGCCAAAGAATAATTCAGAATCGCATAGTGAAGTGCTTATTTATATTCCTTTATGATTGCAATGTTGAGAGTGTCCACTAGTGAAAGTATGATCCCTAGGCCTTGTTTCTAAACATCGAATCTCCGTTTACTTACTGTTCTGTTGCATGTTTACTCGCTGCCATATTTTATTCAGATTGTTATTGCCGCTCATATACATCCATATCACTTGTATTTCACTATCTCTTCGCCGAACTAGTGCACCTATACATCTGACAAGTGTATTAGGATGGGACACAAGAGACTTCTTTATCGTAATTGCAGGGTTGCTTGAGAGGATATCTTTGACCTCTTCCTGAGTTCGATAAACCTGGGTGATTCACTTAAGGGAAACTTGAGTTCTACAAACCTCTGCTCTTTGAGGCCCAACACCGTCTACAGAATAGAAGCGTGCGAGACATCCATACACCCCTCAACAAAATGGTGTTGTTGAAAGGAAGAACCGACTATCATTGAGATGGCAAGAACCATGTTGAGTGAATTCAACTCACCCCACAACTTTTGGGGAGAAGCCATCTCTACACCGTCCACTACTCCAAGCTTTCCTCTGTCCCTGATACGTCTCGACGTATCGATAATTTCTTATGTTCCATGCCACATTATTGATGTTATCTACATGTTTTATGCACACTTTATGTCATATTCATGCATTTTCTGAATAACTTATTAACAAGATGCCGAAGTGCCGGTTCCGTTTTCGTTTTTTGGTTTCAAATCCTAGTAAGGAAATATTCTCGAATTGGACGAAACAAAGCCCAGGGGCCTATTTTTCCACGAAGCTTCCAAGTCCGAAGACGAGACGAAGAGGGGCCACGAGGGTGGCCAAACTCCCAGGCGGCGCGGCCCCACCCCCGGCCGCGCCGGCCATGGTGGGGCCCCGTGCCGCCTCTTGACTTGCCCTTCCGCCTACTTAAAGCCTCCGTGACGAAACCCCGTACCGAGAGCCACGACACGGAAAACCTTCCAGAGACGCCGCCGCCGCCGATCCCATCTCGGGGATCCAGGAGATCGCCTCCCGACACCCTGCCGGAGAGGGGAATCATCTCCGGAGGACTCTACGCCATGGTCGCCTCGGTGTGATGTGTGAGTAGTCTACCCCTGGACTATGGGTCCATAGCAGTAGCTAGATGGTTGTCTTCTCCCCATTGTGCTATCATTGCTTGGATCTTGTGAGCTGCCTAACATGATCAAGATCATCTATCTGTAATTCTATATGTTGCGTTTGTTGGGATCCGATGAATAGAGAATACTTGTTATGTTGATTATCAAGACTATGTCTATGTGTTGTTTATGATCTTGCATGCTCTCCATTATTAGTAGATGCTTTGGCCAAGTTGATGCTAGTAACTCCAAGAGGGAGTACTTATGCTCGATAGTGGGTTCATGCCTCCGTGAACTGGAGGAGTGACAAGAACCACTAAGGTTATGGATGTGTGTTGCCACTAGGGATAAAACATTAGTGCTATGTTCAAGGATGTAGTCACTAGTTACATTACGCGCAATACTTAATGCAATTGTCTGCTGTTAGCAACTTAATACCGGAGGGGGTTCGGATGATAACCTGAAGGTGGACTTTTTAGGCATAGATGCAGTTGGATGGCGGTCTATGTACTTTGTCGTAATGCCCAATTAAATCTCACTATACTCATCATGATATGTATGTGCATTGTCATGCTCTCTTTATTTGTCAATTGCCCAACTGTAATTTGTTCACCCAACATGCTTTTCTTATGGGAGAGACACCTCTAGTGAACTGTGGACCCCGGTCCAATTCTCTTTATCGAAATACAATCTACTGCAATACTTGTTCTATTGTTTTCTCGCAAACAATCATCTTCCACACAATACGGTTAATCCTTTGTTACAGTGGTGAGATTGACAACCTCACTGCTTCTTGGGGCAAAGTACTTGGTTGTGTGCAGTCCACGTTGGCGCCGGTCCCCGGTGTTGCGCCGCACTACATCCCGCCGCCATCAACCTTCAACTGCTTCTTGGCTCCTCCTGGTTCGATAAACCTTGGTTTCTTTCTGAGGGAAAACTTGCTGCCGTGCACATCATACCTTCCTCTTGGGGTTGCCCAACGAACGTGTGAAATACACGCCATCAAGCACATTTTCTGGCGCCGTTGCCGGGGAGATCAAGACACGCTGCAAGGGGAGTCTCCACTTCTCAATCTCTTTTTTACTTGTTTTTTGTCTTGCTTAGTTTTATTTACTACTTTGTTTGCTGCACTAAATCAAAATACAAAAAAATTAGTTGCTAGTTTTACTTTATTTGCTATCTTGTTTGCTATATCAAAAACACAAAAATTAGTTTACTTGCATTTACTTTATCTAGTTTGCTTTATTTACTGTTGCTAAAATGGCCAACGCTGAAAATACTAAGTTGTGTGACTTCACAACCACAAATAATAATGATTTCTTATGCACACCTATTGCTCCACCTGCTACTACAAGAGAATTCTTTGAAATTAAACCTGCTTTACTGAATCTTGTTATGCGAGAGCAATTTTCTGGTGTTAGTTCTGATGATGCTGCTGCCCATCTTAATAATTTTGTTGAACTATGTGAAATGCAAAAATATAAAGATGTAGATGGTGATATTATTAAACTAAAATTGTTCCCTTTCTCATTAAGAGGAAGAGCTAAAGATTGGTTGCTATCTCTGCCTAAGAATAGTATTGATTCATGGACTAAATGCAAGGATGCTTTTATTGGTAGATATTATCCCCCCGCTAAAATTATATCTTTGAGGAGTAGCATAATGAATTTTAAACAATTAGATACTGAACATGTTGCTCAAGCTTGGGAAAGAATGAAATCTCTGGTTAAAAATTGCCCAACCCATGGACTGACTACTTGGATGATCATCCAAACCTTCTATGACTAAATTTTTCTTCACGGAATTTATTGGATTCAGCTGCTGGAGGTACCTTTATGTCCATCACTCTTGGTGAAGCAACAAAGCTTCTTGATAATATGATGATCAACTACTCTGAATGGCACACGGAAAGAGCTCCACAAGGTAAGAAGGTAAATTCTGTCGAAGAAACCTCTTCCTTGAGTGATAAGATTGATGCTATTATGTCTATGCTTGTGAATGATAGGACTAATATTGATCCTAATAATGTTCCATTAGCTTCATTGGTTGCACAAGAAGAACATGTTGATGTAAACTTCATTAAAAATAATAATTTCAATAACAATGCTTACCGGAACAATTCTAGTAACAACTATAGGCCATATCCTTATAATAATGGCAACGGCTATGGTAATTCTTATGGGAATTCTTACAACAATAATAGGAGTTCACCCCTGGACTTGAAGCCATGCTTAAAGAATTTATTAGTACACAAACTGCTTTTAACAAATCTGTTGAAGAAAAGCTTGGGAAAATTGATATACTTGCTTCTAAAGTTGATAGTCTTGCTGCTGATGTTGATCTTTTGAAATCAAAAGTTTTGCCTAATGAGAATTATCATGATAAAATTACTACTACAGCAAATTCCATTCAAGTTAGAATTAATGAGAATATAAGATTAATGGCTGAACTGCGCTAGGTGGGATAGAGAAGAAAATGAAAAACTAGCTAAAGAGAAGAATATAGCTAAAGTTTGGACTATTACCACCACTAGTAATGCTAATGCTACACATGTTGCTGCACCTCCTACTAATACTAATAAAAGAATTGGTGTTAGCAATGTTTCCACTTCTAATGCAAAGCGCGAAAAACTGCCTGAAACTGCTAAAACTGCTGAAACTGCCTGTGATAAAGCTGCTGAAATTTTTTCCAACATTGGGGATGATGATCCCATTGCTTTAGATTATAATGGTTTGAATTTTGATGATTGCCACATCTCTGAAGTTATAAAGTTCTTGCAAAAACTTGCTAAAAGTCCTAATGCTAGTGCTATAAATTTGGCTTTCACGCATCATATTACAAATGCTCTCATAAAAGCTAGAGAAGAGAAACTAGAGCGCGAAGCCTCTATTCCTAAAAAGCTAGAGGATGGTTGGGAGCCCATCATTAAGATGAAAGTTAAAGATTTTGATTGTAATGCTTTATGTGATCTTGGTGCAAGTATTTCTGTTATGCCTAAGAAAATTTATAATATGCTTGACTTGCCACCGCTGAAAAATTGTTATTTGGATGTTAATCTTGCTGATCATTCTACAAAGAAACCTTTGGGTAAAGTTGATAATGTTCGCATTACCGTTAACAATAATCTTGTTCCCGTTGATTTTGTTGTCTTGGATATTGAATGCAATGCATCTTGTCCCATTATATTGGGAAGACCTTTTCTTCGAACTGTTGGTGCTACCATTGATATGAAGGAAGGTAATATAAAATATCAATTTCCTCTCAAGAAAGGTATGGAACACTTCCCTAGAAAGAGAATAAAGGTACCTTTTGATTCTATTATTAGAACAAATTATGATGTTGATGCTTCATCTCTCGATGTTACTTGATACACACTTTCTGCGCCTAGCTGAAAGGCGTTAAAGAAAAGCGCTTATGGGAGACAACCCATGTTTTTACCTACAGTACTTTGTTTTTATTTGGTGTCTTGGAAGTTGTTTACTACTGTAGCAACCTCTCCTTATCTTAGTTTTGAGTTTTGTTGTGCCAAGTTAAGCCGTTGATAGAAAAGTAAGTACTAGATTTGGATTACTGCACAGTTCCAGATTTCTTTGCTGTCACGAATCTGGGTCCACCTCCCTGTAGGTAACTCAGAAAATTATGCCAATTTACGTGCATGATCCTCAGATATGTACGCAACTTTCATTCAATTTGAGCATTTTCATTTGAGCAAGTCTGGTGCCATTTTAAAATTCGTCAATACGAACTGTTCTGTTTTGACAGATTCTGCCTTTTATTTCGCATTGCCTCTTTCGCTATGTTGGATGAATTTCTTTGATCCACTAATGTCCAGTAGCATTATGCAATGTCCAGAAGTGTTAAGAATGATTGTGTCACCTCTGAATATGTCAATTTATATTGTGCACTAACCCTCTAATGAGTTGTTTCGAGTTTGGTGTGGAGGAAGTTTTCAAGGATCAAGAGAGGAGTATGATGCAACATGATCAAGGAGAGTGAAAGCTCTAAGCTTGGGGATGCCCCGGTGGTTCACCCCTGCATATATCAAGAAGACTCAAGCGTCTAAGCTTGGGGATGCCCAAGGCATCCCCTTCTTCATCGACAACATTATCAGGTTCCTCCCCTGAAACTATATTTTTATTCCATCACATCTTATGTGCTTTTTCTTGGAGCGTCGGTTTGTTTTTGTTTTTGTTTTGTTTGAATAAAATGGATCCTAGCATTCACTTTATGGGAGAGAGACACGCTCCGCTGTAGCATATGGACAAGTATGTCCTTGGTTTCTACTCATAGTATTCATGGCGAAGTTTCTTCTTCGTTAAATTGTTATATGGTTGGAATTGGAAAATGATACATGTAGTAATTGCTATAAATGTCTTGGGTAACGTGATACTTGGCAATTGTTGTGCTCATGTTTAAGCTCTTGCATCATATGCTTTGCACCCATTAATGAAGAAATACATAGAGTATGCTAAAATTTGGTTTGCATATTTGGTTTCTCTAAAGTCTAGATAATTTCTAGTATTGAGTTTGAACAACAAGAAAGACGGTGTAGAGTCTTATAATGTTTTCAATATGTCTTTTATGTGAGTTTTGCTGCACCGGTTCATCCTTGTGTTTGTTTCTAACAAGCCTTGCTAGCCTAAACCTTGTATCGAGAGGGAATACTTCTCATGCATCCAAAATACTTGAGCCAACCACTATGCCATTTGTGTCCACCATACCTACCTACTACATGGTATTTTTCCGCCATTCCAAAGTAAATTGCTTGAGTGCTACCTTTAAAATTCCATCATTCACCTTTGCAATATATAGCTCATGGGACAAATAGCTTAAAAACTATTGTGGTATTGAATATGTAATTATGCACTTTATCTCTTATTAAGTTGCTTGTTGTGCGATAACCATGTTTACTGGGGAACGCCATCAACTCATTGTTGAATTTCATGTGAGTTGCTATGCATGTTCGTCTTGTCTGAAGTAAGGGCGATCTACACTGAGTTGAATGGTTTGAGCATGCATATTGTGAGAGAAGAACATTGGGCCGCTAACTAAAGCCATGATTCATGGTGGAAGTTTCAGTTTTGGACAAATATCCTCAAATCTCTAATGAGAAAAGAATTAATTGTTGTTAAATGCTTAAAGCATTAAAAGAGGAGTCCATTATCTGTTGTCTATGTTGTCCCGGTATGGATGTCTAAGTTGAGAATAATCAAAAGCGAGAAATCCAAATGCGAGCTTTCTCCTTAGACCTTTGTACAGGCGGCATAGAGGTACCCCTTTGTGAAACTTGGTTAAAGCATATGTATTGCGGTGATAATCCAGGTAGTCCAAGCTAATTAGGACAAGGTGCGGGCACTATTGGTACACTATGCATGAGGCTTGCAACTTATAAGATATAATTTACATGATGCATATGCTTTATTACTACCGTTGACAAAATTGTTTCATGTTTTCAAAATCAAAGCTCTAGCACAAATATAGCAATCGATGCTTTTCCTCTATGAGGACCATTCTTTTACTTTCAATGTTGAGTCAGTTCACCTATTTCTATCCACCTCAAGAAGCAAACACTTGTGTGAACTGTGCATTGATTCCTACATACTTGCTTATTGCACTTATTATATTACTCTATGTTGACAATATCCATGAGATATACATGTTACAAGTTGAAAGCAACCGCTGAAACTTAATCTTCTTTTGTGTTGCTTCAATACCTTTACTTTGAATTATTGCTTTATGAGTTAACTCTTATGCAAGACTTATTGATGCTTGTCTTGAAATGCTATTCATGAAAAGTCTTTGCTTTATGATTCACTTGTTTACTCATGTCATACATATTGTTTTGATCGCTGCATTCACTACATATGCTTTACAAATAGTATGATCAAGATTATGATGGCATGTCACTCCGAAATTATCCGTGTTATCGTTTTACTGCTCGGGACGAGCAGAACTAAGCTTGGGGATGCTGATACGTCTCCGACGTATCGATAATTTCTTATGTTCCATGCCACATTATTGATGTTATCTACATGTTTTATGCACACTTTATGTCATATTCGTGCATTTTCTGGAACTAACCTATTAACAAGATGCCGAAGTGCCGTTGTTGTTTTCTGCTGTTTTTGGTTTCAGAAATCCTAGTAAGGAAATATTCTCGGAATTGACGAAATCAAAGCCCAGGGGCCTATTTTTCCACGAAGCTTCCGAAGTCCGAAGACGAGACGAAGAGGGGCCACGGGGTGGCCAAACCCTAGGGCGCGGCCCACCCCTGGCCGCGCCGGCCTATGGTGTGGGCCCCCGTGCCGCCTCTTGACTTGCCCTTCCGCCTACTTAAAGCCTCCGTGACGAAACCCCCAGCCGAGAGCCACGATACGGAAAACCTTCCAGAGACGCCGCCGCCGCCGATCCCATCTCGGGGGATCCAGAGATCGCCTCCGGCACCGCCGGAGAGGGAATCATCTCCCGGAGGACTCTACGCCGCCATGGTCGCTCCGGTGTGATGTGTGAGTAGTCTACCCCTGGACTATGGGTCCATAGCAGTAGCTAGATGGTTGTCTTCTCCCCATTGTGCTATCATTGTCGGGTCTTGTGAGCTGCCTAACATGATCAAGATCATCTATCTGTAATTCTATGTTGCGTTTGTTGGGATCCGATGAATAGAGAATACTTGTTATGTTGATTATCAAGACTATGTCTATGTGTTGTTTATGATCTTGCATGCTCTCCATTATTAGTAGATGCTTTGGCCAAGTTGATGCTAGTAACTCCAAGAGGGAGTACTTATGCTCGATAGTGGGTTCATGCCTCCGTGAATCTGGAGGAGTGACAAGAACCACTAAGGTTATGGATGTGCTGTTGCCACTAGGGATAAAACATTAGTGCTATGTTCAAGGATGTAGTCACTAGTTACATTACGCGCAATACTTAATGCAATTGTCTGTTGTTAGCAACTTAATACCGGAGGGGGTTCGGATGATAACCTGAAGGTGGACTTTTTAGGCATAGATGCTTGGATGGCGGTCTATGTACTTTGTCGTAATGCCCAATTAAATCTCACTATACTCATCATGATATGTATGTGCATGGTCATGCTCTCTTTATTTGTCAATTGCCCAACTGTAATTTGTTCACCCAACATGTTATTCGTCTTATGGGAGAGACACCTCTAGTGAACTGTGGACCCCGGTCCAATTTTCTTTACTGAAATACAATCTACTGCAATACTTGTTCTACTTTTTTGCAAACAATCATCTTCCACACAATACGGTTAATCCTTTGTTACAGCAAGCCGGTGAGATTGACAACCTCACTGCTTCGTTGGGGCAAAGTACTTTGGTTGTGTTGTGCAGGTTCCACGTTGGCGCCGGAATCCTGGTGTTGCGCCGCACTACATCCCGCCGCCATCAACCTTCAACGTGCTTCTTGGCTCCTCCTGGTTCGATAAACCTTGGTTTCTTTCTGAGGGAAAACTTGCTGCTGTGCGCATCATACCTTCCTCTTGGGGTTGCCCAACGAACGTGTGAAATACACGCCATCAGTCCCCTCCACAACAAAACTCCATACGAGCTTCTTACCGGTAACAAGCCTAATGTCATGTACGGATGCAAATGTCTTGTTAAGAACAACAAAGGAAAGCTCGGTAAATTTGAAACTAGAACCATAGAGGGCATATTTGTTGGTTATGCGGAGAACTCTCACGCCTATAGATACTACAACCGGTCCACTGGGACTATTGAAGTATCTTGTGACGTGGAGTTCTTGGAGGATAATGGCTCCCAAGTGGAGCAAGTTGTTCCATGTGTTGCAGGTAATAATGATGATCCATCTAGTGCCATCAAGCATATGGGCATTGGACACATCCGGCCCATAGAAGTTCATAATGATGATGGAGTAGAAGTATCAAGCACGGCTCAAGTGGAGCCTAGCTCAACTCAAGCCGAACCATCAAGTGCAACTCAAGAACCATCCTCCACTCAAGATGAGTCACATTCCGAAGAACAAGAAGAAAGTCCTCATTCCACTGAGCAAGACCATGATGATGATCAAGAGACATCCACAACTCATGATCAAGCTCAAGTGATCCCTCATGATCGATCAAGCACTAGCAAGGGATGAATTCATTGATCATGAAGGAACCATTCGGAAGATCGAGGCCTCTACAAGGGCAAGTGACATGAAAGTAGATCAAGTCCTTGGTAGCATTTCAAGAGGAGTGGTAACTCGTAGACACCATGCATTACTTATCACTTATTGTCAACACCATGCTTTTGTGTCTAGTTTTGAACCACTCAAGGTACATGAAGCCTTGGTTGATCCGGATTGGGTAATTGCCATGAAAGAAGAATTGGAGTGTTTCACTCGTAATGAAGTGTGGTCTCTAGTTGAGAGACCCAAGGATCATCGCATCAATGTTATTAGGACCAAATGGGTATTCAAGAACAAGCAAGATGAGAATGGCATTGTCATACGAAACAAAGCAAGGTTAGTGGCGCAAGGGTTTGCCCAAATAGAAGGTATGGATTTTGAGGATACCTTTGCGCCGGTAGCCCGTCTTGAAGCTATTCGTCTTTTGCTTGCATTTGCATCTTTCCACAATTTCAAACTATATCAAATGGATGTGAAAAGTGCATTTTTGAATGGTCCCCTAAAAGAAACCGCATATGTGGCTCAACCCCCGGGTTTCGAAGACCCATGCCGACCCAACCACGTGTATTTACTCCATAAGGTACTCTATGGTCTCAAGCAAGCTCCACGTGCTTGGTATGAGTTCCTTAGGGATTTCTTACTACATGATGGGTTTTGCATGGGTACGGTCGATTCCACCCTTTTCACTAAACGGGTTAAAGGGGGTGGCTTATTTATATGTCAAATATATGTTGATGATATTATCTTTGGTGGAACTAACCCCAATCATAACAAAGCTTTTGAGCTATTGATGACTAGGAAATTTGAGATGTCCATGATGGGAGAGTTGAAGTTCTTCCTAGGCTTCCAAGTGAGGCAACTTGCAAAAGGCACCTTCATCTCTCAAGAAAAGTATGTGAAGGACATGCTCAAGAAATTCAACATGACCAATGCAAGCCCAATGAAGACACCCATGCCCGTAAAGGGGCAACTTGGCTCATGTGACGGTGAGAAGGATGTGGACATAAAGGTATACCGCTCCATGATAGGATCCTTGCTCTACCTTTGTGCCTCTAGGCGGATATCATGCTAAGTGTAGGGATGTGTGCTCGTTTTCAATCCGCTCCCAAGGAGAGCCATTTAATGGCGGTCAAACGGATTCTAAGATATCTTGTTCTCACTCCTACTCTCGGGCTATGGTATCCAAAGGGGTCAACCTTTGAACTCATTGGCTATTCGGATTCCGATTGGGCTGGTGATAAGGTTGACCGGAAGTCTACCTCCGGGGCTTGCCAATTTATTGGCCGGTCATTGGTGAGTTGGTCATCCAAGAAACAAAACTCCACCGCTTTATCCACCGCCGAAGCCGAATACATATCCGCGGCATCTTGTTGCACTCAATTGTTATGGATGAAGCAAACCTTGAAAGACTATGGTGTGTCTCTTGGTACGGTGCCTCTTCTTTGTGACAATGAAAGTGCAATTAAGATCGCCAATAACCCGGTTCAACATTGTCGCACCAAACATATTGACATTCGCCATCACTTCCTACGTGATCATGTTGCCAATAAGGATATTGATCTCACTCATGTGGGAACAACCTACCAATTGGCGGATATTTTCACTAAGCCTTTGGATGAAGCCCGGTTTGTTAACTTGAGAGGAGAACTTGGTATTCTTGATCCTAAAAACTTGGATTGATTAACTTCTTGCACTATATTCTTGCATTTATCTTGCTATCTAGCTTAGAGGCATAGCACATATGGGGATAGTCATCTTACCATGTCTTGGTATGATGCATACCCATGTGTGCAACATAAATAGACCCAATGTCATTATATGGACCCAAGCATGTCTCTTCGAGGTCTCATGACATTTGCGCTTTCACATAGGGGGAGTAATCCCCCGCCCCTCATTGAGCCTTCATTACAACTTGATTTGACTATATAAGGCCAAATGATCTTATTGCAAAATTCATTTCAAAATGACTTATGATTGTTGAAATATATTTCGAATCATGCCCATTGTTGCTATTTACATCTTGTTTGGATTTTCTCTCCAATGGGTATGCCTAGAGAACTTTGTGTTTCCAACCCCATGTCTATGCTCATCTCATCATCATCTATCTATCTATATGTACATGTCATCATCTGAGCATTCACACACATTTACACAAAGCATAGGGGCAAAACGAGGCAAAACGAGACAAAACTGGGAGAGGATACCCCTTGGGGTCTTCTTCCTCATTATCCCCCAACTCCCAAACCTCCATGGCCGCCGCCTCCACCACCTCCACCACGTTCTAGGACCTTCCCACCACAAGAATCCTCCCAAACTCCACCAAACCATAGATCGGTCCCCTTGGAACAACTCCACCAAAGGATTTGGTCCCTCTCAAGCTATTTTGGGAAATTTTGGAGTTTTTGGGTTTCAAGCCCTACCTAATGTTCTTCTTGCTCTCTTGATCAAGGAGGACCATGTCTTCGGGTAATGTGCTCTCCCTTTCTCCCTATTCTCTTGTCCTCATCACACATTGCAAATTCTTGACAAGATTTGAGGAAATTTTAGGGTTAGGGTTAGGGTTTGTAAGTCCTCATGCCTTTAGAGTGTCTCACAACACAATGCACATACTCCACTCTATTGCTATAGTCTATATTCAAGTTTATGAGTTTTTGCATGATTTTGTGGTACAAAATCTGGGCAACACCTCACAAGTCGACAGATCCGGTCACCAGCCCGGTCAACCGCCACTCAAACGGCCCGGCGTGCGCCCGGTCAACCGGATTGGCAACGGCTCGTCCGGTCCGCGCCCGGTTGGACCGGCTGTGCGCCGATCCCAGTTTTCGCACAATCTCATCAATACACTTGGATATATGCTATGATTTTTGGCTTCCCTCTTATTGATGACATGTAAACTTACCCCACTGCTATCCTCGCTCTATTTTCTCATTCACAGGTAGTTGGAGTGGTGAGGCACGTGGCACTGTTGCCAAGAGAGGACGGACTGCTGAGAATCCTCCCCGCCGTTCTAGTGGTCGCGTACCCACTAAAGCTCATCAGGGTACTGACACTAGCAGCTCGGCTGGGGGAAGAACCAAGTCAGTTGGTGGAAAGAAAAAGGATAAGCATGCCGCCCAAGAGGATGATGAAATAGTGCCAGATTTCAATATTGGGGATGCAAACCGTGTTGATTGGCAGGAAATGAGGACGGTGAATCCGTATCGCTATGAGAAACGGACTTACATTGGTGGGGACAAGTTCTTCTGGACCAAGACACAAGCAGCCCTATGGGATGGTTTCTATAATACTCGATGTATGAAGAATGGTGTGTTGGATGCCCAAGGCCATCAATCCTGAAGAGCTTGCCTTGCATGAAGCCACAAAGTACCGCTTTGTGGTTGACACCTTGAAGGGTATGGGACTATATGACCTTGTGTGCCTAAAGCCCGATGATGAGCAAGAAGATCCCACCTATTGTCCCCTTCTGGTCCGTCAGTTCCATTGCACCGTCTTCTTCCATGATGATGAGGACCGCACCATGACTTGGATGACTGGCAGGGAGAAGTACTCCTGCACCTACACTCAGTTCTGTGCGGCCATGGGTTTTGGTGGTGGCCGTGCTCAAGGGTACATAATTCATACTCGGCCTAAGCTCACTAGAGGTGACATCTCCTTTTGCTATCCCTCTAACCCCACAGCTGGGCCTCCCACTATCTCTGGGATGTACTACTCATATCTTGTCCTTGCCAAGATGTTCCGTGAGAGTCTCATCAGCAAGTCAGGCGATACTAGTGAAGTCAGAACTACCACCTGAATCTGATGTACTATTGCCACCCTGCCAGGATAAGGAAAATTGATGGTTGTGATCTTATTCACTGTGAACTGAAGCGTGCAGCTATGGACCGCATGACTCCCAACTATGCTCAGTATGTTCAGCGGCTCATCAACTACATTGTTCCTGCTCCTCTCAACACTCTTGATGAAAGAGTCATCATGGAACCATTCAGGTTCCCCACTCAGGACGGTCGCCCAGAAGTCCCTTCCATGATGCCCTCCCATGAGCGCTGTTCCAAGGAACACCATGATCCTGCAGCAGGCTCCAGCTACTCTCGCCCCAAGCACGGTGTCGCTCGCTTCTTCTCCAGCATGTGGCAAATGTGCAAGAACACCAATGATGTTGCACATCAGAGTCTTGCTTTGAACCAGGAGACAAGGAGACGACAGAATGAGTTCATGGCTTCACGGCATGCCCCTGTTCCTCCTTCTGGACCTGAGATGGAGCCTGTGGTTGCACCTCAGTGGGAGATGCCTCTCCTTACCGATGAGATAATCCAGAACTTCGACTTCTCCATGGTATGCTTCATGGTGGACTGCTCTCCTCTCCTGCCTCCTCCTGATGATGATGGTGATGAGGATGAAGGTGATGCGGCTGCCGCGCGATGGCGAGAGCTCCCGGCCGTTCTACTGATGGGTGCGATAGCATCTCTCCTCTTTTCTTCGCCTTTTTGGTGTTCCGATGCCAAAGGGGGAGAAGAGAGTAGAGTCTAGGACCACGGGGTTCTTTGATTGTCACAAGCCATGGGTGTTGCTTTATTTGAATCTTATATGGCTTGTGCTTATTTGCTTTGATTTCTCAAGAACCATTTGCTACTTCGAATAATCTGTGTATGGACGTGTATGGACGACTATTTGTATGCTTAAATCACTCTATTAGGATAATCATGCTTTATGCTTATATATCTTGATATACTTGTCCATACCATGCTTGTTTCCTAAAGATATTGGGGGAGCTTCTCATATTCCACAAATGGTGCACTTTGCATTCAAACGCAAATTCTCCAAGTGCACACATTATGGAGTGTCGTAATATCTTATATGGAATCAAGGTTTAGAGCTTATCATAATATCTATATGTGACTCTAGCTCGGTTTGTCATCGTATACCAAAAAGGGGGAGATTGTAAGGGTATTTTACCCTTATCCATTATTTTGGTAACAATGACACCGTGCTAGAGTATTTGCCTAATACGTTTATAAGGATAATCTCAGGTATTAGGCAAAGAGGCATAAATGGTGTATCAAAGGAACAAGAAGGCTAAAGGAGACCCCCCACTTCAACAACAATCGAAAAGGGGTCTACAGCAGAAATCCGGTTGACCGGGTTTGTCGGGAGAAAAGATGAGGTGGCAAGTGACCAACGGCCATATTTCGAAGAACACTATAAATAGGCTCTCCTACCAAGCACTACTCTGAGCTCTCTCTCTCTCTTACTCCATTGCTAGAAATACCAAAAGCCTCGATCTCCCTCCTCCTCCACCCAAACTCAAATCCCTCCGGGGAATCGTTAGAGGAGGACCCGATCTACTGTTCTACCAAGCCAAATCTCATTCCCCCTTGTATTCATCGAGAAGCTTGCTTCCTAGGGTTCCTTGGAAACCCTAGGTGGGCAAGAGGAGTCCGGAAGCATCCGGGCTGTGGATTTGCTCCGGGCAAGATTGTGAAGGTTTGGAGGCTACCTCAAAGTCTACCACAAGTGAGTGAGCTATTCCTTTGGCGTGGGGAATCCTTCGTGGGACCTCCACCCCTCCAAACGTGACGTACCTTCTTGCAAAGGAAGGGAACACGGGAATACATCCTCGTCTCCGCGTGCTATCGGTTATTTCTAACCGAACTCCTTACTTGTGATTTAACTGCCTGTGAGAGCCTTCGTGCTCGAGTTAGTTGTATCCTCATATAGGTTGCTTCACCTAGTTTGCATTAGGCTCACCTTTATATTCCGCAAAGCCTAATATTGCAAAGAAAGAATTAAAACTTGTAGAAACCTATTCACCCCCCCCCTCTAGGTTTACCATCTCATACTTTCAATGGTGCTCCAACATTTCTTGAAGAAAGCGCTCGTGAAACCACACATCCCCCGTGGCCTTGTCCCCCGGCATTTGATCGATGGCATTCATTACCTCCTCCTCGGTGAATGGGTCATCAAGGCCACCCATTAATGGATTCTCAAAGTTCATCTCATTCCTATTGAAGTCTCGAGTTCTCGCATCTCCCCTACTGATGGAATTTTTGAAGTGGTTATGCACAATGTATTCATTTACTTTATCCATCTCATCAGCGAACAACATTCTAATTTCTTGTGCAATGTCAAGGTGGAGGATGAGGAGGAGTGCAACATGTAAAAAATCTTGGTGCTTGAGGATAGGCCTCGGCTCCACTTTTTCAATTCCTTGCTTGTCTGTTGTAGTTTGTGAAACAGGATGTTGTAAGGTTCCATGTGATATGAGGGCTCATGTCAAGCCATATGGACATCATCATTGAAACCGGGGAAGGCGGAGCCACACATTTTCGAACTTAAAAGTATGAGGTCTTCGAGGGCCACTCACATCTTCTAAGAGTAGCGAGCAATCATCTGAATGTTAGGACGATAGGGCATGAAGGACATAATTATCAAAGCGAAGGTCTCATTCTGTGTTGCAAAAGAAGGTGCAAGCCTACACATAGTTGGATTGAGCCTCTCATTTGCGCCATGTAAAGCGCCTATTTGCAAGTGAATCTCTTTGAGCTCACAAGATTGGAGAGCGTTGCGAAAGTGGTTATATGGCTTGGGTTGACATTGCTCTTGTTTTTTTCATGAGCTCGGTGGATTTGGTCTTTGCACCCTTCCATTGTTAAGGCATTGACTTTGCAGCCATCGCCTCTACGTCGCTCGGGCTACTCTGGGAAAACCTAGATTTGGGTCTTCCGGGTCGGACAATGTCAACGCTTTCGGTGTCGCTCTCCCTCCTGGTTATCGTTTTTGCAGCAAGTGGTGGATGGAGAAGACAATAGGTGGAAAGGTGTTGAATCTGCCGCATTGACGACAATGTGCCTCGGCGGCATGGTGCAATGGGGTTTCGGTGACGGCCATGCCATGATGGACTCACGCATGGCGAGGGCGCTGTCACAAAGATTATGCGATTATCTATGTGAAGATTCCTTTGTGGTTCGATGGCGGTAACGGCTTCTGTAGCGTGTGCAAGAGGTGCTCACTTAGAGTCTGCTAGATCGGATAAGTGCTCACGTTTCACTTAGAGGGTGTCTCGGGGTATGCGATGTTCCTGGCTCCTAATTGACAGGAGGTTTTCATGTTCCCACGGTATAAGGTCCTATTGGCACCCTCTTCACTCATTGTTGCGTATGTAGATGTTGTGCAATGGCTTCGGGTTTTTTGATATATAATTTTCTTCTGACCTTTATTAATTAAATTAATAAATAAGGTTGTATGCACAGTCTATGCAAAGGCTAGGATGTTGTCTCCTTTATTAAAACAAAATCATCAATATTTTGAGAGCTTTCTTCCTTTGTTCGGTTTCTAATGGGTAAATATCGGGTGATCTCATGTTGACACCACTCTTCAAAAATTATATTTATGAATATCTACAAGTTTGAAAAACTGCTGTCAGTGTTCATAAGATTTGTCTTTATAATCTCTAGAGTTTACATAGCCAAATTCAAAATACATATAGAGAAACAAAAAAAGACAAATTGATATTTGAATAGTATGATTAATGGACAAGATCTTTTTTGCAACCAGTAAGGGGCTGTTTGGTTCAGAGGATATCCTCAAGTGGATAGTGGTAGCCACTGAAAAAAGTGGTTGCCATGCGTTTGGTTTAGAGAGTGAGAGTGGCAGGGATATCCAGATTCTAGGAATATTCGGCCAAAACAGGGGTTGAGCTCATCCCACCAAATTTTCTGGATGAGGGCAACCACTTCTGGCTCGCGAGTTCCCGCACCCGAATCGTCTTTTTGTCTCGTTCACCTCCTCCCTTCTAACAAAACATCTCTCTATCTCTCTTGAAGATTCCGGCAGCGGCACCATATAGAGGTCGAAGGCGGCAGATCGAGGGTGACTGAGGCCGGCCCGAGGACGATGGAGGGCGGTGACGCGGGAGCCACTTCCGCGAGGTCTTCAAATCGATCCACTTGCTGGCTCTAATTACGATTTTTCCTGGTGATAGAAAGAGAGAGAGAAATTGGACGGGAAGGGATTTGGGGGCCCGGAGCAGCGAAAGGGGAGGAAGGTGGGTGGTGTGGCGCCATGGCTTGGAGCTTGGCGGAAGGGTGGTGGTTTCCTGAATTTTGGTGAATATTGTTGCTGCTAGCTGCCCTGGCTGAAACGTAACAGTTATGACTTCCCTTATTACTCTGAATTATACTCATATTTATGTAGACCGCGTCCGTTTAGAGTTTAGACAGTGGCTGCACCCAGTATTGATACTACTGAATTTTACATTTGCAACAGTTTAGACATAGATCGGTTCTACAACTGATTATGTATTTGTCTTTTCAAGAAATTTATGGAATGTGATTTATTTCATACTAAGGGGTAATCTCACCATCTCAATCTAATAGGTCACCACAACCACTCAACCACTCCTTACCCTTTCAACCAAACAAAAAAATGGCTACCGCTAACCGCCTCTCATTTTACATAACCAAACAAGAAAAATGGCTATCCCTAACCAGGTGGTTGGGATACCCTCATCCCCTAAACTTATCCTCTGAACCAAACAGCCCCTAACATATATTCCCAGTTTTTGAAATGAATTCTGAATGCAGTTTAAAATGTCAAAAAATCTCGAACGAAAAATTGATGCATACATGTCGATATTCTGTGTGTTCATAAATTCGTTTCACCGAAAACCGACATTTGTTGTGTCGTGTGCAAAAACAGACAAAATTTGGTGCTAAAAACAGCTTTTCGCGATCAATTTGTTTATCTCTTTTATACATGACATAAAAAACGTGCCAAATTTTTGTTCAGAATTTTTTTAACATTTTTTTTGGATAGTAGGAGCATATGCTTTGAAGTTTAAAAGGACATTTCCGCATTTGTACTTGTTTCTACTTTTTACACTATTCATGTTTGATTTAACTTTTTGGTTCTCTTGCTGTATTTGGAATTTGGTTCTGAATTTTTTGGGGATTGTAAACACACATGTTGTGAATACTCACATATTTTTCTTAAAAAACAGACAATTATAAATTTAAATTTTAAAAAGCGATATCATGGTAGCATTTGAAGTGTGTAATCTAAGCTCAATTTTGTACTGGATCGGGCCATCCTATTAGTAAACCCATTTGGGTAGATTTATCAGATTGGGATATTCTTGATCGATTTGGTCGGATATGTAGAAATATTTTTCATTATCATAGTGGATCTTCAAAAAAACGGACTTTGTATCAACTAAAGTATATACTTCAACTTTCATGTGCTAGAACTTTAGCTTGTAAACATAAAAGCACGGTATGAACTTTTATGCAACGATTAGGTTCAGCACTTTTAGAATTTTTTTACCGAAGATTGTTTCCGGAGTTTCTAGACCAAAAGGCGAGTAACACAGAAGGAAGTGCAGGCTTGGCCGCGCCTTTTCACCTAATACAGTATATGCCGCACGCGCGTTTTCTGATTCTAAAGCTAATCAGAATCCTCTGTTTCTATTCTTTATCCATATTTCAGTCAGATTCGTGTCGTTCAGATCCGGCCGGAGGACGCCCTGCTCCACGCGCGCACAGCCCGGCGCCTCCGCGCATCGGGGCTTCCCCGAGCTCCGGCTCCAGCCACGGCCCGCTCGTCGAGCTGTACAGGCGCACTGCCACTGTCAGGTGCGACATGGCGCTCATCCACTTCCCGGGCAACAGCGCGGCCCAGTTGCCGCCGCGAGTCGCCCTGGTAGTCCGTTTACGCCGCGCGCCATTAGGACGAACGCCCCGCATCGACAGCGCCACCGGCTCTCGCCCGTTCGGCATATCATGTTGTGCACTTCTGCCCCAGGCAATGCCTTCCGCCGGGTGCGGACTGCGGACGTGGACAGACCGGAACCGTTCTAGGCGATGTACCCGAAGTCCCGAACCAACACCGTTTTCAGTTCGATTACGAGTCCCAGAGGAACATCTATATATATAGCCGTCACCGATTAGCCCAGACACCATCAAATCCCTAGGCCAGACGCTTGTTGCCATTGCTACTTGCTAGAGAGAAAAGAAAGTCCGAGAGGAGATCATCAGATCAGAACATCGACGTGGAGATGGCGGCGGAGGCGAAACAGAAAAAGAAGCGTCCCAGCACACAACTCACCGGCGATGAGCATGAGGAGGAGGCAGACGAGAACAAGCGGCGGCCCCGCACACAACTGGCCGAACTGGAGGGGAACAAGTGTTCTTGCGCAGCCCTGGCCGCCGCCGAGGAGACCAGCCGCTGCCAGGATCAAGAGAAGCGGACGACGGAAACGACGAGCACAAGGTACCCGCAGGAGCACGTGGACTACATACTGTCCTGGAACCCAGACTTCAAGATCCCGGAGCTACAAATCGACGACGACATGACGGAGGAGCAGCGCGGCATGCGCCTCTACGCCTTGGACTTCTTCAGGGAGCTCCGTGGCAGGAAGCGGGCGCTGCAGGAGTGGGTCAAGGCCCAGGTCGCCGACCGTGGCTACGCCGAGATGCCCCACGAGAAGGCTCAACCTCCAAAGGAGTACGACGAGGATGGAGAGGAACTGGCTTATCTGGGGTTCGGCATGTATGATGACTAGCTTCTGTTTCGCTACGTACTGCATTGACTGAAACCGGAGGTGTGTGCCTCGTCTATTTTTTTCAATCCTATATCTTCGCCTGATGATTCAGCTTAATTCTATCTGTCGTCTTTGAGGGCTGGCAGCTACATAACTTCTTATTCGATCTCCGGTGAGAAATAGAAACTTCTTCAGTGTACAAGACTGACAAAATCAATAATGAAGAATGAGTCGACCAAACTTCTTCTTTCTAACGATCGGCGTCAGGCTTTTATTCCTCATTCACGACAACATATCTGATTGAACAACAACCTCAGTCAGAAATCCAGGGTCACTTCAAACAAAGAATCTAAAGTATCAATCGAGGGAGAGATGAGAGCACAAGCATATCCCGCTTTATTTGCATATCTCCTAGTAAAAGAAAATAAATAAAAAAAACCATGGAACTCGGTAACACTCATGAAGAATGAGTCGACCAAATCAATAATGAAGAATGAGTCGACCAAACTTGTTTTTTAGCTATCGCCGCTAGGCTTTTTTTTTTATCCAGGGTCACTTCAAACAAACAATCTAAAGTATCAATCGAGGGAGAGATGCGAGCACAAGCATATCCCACTTTATTTGCATCTCTCTTAGTAAAGAAAACGAAAAAAAAAACCATGGAACTCGGAAACAGTAACACTACCAACCCTTTTTTTTGGCGATCGCTGTCAGGCTTTACTCCTCATTAGCGACAACATATCTGATTGAACAACAACCTCGATCAGAAATAGCATGTCCCGCTTTATTTGCATCTCTCCTAGTAAAAGAAAACGTAAAAAACCTGGAAGACAGTAACACTCATGAGGGTTGGCTTAAAAGTAGTGCTCTTCCTTAGGTTTGTCAGGTTGCCTTCACAGAGGAGGTGAAATCGGTCCACCTCAGTGTGTCGTTTTTGTAATGATCAACGAGCTTAACTATTAGCTTCCGATCTAGTAGCACCGTCTTCTTAAACCCCAGGTATCTGTGATCATAGGAACAAATGAGACATGAGCCCATTAACAGCTGAATAAAAATACTCAATGGCATACTTCGTGTGTCAGACATTTTACTATCAACGCCCAACTTAAATGGAGTCGTTCTAAAAGTTAAAGTGTGGGAAATTTCTTTCATTCATAGTAAAAATAGTTTTGATTAACATCGTGAACATGCAGCATATGAGCATAGCATAGTGCAGCTATTAGTTGTATCTTGATTTTTTTTGACAGGAAGTGTGAGCTTTATTAATTAGGCATAATAGAGTTACAATCGATAAGTTTTTATGTTTACTGATGAGTATAACATGATACCATGTAGCATAACAAGGGGACAATGTTACACAAACATAACATGCCAAATAATATTTTCAATTTTTTGAATACTGTAACTTGACAAAAGTGCCTGCGATGGCCTTCAACAACCATGTTGCCATCATAAGGGGGGATGAAAAAATCACTCTCCGAGGACACCATATAATCCAATGCTGCCATCTAGGAAGAATGGTTCTGGAAAAACCTGAGATCCGAAGGGAGTAATGCCTCCTTCCTTACCTGATCATCACCAATAACAGATTCATTTTAGATACATAAGACATGATAAGAATGCAGAGTAATGTGTTGAAGATGTTGAACGAACCACATTGGGATAAGTTGAGGCCAGTGCAGCCATTCTTCTTTGTCCGCCATATATTTCACCAGAATTGGCAGTCTCTGCGCCAGCCTCGTCATCGTCTTCACCACGCTCGAGTTCTCCCTCACCGGTCTCCACCTTCTAGCAGCCTCGTCCCACTAGCCCCCCACCCGTTGTTCAGCCGACGGTGAGGAAGAGTGGAAGGTATGCACTTGCGGAGGATGGGGCGGGGGCCACGGATGAGGACGTCATGCAGAGAGCCATGCGGCGCAAGGCGGAGAAGAACCTCGACACGGCAGGTACTAAACAATTAGTCAAGCCGTTTACTTCTTTTTCAGATTTTCGTATTTCTTCAAATTTGAGTAGTATAGGTGTTTCGTTGGGTAGTCGGTCTGATGAGATTTCGGTTTCGGCTAATATGTTGAGACAGATGATGACATCCTAGATGATCGGCTTCTCTCGGCTATAGTTGGTAATATTACAGAAGTCGATTTAGAACACTCAGAGCGTAGTTCAGTTTATGATCTAAAAGCTTCTACACGTGCTTCTCGATCTTCGGCTGGAAAGAAATCTCGTAGGTATGGCAAGGGTACTAAATCTAAAATAGTTTCACGATGAATGGCATGTTTCGGAATAGCAGAGGTCTTGGAGACTTGGCTAAGCATTCTCATATTGTCGCTTGTTGTAGAGATTATGATTTAGATTTTATTGCTATATCGGAGATGGGTAGGCGGAATTTCTCATAGATTTTTCTCGACCGATTATCAGGAGGGATTAACTTTCAGTGGTCTTCTCGCCCGCCTCGTGGTAGGTCCGGGGCATTTTACTTGGCGTCCGCATATATACCATGACTATCTTAGCTAGTTCTGATGGAGAGTATCACATTAAACTCGACATTCAGAATAAAGCTGACGGTTTCATTTGGAATCTGGTTGCTGTGTATGGTGCCGCCCAAGACGCTTTTAAGGCTGACTTTTTACGAGAGTTGGTAAATCTTGCAAAAGATAATCCCCATCCGATTTTGATCGGAGGGGATTTTAATTTGCTGAGATTTCCTCACGAGAAAAGTAAAGGCCTTTTCGATGGACATTGGCTTTTCTTGTTTAATGCTGCCATTGATAGCCTAGACTTAAGAGATGTGTTTATGTCCGGTCGACAATGTACTTTCGGCCAAAAGCTTGCCTGAACCCACATACGAAAAACTAGATCGCGTGTTGATGGATACTGAGTGGGAAGATAAATACTCTATGGTGTCGGTCCGTGCACTAGAACGTATTGAAAAATTGTCTGACCATGCTCCTATCCTCCTAACTGCTGGGAATCCCCGACCTGTTTGTAAACGGCCGTTCAAGTTTGAACTTGGCTGGCTACATAGAGAGGGGTTCCATGAGATGGTTAAGACGGTTTGGGAGAAACCGGTCGGGGGTAGCACTCCAATTTTGAGATGGAATAATAAGATGCGGGCAATGCGCAAACAACTCTCTGGTTGGGCTGCCCATATGGCTGGTATTCTTAAAAAGAGAAGACTCGCTTATCAAGTGTGATTGATGAGCTAGAGGCTTTAGTGGAGGTAAGACCGCTGTCCCCGCAAGAGTAAAATCAAGAATCAGTCTAATGCGCAGATAGCGAGTCTTCTTCGCGAAGAGGAACTCAAATGGTATCAACGCTCCAAAAACGTATTCACTCTCTCATACAAGATGAAGGGTTGATTGAAAGCCACGAGCAACTCAAATCCTACATTACTAATTATTATAAAGGTCTGTTTGGTCCTTCGGGGGAAAGTTCCTTTTCCCTAAATGAGGATTTAATAGATGACATACCCCAAGTATCTATGGAAGAAAATTGCCTACTGACCGCACCTTATTCTGAGAAAGAGATTCAGAAGGCAATTTTCCAAATGGAATGCAACAAAGCGCCGGGTCCAGATGGTTTTCCAGCGGAGTTTTATCAAACTTTCTGGGGTACTATTAAATCGGACCTTCTAGATTTGTTCAGTGCTCTGCACATAGGACAACTAGAATTATTTCGTCTAAATTTTGGTGAAGTAATTTTGTTACCGAAAGTTAATGAGGCAAAAAGGATTCAACAATATAGACCTATTTGCCTCTTAAACGTAAGTTTCAAAATTTTCACGAAAGTGGCCACCATTAGACTTAATACGGTTGCGGATCATCTTGTTCAGCGCAGACCGCTTTCATGCAAGGAAGGAATATCCTGGATGGAGTGGCGGTTTTGCATGAGACGGTACATGAGATGCGTACTAAGAAATTACATGGGGTTATTTTAAAATTAGATTTTGAAAAGGTGTATGATAAGGTCAAGTGATCTTTCGTACAGCAGACTCTCGGGATGAACGCTTTTTCTCCAGAGTGGCGTGCTCTAATAAATGATTTTGTTTATGGAGGAAGTGTGGCAATCCGGGTTAATGATGACACCGACCACTATTTCCAAACACGAAAAGGGTTACGCCAAGGGGATACGTTATCACCAATGTTGTTTAACATTGTAGCGGATATGCTGGCTATACTCATAGAGCGGGCCAAGTTTGATGGTGATATTGAAAGTGGGATAGCACATCTGGTTGATGGTGGTTTATCTATTCTTCAATATGCCGATGATACAATTCTATTTATGGATCACGATCTCGAAAAAGCTCGTAATCTGAAATTAATTTTGGCGGCTTTCGAGCAGTTGTCGGGATTAAAAATCAATTTTCATAAAAGTGAATTGTTCTGTTTCGGTGATGCCCAAACGATACGACTCTGTATGCAGAGTTGTTTGGTTGTGGGCAAGGCCAATTTCCTATTCGCTATTTGGGTATTCCGATTCATTATCGGAGACTCACAATCGCTGAATGGAAAATAGTGGAAGAAAGATTACAAAAACGCCTTAATAGTTGGAACGGTAAATTGTTGTCCATGGGGGAAAGATTGGTAGTCATTATTTCGGTACTGATAAATATGGTACTGGATATGTTATCATTCTTCCTAGTACCAAAAGAAATTCTCCATAAACTCGATTATTATCGATCCAGATTCTTTTGGCAAGGGGTTAGCGAGAAAAAGAAGTATCAACTGGTTAAATGGAGTATAGTTTGTAGTACCAAAGATCAAGGAGGGCTTGAAGTTCATGACCTGGAGGTCAAGAATTCAGCACTGCTAGGTAAATGGTTGTTTAAGCTTCTTACCGAAGATGGGATTTGGCAAAGTATTCTTCAGAGAAAATATATCGGCTCGAAGATGTTACCCCAAGTGGTTTGGAAACCTGGAGATTCGCACTTCTGGGCTGGTCTCATGGCAACAAAAAATGTCTTTTTTCGTCATGGTACTTTCTCGATCAAGAATGGAGCACATATACGGTTCTGGGAAGACATTTGGTTAGACAATGCACCCTTAAGTGAACAGTATCCTGCCTTGTATAGTATTGTTCGTCGCAAAGGTGATACCATTGCCACGGTAATGGCTACATCACCTTTGAATGTGACGTTCAGACGGGTCTTGCTTGGGCAAAGGCTATTGGCATGGAATTCCCTAATTCACCGGCTAGGAGATATTCAACTATCGCCTGAACTGGACGAATTTAGATGGAATCTTCATGTAGATGACACTTTCTCGCTAAAATCATTGTACAATGCGATCCTTCAATCTGACATACCAGTTGATAATAATAAGAAAATTTGGACGATGAAAATACCATTAAAAATAAAAAATTGGATGGTATCTTCGTCGAGGAGTTATCCTCACCAAAGACAATCTTGTTAAGCGAAATTGGCATGAAAGTACACTGTGTGTTTTCTGTCATCATGATGAAACTATTAAACACCTGTTCTTCCAGTGCCAATTTAAGAGATCTATATGGTCAGTCATCCAAGTAGCGTCTAGCATGTATCCTCCGACTAGTGTAGCCAATGTCTTTGGCAATTGGCTTCATGGTATCGATTTAAGGTTTAAGTTGCTTCTTAGGGTGGGGGCGCTAGCAGTTATCTGGGCACTTTGGCTAAGTAGAAATGACAAGATTTTTAACGATAAAAATTTCTCCTTTTTGTAGGTCATCTACAGATGTACAAGTATTCTCCGTTTGTGGTTACCTCTGCAGTTAGTGGGGAACCGAGACCTATTTACGGAGGTCGGTACACGGTTGGAGGCTACGACGAGGGATAATTTTTCCCTACATGGGTGGCAGCATAGTCTACGGATTGAAGCCCCACCCACACCTTAGGCGTCATATGATTCATCGTTTCGATATGTATTTTGCCTTGTTTTTTGTCCGACTTTTGACTTGAGACATATAAACGGCTGTGTGCATCCTGGTTATGCAGAGGCTAGATGTAATTTCTTTTCAAAGTAATAAAGCACCCTTTATCGAAAAATATATTTTATAACTGAGATCAATGTCGAGTGCCTTTAATACCATTGCAATCTCCTCCGGTTTTAATGGAAAGAGGCCGTCTTTCCTCTTCGCACGGAGTCGATCACTTTCTCTTTGCACCATTGGTCAGCTGATGTGGGCATTACCCTTCGGGTAACCCGTATTATGTTACCTCTTATGGCCTAACCGAGGGTCCATAAAGATTATCAATCGACCAAGGTGGGCCGCTATGTCGGTTCCGAAGAAAAGTACTTGAAGAACAAGGCAAAAAGACGAAGAATAGGGAAACTCTAGATATAAAACTCTTTGTAACCTAGTCGTACCCAGACAGAACTCTCGAGACCTGGCTCACAATATAAGGGCCGGGAGAGGGTCTGCCGAGGCACACAATCAACATAGCCAGAATCTCCACAAGTCTAGAGCTAGGTAAAAAGTAGTCTTAGCCTCTCGACGAGATCTTAGTCTTAGCCTTCGGCTACCCCATTGTAACCCGATAATTTTGATAATCAAGATGAGACAAGCAGGAAGTAAGGGTTTTACCTCATCGAGGGCCCCGAGGTAAATCTCTCTCCCCGTTTGTTTGGTATCCGATCTCTCGTGTCAGCCTGCAGGATTCCGTCAACCCTAAGCCTCAAAAGGTGGGCATTGCCGAGGAGTACCCTCGACATCAGCCGTAAGCGTATCTTCCAAGTTTACAGCACAAATTATTTGTTAATAAAAGGTTTAAAACATCTTCAGAAATTTATGGATGGGAAGTAATAGCTCGTTCTTGTGAGCTGCTCAACCTCCTCGTGGCTGCAACCATGCTTACACCCAGAGAAGGCAAGCATGTGCATCTCATACCTCAAGTGAAGAACCACAAAGGGTCCATTCTGACGAAGAATCCGAGCCACACGTCTGCCCAGCTCCTGTAATTCAGGGGTAAATTTCTATGCAGCAAAATTGACGTGGCACCTCAGTTTCTAAATCTCCATGGGTAGGTCATTATTTCCAAGCCAAGCATTTGTCTTATTCAGATGAAGGATTTTTTTTTTTCACGGGCACGCGAAAGTCGTGCCATATCTTTATAGAAGGAAGCAACAAAAATTACAAGATACCAAAAGGGGGATGCGAACATCTGCCCATGGCCAACCCACGCACACCACCAAAGAAAACTAAAGAGCGAATTACACTTCGGGTCCAGGAACTTGTATAGCATGTGATGGTTTCGTCCTAGTACTTGCAAAAGGTTATAACCTAGTCCAAGAACTTGCAATTCGGGTTCAGGAATGGTCCTCGCCAATCAAAAGCCACCAAGTGTCATCCACGTTGGCAGTTTGGACGCGCTAGCCTGTGTAGTTTTTGCTGATAACCTCCTGCTTTTTCGTTTTCTCTATTCGAGCATGTCTAAAATGCCCGTTGGGGTGTCCTCGGTCGCGCGTCGGCTGCATGAATCTCCAACCCTAGTCAGCGAGAGAGGAGCGAGAGAGGATAGAGGTGAGCTGAGCTAAGCAGCGGCGGGCGGCGAGAGAGGAGCGGCGCAGCTGGTCGGCAAGAGAGGAGCGAGGGAGGTGCCCCGCGGAGAGGAGAGGAGCGAGGGAGGTGCCCCGTGGACAGGAGCTACTCGGGCTTAATGGCGTCGACGGTGGGCCGTCAGCTCAATGGCAAAAGCTTCCAAAGTTGTGATAATTGTTTGGAGATCCTATAAAAGAAAAAGGAAAGAGAAGCATTTGTTAAACAGCAATAGTGTTCTTGTTAAATTTTTACGATCGGCTATGACTAGTCGAGCATAGACTCAGGGGCTGTTAGAAGACAAGACTTCATCGAGAAAAACGAAGAAAACTTACAAGTCGAGCTGAAGGAGAAGCTGCAGCGACGGCTGTCGAGGGAATCTCCTTCCCTTCAGAAAGGGAGGAAGCTGTTGAAAGTTGAGCTGCCGGGGTTGTCGCTGGAGCCAAAGCTTCCGAGGTTATCGGCGCTGGCTTGCTGGAGGTTGCTTTAGCCTTCTTTAGTGGAGGCTCGACGAAGCCCTCCTCACTGAAAGCATATAAACCAATCAAAACAAATACTAGGGTACGAGGAAATTCTTGGAGCAATGAAAGAAACTTACAAGTCAAATAAATCATCCTCGTCTGCGAAGCCGCCAGACGGTCTTTTTGAAGGTTGCAAGTTGGTATTCTCCGGAGCTGCATCAACAAAGACAGTATGATCAGCATCATCGTCATGATTTGACTCCGCCGTATCACTCATGTCATCAGCAAAAGATCTAGGCTCTGTAGAAAGAGCTTCAGGATTTGGAGGTTCATCATCTTCATCCTCGAAGCCTGTTCTTTCTTCAGTACGGGACTCTACAGGGATGGAAGAATCTATCTTCAAGGCAGTCACTCTACATATTCGGGAGATGTTCGGGAGCTGATAAAACCCGTCGAAGGAAATGAAAGCTTTGATAAAAAAGAAAAGGAAGAAAAGGATGTGTCTCAAACTCGGCAGTTAAATATAAGGAAAGTTACCTCGCTCGACGGATGTTCGGAATCAAAGGGCGTTTGAAGAGACAAAAGAGGGATTGAGTCTTCCTGGCTGAAATGTGTGTCAAGCGTCTAACTTCATCTAATAATTCCTTTTCTGATAATTCAGCGACATTCACTCTGGTTTCGTCCATAGGGCCCGAATATAACCACATTGGGTGAGCTCTAGACATGACTGGCTGGACTTGACACTTCAAGAAAACGGCTACTATTTCAGTACCCATCATAGTTTGGCCATCAGACTCTTTGATTCGAAGAAATCTATCGAATAACTTGTCGTCTACTGGCTTTTCTTCGGGTGACAAGATATTCTTCCAAGATCTTTTGGGCACTGCTTTGGAGACGTCGATAAATCTCGGCAGATGCATTTCGGCTACTGGTGAATCTTTGATATAGAACCACTTCAACCTCCATCCTTGAACAGATTCTCTCATTGGAAAGTTGAAGTAGTTCACTTCCTTGCGAACAACAAACCCAACTCCACCAATGACAAAAGAACCATTACTACTATTATAGCGTTTCACAAAGAAGATTTTCTTCCATAAACCAAAGTGAGGCTCAATGCCTAGGAAGGCCTCACATAGAGTAATGAAAATGGCAAGATGGAGGATTGAATTAGCAGTAAGTTGCCAAAGTTGAATCTCATAAACGCGAAGGAGACGCCGGAGAAACTCGTGAGCAAAGAGAGAAAGCCCACGGTACAGAAAGGACATGAACATCACAGTAAAACCGGCAGGAGGGTTAGGGCGTGAAGCCGTGGAAGGATGACGTTACCCTCGTCGGTTGAAATCAGACCGAGGTTGCGAGCTTTTTTCTCGTCGCGCCTGGTTGTTGTAGACACGGGCCAGTCACCGGGCATGGGTCCCACGGTGGAAGCCACCGGAACAGGCGGCGCAGGGGCCGAAGCGGAGACCTCAGATGCGCCCTTCCTCGACGCACCCGATGCGGCCTTGGCAGCGGCACCGCTGGTCGCAGCGTCGGCGGCAGGCGCAGGGTTCCTTTTCTTCACCATCGTCACAGAAGATCAATCAAGCAAGAATCTAAGAATAACGGCGGTGGAGTGACGGCTTTGAGGAAGAAGGACGAACGAGGAGAAAAGGCTTCAAGAAAGGGAAGATGGAAGGGATGGACCTCGTCCCCCACGATTATAAAGTAAAAGTTAAATGAGATCTAGAATTAGGTCACCACGTGTCACTATGTTTATTTTACCAAGGAACATCTCCCCCACTACGCGCGGGAATCGAGGAGGCGTCTCGGTCAAATCGCAGAGGCTGGTCATTTCCTAACTGACCGCGCATAAGTAGGGTGGGTCTGTCAAGATCACATCTAATCAGTCAAACTGCCGTAGCGGTGATGTCATCGATGATGTCATCAAAGGCATCGACTCCTCAAGAAGCATCCGAAGAAATATACAACGTTCGAGTGGAACAACTTGAGTCTACGCGCGATTGCAAGCACCTGTGCCTAGACTCGGAGGCTACTCCCATCGAGAGCGCTTGTCACGCACCCGATAGAAATGATGGACCCGAAGGAATTACGAGAACCAGGATCATGCCCGGGGACTTGATCCTGAGTACAGTAGCATTGTTTTGCTATTCGGTAGTTAACCAGCATCATTTGAAGCTGGGCACGCTACTCCACATCCCTTGCACTTTATCAATAAGCATGGTTTGACCCGAGGATATTGAAGAACCGATATATGGAAGATATCGGATGACTACAACAGTTTGAAGAAAACATCGACAGACACGAAACATTCGAGTAGTACAACTTGAGTCTACGCTCGGTTGCAAGCACCCATGCCTAGACTCGGGGGCTACTCTCATCGGGAGCGCTTGTCGCGCACCCGATAGAAATGAAGTTTTCAAGGTCAACGGACGTTCGATAGAAGACAACTTTCATCCCTGCCCGAAGCTATGCTTTGGCCAGTCACTCGGGGGCTACTGATGTGGGCATTACCCTACGGGTAACTAATATTATGCTACCTCCTACAGCCCAGCCAGGGGCCCATGAAGATCATCTGCTAATCAAGGTGGGCCGCTATGTCGGTTCACGTAAAGGATTCTTGAAGAACAAGGCAAGGAGACGAAGGAACAAGGAAAGTTTAGTTATAGCACTCTTTGTAACCTAGTCGTACTCGAGCATAACTCTCGAGACCTAGCTCACAATATAAGGGCCAGGAGAGGGGCTGCCGAGGGACAATCAATCTAGCCATAGACACTGCAAGTCGAGAGTTAGGTCAGACACAAATCTAGCTTCTCGTCGAGTTCTTAGTAAAAGCCTTCGGCTACCCCATTGTAACCCGATATTCACAATAATCAAGATCAGACAAGCAGGAAGTAAGGTTTTTACCTCATTGAGGGCCCCAAACCTGGGTAAATCTCTCTCCCCGTTTGTTTGGTATCCGATGTCTCGTGTTAGCCTGCAGGATTCCGTCAACCCTAAGCCCCTCAAGGTGGGCATTGCCAAGGAGCACCCTCGACAGCGGTGGCGGAAGCAGATGGACAGAGGAGGAATGGAAGGAGACGTCGGTCGTCTACTACCCCACACCGACGAGAGGTGCTACCACGCCAACAAAGGTAATTTCTTCTTCTCGTCTCCGTCTGTTTCCCCTTTTGTGCTTCCCGTGTTCCTAAATTCTTCTTGAACCAAAATTCTGTAAAGAATTTTGAACCAAATTTGTTTTTTCAAATTCGTAGGAAACAATGGATTAATTGTAGATTGATGGTGTGATTAGAAGCAGGAATTCCAGAGACATTGAGGAAGAAAATAAACAGCTAGTGCAAAAGCTTAATGAAATGGAAAATGAGATAAAGAGAAGGAAAGCTAGGAAGAAAGAAATGCATAGGGCACACCAGCAAGATCTTAGAAATAGAGATAGGAGAGAGTTTATGATGTTGACAGTTGTAGCTTGTTGCTTGATCTTGTACTATGTTTGTGCTTTGTTCATCAGGGGCTTTGTGTGAGGCATTTTTGTATCAATGTACATGTTTTTGGTGAAATAAAAAAATTGTGATGTGAGAATAAATGTGTGGCAAACAATGGCAACAATTGGATGCACATCAGATGATATTAAGCTTTACTTTATAGCACAATCCCTCCATGGCAGTACTTGATAGCACAATGGCCATAAATCCAAATTACATAAGTTCCGCGGTTAACATGTTTAATTGATAGCACAATCTAAATTAAATAGGGACAAAAAATGATGCTTCTCTTTGAATTGTCACACATCATATTATGACAATGTGAATCACATCTAGATGTCATCTAGTGATGGTGCATTCTGGCTTAGTTGCATCTCTTGTAAATTCATCTCTGGAATGTATTCCTCATTTAAATCTGGGAAAGCATTGTCATCTCCAAACATCAGATAGTAGAAACTGCGAGGCCCTGTTCTGTATCCTCTATTTGTCCTATCTCTGCCTTCAGGTGCATCATCATTAACTTGTGCTTGTGCTAGCATCTCCAGGTCTGTATCATGTATTCCACTTGTGCTATCATCTCCAGTTCTTTTCTTGCTAGCTGGTGCTTCATGAGGTTGGTCTGCAGTTCCGCTTGTGCTGGCATCTCCACTTCTTTTCTTGCTAGCTCTTGTACTAGATCTTCCCCTTGCTCTTCCTCTTGCTGAATCTCCATCTGTGCTAGTTGTTGCCCTGTTCCTTCCTCTGCCTCTCCCTCTCTGTGAATTTGCTCTTGCTCTTCCTCTAGTAGTTGCAGTAGTCATCCTTCCTATTGGTGTTGGCATGCTTTCCCTGGCATTAACAACAAACTCACTTTCTGGCAGTGGTTCATGTGCTCTAGCTATTGGTACATGAGTTGCTTCCTGGACAGTTCATTTTAGTTAGTCCAATATATCATATGAGCATGGATTAATAGCAGTAATAGAAGGAGTGTAATGTATTACCTCTTGTCCCATCATATAAACCATATGATCTTGTCTGTGGCTTGGGTCTAGGGTTGGATCAGGATTTTGAGGGAATAGATTCTGTATAAAAAGCAGATAAAGCATGTCATGACAAGAAAGTGAATGACTATTCTTTAGAGTTTGAGTGACATGGAGTGACAGTGCATATACAATGAAATGATTCTGATTCCACTATCTCTATCTAGTAACTTGTGAAGTTTGTCTGTTAGCTTGTGATTTTCAGTTGTTGTCTAGCTGTCTTGTGCTATATAAATAACAGCTACTTGCAATGTGCTCAGTAGGCACACCATGGAGTATAGTCACAGGTCCACTGGTTCAAGGTCAGCAGAAAATCCTGGTGCCCATCCTCTAGTATACCATAGAAAAAGTGCAATGGAGAGGCAGCTGGCAGAGGAGAGAAATAGAGAGTTCATGGAGCAAGAAGCTATTACTGGTTTGGAGCAGCTAGGTGAATGTGTTGTTAGAAGGATGTTTATGGCATTGCCTGCTCCTAATGCTCCACCAAACATTAGAAGGGCTTCTCAACCTACTATGCCATCCATGGATGAGCTGCCAAGAAGAGTTGATGGGCTACATCCTAGGGAAGCAAGGAATCAAAGGCTTTGTTCAGGGGATTACCCTCCCTTGGATCAGTTGGAGAGAGCTCTTGAGGGACAATACCTGCATGCATTGGTTCCTCCACAAATAGAAAAGGAAGTGACATCATCCATTGTGCTATGCAAGGTGAAGAGATCAATGAAGAGATGGCTGGCTAGGATTAGGAACAAATTAAAGAACCAGTAGTTTGTGTGTGTTTCAGTGACAAGCAATGCAGTAGTGTGTGTGTGTTTGTGTCAGTGACAAGCAATGTAGTGTTGTTTCTAGAATAAAATGTCTTGTGCCAATTACTTACCAGCATTATGTCAGGAATATCATATTCTTCATCTTCTTCAATAATTCTAGCAAGTTGTTGAGCCATTTGCTTTTGCACAAATTTAATGTGACCCTTTTTGTTGTGCCCAAATTTGCCACATGTAGAGCAGTGGATGTGCACTCCAGCCCTGGTAAACACCTTCATTCCCTTCTTCATTTTCTCTTATGGTGCTTTTCTTCTATTTTTCTTAGGCCTCCCCATTACCTTTGTGAAGAGAGGTGGATGCACTTCTGCTGCGTCCACTTTGTCCCAGAAAATTCTGCCTCTTAGTGGAGCCAAATTAAATCCATATGCTCTGTTATATGTATCAACTGTGTAGCAAGAATGGACTAGATTTTCTGGATTAAGCCTGTCTGTCCTGCAACAAGCAATTGCATGGTGGCATGGTATGCCTGTTAGTTGCCACCTCTTGCAGTCACAGGTTTTTCCCTTCAAGTCAACACAGTAAGATCTTTCTAGCTCATGTGATTGCACAGAGAATTTATAATTTCCTCCTGCTTGGACAATGCAATTCATACTCCACTCAGTCAGCTTGTCTAGTTTCTTCTTTATTTCTGGACAAATCCTTCCATGCCATTTAGCAACATCCCTTTGTTTTGACAAATTCCTTTGCATATGCTTGTAAAATAGCATCTCAAGCATTGACAACACTGGATTCTCCCTAGCTGCCAATATGTAACTGTTGAAAACCTCTGAATGATTGTTCAGTAACATGTCACACTTGGAAAAATCAGAGAAGAATGTCTCGATCCATGTGTTTGGTACTAATTCTTCCACCTACTCATATGCTTGCTCACTGTCTACCTTCATCTTGTCCATGTTTTTCTACCATTTGGGAATATTTGTTGATCTTGCTATGGCCCACAAGTCATTCTTCAGTGTCTCTCCTCTATGGCATGCTTTTTGAAAATTCTGAATCAAATGCCTCACACAAAACCTGCGCTCTGCATCTGGGAAGACCTTTTCCACTGCATTTATCAGGCCCTTTTGTTTGTCACTCATAATTGTCCAAGGAGATGTGTTGGTAATGTTGAGATCATCCCTGAGTGTTGTGAGGAACCACTCCCAAGAACTTGTGCACTCCACCTCCACCATGCCCATGGCAATGGGAAATATGCAGTCATTGGGGTCTATGCCAACAACTGTAAGCAATACTCCCTTGTACCTTGTTTTAATATGAAATCCATCAACACAAATCAATGGCCTGCATCCAGTGAGAAATCCTCTTTTGCAGGCATCATATGACCAAAACATGGTTGCCAAGTGGTCCTTCACAGTGTCACTCCCTGTTTCTTTCACAGAATTGGTGGACAGGAAGAAAGTTGATCCAGGGTTTGCCCTCTTTAGCCCTTCACCATATTCCCTTAGTAGAGAAAATTGGGCTTCTTCATTACCATGGATTTCTAACAGTGCATCCTTCCTTGCTCTCCCCAACTTCCACCTGTCAGGGCACATGTTGTATTTTCTCTGAACCTTTGCTGCAAATGACTGCAGGTCCATTTTTTGATTGTCTCTAAATTCATTAATGAATTGTGTGCATAGGAATTTAGCTGTAAGAGTTCTCATTTCATAAACTCTCTCACATCTGTGTTCTCCTTCATAAGATGTCACCACATATCCACCTGACCTCTGCAAATCAAAACCTATCTTGAGCCTCCATGGACAACCTTCCTCACACCTAGCATGGAGCCTGGTTCTGTCATTCTTTGTTTTCCTTGTCTTCACCCTCTCTCTGATGTTGTATGCATTCACTGCTTGCCTTGCCTCTTCAATGCTAGCAAATTTCATGCCAATTTTGAATACAAGAGATTCCATGTCCACTATTGGGTTAAATGCTGCAAATTTATACTCTAGCTGCAGTCTTTCTCCTTCTTTCAAACTAAGGTCTCTGTCTTCTAGTTGTGAATCATCTTCCAGGTCAGCTGCAAGCACAATCTCATTGTTGTCATGCAAGTCAGTGTTAACATTGTCCAAGAACAGATCATCATCTCCAGATTCTGCATCATAGTCACCGTCAAAAAATTCAGAGTCTATTGAGCTATCACTGTCTGAATCATCTGCACATGACTACACACACTCCTGGCCAACATCTTGTGCTACAACAATTGATGTTGATGTTGCTTCTTCAGAGAGTTCAACATCATTTCCCACTCTAGCAATTGCTGCTCTAGCCCTCACAAGGTCAGCCCTGATCAACCTGATAAAATTTGTGTGATCAAGAAATATTACCAGGGCTTTATGAACTTTTTCTTCCCTTCTCATGTCAATCAAATCATCATCAGTAAGAGAGGCACCAAACCATCAAACAGGTCTTTACCGGGGGAAAGCCAGTACACATGAACCTTCTCATCCCTCAGACAATCAAGCACACATAAAATGTGATCAAGGGTTGAGTTGTTCCAACTGTCAATTAGCAGATTGTCAAATACAGAGACAGTGTCATCCACATACTGCAACTTTTCAGCAAGGCCACAAAAAAAGCCATTGTGGCACACCTCCAGAGAAAACAGCTTTGGAGCAAGCTTTGGATTAGTAACTGCAAAAAAAAAAGAACAAGACAAAGTATCATTCAACATGGGTGCCTCCTGCCAGATACATAAGTCACAATACAAAAACAGTAATATGTCAAGTTGATTTGAATTGTCAATACTTGTCTCATTACAAGTACTGTTGCCTTGTGTGCATTGTCATCTTCCTGCCACATCCACCTTAAATATGGGTGCCACAATGTACTGCCTGGCCAAATTGAGCTCAACCATGGAACACATTGTGTGGAGTGACAAAAAAAAGAAGAAGCACTGGTTCCAGAAGAAGCTCTGTTCCAAGGTTGAGCTCAAGTGCTAGTCCAAGAGAATATAGAACAAGGGAGAAAGAAGTGCTAGTCTACCACTGAAGAAGTGCTGAAGAGAGGGAGGCAACAGCTGAGAGGAATAGGCTACATAGGCTAGCTGCAGAACTGGATGCTGCAGCTGGCCTAGAAGAGCTAGGTCATGGCATGGTGTACTCTCCTGCAAATAGGAATGTCATGTCTGAGATAACAACCTCACTTCGGACAACCCAACCTAGAGCGTATGGCTCTACTGCAGTTGAAGCTGTTACATACTCTGGAAAACTACCATTTGATCCTGTCTTTGTGCCTAAAAAAAAGGATTCTATGATAGCTGTTGTCATGTTGTGCAAGATCAAAAAAGGCATCCAAGGGTTTGCAAAGATGGTGTCCAACAGCATGAGTTGCAAGAAAGTAATTTCCTATCTGTTCCTAGAACTATCTGTGTGTCTAGTTTCAGAGTTAATTTCCTAGCATTTCCTATCACTTGTGCTTGTTACTACTGCACTTGTATCTCCATTTGCCAATGTCATATGACTGTTGTAATGTTCCTGTTGTAATATGAGTGTTAGCAATATACTTCATCTCTATCTCCATTTTGCTGTTAGAGTTAACAGTTAACTGAACTTAACTGAAAAACAGAAACCATGAACAACAAATTTCAGAGTTAACACTTGCACAATTCTGCCTAAATTTGAATTTTTGTTCTCCTATTCCACGACAAGGAATCAAACTAACATATGTATCACAGAAAATTAACCAAAACAACTGATGATTCTCGGATTGAACGAGATTACTGTCCGCTTTTCCGCCTAACTGCAACAAGCAAGAACAGCCTCAATACACCTCAGCTATGAACGATAATGGCCTCACACGACATTGTCGTTCATTACTGATCGATTCATCGCAAAAAATCTGCTTCCCTCGATTTCCATCTTACCCTCACCAAGAACAGCTTCGCGAGCCGGGAAGCAGAGGAGCAGAACCAGAGGGAGAAGACGAGATCGAGGACGGCGAGGCGTACCGTAGGGTGGCGGATCATCCTTCTAGAGCCTCTCCCGAATCTCCGGCGCGTCCATCAGCTGCAGCGGTGGAGCAACGGCGGGAGCAGCGGCGGGAGGAGCAGCGCGTGCGCGACGACGAACAGGAGCAGCGCCGATAATTTTTCTCCAAAAAAACAAGAAATAACTAGTTAACCACCACGCCATCCGCGCGGGAGGACTTAACTGACGGAAGAATTCTTTCCAGGGGGATTTGCAAATTCACCAACGCGACAAAAAAACACCTGGCGCCTGATTCGGACTTCACCGTGTCTCGGTCCGACTTCGAGGACCAAACCATCACATGCGATGCAAGTTATTGGACTAGGTTTTCACCGTTTGCAAGTACTAGGACGAAACCATCACATGCGATGCAAGTTCCTGGACCTCAAGTGTAATTAGCTCAAAACTAAAAGACCTACTCTCGCAACATGACTCTCCGCTCCACTCGCCTCGCAGTCCACCAGAGGCTGAACTCCTCTCGAATCCTATCAATAATCTGCTCCGTGGACAGATGAAGGACTTTGTACTTCTTTATAATGGCAGAATCTCTGTCCCCAAAAATAACCACTTATAATCTTTATATGGGTGTGCAAACAATTTAGATACTCATTGAGAAGGGACAGAAGCAAACAAACCTGATTATGGTAATACGATATATCAGACCAACTGACGGGTGGCATGGACCGAAGATATCCCATTTCAACTCTTTTTTTCAGCCTTGGGGGCAGCTCTTTCAGTATCCGAACATGTTCCCTCGATGAAAAGTCGTCCACATCAAATATATCCTAGGTCAGCATTTCTTTCTGCACTCGCCTCTGTTCTTCACGAACTCAGTTAAGGACTGCATTTGCTTTACCCTTTTCTCTGGATCCCAGTTAAGGCCTGCAGCGGCTAGACGAGGGTGAGTGTTCTACACCTGGTCTCTGGATCCTAACCCAGGCGGAACCATAAAAATACTAGATACTAATCCTCTTCCTAAAAATGGTGCCATTAGTTTTCGGTCATGGTACACTGTATCAAGCTTGTCATGGCCAGCAGTGCCCTAGTTCAAGTTAGTCGCATCTGTTTTGCTCTTTAGATCTACGATCCCTCCTACTTGGCAGTGCTCACCACTTTAATCAAGCTGCAATTTGACATTGCTGACTGATATTAAGATTATTCAATCTTGCTAATATAACAAATAAGAGGCCGGGTCCAGTTGCTACTCTATGTTTCACTGTGATAGTTTAATTTTTGCTGGACGGTTGTTTTTGTTTGGCTCCGGAACTTGATAGCAAAATATTAGAATAGTTGTCACATAATTGAAAACAGAGGATCTTGACAACTGTTTGAAATTCGGAAGAATTGCACAGAGGGACCATGTTGCAACTTGGAAATCTCTGATTCCATAACAGAAAGTCCATTTAGATGCAGATAAGTATTGAATGAATGGATACTCTAAGATAGAACAAGAAAAGTACGGTTGATCTATGCTATACTTTTATTAGTTTGAAGCATAAAGAAAAGTCTAAAAATAATAAAACCCTTTATTAGTTTGGGCAGTTAACCATGTCTGACAACGATTACTAATTGCATAGTCTAATTGCTTATTTTCAGAGAAGAAGACTTAGATAAAATCTTGTTATCCAATCAGTCAATGGACCCATCAGTCACATCATTCAGTGGCGTTTGTCCCAGTCTTGGCCTCAGCATGCCACATACAAAAGCCGATACGCCGTAGGACTACATATTCAGGAAGAGCTACATTGCTAGCATCCCCACTCGCCGCTTTGCCCCGGCCGGAGGCTTTGGAGGGGAGGGGAAGTGCTCCCGGCGCCGTCGGGAAAAGAGGAAGAGAATGGAAGACGAGTGCACGTTGACGGTTGAGCCTCCGAGACCTGAAACCGAGGATGGCAGGAGTCCGGACGAAAATAGGCTCAAATCCGGACCAAAACGGAGAATCGGCTGACGCTTTCCGTCTGAAAAAAAGTGGCCGTGGGGGGCTCTGTGGGGAGACGAGTGGAGATGCTCTAACTATCCTAGATAGCAAGGTTATGCCCCGGCAGCTGCTTACTGCACGGGGCAACCGGGGACACTGACTCCCGGCGCCGTCGGGCAACTAGCCAAGTCACAATGGTCATCGACCTGCAGCCCCCACCAGTTGATACCGTTGATGCCTCTCGACTGCAGAAAGACGAAGGACGCGATGCCCATGAACGCCACGCCGGCGTCCAGCGCGGCCGACAGCACGTAGTTGTGGCGCGCCCACCATGCCTTGTACCGCCGGTACACGAAGTGGTTGAAGGTGAGCCCGACGGCACCCCACATGATGTAGTTCACGGACCGCGCCGGCGGCATCAGCCCCGTGGCGCTCAGCAGCACGGGCATGTTGATGAGCCGGATCCACCCCCTTTCCGGGAAGGCCCGGGACAGCGCCCACACGGGCACCGGCGCCAGTGCCCCGGCGAGGAAGAAGTAGTTCATCTTGGCGTAGCGGCCGAGGCTCCCAAATATGCGCTGCGGGCCGACCACGCCCCAGATGATGGACGCATTGTAGAAGACGTCGTCGCCGGGGCACGTCCACGGGCTCCCAGCCGGCAGCCTCGCCGGGTCGCAGATGTTGCTCACGCTCTCCAGCAGCCACCATGAAGTGCTGAAGTAGACTGTCGATGCCAGCACGGTCCCCACGAGCTGGACGGCGAACATGGACCGCGGCGGGATCTTCATGTAATGGCCCAGCTTGAAGTCCATGAGGAAGATGATGGCCTGGGACATGCTGATGTAGCCATATGTCTTGAACACGACGTTCGCCAGCGGCCTCCCTGGGTACAGGTACCCAATGATGAGCTCGGCCACCACATTGACGGGTTGCTGATTGGTGGTGGCGGTGATGATGCCGATGGGGAGCGTGAAGAGGAATGCCAGCCCTGCCGCCAGGAGCACGCCCCAATAGGGGAGCTGCAGCTCCTTCCTGAACCCCTCGCAAGTGAATATAGAGAGGCCGAGCACCAGCACCAGCATGACATGGAACCACCACTGTGGCACCACCGCGTAGTTCTTCTTCATTAGCCTCGTGTGTACGTCACCCTTCTGCTGCCCGCTCACCGTCGCCTTCATCTGCTGCCATATCGATCTACCAGATATTCAAATTAAGTGTCACAACATTCGATCCAATAAACCGCTGCTTCAGTTGATTGCACAAACAAATGCACACCTGCCGTGGAAGAGGGCGACGTGGGACAGAGTGGCGGCCAGCGCGGCGAAGGTGAGGCCGTAGTAGAAGGCGAAGAAGATGCTCAGGTTGATCTGCCCGGCGGCGTCGTACCCGGCCTGGCTGAACTCGAAGGTCGCCGGGTCGAGCACCTGGCTGACGTTGTACTGGCTGCCGTTGGCCATGAACATATTGGAGGAGATGATGGGGAAACGCCTGGCGTCGTACGCGTTGCTCCAGTACGCCACGGGCAAGAGCACGTAGACCACCAAAAAGAATCCCGCCATCACGTTCATGATGGCGAACGCCGGCGTGCCCAGCGGCGTGCCCAGGAAGCCGGCCACCGTGGCCCAGTCGAGGCCGAACGACCCGACGCCGAGCCCGTAGACACCCGAGCCGATCTGTTGCGCCGTCACGGAGTTCCTCCACACAAGGCACACCACGGAAATGGTGGAGATGGTCGGGAAGAGGAAGTTGGGCACGACGTAGTAGGCGAAGCTGGAGGCCAGAACGAGGAGGAAGAACTGTAGCCTCGTGATCCCTCCCTTGGGCCTCTTCTCCTTCTCGTGCAGCGCCCTGAAGAGCGAGACCTGTACCAAGTTGCACGGCCACCACATGTAGGGAGAGTCCACCAGGTACTTCCTGAAGAGACCAGCCCAGCCATAGCCCATGAGCTGCCCCGGCCGGTACCAAAAACAAGTCAGAAGTGGCAGATGAAACCTGAACTGAAACGATCAAATTTCCAAGAAAGCAACCCCAGATGTCGAGTAACAATCACCTGGGTGGTTTGAGTGAGGAGCATGGCGGCGAGCGGGTTGATGTCCCGGTGGTAGAAGGCCTTGACGATGGTGACGATGCCGACGGCATAAACATAGCTTGAGCCAGTGTTGGCAAAGATGGTAATGAGGACGTGCTCCTTGAGGTTGAACGGCCCTGGGTTGAGGGAGAAGGACCAACGGGTGCCCTTGAACCCGACGACCTTGGTGGGGAGGCATGCGGCCATGAGTCTGCCGAGCGGCAGGACCACTATCTGCACCGAGAGGGAGGATATGTAGAGAGGGTTCTGACGGTAGCTGAAGAACTGGTTGCAGAAGGCCAGGAGCGCGCACGAGATGAGCCCCAGAAACCACGTCCTGAACGTCAGCACCGGCAATGTCGGGTCGTCCGTGATCGGCACGGTGAGCCGAACCTCCTCGATTGGACTGTCGTCCACTTCATCTGCACAAGCTCGTTCGCGGTGACAGAAAGAAATCAGTCCACCACAGCGGGAAGAGGAGAGGGAAGCTCGGGACTGAAAGAAAGCAATCCTTATTACGTTTTCCGAGCATTGCACTAAGCTAGCCAGGCAGGAAGACTCACCTGTGTCCGTCCCTGCAGTACGTATCTCCGAGTTGCTGAGATGGAGGTGTGGCGTCTCCTCCATTATTGCAGCGCTGCTCTCCTCGCCGGTCTCCTCTAGTAGACCCTGCCAAATGACAAGATAGCTAGAAAAGGTTAGGTTAGGCGGCGATTCTCTTACTATACTGTATATGTGGACTAGAAGAGCTTGCATTTTTTTTTCCAAGAAATAAATTCGTCCATGGGCAGCACCATTTTGGGAATCTTTTTCACAACCAGACAATACAGCTTGTGGATGACATCTTAGCACGCAACGCAAGTAGGAACAAAAATGCACCTGGAGGAGTGACGAATCGACTGGCTCGCTGCCGCCGGCTTGGTGCTGACCGCCGGCATCGCCGCCGCCGCGCCCGCCCCGTGCCCTGCTGCTGCCTGCCAATCCCATATTCCGCTTCTTGTTTCTCTCCAGCAGGGGCCTGATGAGTGACAGAATGAGGAGAAGGAGCTGAATCGGATGAGCAAGAACAGACTAGCCGAGGGAGATGAGTAGTATATAGGAGGGGGGATAGTACTGACCGTTTCAAATCGTAGAGGGGTTTGTCGGAAATCAACAAATCAGGGTCCCCGTCTCCATTAATTCCGTCCAAACGGCTAGAAATCTCCACGGGAGAGCGGGAGCCCATCGTCGTCGATGAGTGAGGATGAGGACTGAGGAACAGGAAAGGAGAACCAAGAAGCAGAGGAGAAAGTCAGGCGAGTGGCTCAGTGCGTTCCTTCTTTTTCCTCTCCTTTGGCGATGGCCGCGACGCAGAGTGTTGGCTGCTCGCTGCTGTTTGGGTACAGGGTGCAGGGCCCGAAGGCATGTAGAGCTTATTCTTATATCAGGTAAAAAACTGTATACAGTCGTCGTATCTCCTCGCTCTGGCAACTGGCATCGGCGCTGCACTAGATACGGATTTCCGTCATTCCTTCGAACCTGCACCTGCGCGAATAGAGCTCTGCCCATGTGGTGGCTGTTGCTTCCCTTGCCTGGTCATCAAAATTAGAATTATCCAACGTCCACACTCAAATTATTCATACCCATCAGAGATTACGTTGACCAATGGGTACATCTTCCACAGTAGATAAGATTGCACGAATATGACCTCTCCTATTTGCCCCCTCAGCTGACGAAACTGTAACTGCAGATCAAATATCTTGACAATGGAAGAAGCGTGGTCATGGAAGATTGCGTGCCAAGTTAGAAGGCAAGAGGATAAGTCGTGGCCTCGTGGGCAGGATAAGATAAGTCGAAGAAAATTAGATAAATACCCTCCTATGGAAGCAATTTGGTGCATATGAGCACCGGTGCTCTTGATTTTTTAAATATTCGAAAATTTTACTTCTGTGTTTCAAAAATAATAAAATCAGAATTGGTATTTTTTGTTAGAGTAAATTCTACCTTTTACCCAAAATTTATGGATCCTTCTACACGGTAGCCCCTAGCTGAAAGCTATTTTTACTTTACCAAAAAAGGAAAATGGTTCTGTAGCCTGAAGTAGATAATTTACCAAAATAGAAAAAAAAAGTGATCCAATGCTCTGAAAGCGACAACTTAAAATATACGTGGTTCCTTGCACGAACCACTCAAGTTCTTTTAAAAAAAATTGTTCCCTCACATTGTCACGTCTTCCCGTCTGCAACTAAATTATCGGTTCTAAATCTGGATGTATTTAACTATCAATTTTTACACTAGGTCCAAGTAAACTTAAGGTAAAACGCTTTTTACGCTAGGTGCATGAAAAACTTACGGTGAAATTTAGGGTTGTTAGATCTACATGTAAAACTAAGATATGGACTAGATTAAAAATTACATCCAACTGAGACAAAAATGGGCACAAAGTTAATGCCGTGTGCAAAAAATATTACGTCCAATTGAAACCAAATCATGCACAGAGTTACATGCCCCCGCGTGAGCAAAAAATTACAAGCAATTTAAACAAATTAGGCATAGGTTACATACCGTGGGCGTGAGGGCTCGGGACTGCGGCGCGCGGATGCCTGGCGGGACGTGATGTGCCGGCGCTGGAGCGGGGCGGTGGCGCTGGCGGTAGATGGAGAGGAGAAGCGGCAAGGTGCTGGGCTGTCTTCTTGGCTCTGCCATCGGCATTGGTGCGTGGTGGCCGATGGTCAACCAACAGCCATGCTGCAATAATTAGTCAACAAGAGATTGTGTGCCAAGTTACAACCAAGAGACACGACGTAGCCAAGAATTCAACGCAGGAGAGACGCGACCTAACCTAACCTAACCCATGCGACCCAGGCGGCGGCGCCGCGCCGCCGAGGGAATCCGACGACGAGCCCCTCTAGCGTCCTCTCCTCCGTCCTCTCCTTCCTCCGCCGCCACCAAAGGCATCGCCGGCCAAAGGCTGCTCGGCGTGGCGGCCGCTGGGAGCGGCCAGGGGTGAGAGGCGGCGCCCTCCACACCTCTGTATCTGCTGAGATGTGTGGCGTGACGTTGGTCGGAGCTGCTCGCGGTGGCGAGGTATCGACCTCCTCTTCGACGGCGACGACGGCCCGCGGTGCTGCTGCATCTTCTGGGCGTCGGGGCGGCGGCCCCGGGCATGGCTGTGGCGCCTTTCTCCTCCGAAGGAGGACGGCCAAGATGGGATCGAGTGTGGTGGATCTTGGGATCCAACACTGATCTCCGGCGGTGAGGATCCTGACAGGGATGAGCTTGGAGTGACGGGGCAGCCGGTGAGAACCGCACCTCGACCTCGGTCTTGGTGGATGATGGCGGCGTAGCTTGACGTCGTTACCTTGTCGGAGGCATCGTCTTTGCATGTCTCGTCATTTTTCTCGGCTTGGCATGAATAATGGTGGTTGTCCTAGGATTCCTCTCGCGCCAAGTGAAGATCGGTCGGATGCTTCTTCCTGCCGGGTTGGCTGGATTGTCATGTTCCGGAAAGACCTGCCGGCGAAATTCATTGTGCGATCAATGCGTGAAGATTGCTGGATTAGGTGCTTTCGGTCGTGCGCATCCATATTTTTTATCTGACCGTTTGGTTTCAGAGGGAGCGCTTCGAAGCTCTGCTGGCTGTTAATATCATGGAGTTTTCTTTCCATGGTGCTGGCGGAGAAGGTCATGAAAGCCGAGGTCGGTGGAAGAGCAACAGTGGTCGGATCTTGGTGGTGAGGCGGAATTGTCTTGGAGCTTCGTGACTTCGAACATCGACTTGTATGTGAGGACGACTGCACAGAAGAAGTTCAGAGTTCTATCTTTCAGGGTGAAATTTCAAGGTCTGTCCTTAACTGGTTGTGCCTGTCAATGTTCTTGTTGAAGGCATTGTTTTGAATGATGACTTTCTTCAAGGTCAAAACCTAAGATCTATGATCGGGCGACGACAACGTTTGTGCATTGTTTTCTTCTTGGAGGCGTCGCTTATGGAGAACATGATCTTCTGGTGTTGTCTTGGTGATGTCAGATTTGTTGTTTAGAGTTTTCGATCTCTCTAGCGGGACTTTTCTTTTTTGTAATTCTTCTATTTTTTTGATGTGTGCATCATTTATGTCATTAGGGCATGATATTGTTGCAGAGACTAGGTGTAATTGGTATCTACATTAATATATGTTCTTTATCGAAAAAAAAGTTACAACCAAGAAGATAAAGTCGTGGATACGGGTAACTTGAGGAAAATTAGATACATACCCTTCCAGTGAGTTCCACCTTTTATTTCCTAATTACGTCTTTGTGACACTAACTATCTGCCGACCGTAAATTCATATAGACTACTCCTTCTCGCACAGTTTATTAGGCGTGCGCGTATCACTAGTTCATAAATTCGATCAAGCAGTATTAGTTATATATTATAAAAATTATATCATTAGAAAGTTTGGATATTCTATTTTATAATGATATAATTTTTGCATTATATAATTTAAATTATACTCCATAGATTAAATTGGTGGCCTAGAAATACAGGAAAGATTAGGAAGTGCCCATTTAAGAAGCCTTGCGTTTTTGTTTTCTAGTGCGTGTTCATTAGTCAAGGTGTTAGATAATGACGGGAGTTTAGAAATATCAAGGGAGCATATAAATAGATAAAAAGTCTGGTCATAATCATCAATGCTGCCCTCCACTATTTACATGTCACATCGACATATCATGTCTGTCCATACTGTCCTATCAAACAATAAAAGCAAAATGCCAAAGCAGAAACTTAATTTGGCTCCGGGTGCGTATGATCCCTTTACCATAAAAATATATTTTAAAGTGTCAAAAAAATATAAAAATATTTACATGTACATCTTCATAATATATGTGTGTTTCTCAACTTTCACGAAAAAAAATATTTTTTATAGTCTATGTGAAAAGAGAAAAATTATCTTGAGATAAGCCTTTGTTTTAACACCAAATTTTGTCTTTTTTATACACGTCACACGATAAGTTGATTTTTTCATGAAACGACTTTGTGAGTGCGTAGCATATGAAGATGTACGTTCGAAATTTTTGTTTTAAATTTTTTAACATTTCAAAATGTGTCTAACATGTACTTTAAAATAAAGGAAACATATGCTTCCATGTGGCAAAACATCACTCCATTTGAAATGCGCCTTTAGTGTCTCGGCTGGGAAGGAATTATGATTTCATTCATTTTGATAAAAGAACTTGCTGTCAAACTGTATTCAAAGTCATGGGTTGAATATTTTAGTAGAAGTTCCGCTAAATACAGTAGTTGATGGATTCGTAGAATAGAAATTAAAAAATATCCAGCGACAGGCGTGTCGAGATTGCCAACGCAAAGCAGAAGGCGTTGCAGGACAAACCGGCCAAGAAGTTTGAGGTTGACCTCAAGAAGGCGCGCGGGGAGCACCACAAGACGCTTCGTCGTCGAGAAGTAGAAATCTCTTGAGGCCGACCCAAAACGGACTTTAAAAGTGTGCGCGGTTTGTCCGTTTGCATCTGTCTTTATGATACCCAATCGGTTGTACAGGGTCTTCGAATTCTTTTGCGTTGAGGGAATGCCTAGTGGACCGATGGAATTTTTTTCCCCAGACAGCATCAAGGTCGGTAATAGAGATTTATCGTTCTGTCGAGCCATGCCACCGGCGATTACTGCTTCCCGTGCTGGGGCGGTGGTTCCCGCACGCGACCAATAGATTGGCGCGTTTTCGCTGCCATTTCACGCGCACAGGAAGCGGCTTGCGCGACCGTAAATTTATATATGGTTGACGCTGGCGGGTGAGAAGGGCACATCTTAACCCTACAAAATTTCCATTGCGGAGCACGACCACACCTGGAGGCGGTCGCAAAGGCGGAGGCAGCGGAGGCGGAGGTTGCGCAGGCCAGGGCTGAGGCAGCGGCGGACACGGAGTCGTTGGCGGTGACCATGTTCCACCTGCAGGGGGAGATCGCAGAGGCCAGGATGGAACTCGTGGCGGCGAGGGTGGTGATAGTGGCGACGGCCGCGGACGCCGTCATCCATGCCATTGACGACGAGGACGACAACGACACCGGCTTCTTCCTGGGCGACGTGGATGTGAGCGACATGCAGCGGGCGCTGCTCGCGTCGTTCGAGAGCCTCTCTAAGGGCACCGGCCGTCGTCAGGCTCGTGCGGCGGAGGCGCAAGCTCGCGGCGATGCGCTCGCCATGAGGCGGGTGTACGTGCGCTCCGACCTAGCGGTGGTCGCGTGGATGGGACAGGACCACACGCGGACCGTCCGCGAGAACCGCGAGCTGGAGAAGGCCATCGCGGAGAGGGACGAGGTGGGGGCGGCAGCGGCAGGGGACAAGGCCGGCTACCACGCCGACCTGGCGACGGTCGCGGAGGAGGTGGCGGCGTGCGCGGAGGCAGAGGAGGAGGATATGGCGCGCTTGCGCGTGATGTCGGCGGAGGTCGCGACGCAGATGTGATGGCGGTGGCGCAGAGAGTCCAATGGGACTCCGCTCTGACCGAGGCTGTCGAACGCTAGCGGCGGCGCAAGACGAAGGTTGCCCAGATGCGCTCCAATGACGGCACCGGCCCATCGGATCACGCCGGCGGCTAGTATTAGGCCGTGTGACGACGTGTAAGTAAGGTCGTCGTAATTTTAAGTTAACTCGACTAACCATCTGTGTAGGGATGGTCCTTTTGGCCAACTAATAGTTAATTAGAAACTTTTTTGCTTATATTTATCACTGCCCGGCACGCCCGTATAGAGCCAACGCGGGTGCTCGGCGCAACCGCGTAATGTCTACGCAGACCCAAATGCGAAGCATATTTGGGCCGTTGTTGCGTCTTCGTGAACATGCTAGTCACTATGCTTCGAGCCGTTGGACCTGGATGTAGACACATTTTTCGATCGCGCGATCGCAAACGAACGCTCATCAGGCCTGTTGGAGATGCCCTAAATTACCCTATATTCACGCGGAAATTGCCAGCGCACACGCTATTTGTATGGAGTATATATTCTTTATGTGTTTGTTGCATTTTACAAGACAACAAGACTCCATCTTATAAGGTGATCTCAACCTTCTTAACTTAGCTAGTGGAACTAAACTTCACGTACCTTTCAACTCATGGTTCCTCCATAGATTTTTGGAAATGTATTTGGGCTGAGTTCCACTATCCCAACTGGACAACTCTAAGTTTGAATGATGAGTAGTACTCCCTCCGTCTCAGTACCCATCCCTGTTGCGACCCCTGTACCTGATCTGCTGCCCTGTACCCGTCCCTGTTGCGACCCCGATGGCCAGCTGCTGTCCTATACTGGTCCCTGCTGAGACCATGACGGCCAGCTGCTGCCCTGTACCGGTCTCTGCTTCGACCACGACGACTCCCGTCCCTGCAACAAGATCCTTCTACATCGGAAAGTGAGGATCTGTGGGATATTGTGTACATGATGTATGATCTGTGGGATGCTATATGATTGATATGTATGAACTATGGGTTGTTTGTGTATTATTTTGATGTGAAAACTGCAAGTAATTGTAGGTAGATTGGGTAATTTGTGGGCTATTTGACATGAACCTACATTTTATTTATATCATGCATGGAGTTAAATGTTTTGCCTTATGCCTTTAGATGGATCAAGATAAGACACCTAAGGCACATTGGGATGCACTGTGCACTACAATATTTTGTGAAATCTGCAAGGAGCAAAAGCAGAAAGGAAATAGGCCTACCGCTTTCCTTAGTCCGGAGGGGTACAAGAATTTACGTAGAGAATTTGGTATTAGGGCAGGGAAAAACTGCACCACACCACAATTTAAAAATAAATGGGATTCTACAAAAGCACTGTACCAAGCATGGGTGTATTACACTACCAAAGCAACGAGACTTGGTTGGGATCCGGTGAAGAAGACAATTACAGCCGATGATGCATAGTGAGCTGAATTGATCAAGGTATTACATATACTATGCTTATGTCATATTTACATTGCAAAATAGATGGCTCACTTTATGGTTATTAACTTGTTCAATCTTATGTAGGCTAACAAGCTTATTGCGAGTTTCAAGAAAGGTCCATCGGACAACTTGGAGTTGATGGAGGTCATGTTTGAGGATGCCCATGCTGATGGGACTTCAGCGGTAATGCTGAGAGTGCCAATAGAGATTCCCGCTGATTTGGTTGACCTTGTAGCTGATGATGAAGGCTCGGCGCCAACACCTCCTAGTGTGAATAAAAAGTGTGGGGCTGCTAGGATTGCATGTAGCCCGGGGAAGAAAAGGAAGAATCTCATGCAAATAGACTTCAAGCGTTATGTTGATCATTGCATTAATGAAGATCATGTGACATCATCTTCCACCCAAGTGGCTCAAAACATTGAAGCCGTAATGAAAGAAGTTGTGGAATATGGAGCCGATGAGGGTAGTGTCGAGCATTACATAGCAATTAAAATATTTGGCAAACTTGAAAATCGAGCTTTCTTATATACTATGAAAACTAAGGAGGGTCGGCTTCGTTGGTTGAAGATGCAATATGAGGATAGGAAGAGAAACTATAGCTACTTTACTTGCATCTATGCCCATCTCAAAATGTTGCTTGAGATTGTATCCTTGTATTGGATCTATGCTACTATGTTACTACTTTGTGATGTACCCATAAGACTTGGAACTGATGCTATGGTCATATATGTTGCTGTTTTGGTGATATAAAGTGTTGTTTTGGTCCTATAAAGTGCAGTTTTGGTCATATATGTTGCTGTTTTGGTGATATAAGGTGCTGTTTTGGTGATATAAAGTGCTGTTTTGATCCTATAAAGTGTAGATTTGGTCATATATGTTGCTGTTTTGGTGATATAAAGTGTTGTTTTGGTCCTATAAAGTACAGATTTGGTCATGTATATTGCTGTTTTGGTGATATAAAGTGCTGTTTTGGTCCTATGAAGTACAGTTTTGGTCGTATATGTTGCTGTTTTGGTGATATAAAGTGTTGTTTTCTCATATATGTTGTTGTTTTGTTGTTTTTAGATTAGCACAAGTCAGAGTACTGATGAAATTGATAGCGCATCGAGTCTGCACTTATGGATTCAAGAAGGCATCGGCGATGACGGAATGTACAAATGATGTACAATGTTCTTGAACATTCCGAGAAGCATCTTATGAAGAAAAAGAGGGTAGAACTAAGATGCACCGGACAACAATGGGTATTTGATAACTTGGGCAACTCGAAGGATTGTTATGACATGTTTAGAATGCATAGGCCATGTTTTGATTATTTGCATGACACTTTGGTTGAAAACTATGGTCTGAAGTGGTCAAACCGCATGTGTTTCGAGGAGGCACTTGGAATGTTTCTGGTAGTCCACAATCCACGACTCAAGTTCATAACCGATTCAAGAGATCCAGGGAGACAGTCAAGAGGAAGTTTACGGAGGTGCTATACTGTGTGAATCAGTTAGCGGGAGATATCATCAAGCCTATTGATCCACAATTCCCAATAGTTCATGAGAGACTACGGGATTCTAGATTCACACCTCATTTCAATTGAGCAATTGGTGCAATTGATGCGACACACCAGCTGCTGATGTGGTCAACCATGTTGGTCGCCTTGGATATCCAACACCGAATGTTATGGTTGTTTCTGATTTTGACTTGAGGTTCACCTCCATAGTTGCGGGATGGCTAGGTTCCGTGCATGACACGAGGATATTCAAAGATACATTGCTTAAGTTTGAAGCAAATTTTCCTCATCCTCCTCCAGGTATATGTTAGGCTTGTGCACTCTTTATTACGTGATGTTGACGTCATACCTACTAGAACTAACTTGTGTTTCATTCAGAAAGATGCTATCTAGTTGATTCGGGTTATCCCAATCAGGATGGGTATCTTTCACCATATACAGGAACCAAGTATCATCTACCTGAGTTTAGACTGGTTGGACCGCTGTCTGGGAAGCGAGAAATATTCAACCATGCTCTTTCATCTCTTCAGAATGCTATAGCGAGATTATTCGGGGTTTTGAAGCAGAAATGGCGCATCTTGCATGGTATATCAAGTTATCAATATAGAGAAGTGATACGTCTCAAACGTATCTATAATTTTTTATGCTCCATGCTTGTTTTACACCAATTCATATATGTTTTGTTTACACTTCGTTGCACTTTTACATGATTTCTGGCACTAACCTATTAACAAGATTCCACAGTGTCAGTTCCCTGTTTTATGTTGTTTTTGTATTTCAGAAAAGTTGTACAGGAAATATTCTCGGAATTGGACGAAACAAAAGCCAAAGTCAATATTTTACCGAAACGAAGACGAAGTCCGAAGGGGGCCGAAGAGGCACAGCAGGTCGGCTAGACCTACCCTAGGCGCGGCCTAGACCTGGCCCGCGCCTAGGGTTGGTTTGGGCCCACCAGGCGCCCAACCGACCTCGCCATTTATTATCTTTTCGGAAAACTGGATACCCGAGCCTCCATCCATGAAAAGTTCCGTCGGCCGCCATCGCCGAACCCATCTCGGGGTTCTGAAGCTCTTCCGCCGGAGGGGGAAATAATCACCGGAGGCATCTACATCGCCATGCCCGCCTCCGAAGTGATGCGTGAGTAGTTCATCCCTGGACTATGGGTCCATAGCAGTAGCTAGATGGTTGTCTTCTCCACCTTGTGCTTCATGTATTGATCTTGTGAGCCGCCCTACATGATCAAGATCATATTTATGTAATCATATATGTTTGGTTTGCTAGGATCCGATGAATATTGTATACTATTTTGAGATTGATTATATATTCATGTCATATGTTATTTGTGATCTTGCATGCTCTCCGTTGCTAGTAGAAACTCTGGCCAAGTGGACACTTGTGACTCCAAGAGGAGGTATTTGTGCTCGATAGTAGGTTCATGCCTCTAGTTTTCCGGGAGAGTGACTTTATTATTTCTAAGATTGTAGATATGTTGTTGCTACTAGGGAGAAAAACAATAATATTTTATCCGAGGGTAATTCTATTGTTTACTTTACACACATTGCTTAATGCGATAGTCTGTTGCTTGCAACTTAATACTGAAAGGGGTGCGGACGCTAACCTAAAGGTGGATTATTAGTCATAGACACAGTTGAATTACGGTCTATTTATTATGTTGTAATGACCATATCAAATCTCATAGCAATCATCTTATCACGTATGGTCGATATTCTATTAATTGCCCAGCTGTAATTTGTTCACCCAAGATGCTATTTATTTATGGAGAGACACCACTAGTGAACTGTGGACCCCGGTCCTATTTCCTTTACTGATAAATTCAACTGCAATCCTGTTCTGTTTACTTTCTGCAAACATCTCCTTCCATTCGATACGTGATACGTCTAATCCTTTGTGTTCATCAAAACGGTGAGATTGACAACCTCACTGTAAGTTGGGGCAAAGTACTTTGGTTGTGTTGTGTGCAGGTTCCACGTTGTTGCTAACGCCGGTAGTGCGCCCTGCCACTAGTCAGCCAGCAACACCTTCAGAAGTCACGCCTTTCTCCTACTGGTCAATTAATTAAACCTTGGTTTCGTACTGAGGGAAAACTTGTTGTTGTGCTCATCACACCTTCCTCTTGGGGTTCCCCAACAGCGTGTCCGCATACGCCGAGTACATGCCATCAATCTTGTTTTGTGGCGCCGTTGCCGAGGAGAAAGAGGATTTCTGCAAGGGGAGTCTCTCATCTCCAATCTCTTTACTTTGTTATAGTTTGCTTAGTTTACTTTATTTTGTTTTGTTTTCTTTCATTATATCGAAAACACAAAAAAATTAATTTACTTTTATAGTTGTCTTTATATCAAAAACACAAAAAAATAGTTACTATTATAGTTGTTATTTTTGTTGCTTAGTTTTAATTTTGCAAAAATGGGTTCCGCTGAAAATACTAAGTTGTGTGACTTTACTAGCACCAACAACAATGATTTTATTTGTACACCTATTGCTCCACCTGCTCTGAAGCAGCATTCTATGAAATTAAACCTGCTTTATTAAATCTTGTTATGAAAGATCAATTTTCTGGTGTTAGTACTGAAGATGCCTCTTCTCATCTTAATAATTTTGTTGAACTTTGTGAGATGCAAAAATATAAGGATATAGATAGTGATATTATAAAACTGAAATTGTTTCCTTTCTCTTTGAGAGGTAGAGCTAAAGATTGGTTGCTATCTTTGCCTAGAAATAGTATTGATTCTTGGGGTAAATGCAAAGATGGTTTTATTGGAAAATATTATCCTCCTGCTAAGATTATATCTTTGAGAAGCGACATAATGAAATTTAGACGATTTAATAATGAACATGTTGCTCAAGCTTGGAAAAGAATGAAATATTTGGTAAAGAATTGTCCCACTGATGAACTGACTACTTGAATGATCATCCAAACTTTTTATGCAGGACTAAATTTTTTTTCAAGAAATCTCCTGGATTCAGCTGCTGGAGGTACCTTTATGTCCATTACTTTGGGGGCTGCAACTAAATTACTTGATGATATGATGATAAATTATTAATGGCACACCGAGAGAGCTCCACAAGGTGAGAAGGTAAATTATGTCGAAGAGCCCTCCTCCTTGAGTGATAAGATTGATACTATTATGTCTATGCTTGTTAATGGTAGAGCACATGTTGATCCAAATAATATTCCGTTAGCTTCTTTGGTTGCTCAAAAAGAGCATGTTGATGTGAATTTCATTAAAAACAAAAAATTCAACAACAATAATTATAGGATTAATTTTGGTAGCAACAATTATAGGCCATATCCATCTAATAATGGTAATGATTATGGCAATTCTTATGGTAATTCCTATAGCAACAATAAAAGTGCTAGAAACAATAATTTGACTAAAGTTTATACCATCACCACCACCAGTAGTGAAGTTTCAAATGCTAGCCACTCTCGTACTATTAATAATAAAGTAAATGGTGTAGGAAAAGTCCCCGTTCCTTCTACAAAATTGCCTAGAACCACTGAAACTGCTCCTGATAAGTGTGCTGGATTTTTTCAGAGTGTAGGAAACAAGATTCCTTTTACCTTTGATAAAAATGAGTTTGATTTTGATGATTGCAATATCTCTGAAGTAATTAAGTTCTTACAAAAGCTTGCTAGAAGTCCTAATACTAGTGCTATAAATATGGTTTTTACAAAGCACATTACAAATGCTCTTATGCAAATGAGAGAGGAGAAATTAAAACGTGAAGCCTCTATTCCTAAAAAGTTAGAACATGGCTGGGAGCCCATCATTAAGATGAAAATAGATGGTTTTGATTGCAATGCTTTATGTGATCTTGGTGGAAGTATTTCTGTTATGCCTAGAAAAATCTATGATATGCTTGAATTGCCACCGTTGGAAAAATGTTATTTGGATGTTCATCTTGTTGATATTGCTGCAAAGAAACCTTTGGGAAAAGTTGATAATGTGCTTATTATGGTTAACAATAACCTGGTCCCCGTTGATTTTGTTGTTTTGGATATTGAATGCAATGCTTCTTGTCCGATTATATTGGGAAGACCGTTTCTTAGAACAGTTGGTGCTGCTATTGATATGAGAGATGAGATTATTAAATATCAATTCCCACTCAAAAAAGGTATAGAACACTTCCCTAGAAAGAGGAAGAACTCATACTATGACTCTATCATTAGAATAAATTATGATTTTGATGTTTCTTTACTTGAGAATACTTGATGCTCGCATTTTTACTGCGCCTAGCTGAAAGGCGTTAAAGAAAAGCGCTTATGGGAGACAAACCATGTTTTATTTACAGTAGTTTTTCTTTTTGTTAAGTCTTGGAAGTTATTACTACTGTAATGACCGCTCCTTATCATTTTTATTTCGTTTTTGTGCCAAGAATACCCTCTAATAGGAAGAATGTAATGTTTGGGGAAGTTCCTATCCAGAAAACAGATTATGTGATGTTACCATAAAAAAATTTAAAAATAGCCAAAGTGGAATTTTGAGCTGTAATTTTTTATGCATATGCCCCAGGTTATTATCTAACTTTCGTTAGTTGACCACTTTTCGAGATAAGCAACAGAAGATTCTAAAAAAATTCGATCTTTACCTGCTGTTATATTTTGACAGATTTCTGCACTATTTGCATTCGCCTCTTAAATCTCTTTCTTTTTAAGTTCTTTTGATCAGAGAACTATTTGAAAGGTTGCTACAGTAGATTATGCTTTAATGGATGTTTGATATATGTTAGTACTAAACACAAGTGGATTTGTTTATTTTGATTGTACTAATGCTGCTAATAGAGAATTGTGCAAAAAAATTGTATGAAGGAAGTTTTCAAGTGTAGGGAGAGAAGAATGATGTGATGAGATGAAGAATGGATAAAAGATCAAGCTTGGGGATGCCCTGGACCCCAAGACATATTCAAGAGGCACAAGCGTGAAAGCTTGGGGATGCCCAAGGCATTCCCACTTCATCAACAAAGCAACAGGTCATCTCTCTATACGCTATATTTTTATAGCTTCATACGCTATATGTTGTTCTTGGAGCGTATTTATTTTTGTTTTTTTGTTTTGTTTTGTTTTCTGTAGCATATGTTGGATCCTGACACATTTTTTTTGGAGAAAGACCCACACCTTTTTAATTGCATAGAACGCTCTAGTTTTAGGTGTTATTGTTCTGCGAGTGTTCTAGTTTTCCGGTACTGCGTTTAGCTCTTGTTCTTTCACTTGGTTTTTTTTCAAAGCACATTAGTATTCTTTATTTGTGTATGATTATATCTCTGGTCCATAATGAATTTTATCTCTGAGAGTTATTTCAAATAAGTTGATTGGTGTTGGATACGAGTAGAATATTTCATGACTATAGTGATGCAAAAGAAAGCTTATCTAGACTGTGGTACAGACTTTGGCATGTCATGTTGGATGTTATTCTTGTCATATGCTTTGTATTTATTATTTTAGCATGATTTGTTTCAAATAGCTGAGAGTGCATAATATGTCATTGAAAGAATCATGTGTTATTTTTTATCATAAAAGCATAGTATTGTGGTATTCTCCTTTGATGCTTTATTGGATTGACTTGGCGTATGCTTATAATATGTTATGACTATAATCAGTCAAGTAAAGCCTCTATGATCATTTAATTTTTGATTTGTAATATCACTTTATGGTTTGATTGATAATGTTTTGTCGCTATGCATGATTATGGTCATTATTGCTCTCTTAGTTGGTCGCTTCCAGTCTTTTGCTAGCCTTTACCTATACTGAGTATGAGCTCTACTCGTGCATCCAACCACCAAAAACCAAAGTTGCCAATTATATCCACCATATCTATCTATATGTGGTATTTTACCTCCACTTCAGAGTAAATTGCTTGTGTGCTACCTTTAAACCTTCAAAAATTTATCACCTATTTTTGTGTAATTTATAGCTCATGGGAAAGTAGTATGTGGCAAGTACTATATTTTATGCATTTTTATTTCTTATAAGTTGCTTATTGTGTGATAACCATGCTGTCATGGGGAACACCATCAATATGCCTTTGTTGAATATCATGTGAAATACTATGCATGCTCATCTTGTTTGAAGTAAGGGAGATTTACCATGAGTTGCAAAGATTTGAGTATGCATATTGTTAGAGAGGAACATTGGGTCGCCAACTAAAGTCACGTTCACATGATGGAAATTTCAGCTGGACAAAAGTCTAAATATCTGTTGTCCTTGTTTTTCCGGTATGGATGTCCAAAAAGTTGAGATTCATCAAAATTGAGAAATCAAATGAGATTCATCTCTAAGGACCTTTGTACAGGAGGCAAGGAGGTGCCCCTTTATGACACTTGGTGAAAACATATGTATGCGATGAAAATACATGGAAGTCCAAGCTAATTAGGACAAGATGTGAGCACTATTAGTATATTATGCATGAGGCATGCAAACTTATATGAAGTAATTATGCATAAGCCATACTATTTATTACTACCGTTGACATAAGTATCACCTCTCAAAATAAATATTTTCAACACTCCTATTGCTTTCAAAATAAAAAAAACTCTAGCACATGGGTAATCCCTGCTTCCCTCTGCAAAGGACCTTTCTTTTACTTTCATGTTGAGTCTTCATCTTCTGCTTTATGCGCTGATTAAGAGAGCATAGTTGTCATTCTTAGTGCAATGTGCACAGTTCCAAAATTATTATTGATTGATTCTTGATTGTGCTATTGCTTTCTCTCAAATTACGTGTATCTAGTCACCCTCTGAACTTTGAAGATGTCCTTGCATTTATGTTTTTCTATTCCATAAGGACATGTTGAGTACTACTTTATTATGTTTATTCTATGATCATAAACACACAGTTGCTTTTAACGCACTATTATTCATGATCCTTTGTTTGAGTTACTCTTCATGTTATACATAGTTGCTAAGTTCAATTGAATTATATATACCATGCCTATGATAGAGTACTTAGATCCCAGCTCACAATGTTTTACATGCTTGATCAAGATTGTGTTGGCTTCATGTCACCTTAAAAATTATTTTTGTTATCACTTACCTACTCGAGGACGAGCAGGATTTAAGCTTGGGGATGCTGATACGTCTCAAACGTATCTATAATTTTTGATGATCCATGCTTGTTTTACACCAATTCATATATGTTTTGTTTACACTTCGTTGCACTTTTACATGATTTCCGACACTAACCTATTAACAAGATGCTACAAGTGCCTCGTTTTCTGCTGTTTTGTATTTAAAAGTTGTACAAATAATCTCGGAATTGGACGAAACAAAAGCCGAAGTAAATATTTTACCGAAACAAAGACGAAGTCCGAAGGAGGGTCGAAGAGGCGCAGCAGGTCGGCCAGACCTACCCTAGGCGCGGCCTAGACCTGGCCCACGCCTAGGGGGTGGTCTGGGCCCACTAGGCGCCCAACCGACCTCAATCCTCCGCCTATTTATACATATCTTCTTGGGAAAACCCTGGATACCCGAGCCTCCATCCATGAAAAGTTCCGTCCCGACCGCCATCGCCGAACCCATCTCGGGGTGTTCTAAGCTCTTCCCGGCACCCTGCCGGAGGGGGAAATCATCGCCGGTGGCATCTACATCGCCATGCCCGCCTCCGAAGTGATGCGTGAGTAGTTCATCCATGGACTATGGGTCCATAGCGGTAGCTAGATGGTTGTCTTCTCCACCTTGTGCTTCATGTATCGATCTTGTGAGCTGCCCTACATGATCAAGATCATCCTTATGTAATCCTATATGTTTGGTTTCCTGGGATCCGATGAATATTGTATACTATGTTGAGATTGATTATATATTCATGTCATATGTTATTTGTGATCTTGCATGCTCTCCGTTGGTAGTAGAAACTCTGGCCAAGTGGACACTTGTGACTCCAAGAGGGGGTATTTATGCTCGATAGTAGGTTCATGCCTCTAGTTTTTTGGGAGAGTGACTTTATAACTTCTAAGACTAGGGAGAAAACAACAATGTTTTATCTGAGGGTAATTATATTGTTTATTTACACATATTGCTTAATGTGATAGTCTGTTGCTTGCAACTTAATACGAAAGCGGACGCTAAGAAGCTGGATTATTAGTCATAGGTTGGATTACAGTCTATGTATTATGTTGTAATGCCCATATCAAATCTCATAGTAATCATCTTTTCATGTATGGTCGATATTCTATCAATTGCCCAGCTGTAATTTATTCACCCAACATGTTTATGGAGAGACGCCTCTAGTGAACTGTGGACCCCGGTCCTATTTCCTTTACTGATAAATTCAATTGCAATCTTGTTCTGTTTACTTTCTGCAAACATCTTCTTCCATTCGATATGTCTAATCATTTGTGTTCAGCAAACCGGTGAGATTGACAACCTCACTGTAAGTTGGGACAAAGTACTTTGGTTGTATTGTGTGTAGGTTCCATGTTGTTGCTGACGCCGGTAGTGCGCTCTGCCACTAGCCAGCCAGCAACATCTTCAGAAGTCACGCCCTTCTCCTACTGGTCGATTAAACCTTTGTTTCGTACTGAGGGAAAACTTGCTCCCGTGCTCATCACACCTTCCTCTTGGGGTTCCCCAACAGCGTGTTCGCACACGCCGAGTACACGTCATCAAGAAGCCACAGAGATTATAACTGCATGTCTAACACTCCATAATTTTATTCGCAATAGTCAATTGTTTGATCTACACTTCTATCGGTACGATAATGATGAGAACTATATGCCTCCGGGGCATGTTAGTTCCACATCAGCAGGTAATGTAGGCAATGATTTGGGAGGGGATCATGTTAGCATGAACAACACTTGTGACAACATAGCAGATGCTTTGTTCCCAGCAAGGGGAGGTGTCTAGACGTGAGAACACTTCTAGCTCGTTTGGTTTATGTGGAGAAGTCTTGTAATATATGTGTAGATGTGCGAACTTGTTGCTCTTTTGGGTTCATATGAATGTATGTGATGTTTTATATTTAATATGAACACATCAAAATTAACCCTTAAGCATGACAATAATGTTATAAACAATCATAAGTAGGTAATTCGTGTCAAATCAACATTTATACAACTTCTTCATACTTCAAGGTCATTTCAGATATTTCATCCTTCATACCAGCAACAACAGCCATCAACAGCAGTCCTGCCAAACATCAAATCTCTGCTTCCCATAGCTGCTTCCCAGAGCTCACCAGCTACAGCTGCTTTTCACAGTAGATTAGATAAGGGTATGTTTAGTAGCATGCGGACCTTTTTTGTATGTACTGGAAAGTAAAATGGATCGTTTGGATTCTCTTCCCCGTTATGCATGAACTGGGTTTTAAAGCACCTCTAGGCCAGGCTCTAGAGGAACATCCAAAACGGCTGTTGCTGGGGAGCCTGGCCCGTTGTCTTCAGACGGTTGCACGCGTCGGGAAGGGAGACGGAAACATCGCGTCCCTTCAGGAACACGCATCATAACTAGCCTCACTCCCCATCTCCTTCCTCTCACTCGCCTCTTCACACAAACTGTCACACCACCAGGGCGGTTGCTCTACCGCCAACAAATCCGCCGCATCGTCGCAAGGAGGAGCAGCGGGACCAGAGGAGGAGACGACGGCGAGAACCACCTCGTCCGCAAGCTGCACCCCGCTCTTGACCTGCATCTCGATGTTGGGCGCGACCTCGACCTTGTCCTCGACTTTAACAATGGTTGTCAGATCCCCTTCCTCTTATCTTCGGCGTTGTTCTGCAACAACAAACCGTGCTTCACCATTTCTTACGACATGCAGATTAGATCTGCTAGGGTTTCCATTAGGAGTGGGTGCGGACAGACGATTTCTTGTTGTTCGTCATAATTGCTTGTTGTTAGTGTCGATTGGTTGATGTTCACGGTTGCGATTTTATTAGATCTGTTAGTATACTTTGCAATCGCGGTAGATCCATTCTAGATTGGACATGCAAAGAGGGGAAGGGTTTTTTATGCTGGGGTTTTACATGTTGTGATTGTTGTGCCAAAGATTAAGCTGAGTAGCCCTAGTTTGTTCAGACCCGAGCGCAAGAAGAGTTGAACGAGTTGAAGAATAAGGTTACTATGCTCAAGAATGTGCAGAGAACTCAAGCACAATTTATGAGGTCTAAGAAGCAGGAATGAGAGGCAGAAAGAAAGACATTGGTGGCCAAAAATAGAAAGTTTACTATCACATATATGATCTGCTCAATTGAATTTTGCAAACATGGAAAAGCTCAAGAGGATCAGATCTATTTGTGATGAGTGATGAATGTGTTGGAGATGTAGTGTAGGAGATTCTGCTAATGATTGAGCTAGATAGCATTTGTAATGTACTCTGCCCTATATTTGAACTGGTACTTGTGTTGTTTGTGAGTGAACTAAGCCGATGTTTATATCCACAGATCATACTATGGAGAGATGATTGATCAGAACCTGTGGCATGACTGAACATGACCATGCCATTGGTTCTGATCAAACATCTCTTCCATATGTCATCATACTATGAGGCCTATGTTACCTTGTTTTGCATGTTTATTGCTACTTCAATGGTGCTATCCAACTGCGTGCATTGGCCAATGATTCAAGCATGGCACTATGATAGGCAAGGTGTTGCCCTCAAACTTGTGTGTGTCACATTCCTTGCACACTGGACTTAGTTTGGGGATGATCCTTTGCCTAAAGTGTGACCCAATGTATGAGGCTTGTTTTGTTTTTCTTCTGCATTGGTTAATGATTCAAATATGGCGCTATAGAAAGCAATGTGGTTCCCTCAAACTTAGTCGTGTGTGTCACATGCCTTGCACACTACACTTAGTTTGTGGCCACTCCTTATGCATGTCGTGTGATCCAATGTATGAGGCATGTTTTGGTTTTTCTTCTGCATTGGCCCATGATTCAAATATGACACTATGGAAAGATGGGTGTTGCTCTCAACATTAGTAGGAAACAAGCTATCGATGGCATGTCTTTATGTGGTGCACCAAATTCCCATGCGCCACAGAACAATATTATGTGGCGCACCTGCTCACATGCGCCACTAAAACAGAGGATTTATGTGGCGCACCGAAGCCGCATGCGCCACCGAAACATGGCGGTCGCATGCCCAATCATTGGTTTCATATTTCTGAGGCGCATGGGTTGACTTGCGACACAGAATTACACCTTTCAGTGACACACGTTGCGGGGTGCGCCACAGAAATATGATATTTAGTGGCGCATTCAGCCCAGTTGATGGCTCCCAAGTGTAGGAGATCAATTGTAGTACTTTTCAATAAAGGAAGGTTGTCGAACCCACGAGGAGCTGAAGGTATTGGTTAGCAAAATAACAAGAAAGCACTAACAATAAAGTAACGGTTTTGCTGTTTTGGGTTTATAGTTTGCAATAAAAATAAAGTGCGGAAAGTAAATAGCAAATAAGTAAATGCTCTCAATGAGAGAAAAGCTCAATTCTCTATGCAGCAAGAGGATAAGATAAATTGTGTGTGCTTATATGAGACAAAGGTTCCCGAGGGAGACATGGATTTACTAGCATCTGAGTTCTAGACAACATGGTAAATATTTTGTCAAGCTTTATTCAATTAGGGACAGAGCCTTAATTAGGTACAGCCATAAGCATGTGCAAATACACCCCTTATGATGGGTCCTAGAGGAATTTTCATGTGAAAGTATATGAATCATTAAGACATAAATGTCCCAGCACAGTCATAAGATTTACGGTCCCCGACATAAACCCCTCTAATGCAACCCATAGTGTTGGAAGACGGTTTCTGTTATTTCGACCCCTCCAACACTAATCCATTGCATCAAAGTGCATCCCTATGAGCCCATATAAGTGAATTAATATGCAGTCGACATTCATACAACAATCATAGAACAACATAAAAGATAGAAAACTTGACCAAACACTTATTGCACATCATATAGAATCATAGCTAGATCATCATATGCTCTGAGGAACGTCTAGTTATACTAGTTAGTGATTTATTAGGATTCGACACCCACTTAAAAAAGGCTCACATCTAATTTAACCTAAAATAAATAAAGACGGCCGCCAGTACGTCGACCCCTACACGTCTACTCCTCCCGACGCTGAGGCCGTCCCCGTCGATAGTTCTGTAGCCTATTACGTGTACGCAATTCCAAAGACCTTGTGTGTTCGGTTTTGGTATGTGTAGATTGCTTCCTTGCTTGGAAAGACTACCTATAATGTGATATATAATGACAAAAGCCAGTCGCCCAGATTGTTGCATTTCCCTCATACTCTTCCATGTCGCATAGTATCAGAGCAGATCACATCTGCCTAAAACCCAAGATCCTAGACTTACTACCACGTCGCCATCATGGCCACCATGCCGAGTCAGGTCAACTCCACCGCACCAGCCCTCACCTCTGACACCAGCGGCGCTCTCTCCACCGCGTCCAGTGGCGCGCTTGCCTCTCTCCCCATGATGGCCACGACGCCAGCTTTGCTTGCGATCAACGTTGCGAGCGTGAAGACGCATGTCCCGGTCGTTCTCGATCTCAAGTCCTCAAACTACTCCAAGTGGTGCATGCTCGTCGGCATCCTCCTCGGCAAATATGACCTCTCCAGGAACGTCAGATCAACATCCCCTCCGTGGCACGCACGACCGAGTGGAACCGTCAAGACTTCGTCATCCGCTCGTGGCTCTACGGGTCCATCAGAAAGGAAATCCACGACATCATCATGGAAGAGAAGCAGACGGCCTACGAGGCGTACATGCACATCCGCAACCTCTTCCTCGACAACCAGATGACCAGCACCGCTCAAGGAGACCTCACCATCACCACTTACTGCCACCGCCTCAAATCCCTCTTCGACTCTCTCCGTGATGTTGGGAAGCCGGTGACCGACCAGACCTTGATCCTCACCTGCCTCCGCAGGCTCAACTCATGTTTCACCGACATCACCACCCTTGTCACCATGAAGAACCCGCTCCCCACCTTCTAGCAGACCCGGTGCCTGCTCCTTCTTCGCGAGATGCAGCTCGGCCACATCGCCCCTCAGGCTCCCCGGGTCGCGCTCTACGACAACTCTACCGGCTACAGCTCATCCGGTGGGAGCAGTGGCGGCGAGCGCAACTCTGGCGGCGGCCGCCACTTTCAACGCAAGAAGAAGAACGGTGTGGGCTACTGATGGCATGTGACAGGGGATTTCCTTGATGGAGTGTATTGATTATCTCCCTGTCAACGGCGTAAGAAAATAGTCTTGATGACGTTGGGACTCCAAGTGCAGAGTGTTGTGTCAGCAGAGTATTTTTTCCACAGGAGTGACTCGAGGGTTTATATCGAACTCTCGGGAAATGGGTAAAGAGGTATCACTCTCTCTCTTCTTCTAGCAATCCTGCAAAATAAAATAAAGCCTTGTGTCCCCAACTCCACCGTGTGGTTGTCAAGCACAAGGTTTCGTGTAAGTAAAAGTAAAATAAAATAGCAACTAAAGTAAAGCAAACTAAACAAGTAAAGTAAACTAAGTAAAAGAGGTAAAGGTTTGTTTTTTGGGGGGTTTTGTGCGCAAATAAGATAAATAAATATTTTTGTATTTCGGATTAAAATAGTGTTGCAAATAGAAAGTAAGATAAATGCAATGAAAAGGTATTTCTTATGATTAAAATTGGACCGGGCTTCACTTGACTATTCTCTCTTTTAAGTTGTAGTGGACAATATCAATTCATCAATGAGATATAAAGAATACAACTTCAATATGTGTAATATACGCATTCATATGGGCATCACGTCCGTCCTAACATAGAGATGATGCAACACATCTCTCTTATGCTCCACAAGACAGGGAAAACTCCATGCAATCTTGTATTGAGAATTAATAGAGTATAGCCATAAGTACTTTGACATGATATTTGAATATCAAATATGCTACCTTGAACAAAAAAAGATCATCACTTTTGTCACATGACGAACATAGCACATGCATTCACTTTATCCCTAGTGAGATAGCAAATGAAAAGTCAAAGCCATAATAGATCATGAATCATGAATTTGTTGTCACTGTTCAATCACTAAAACCATGCTATTCCATCTAACACACACACACCCCACCCACACCCCAAATAAGAATGTGTATTTTTTGTTAATGAATTTTACCTTTTTACCCTCTACCTATGTCTTTGTGACATTAATTACCCTTCGAGTGAAATTTATATAGATTAACCATGTAAAAAGCTTTGGATCCTTGTTTTCTGATGCGAGTTCATTCCACAAGGTGTTAGGTGATTACCTGGATCTAAAAATATCAAGACAGGAATGGAGCATATGGATAAAAAAATCTGGTCATAATTATAGATGATGCCCTCAAATAGTTACACGTTTTTTCACAGCACATCGACATATCATGTACGTGCTATCAAACAATAACAAGCAAAATACTAAAGTGGTGTTAAGCCGTGTTCAAAGCCTCATGAATTGAATATTTTAGTAGAAGTTACACTATTGGGGTAATATGTGTCACTACTATAGGGTAAAAAATATAATTCATTCTTTTTGTTAACCCATGCCGTACTCAAATGATGTGGATATGGATTTGAATGTGAATAATCCAACGGCAGGTTTGTATTTTTTTTAACAGATCAACACTTTCATTTATCTAGAATCATAGTTACACCTGCAACTGATAAAACTACGATACAATCTGGTGGATCATTGAGCCACACCTTCTCACATGATCTCCTAGCTAACGTCGCTATTCATAATTCACACAATTGGCATCACAATGAGAATGTTCAAAAATAATTTTCATGAATTTTGCTGCTAGGTGATAACAATCATCGAATATTCGAATATAGCTGCTACAGGACCGAGAGAGCTTCCCTCCGTCATCGAGTTGAGAGCTTCCAAACAGTCCGATGATAGGATACAGCCGATGGTCTGAGCTATGACCAATCCTTCTTTTAGTGCATGTGCCTGCGCATCTAGGACCACATTTATCTAGAATTTGTTGCGGCAATGAAAGAACCCTTGTTGTCCATGATCACTACTCATGTCGTTCCTCTGAGCATATTCTGGCCAAAAGACCCATCAACATTGATCTTAACATGGTGTCCTGCAAAGGACGCGTCCAGCCGCCTCGTTTAGCTTTGGGTTTTAGCGAATTTTTGTAGCAAAGAAATTAGCATACATGGCATCGATGCTCCCTTGCCATCGTTCTCGGATCTTGTATCTTCCTTCCGTTGGTCACTTGTCCACGAGCCCATCATAGATACCAACTTGTAACAGCAATCAGTTCTGGTAGTGCAGGTTTGCATTTTACTAGTTAACACAATTTCGAATACCTGCCTGTTGGCCTTACTACCTTTTTATAGGTGCATATACACTAGAGAGAATTCACAAAATTATAAACGGTGATGGTACATTTCGTATTGACAAATCTAGGCAGTCTTGTCTATGTTAGTGGTCTAAGTTTCAAGTCTTCTAAAATAGCGAACATGTACAAACACCACGGAAGAACTTTACTTAACTTCAGAGACAAACATGACGCCAAGAACCAAAACCACAATCATGACCCAAATTACCCAAATGTACAATGTTAGAACAATTCACCACCATTCTCGTAGGAAAAAGAACAATTCATTGATCGTCAGCAAGTTCAAACCAGAAACTGAAAAAACTCTACTCGTGTACTTTTGTTCCAACCCCTATAAATGTCCATCTGTACAACACAAAACTACGTTTGCCTATTTCAGCAACAAGGGAATTGGCAATTATGTCAATCTGTATATACAACTACCTAGCAAAAGGCACTATTTATCTATCGTGTGCATCCGCATCAATACAACTAGAATCTCCAGCCGCTGTCAATTCAATCTGAAATGTAATCCAAGCCTGCCCGTGGCTCTGAAAGAATGCTGTGTACTTCAAGGGCATCACAATGCTGATAGCTCATCTGGTTGGTGCAAACACTCATAAGGGTTGGCATAGAAGTAGTCCTCTTCCTTGGGCTTGTCAGGAATCACCTGCCTCCTGGATGGTGCACCCATGCGGCTGGTATGCGATGCCTTCACAGAGGAGGAGAAATCAGTCCAGCTCAGTGTGCCGTTTTTGTACTGATCAATGAGCTCAACTATAAGCTTCCGATCTAACAGCACAGTCTTCTTGAACCCCAGGTATCTGTGATCATGGGAACAGATGAGACATGAACCATCAGCAGTTGAATAAAAATGGGGTAAAAGTTTATTCAGAAACTAAGACTGTCACACCTCAAAGTTTCAGCTTACAGACAGACATTAATTTTACAAACAATGCAAAAAAAAAAAATGCAATAGCATACTTCATGTTTCAGACATTTGAATATCAACAAGCAACTTATAATAAGGTCGTCCTAAAAGTTAAGTGCTGGAAAATTCTGTCACTCCTAGAAAACTGGTTTTAGTTTAACATTGAGATCATGCAGCATAACAGTGCATGTATTAGTTTTTTTTTCGAAATGGGGAATGGAACCCCGGCTTCTGCATCATGATGATGCATGTATTAGTTGTTTCTTCATATTTATACAAAGGGATTAACTTTTATGTTTACTGATAAGTATAACATGGTACAGTGTAGCATAACAAGGGGAAAATGTTGCACCAACATAACATGCCAGATAAAATGTTAAGTTGTTTAGAATACTGGAACTTGACAAAAATACCTGCGGTGGCCTTCAACAACTTTTGCCATGTTACCATCATAAGTGGGGATGAAAACATCACTCTCCAAGGACACCATATAATCCAATGCTGCCATCTGGGAAGAATGGTTCTGGAAAAACCTGAGACCGGAAGGCAGTAATGTCTCCTTCCTTACCTGATCATCACCAGTAACGAATTCATTTTAGATACAAAATAAATTATAAGAATGCAGTACTGTGTTGAAGATGTTGAACGAACCACATTGGGATAAGCTGAGGTCAGTGCAGCCATTCTTCTTTGTCCACCATATATTTCACCAGCAGCAATGTATATTTGATAACTGGGATCAATGTCAAGTGCCTTTAATACCATTGCAATCTCCTCCGGTGTTAATGGACAGAGCCCTTCTTTCCTCTTCGAGTTGGAGTCGATCACTTTCTCTTTCCACCATGGGTAAGCATATCTTCAAGTTTACAGCATAATTGGTTTGTCAGTAAAAGGTTTAGAACATCTTGAGAAAATTCTTGGATGGGATGTAATACCTCATTCTTGTGAGCTCCTCAGCCTCCTCATGGCTGCAACCATGTGTACATCCAGAGAAGGCAAGCATGTCCATCTCATACCGCAAGTGAAGAACCACAAAGGGTCCGTTCTGGCGAAGAATTCGAACCACGCGTCTGCCTAGCTCTTCAATTTCAGGGGTAAATCTCAGCGCAGCAAAATTGACGCGGCACCTAAGTTTCTGAATCTCCATGGGCAGGTCATTATTTGCAAGCCGAGCATCTGTCTTATTCAGATGAAGGACCTTGTACTTCTTTATTATTGGCAGAATCTGTTTCCCACCCAAAGAAACACTTAATGAGTCTTTACCTGGTTTTGCATATAATTCAGATACATCATTGAGAAACTGAGAGATGCAAACAAACCTGATTCTGGTAATAGGATATATCAGACCAACTGACGGGTGGCATGGAGCGAAGATATCCCATTTCAACTCTTTTTTTCAGCCTTGGGGGCAGCTCTTTCAGTATCCGAACCTCTTCTCTCAATGACGCTATGAAGTAGTCCACATCAAATATATCTTGGAACTCGCTGTAGACCAAAGCAACAGAAAAGGCTAAAACAAAGGCAGACCCTAACTGAAAATTGTAAGGAACAGCGGCGAGTGGGGACAGAAATCCTCACCTAGGATCAGCCCAAAATGAGGTTTTATCCAACTCCGGCACGATGAGGGTGACATTCAAGTATCTCGCAACCGTCACCATATCACATATCTGATTTCAATATTGGAGCTATCAGGCTTCAGTTTCATCAGTATTTAAACAGCAGCAATGGTTCAGAAATGCAAACAGCGCGATGGATGTATTGAGATTTGAGCAAGCAGTACGTACAGCTGCTCGCATCTGGTTAAGACCCCCGTTGCAGGAGACCATCAGATAGCCATTGTTCTTGTAGATTCCTGAACATAGAACATGCCAGATCAAATTGTTTTATCTTCCATTTTCGAGAAGGAAAATAATATCAATTGGTGGTAGATGCTGTAACAGGGTTAGCGATTGCAGTAAAACGCACGCACGGAAGAGGCGCACTGATTAACCGAATCCTTCAAACGAACTGTTCTCGACAGACACGGACGGAATCATTCGACCAAATTGAGCCGACAGGAACTTGAGCGATCGAAAGAGAACTAGCGCATGAGCTTAATTGGACCTGGGTAGTGCATTAAATCAAGCTATCGACAAACTGGAACAGGCCAAATTCACCAACATGGAAATGCTAACTTAATCTATAGTATCTCGCATGGACGGCGACAAATGGGAAGGGGAAAGCGTTGATGGAAGCTCAAATATTCCTGGGCAGAGCAAGGAAGGGAAGCCGCCTAATACGCAAATACTCCTTAAGCGAATAAGGCAAGGAGAGGGGAGGAAACGGCCATGAGGCGTCCAGCTTACTCTTGGGCGGCAGCGCGACTGCGTTGGCGGCGGCGGAGGCGGCGGTGGTGGAGATAGCGGTGTGGACGGCGACCCTCTCGGCGTCGCCGTCCGCGGGCAGCAGCAGCGGGCGCTGCACGATGACGAGCGTCTGCGTGAGGCAGCCGGGCCAGACCCCGCCCAGCACGCTGGGCGCCAGGCGCTCCCCGAAGGCGGCCGCGAGCAGCACCACGCAGGTCCAGAGCAGCACGGTGGTGCTCGCGCGCGCCACCCACAGGCTCACCCGCGCCGCCCGCCGCGCCTTCGCGGCCTTCCCGCCGGCGCCCATCTCGCGCGGCCAAGCGCCCCTGCGCCAGGAGCTCGCCGGCCCGAGGGAGGGGGTAGCGCCGCGCAGCGGAGCGCCGCCTCGGCTCGGTCCTCGGCGTCTGAACTGGAGGCAGTATCTGGCTGGTGATCAAGGACCTCTTGCCTCGCTTTGGATTGTGCTTCCTCCTAGCTCTCGGCGCCTTGCCACAGGGCGCGAGGGTGACGTGTCCGCAGGGCCGACGCGGCCACCGGCGGCGAGAGGAGGCGCGTGTCAAAGCGTGGCGCCTGGCCAGGCTGGCCTATTTGTACGCACCCGGCAACAAGGCGGATGTCCGTACTAAGTAAGCGACAGAGCTGCCTGAACGCGGTCTATGCACCGACGGACCAACATCACAACCTGGGCCCGCAGCGTCAGAGAGCTGGAAACGCGCTCGGCGTATGGAATGCGTGTAGGGAGATTCAGGTTTGACCTCCGCGCAGACGTTGTCCCCTCAAGTCATCTGCCGTGGGTGCTGGATCCCACTGACGTGTGGGTCACATAAGCCAGAAATGAACTTGACATGTTGGACAGATCTCCGAAAATAGGGAAAGAATATTTGTGGCTGGCGCCCGAATATCTGCGCTGCTACGTTTCTTCAGGGACTTTGCTTGCTAATTGTTCGTACTAGCATTTTTTTTCCTCAGAGAAGAATTAAGAGGCCATTGACAAGGATTGTCAGGCATTTTGGTTTTGCATATCGAAACTGCCAAGATTCTGTTCACGCGAACATCGTGATCGACCGTGAATCGCCGCCTGAGATGGAAGACTGAAATCGGTCGTTCGGAAAATCTCGCGAGATGTGCTGATCTAATCCTGTGAGATCAGGCAGCTGACACTCACATGCTTCCAAGAGTAGGTGATGAACTGCATTGGCTACCAAAAAAAAAACCCGGCAAGTGAGGTTGGAGCTAAATCGCAGTGAGAGTGAAGCCAACTCTTACTAGCCAAGCTATTACTACTATTCAGTATTTTCACTCTACAGCAGGATTACTGTGAACGACCAAAGCGTAATTTCTGCAACCCTTATCAATGACGCACTCATGCTGTCAGACACGTACTCCAATGGCAATGTACAAACGCTACTGGTGTACACTACTAACCAACTGACCGCAACCGAAACCTCTAGCAAGAGAGGCCGACACGGGGTCTTCACTAACCAACACCACTCCAGCCATCCCGGCCACGAGCAAGCGCGAACAGGAAGCAAAGCAGCGCGCGTATCAGTGCATCACCATCAGGCCATCACGAAGCTACGCAACCAACGCAAGTCTACGAAAATTCCTCCATATCCTATCTAAGTTAACGCCATGCGTCATCCACCTACAATCGCGGTATCCTGTCAAAGTTAACGCCATCAGCACCGAGTGCATGGCGGACGAATGATGAGATCAGGCGAAATCGAAAGAAGCTGGAGAGTGGAAGCAATCAGAGGCCATTCATGCATGGCGTTCCCCCCAACGAACCCACGATGGAAATGGAGCGCCAACCAACGCACCATCCATGGTGGATCCCATGGAGAAGCACGCCCAGCAAGTATTCCCTCCAGAAAATTGTTTTTGCTTCCATACCGATCTCAAGAATACGATCCATCGAGTACCAGTACTATATCAAAACGGATTACAGGGGCCTAGGAATAAACTGGATTTTATATCCTTTAGTACTTTCTTACTTCGATTGCAAGACACGAGCATTAGCATCGTGTGCAGTGGCATCATGGCTAAAGCTCCGTGGGCGAAACAAGGGATCGAGTTTAACAAGTTTCAAGAGAGAGAAATTAGCCGGGCAATCTGGGCCTTGGGATCTGTTAGTAGAGCAGAATATTGTGGACATGACAGTTTTCTATCAGTAATCAAGGGCCCATATGCACTAGCTTGTACTTACTCGGAGTGTGCCGTGCATTACAAGGATACATAATTGCATCACTACCAAAAGACGGGTCTTCGGACAAGGATAAGCTCGGGGATAATGTGTTCGACACGCGTTTTAACTTTGTTTCGTAGAAACTGACGCATTTTAATTTTGTTTCGTAGAAACTGGCACTACAACGCTCAATCGCATAAATATGTACACATGGTTGGAGCTAGTCTCAGTTAGAGGATCCAAAATTGTGAAAGCAGCATACACTAACCTGATACAGTTAGAGGTCAAAACAGATACCCCGCTCAGACATTTATTTGTTCAATAGCTCCATATGCCAACTTAAAGTGTGGCCTGCCACGAACATTTCTGTGTAACATTCGTAGCTGATGTTAGTACCACATGTTCAACTGTTCTACTACAAAGATTTGCACTACTGGTACTATGACCTGGACCACTCACTACTGACCTTAATTTTGACGGAGATCAGTAGCTCCCTGACCTTAACACCGTAACCGACAACCTCCATCTGTGTTATTCTGAGGGCTCCACTTGCCACTGTGCAATGCAGGAACGCGCAAGTAAAAGGCTCCTCAACCAGCAATAATGTGTACTATGAGCAATCTGCAGTGTATCATGCCAGGTTGCCATATGTCACCACGTAAAGTGATGATATGAATTACTGCTTCCATGTGTCACAACAACTCTTACAGCACTAGTTAATTACTTTGCAGCTATGTCATCCATCCCCAATGCCTTCATTAGAAATGCATACTCAAAGGCTGTCTCCTCGCAGCTCATGAAGCGTCCACCCTCACCAAAATGACCACTCTGCATATTGGTTTTGAGAACAACAGACTGCGAACAGGATGGGCATGTGATGTCTCTCACTTTCGAAACCCACTTAGCAGCTTCCCAGACTCCTACCCTGTCAAACAAAAAGGAGAATTAAGAACTCGTAAGAAACCCAACAGTACACTTCTAAAAATCTTGACTACAGTGTCATGAGCTGGCACTTGACATGGAACACATACAAATGATCCAAAGTGTATGTGAAGCATCGCGAGAGTAAAATGAAGTAGAGAAAACCTTGTATCATTAAATGAGGCAGTCACCAGCATTGGGGGGTAACATATTCCAGGAGATAAATTTTCATAAGGAGAATAACTGCGGATTGCATCAAACTCAGCTGGGATATTAGGGTCACCAAATTCTTCGTAGTCCAAGATGGTGAGAGGTAAAGTTGAATCCAACATTGTATTGCAGATATCAAGAAAAGGGACCTGTTATTAGCATAAATACATGTCACTGATATATAAAAGCTCAACCATGCCATTTACTAGTAGAAGTATACATAGGAAGAGAAGAGAATAAGCATAGCAGGTCCCAGCTGATAATGATGCATTCTCTGATGAACTCAAGGATTTACCTTAAGAACTGCAGCAGAGAATAAACTTGGCATCATATTAATAGCCGCGCCAACCAGCAAACCACCAGCACTGCACCCTACTGCACAAAGACGACTTTCGTGTACAAAACCTTCCTTGATAAGATGCATACCACATGCAGCAAAATCTTGAATTGAATTTATTTTGTTGGTTTTGGAGCCTGCCAGGTGCCATGATGGATCCCCTCCGCCCCTACATGATTAGCCTTACAAATAATCAGCAACATGAATTTTGCAGTGCAGATCACAAAATGCATGTTGTTGCATTCATAAATGGAAAGTTGGAAACAACTATCTTATCCTAATTTGAACTTTCTTGTGGATCATGCTAAAGAAATGGCAACTGCTATATCAAACCACATTTACGTTATTGCCATGTCAGCCAAAAATAACCTCCAGATGATTCTTCATGGAAAAAATTGATTGAGCTTTTGGAACTATTAAATGGCTAGCTTTCAGAACCCTGGTCCATTACCCTGTGACAGGGATCACCGGATCGGAAACCTGCTCTACTGCAGAACAGCGAGATCAGGCATTCCTTTCACAAGATGATGGATCAATACCTCGATATGCTTGCAGCTAGCACCTAATGTTTCGTTCGGACGAAAATAAAGATAATGTTCTTAATACTATAAGATGTGGTGAATAAAGATATTGAATTGCAAAACTAAGTAACTCCCAGTATTGCTTGCAGTCATGCTAGTCTGGCTGTTGGTTGAATGATCTAGTTCACAAAATGAAAAGGCAAAATTTCATATGTTGCTGCAAGTCAATAAGACGAGTAAGGAAATACTGAAAGATGATGCAAGTGCAGTTCTGTAAGCTGAAAAAAGCCGCAGGCGTCAAAATGTACCTAACATCTGCAAATGCAAGAATCCATCCTCGAGCAAGTAGACTTAGCCTATCAGAACACCAGCTTTTATCCAGATCTTCTCCGTAAGCTCCGTATCCAAATAAGATCCCAGGTGATTCTCCATGAATATGTGCTTCCCGTGAATACAGGATCACCAAAGGTATCGAGACGCCATCATGTGAAATAACTTGGACCCTCTCACAAGTTAATAACTTGGAAAGATCACTCCAACTTTGTGAATCTTCAATAAGTTGTAGATTTTGTTGGATACTCGAAACATTGGACTGCAATCCTGATGTGCATAGACTTGAAGAAAGGCCAGTCACTTCCTCTTGATGAAGGATGGTAAATGTCTTCTTTCGCATGTCATAGTCCACAGTTAAGTCTGGAATCTATATTAAGCAAATTAAACGTTTAACAGGGAAAACTCATGTCTAGCAACACACCAGCTGCACTGTGCTTACAGTTGCTTAATTAACATAACAGCCAGATTATAATGATGGAATGGAATATCGTGTTCAAGTATATGCTCTTTAACCATAAATTACAATTCCATGATCAATAGTACAGTTAATGAATGTGTAGCTTTATGTGAGTGGCAAGAGATACAACAGGTTTTAGTGTGTGGAAAAAAGAAATTCCTGGGTGCTATATTTTAAATGGTTTGATGAGATCCAGAATATCAAGAAAAGAAGAGCTGGCGCCAGTATGAACAAGTAATATACGGAATTATGGATCCACAGATAAACGATAAGTTGGTGGAATGCTGTACCACTGGTGATGACACCACCAGGCGATAAGTAGATGACATGTAATCATTGTTAGCTCCAGGAAGAATGCTACATAAGTTTGAAGGTATTGGGAAAAACCATGGAGTGAGATTACCCAGTTCCTTTGGCTCCTGGGGGGTAAACAAGTATCATCAGTGCAAAGAACACAGAAGAAAGCTCAGGATTCATAAGTAATAACGATTCAGACCATAATATAAGACAGCAAAGAGAATGAGAAGGTATTAACATAAAAATATCAAGGTACAGGTTATAAGCTGGAGGTGCAGCAGAAAAGTCAAAATAGTCCAGATAAAGTCAATGCGCTAAGCTGGGTACTATTTTGTAATCTAAATCGTTAAAGCTTTATGGTCCAAGACAGAGTGGTATATTATATCTCTAAGAGTTCTACTTCACAGATACTACTAGTAACATGACATAAATCAAACAATATACCTGGAAGTCGACGTTAACTGGCAGATCAATGGAGCAAAACAGAGGAAGCCCATCTTTTCGTAGAAAGAGAACTAAATGTTCGTGAAAAATATCCATATCCTGAAAGATGCAGTCCGACCCAGGGAGTGCCACAACCTAGCAATAGAAATACGGGCACCAAGTTTAGAAAGTACGAGCTCTAATGGGAATACATTTAACATATATTCAGAAAAGAAAAATGCTTTCAGTCCATGACGATGAACTATCCATATTAGCCATCAGTGTGCAACATATATACAACTTTTGGGAACAGATGTGTCATCAGGAGTCAATAAGGAACGATTGAATGTTGATGGAGAAGATATTTTGTGTTAACAAATTGGCAAACATTGCTGATAAATCTAATTGATGAGGGAGGTGAGACCTGCCATTTATCCATCAGTGCTTTTTCAGCTCTACACCTGGCCAGGTAGTAGCCTTCAGCTGAAGTTTCAATATCTTCCAAAGGGGCATTAGTAAGAATGTAGAAAAATCCATTATGATGCTCCAAAAAGTACTGCACTTTGTTAGTACGTTTCTGTACAGGCCATAAGCCTTCTCTTACATTACCAGATTCCATCACATAAACCTGCAGCAACATAAGCAAACGTCAGAAAGAACAAACCTAAAAATACATAACTGGTCTAAACATGGCAAATATTTGGTACTGGGCCCAGAAAAAGTTGAAATAGAAACCTTCCTCAGATGATGTCCTCGTATTAGAATTGACAGTAATATACTTGAAATCTTTTGTGCTTGTGATATCAACGCAACAGTTCACATCGTTCTCCGTAAAAACTAAAAAATCTGCCTCATCTGACTGCATCTTTTTACAGAATACTCTATAAAATGTAAACATATCAAATACAGTAATAGAGTAGAAGCTTCATAAGCTTAAGATATATTAGCAGGAAGGAGAATTACTGATTGGGACGTAGAGTATCATCACATACAGTATAGAATAGATTTTCACTGTCGTGAGACCATGCTAAACTGACTATTCCCTTGTGTGGTGAACTAAAAATGACACGCTTCGACTGAAGATCTTTCACTTCCAGGGAAAATAGTTCACCCCCAGATGTATCAAGAGTATATGCAAGAAACCTATGATCAGGAGAGGTTCGGCAACTCCCAATGTGCACATAACCTGCATAAGTTACAAAATGATCCACTGATAAGGTTTCACATACAAGCAGCTATGTCCTCGAGAAATTTATGATAAGAAGCAAAGAAGCGATGCTCAAATTAATTGCAGGAATATAATAATCAGAATATATGAGACTATATCACTATACAGTATCTTATGTGTGTATGTGGAGAACACGCCAGACAGCGAACTACTTAGGGTAGAAAAGCACATACCAAACTTCTCTGCAATCTCATTCCAGTTAAGCAGCACTTCTTCCTTGTCCCAATCAGAAAGATAACTAAGGAGACTTCCTGCTAAACCACCAGAGGGCCTCAACTTTCTGGCCAAAATTGGGTACTCCATTCCGTCTGGAACATACTGGTAATATGACCTGGATCAACAACATGTCATGTTCTACCCACGGGCAATTCTATATTTTTGTGCATTACCATTGCTAGCAAAAAGATGATTTCCTGGTTACATTAACACTTGTTTCCCGAATTATATACAAACTATGTTTCTAGTCAGAAGCATATACACAAAATGTAGCATGTCCAAGGAGGTTAGTCAAATGTAGTGCATAAATCATGCGCTGATGTGGCAATGGGATTTGACAAAGCAGTGCACTAGATCTGGCAAGAGCAGAACCAACAATGTAACACTAAACCGTGAAAGTCTAGGCGAGACAAAAAAGCATTATGCTACACTAGAAGGAGTAAATTTAAAGTTATAATCATTCCATGGCAAACTACAGCTAAGTTCAGATTGGCTACACAGGTACACACCCAAAAAATCAGCGCATGATTTATGCACAAGATTTGACTAACCTAATTCGGGAAACAAGTGTTAATGTAAGAAAGGAAATCATTCTATGCAGAACCAATGTGTAACACTAAATCGTGAAAGGCCAGGCGAGACAAAAAAGCATAATGCTACACTAGAAGGAGTAGCACTTATCTGAGACGCAAAAGGCAAAGACAACAACGAACAAATGTAAAGTCATAATCATTCCATGGCAAACTACAGCCAAGTTCAGGCTTGCTACACAAGTACACACACAAAAATTCAGTCATACAACCGTCACAGCTTCACAATTCGCAGACCTAATGATAAGGTAATAAGCAATACAGAATGGGATCAAACGAAATGGTGCGGTACGAACCAAGGGCCCCAGGGCTGAGGCGGGGAGGCAACGGAAGGGGGCAACCGGGCGCGCATCTCCGCCGCGAGGCGAGCGCGGAGTCCTCCGCCGCCGGCCGAGGATACAAAGGCATCCGCGTAGGCGTTCTCGGCGGCGAGGAGGGCGGCGAGGTCGGGGTCGGAGGTGTCGCGCATCCAGTGGAAGGGGTCGCTCCACGACCTCCCATGCGCCGACACGGTGAAGGGGACCTTCTTCGCCACAGGCGGCGGTGGGGGGAGTTCGGTGTTCGGAGGACACGGATGCGAAGGGAGGCCGGAGCGGCGGCGGCAGGAGGTGGAGAAGAGGCGGAGGAGCGCCGGGAGCGGGTGGTGCCGCCGGCGGAGCATCGCGCCGGTTCCGACGGGTTTCGCGGCGGTTGGATAGTGGGCTGGGCCTGGGGTTTTGGTGGGGTTCAATGGTTTTGTGTCACGCACTCACACTTTTTTTTTTTTGCTACTCACGCATTCACACTTCGATACACAAAAGCTGCCCTGAAAAAAACTTCGATTCAATTTACTCAGAAGAAAAAAAATACTTTGATTCAAATTATAACCATATATATGCTTTAAGAATTATAACCATACATATGCTTTAAGAGGATGTCCATTATTTCGGCTAACATATTCTTCTAGCATTTTCCAATCAATACGAAACATGCCAAAACAACTTAAAACACACCCCAACTATGTTGTCTTCAACAACGCCGTGTTGACCGCCAACAACGTGATTCGAGATACTATAAATATGGAAGCAGCGGGCTCCTTTGATTCATAGGATAGAAAAATTATAGAAATAGGAGAAGCAAAGGATTAGGATTTCATGGCTAGTTAAATTCTATAGCAAGATGCGTTGTGTTTGATTGTGCAAAGGAATTGTTTCATGAGGTAAGACCTAATGTTTTATTCCTATAGAATTTGCACTACAAGATTCATATTTGATTAGCTCCTATAGGATATCTAATTAAACAACTAGTGTAGGAAATATATTCATATAGGATCTAAATCATACACAATTCTTATACAAATCCTATGAATAAAAGAAGCACTTAAGAAGAGCATGTATCCTTAGAGATGAGTCTACAAGAGACTTGGCCCTTCGGTAGACGACTAGACTTGGTTGTCTCATGATAAGTAGTTGCTCTGAGTTTAGAGGTGGTGGTGCCTGATGGTGTAACATGTGTATGTGAGAGCGCAAATCGAACACTGGCTTTTTACTTTGTACGAATCCCATGGTGTGTTCTATTATTAAAAATTGGCTTGCCAACATATTGGTTGACCATTTTGTTGATACACTACATGCATGTATTCATTGTTATCGTCCACTCAAAGGCTAGCACTCGGTTGCCCAGCTACAAGCGGATAGTCCATACTAAAAGCCCAAACTGAAAAGAAGACAAACACTCTCCCTTATAAACCTAGTCACAGCCACCCCCTGTAAGCGAGATGGGACTAGCATCACCGGCCTACATCAACCCTAACATCCAAATTGAGAAGTCAATTATTGACTTTTCGTTATTTAGAGTCTATAGATAGTTTTGTACAATATTGTTTTTAGAACAGCTTGAGGTGTTAGCATTATTTATATAGTGCACAAAGACAATGAAGTAACTTTACTAGGTTCCATTAACTCTTCTCATTATATTTCATCCACATAAGAACTTACCTTACATGGCAAGATGAAGAGTACCAGGCTACCAGCACATATCAAACGCTTAACATGAGCAAAAGCTAGTTTCTTCAATGAGCCAAATCAGCATTATGTAGTTCAAAAATTAAACTTAGGGCACCTCTAGCCGATCCATTAAAAACCTTAAACTCTCTACATATTTAGGAGTAAACCACACATAGGTGATCTCTTAAACGGTTAGATAACAAAAAACCATAAGAGTTGCCCCCAAAAGGGATGGCACCTTCCTCAAATATACTCGACTGTAGCCTCCGCATAAAATAATTTCGTCCCTTCCCGTCTAAGCACCTCCACCTTCTCGCCTCCCCTCCATTCTCGTATCCCCACCTTCTCGTCGGCATCGATGCCTACAAGGAAGAGCTCTGTGCTATTATTAATACCAAGAAAGCATTGGCGGCCGAACACAAAAAAGAGGAGACGGCAAGGTGGAGTGAGCTCAAGTCCATGGAGAACGAAAAGTGAATGTCCAAGTTGTGGTCCACGACATTGGATATGTTGTGTTGTGGGTTTTTTCTTATCAAAGTTGATCGGTGTGGTGTCTTTTGTATAAACTTGGATGGACTATATGCATGTTTTAATTTGAATTGTTTGATGGGATGAACTATATATATGTATATCTAATGTTTATTTGTTGCGTATGTTGAATTTGAGTAGTAAATACCGTGCAATTGTTTGAAATGCATGTAACGAGGGCTAAAAATAATAGGCTGAATAAGAAGTTAAATTTGAAAGAGCAAATAAAAATCATGAACCGACAAAAATAATCGCATGCTCGACCTCTCAAGGCGAACTATTTCGCCGCTGGCAGACCAAACCGCGCAAGTGTGTGCAGTTTGTGAAGAGGAAGAGGCCAATCAACCGTGACAGTGTCAGTTAGGCTGATTTATACATGAAGATGATGTGCAAGGGCGCTGCGCTGCGCCAGATGCTCAGATGTGACTCATCCATCCATGATTTGAGTTGGAGCAACGCGCGTCGTCGGGCCCGTAAGGTGCAGCTGATTGACGCGTAGTAGAACCACGATCGTCCGAGCTCGATCGCCCCACCACCCGCGCCGCGCACGGCACGCTGCAGTGCGCTCGCTGGCTCCGTGCGGTGCCGTGCCGAACCAACCGGCGAGCAGAGGATGGCCCTTGGTTCTTCAGTCCGTCACATTCGCCAGGGCCCTTGGTGGAGTGGTGAGCAGTAGTCTGGTCCGGGGCCGGGGACATGCACCGCTACTGGTCGCCGGCGACCCGCCGCCCCGAGCACGAGCCGATAAGCACAAGCGACTTGCACTCTCAGCAGTGGCGCCCATATGCACAATCGGGTCCCGGCAGGCAGCGTCGAGTCGCTGGTGGCACTGGTCCAGGCCGGCGGCCGTGGCGGTGGCGGTCCGTCGCACAGGAAAGAAAATAGATTGTCCCTCCCGGCGTGGCGGACTGGCGGCTAGCGCTAATCTCGGCGTACGACGGCACCCACCCCGTGTCCAGTCATAGTCTCGGCGTGGCGGCTAGCCTAGCTCGTTCGTGTCCGCGCGGCGCGGTAGCTGCCGCCCGGCACTGTGCCGCGGTCAAACAAAGGTGGCGCTGCCACGCGCGCGCGCGCTCGTGCCCCCACCGCTCCAGCAGTCCACAACGTTTACCTGCACGCACCGCACCGGGACACGCCGTAAAATATGCTGCCCCACTTGAGCTGCACCTGCTCCACCGACCGGCTACCTTAAAACTGAGCACACTACCGCACTGGCATCGGCACGTTTGAGCTATAGACGAACACCTCGCCCGCTCCTTTCCTAGCTTCGCACCGCCGACCGATCAGATTACCTTCTACCTAGCGGCTAGCGCAACAAGCGCGCCCTCCCGCTCCCGCCGTCGCACGGGCACGGCGCCGCGCATGAAGGAGCCCGGACAGCGGCCGTTCGCCGGCGTGGACCTCCGCCGGCCCAAGGGCTACCCGGCGGCCTCGGCCGCGCCGGCGACGACGGACGCCCATGGCGACGCCCCGTGCCCGCGGTGCGAGTCGCGGGACACCAAGTTCTGCTACTACAACAACTACAACACCTCCCAGCCGCGCCACTATTGCCGGTCCTGCCGCCGCTACTGGACCAAGGGCGGCTCCCTCCGCAACGTCCCCGTCGGTGGCGGCTCGCGCAAGACCGCCTCCTCCTCATCTTCCTCGTCTTCTTCGGCGGCGGCGAGCCCCAAGCCCGCCAAGAACTCCAAGCGCCGCCGCGTCGCGCTGGCATCCCCCGAGCTCGAGACAGAGCCCGACGCCACCGACGCCGCGGGCGCAGCAGAAAAGGAAGCTATAGCTGGCACCGTCGGCGATCCCGCCAACGCCGTGGACGCAGCAGCACGAGCGGAAGCCACGGCCGACGGCACCGTCGGCGATCGCGCCACCGCCATGGACGCAGCACCAACGGAAGCGACGGCGAACGGCACTGTCGACGATCCCGTCATCGCCTCGGACGCACCACGACCGGAAGCCACGGCGCCTAACGGCACCATCGACGGTCCCGCCGCCACCGTCTTGGACGCGGCACGAACGGAAGCTACGGCTGACGGCGCCATGGATTATCCCGGCGCGCCCCCGGCGGTGGACGACGCGTGTTTCGCTGAGCCGTCGGTGGCTCTGGGGCTCGGCGCCGCGGATGCCGGCGGGAAAGAGGCGCCGGACCTGAGCCCGTTCGAGTGGCCGTCGGGCTGCGACCTGGGATCGTACTGGGCGCCCGGCGTGTTCGCCGACACAGACCCGGTGATGTTCCTTAACCTGCCGTGATCGGTGGAGCCCGGTGAGCTTCTCGGGCTGATCGATGGTTTCATTACGAGATTGAGGAGATGATGGGTAGAGCAAATTAATAGTGAGATCTCCCACTCCCAGGCTTTCCGCTGGCTCGACGTAGGTTCCTTGCTTCAAGGCTAGCAGCTAGAACGCAGTATCATCACTCATTTTTAGTTCTTTCATGAAGGATAACCTGTAAGGTGCTCTCTGTAGTCTGTACAAATCCCCACTGGCTTTCGACCATGGTGTTCCAAGCTCAGAAAATTACAATTGCAAGTAGACGGTCGTTCACCAGTGTACTGATCATATGGATCCGGAAGTGCCTCCAGAGCGCACGATCGACGACGGCACGAACTCCGTGTCACGTCGCGTTCGCGTGCCCGGCCGATCGAATCCGACGAGACCACGCGACGAGCAGAGCAGCCACGAATTATTACGAGTAGATTCGTCGGTCGCGGTAGTGGTGCGTGCGTGCTCCGACGTACGTCGTGCCATGGCCCATGCCGGCCGCATGGGAGACGTCGAGAGGGAGACGAGACGGGACGGGTTTGTTCGGTTCGACGTCGGCGTCGGTCGCGGCCGATCGAGGTCGATCGATCGTCAGCTCGCACGGGCACGACGGGACGCGTGCGTCGTATCGGGGTCGACGGGTCGGCGTCATGCGTCAGTCCGTCGCGTCGTCCCGCTCTCGGCCCGCGCGTACCCCCGTAGGTGGAAGAGAGCGACGTGTGTGGTTGACGGGCCGCATCGATGTCGATGCCGCCGATCCATCGCGAGCGAGCTGACACTTGACGGCGACCGCCTTGTTCGTTGGGGTCCGGACGTTTGGCTGGCCGGAGATCTTCGACGGTGCTGCAGTGCTGCCAACGTGCGGCCGCGCCGTTCCGGTACCTCGCCGTTCCTTCACCGCGGCTGCCGGCCGGCCTGGCGCCGCCGGCTGCCATGCTTGCTCTGCTTTGCTGTCGTCGATTTTGTAGCTTGTACTGATCGGTCTCGGTCGTCCGAGCTTGCCGACCGCCGAGCCGCGATCCCCGTCCTGTTTTGGATTGAAAACTATGCTAGCAACCTACTGCCGCGTGTCTTTCCATCACGGATCAGTCAGGCTGTAAGGGCACCTTCAGCGGCCGACGCAAACTGTTCGGCCTATTTGTGGCAAGCAAACGGTGGCGTAAATTTGGGATCCAAATGCGTCGGTGTGGATGCAACTTGTGATCTGGTATTTCTAGACGGTTCCGCACGTCAGGGGCAACAAAACCCACCCATTTGATTTGTGTGGAATGGCAACCACGACGATCAAGGCGCCTTTCGAAGCAGAGAAACCCCCGCTAAGAGCAACCGTCATCCTCTTTGATTTCTGCAGCGCCTTCTTGGCATTCTGCCTAGCCATATAGAAGCCGTACGTATGTGCGATAAGTTCACCCACCAGCCACCGACATCATCTCTGCGGTACCAACGACAACAGGCCAGCGCCATGAGCAACCTTTCATTTCCATCCGACTCCGACAGCGAGGGGAAGTCACCATGAAGGCGGCATTGGTGGAAAAGGACTCAAACGCCTAGTAGGCTAGTAGCTCAAGATACACCCACCGAGCAACACCATCGCCGACGACCCGAATGCGCACGGTGCCATAGCCGATGACAAGGAGGAGGAGGAGGGAGATGCCATCGCCGACGACTAGGAGTAGGAGGAAGAGGATGAAGATGCTAAGTGGGCACGGTTGGAGGCGGCAGAGGAGGCTGCGGCGGCAAAGAAGAATGCGAGGGCTCGAGCTAAGGCGGAGGCGCAGAGAGCGTACATCGACAACAAGGGGTGGAGGAGGAGGAAGATTGAAAGGACGACTCGTCAGAGAGGGAGACAGGCTCATCGGAGGCGACCGACTCGTCTGAAGAGGTGACAAGTAGGTAGCATCGTTGTGACGCGCGGCACGGCCTACAAGAAGTAGATTACTGTTTCGATATTTCAGATTACTCCACCAAAATGTGTGATTATTTCTATGATTTATTTAATGTCATAATTAGTTCTATGATTATATACTTGTTATTTCTAATTATACATAAAAAAATTATGTATATGGGGGCGTATGGGGTGAACGGCTAGTTGTTCCCCCCCCCCCCCCAATTCCGTGTCCGTGCTGGCCGCCTCTTATACCGGCAAAAAAAACTAAATAATAAGGGATTTCTATTTCCATGCCCTCAGGTCCTTAGTTGTACTCAGTTTTCCCCAGCTTCTTAGTTTTTCCTCAGTTTTTTCCAAGCCTTCTAAAATCCGCAGAAGGAGCTCGGACGGGAGGAATCATGTTAAGTTGAACGTTCCGTGCTGACGAGTGGGGCCGCGTCATGTGGGGCCGCGTCGTGTGAAGCTGGTAGGAAGGGACCGCGTGGGACAGGACGAGACCGTGTTTGGTCATACGAGCGGAGAGGTGGCCGTAGCGTGTGGGGCGTAGCGTGTGGAGCCGTGTGGGTCCGGGACGTGGGCACGAGTGGTTTTCTGTCTCTTTCGGTTTTCAATGTACTTTTTTCCTCTCTCTCGCTCGATCTCATTCATTCTTGATAGCCCAAATTGGTAGCAAACCTAGAGCAGCTTCTCCTTCTGTTTCTTAACGTCATTCATTTCTTTATGCCTTCGTTTTTACCCAATCAGGTAGGAAATCTAGGGCACAAATCCAAAGAAAATATAGGATAAGCTGCATACAGCAGCCAACATAGCATAGATATATTCACGACAGATCCAACAGTAGTATCAATAGATACAACATCAGCTACATTTTACATGAACACAGATAGAGCTGCACATATAGAGAGTGCAGTAGGCACGTTCAACGTCTCGCTCATCTGCATTTCGCATCTCGCTCCTCTGCATCTCGCTCCTCCATGGCCGCCATCAACGTCTGAGCATGATCTCCCATGCTAGTTGCTCCTCGCTTCGGTCCCACTTGTCTGCTCAACGCGTGAGCACCCCTTCTCTGCTCGACACAGGGGATACGTGAGCACCCCTTCTCTGCTCGACACGTGTCTAACGACGTTAGCACTGTTTACGCATCAACGCGGTCTAGCGCGTCGAGTGGAAGGGCGGAGAGATGCAGGGAAGGTGCACGGCGATTGATGTCTACGGGTGCATCTATTCTTGTAGACAGTGTTGGGCCCCCAAGAGCAGAGGTTTGTAGAACAGCAGCAAGTTTCCCTTAAGTGGATCACCCAAGGTTTATCGAACTCAGGGAGGAAGAGGTCAAAGATATCCCTCTCAAGCAACCCTGTAATCACAAAGCAAGAAGTCTCTTGTGTCCCCAACACACCAAATACACTTGTCAGGTGTATAGGTGTACTAGTTCGGCGAAGAGATAGTGAAATACAAGTAATATGGATGTATATGAGTGGTAATAGCAATCTGAATAAAATATGGCAGCGAGTAAACATGCAACAAAACAGTAAACAAACGGAGATTCGATGCTTGGAAGCAAGGCCTAGGGATCCTGCTTTCACTAGTGGACACTCTCAACAATGATCACATAATAGGACTACTCTACACCCTTTTGTTGGATGATGAACACATTGCGTAGGATTACACGAACCCTCAATGCCGGAGTTAACAAGCTCCACAATGCAATGTTCATATTTAAATAACCTTAGAGTGCAAGATAGATCAACATAATTACACCAAGAACTAACATAGCATGCACACTATCACCTTCATGCTTATGTAGGAGGAATAATACACATCAATACTTATCATAGCAATAGTTAACTTCGCAATCTACAAGAGATCATGATCATAGCCTATGCCAAGTACTCACACGGTGCACACACTATCACCATTACACACGTGGAGGAGGAATAGAGTACTTTAATAACATTACTAGAGTAGCACATAAATGATATTCAACTAGATCACATAAAGAGAGATGAACCACATAGCTACAGCGGAGCCCCTCAGCCCCGGGGGTGAATTACTCCCTCCTCATCATGGAGACAGCGATGGCGGTGAAGATGGCGGTGGAGACGGCGGTGGAGATGACTCCGGGGGCAATTCGTCGTCCGGCAGGGTGCCGAAGAGACTTCTGTCCCCCGAATCTTGATTTCGCGATGGCGGCGGCTCTGGAAGGTTTTCGGGTCTCGTCTTCCATATCGGTGTTTTTAGGTCAGGGACGAATAAATAGGCGAAGAGATGGAGTCGGAGGGGCCACGGGGTGCCCAGACCACAGGGGGCGCGCCCCGGCCCGCGCCGGGGTGTGGTGTGGGGCCCCCTGGCTCTCTTCCCTCTCCTGCTCTGGAAGCTTCCGGGAATTATAAGGTCTTCGGTCTTTATTTCGTCCGATTCGAAAATATTTCTTTACTAGGATTTCTGAAACCAAAACACAGCAGAAAACAAGAACTGGCCTTTCGGCATCTCGTCAATAGGTTAGTTCCGGAAAACGCACGAATATGACATATAATGTGTATAAAACATGTAGATATCATCAATAAAGTGGCATGGAACATAAGAAATTATCGATACGACGGAGACGTATCAGCATCCCCAAGCTTAGTTCTCGTCCCGAGCAGGTAAAACGATAACAAAGATAATTTCTGAAGTGACATGCCATCATAACCTTGATCATACTATTGTAAGCATATGAGATAAATGCAGAGATTCGAAGCAATGATGAAGATAATGAGTAAATAAATGAATCATATAACAAAGACTTTTCATGAATAATACTTTCAAGACAAGCATCAATAAGTCTTGCATAAGAGTTAACTCATAAGCAATAAATTCTTAGTAGAAAGCTTTGAAACAACACAAAGGAAGATATAAGTTTCAGCGGTTGCTTTCAACTTTAACATGTATATCTCATGGATAATTGTCAACACAAAGTAATATAACAAGTGCAATAGGTAAACATGTAAGAATCAATGCACACAATTTACACAAGTGTTTGCTTCTAAGATAGAAAGAATAGGTAAACTGACTCAACAATAAAGTAAAAGAATGGCCCTTCAAAGAGGAAAGCATCGATTGCTATATTTGTGCTAGAGCTTTTATTTTGAAAACATCAAGAGAGTATAAAAGTAAAGTTTTGAGAGGTGTTTGTTGTTGTCAACGAATGGTAGCGGGTACTCTAACCCCCTTGCCAGACAAACCTTCAAAGAGCGGCTCCCATTTTATTTTATTTTTGGGTGGCACTCCTTCCAACCTTTCTTTCACAAACCATGGCTAACCGAATCCTCGGGTGCCTGCCAACAATCTCATACCATGAAGGAGTGCCTTTTTATTTTAGTTTTATTATGATGACACTCCTCCCCACCTTTGCTTTCTCAAGCCATGGCTAACCGAATCCTTCGGGTGCCGTCCAACAATCACATACCATGGAGGAGTGTCTATTTTTGTTAATTAATTTGGGACTGGGAATCCCATTGCCAGCTCTTTTTGCAAAATTATTGGATAAGCGGATGAAGCCACTAGTCCATTGGTGAAAGTTGCCCAACAAGATTGAAAGATAAACACCACATACTTCCTCATGAGCTATAAAACATTGACACAAATCAGAGGTAATAACTTTTGAATTGTTTAAAGGTAGCACTCAAGCAATTTACTTTGGAATGGCGGAGAAATACCATGTAGTAGGTAGGTATGGTGGACACAAATGGCATGAATATTGGCTCAAGTATTTGGATGCATGAGAAGTATTCCCTCTCGATACAAGGTTTAGGCTAGCAAGGTTATTTGAAGCAAACTCAAGTATAAAATGGTGCAGCAAGACTCACATATAAACATATTGTAAGCATTATAAGACTTTACATTGTCTCCTTGTTGTTCAAACACCTCAACCAGAAAATATCTAGACTTAGAGAGACCAATCATGCAAACCAAATTTTAACAAGCTCTATGTAGTTATTCATTAATGGGTACTAGGTACATGATGCAAGAGCTTAAACAAGATCTATATGAGCACAACAATTGCCAAGTATCACATTATTCAAGACATTATACCAATTACTACATGTAGCATTTCCCGTTTCCAACCATATAACAATTAACGAAGCAGTTTCAACCTTCGCCATGAAAGTTAAAAGCTAAGAACACATGTGTTCATACGAACCAGCGGAGCGTCTCTCTCCCAAACAATCATTTATTCAAACAAAAACAAAAACAAAAACATACAGACGCTCCAAGTAAAGCACATAAGATGTGACCGAATAAAAATATAGTTTCACTAGAAGAAACCTGATAAGTTGTCGATGAAGAAGGGGATGCCTTGGGCATCCCCAAGCTTAGATGCTTGAGTCTTCTTAAAATATGCAGGGATGAACCATCGGGGCATCCCCAAGCTTAGACCTTTCACTCTTCTCGATCACATTATATCACCCTCTTCTATTGACCCTTGAAAACTTCATTCACACCAAACTTCAAGCAAACTCATTAGAGGGTTAGTGCATAATCAAAAATTCACATGTTCAGAGGTGACACAAACATTATTTTCACTTCTGGACATTGCATAAAGCTACTGGACATTAATGGATCAAAGAAATGAATCCAACATAGCAAAAGAGGCAATGCGAAATAAAAGGCAGAATCTGTCAAAAACAGAACAGTCCGTAAAGACGAATTTAAAGCTGGCACCAGACTTGCTCAAATGGAAAAACTCAAAACTAATGAAAGTTGCGTACATATCTGAGGATCACGCTCGTAAATTGGCAGATTTTTCGAATTTTCTACAGAGGCCTGTGCCCAGATTCGTGACAGACAGCAATGCTGTTTCTGCGCAGCGATCCCAAATATAACATCAACTTTAGCATAGAAACTTTACTTGGCACAAAAACATGATAAGGAGAGGTTGCTACAGTAGTAAACAACTTCCAAGACACAAATATAAAACAAAGTACTGTAGCAAAATAACACATGGGTTATCTCCCAAGAAGTTCTTTCTTTATAGCCATTAAGATGGGCTCAGCAATTTTGGTGATGCACCCGCAAGAAATAGTATTTGAAGCAAAATAGAGCTTCAAGAGGAAATTCAAAACACATTTAAGCCTAACATGCTTCCTATGCAGAAGAATCTTATACACAAATGAATTCATGAAGAGCAAAGTGACAAGCATAAGAGGATAAAACACGAGTAACTTAAAGATTCTCAACATAAAGAGGGGAAACTTAATATTATTAAGATGCATATAAACATATTTCCCTCTCTCATAATAACTTTCAGTAGCATCATTGATGAAATCCACAATATACCCGTCACTTAAAACATTCTTATCATGGTTCATATGCATAGAAGTATCATTAATTTTGGCATAAGAAGAGTTATTCTCATTAATAGTAATTGGAGCAAGATTATTATCAAGAATTTGAACATGGTAAACAAGTTGCATACTAAGGGAATGGTTTTTAGCAAGCCCATCATAACTATGACAAGTTTCATAAGGATAATTGTAACATGTGTCATATACATCTCTATAGCAATTATCTAAACCAGAATATGTAATATCATCATTTTCACTAAAAGTAGAAGTCTCAAATATAGGATCTTCAAGCACAACATCCCCAAGCTTAGGGCTTTCAATATCATCGTTTAAGGGGACATGAATAATGCTATCATCATTACTTTCATAATCAGTACCAAAGAGATTTCCAATATCAAAGGTAGTGTGCTCATTCAAATCATGATCGCTAATGTATGTAAAGGGCATAGGAAGATCATCGTATTCAGATTCATTATCACAATAATCATTAGGAGCAACATACTTACGGTTACCTAGCGTTATCTCGTTCACGCGGGGATACGCCGTTACCTCTTTCTTTTTATTCTCCTCTTCTTCTTCTTCTTCTTCTTCTTCTTCTTCGTTCCCTTCTTCTTCTCCTTCTTCTTCTTCTTCTTCCTTCTCCTCATTCCCTTCTTTAGGAGGAAGAGGCTTGAAGGGTGGCTTGTCCGCATAACCTGATTTACTTTTAGAAACAATAGAAGAAACTTGGGAGGATCCCTCCTTTTCATTAATTAGTTGAAAACACACAGCGGTCCTATCATATTTTGGCAAGGTGTCATCTTCTAAAATATTTTGTATGTAAGTATTTGTATGGCTATTATCAATGCAATAAGAAAGACAACCATGCAGGACATCATCAATATCAAGATCGTTAATATTTAACAAAGAAATTTTTCTTGATAACTCTTCACACTTCAAAAATAAGGTAAGTTCATCATGCTGATTAGGAATAATTTCATCATCACAATACAAATTTGCAGCACTCATGGGGTTTGAATTATCATTGGAGGAACATTGAAAATTAAAATGACCAACTCTATGGCAAAGTTCACAAATAAAAGGATAGAGGGCACACACTTTTTCTCCAAGATCATCTAGAGCTCTAGACCACTTTCTAGTTTTTTCATTTCTGTGATGGATACAATATTCATCTTCTATTTGATTAATTCCACAAGGTCTATGTATTCCACAAAAATTAACATGCTTATAGGAAATAGCATTCTTAGGAGTTTGAGCATGCTTATTGCAATCATTAACAACAATGTCATTCTTCATGCAAGCCTCTTTAAAAGGTTCATGATACTTATCAAAATTCTTTTTAGGCAATTCTAAATGAGAAGCAAAGGCTTTATAAAGATTTGCAGCAACTTGAGAGTCAAGACCATAAGTAGCACTCATATTTCGAAATTTATCAGTATTCATAAAAGTTTCAATGCATTCATAATCATAGTTTATACCTGACTCTTTACCTTTGTCGTTCTCCCAATCTTCAGCGTTCTCCTTAATCCGATCAAGAAGGTCCCTTTTAAACTCTTCTTTATTGCTCGTGAATGATCCAGAACAAGTAGTATCCAGCAAGGTCTTATCTTGAAAAGAAAGTCTTGCATAGAAATTATCAATGATGATATTACCTGGAAGCTCATGATTGGGGCATTTGAGCATTAAAGTCTTCAATCTCTCCCATGCTTGGGCAATACTCTCTCCATCATGAGGCCAAAAATTATATATATGGTTTCGATCTTTGTGAATTTCACTTGGAGGATAGAACTTGGAATAAAATAGAGGCACAATATCCTTCCAATCAAGAGAGCGCCCGTCCTTCAATAGTTTATACCAATGCGCCGCTTCACCAGATAGCGATATAACAAATAATTTCTTTCTAACTTCATCCATTGAAATACCTGCACACTTGAATAACCCGCATAATTCATGCAAAAACAGTAAATGATTCCTAGGATGGACAGTTCCATCCCCTTCATAGCGGTTATCCATAACACGTTCAATAATTTCCATAGGTATTTTATACGGAATACTTTCAGCAGGTGGATTTAAAATATCAGAAGCATCATTAGAGTTATCGCATATGGGAGATAAAGCATCATCAGAGCAAAATATTTCTTCTAAAGCGGAGGAGCAAAAAAGATTATTTTTATGTAAACTAGCTTCCCCAAGCTTAGACTTCTTCATAGCATTAGCAGTAATTGCATTCATACTAATAACATTGCTACTATCATGTAAATAAGGTTCCATAGGTTTTTTAGTTTTCGTATCAAACAATCCATGTCTTAAATCAGGAAATAGAATAAGAAGCTCTTTGTTGTCCATTATGCCTAACTAGTGTAAATAAAAACAAGAAACAAAAAGATGCAATTGCAGAGTCTAAAGGAAATAGCTTCGAGCACACACACAATGGCGCCAGCAAAGTACTGTTACCTGGAACCGGAGTATGAGTGCCTTTTACCTTTCCTCCCCGGCAACGGCGCCAGAAAAGTGCTTGATGTCTACGGTGCTTCTATTCTTGTAGACAGTGTTGGGCCTGATACGTCTCCAACGTATCGATAATTTCTTATGTTCCATGCTACTTTATTGATGATACCTACATGTTTTATGCACATTATATGTCGTATTTACGCATTTTCTGGAACTAACCTATTAACAAGATGCCGAAGTGCCAGTTCCTGTTTTTGGTTTCAGAAATCCTAGTAACGAAATATTCTCGAATTGGACGAAATCAACGCCAGGTTCCTATTTTGCCCGGAAGCATCCAGAACACCCGAGAGCCGCCGAGGGGGCCCTGTGGGCCCCAGATGACATGGTGGCGCGGCCAGGGCTGGGCCCGCGCCACCCTATGGTGTGGTCGCCCCTTTGACCCTCCTGCGCCGCCTCTTCGCCTATTTAAAGCCCCGCATCGAAAACCCTTACGGAGGAAGCCACGATACGAGAAACCTTCCGAGCCGCCGTCATCGCGAAGCCAAGATCTGGGGACAGGAGTCTCGTTCCGCACCCTGCCGAGCGGGGAAGTGCCCCGGAAGGCTTCTCCATCGACACCGCTGCCATCTCCACCGCCATCTTCATCACCGCTGCTCCCATGAGGAGGGAGTAGTTCTCCATCGAGGCTCGGGGCTGTACCGGTAGCTATGTGGTTAATCTCTCTCCTATGTAGTTCAATACAATAATCTCATGAGCTGCCTTACATGATTGAGATTCATATGATGATGCTTGTAATCTAGATGTCATTATGCTAGTCAAGTGGGTTTTACTTATGTGATCTCCGGAGACTCCTTGTCCCACGTGTGTAAAGGTGACAGTGTGTGCACCGTGTGGGTCTCTTAGGCTATATTTCACGAAGTACTTATTCACTGTTGAAGAGCGTAGTGAAGTGCTTATTTATATCTCTTGATGATTGCAATGTGTTTGTATCACAATTTATCTATGTGCTACTCTAGTGATGTGTTATTAAAGTAGTTTTATTCCTCCTGCATGTGTGCAAAGGTGACAGTGCGTGCACCGTGTTAGTACTTGGTTTATGCTATGATCATGATCTCTTGTAGATTGCGAAGTTAACTATTGCTATGATAATATTGATGTGATCTATTCCTCCTACATATGCATGAAGGTGACAGTGTGCATGCTATGCTAGTACTTGGTTTAGTCTTTTGATCTATCTTACACTAAAGGTTACTAAAATATGAGCATTATTGTGGAGCTTGTTAACTCCGGCATTGAGGGTTCGTGTAATCCTACGCAATGTGTTCATCATCCAACAAAAGTGTAGAGTATGCATTTATCTATTCTGTTATGTGATCAATGTTGAGAGTGTCCACTAGTGAAAGTCTAATCCCTAGGCCTTGTTCCTAAATACTGCTATCGCTGCTTATACTGTTTATACTACTGCGCATTACTCTTGTTTACTTTCTGCAATATTACTACTATCAATGCACGCCAGCGAGCTATTTTTCTGGCGCCGTACTACTGCTCATACTTATTTATACCACCTGTATTTCACTATCTCTTCGCCGAACTAGTGCACCTATTAGGTGTGTTGGGGACACAAGAGACTTCTTGCTTTGTGGTTGCAGGGTTGCATGAGAGGGATATCTTTGACCTCTTCCTCCCTGAGTTCGATAAACCTTGGGTGATCCACTTAAGGGAAACTTGCTGCTGTTCTACAAACCTCTGCACTTGGAGGCCCAACACTGTCTACAGGAAAGGAGGGGGAACGTAGACATCAAGCTATTTTCTGGCGCGTTGCCGGGAGGAAAGGTAAAAGGTACTCACACTCCGGATCTCGGCTACTAAGCTATTTTCCGGCGCCGTTGTAAGTACTCGAAGCTATTTCCTTTAGACTCTGCAATTGTGACATTTGGTTTCTTGTTTACACTAGTTAGGCTTAATGGAAGACAACAATAAAATGAGAGATCTTTATGAACTTTATCTTGAATTAGGACATGATGTGTTTGAAGAAAGAATTAAAAAACCCATGGAACTTTATATGCATGATAATGGGAATGTTATTAGTATGAATGCTTTGAACACCATTGTTGCTAATGCTATGGAAAATTCTAAGCTTGGGGAAGCTGGCTTTGATGAGCATGATATTTTTAGTCCCCCAAGCATTGAGGAGAAAATTTACTTTGATGATACTTTGCCTCCTATTTATGATGATTATAATGATAGTAGTCTTTTGTTACCACCTGTTATGGAGGATAAATCTGATTATGATTACAATATACCTCCTATATTTGATAGCTACTTTGTTGAATTTGCTCCCACTACAACTAATAAAATTGATTATGCTTATGTTGGGAGTAGTAATTATTTTATGCATGAGACTCATGATAAGAATGCTTTATGTGATAGTTATATTGTTGAGTTTTCTCATGATGCTACTGAAAGTTATTATGAGAGAGGAAAATATGGTTGTAAAAATTTCATGTTACTAAAATGCCTCTCTATGTGCTGAAATTTTTGAAGCTACACTTGTTTTATCTTCCTATGCTTGTTACTTTGCTCTTCATGAACTTGTTTATTTACAAGATTCCTATGCATAGGAAGCATGTTAGACTTAAATGTGTTTTGAATTTGCCTCTTGATGCTCTCTTTTGCTTCAACTACTATTTCTTGCGAGTGCATCATTAAAACTGCTGAGCCCATCTTAATGGCTATAAAGAAAGAACTTCTTGGGAGATAACCCATGTGTTTATTTTACCTACAGCAGCAATTTTTGTTTTGTTGAGTCTTGGAAGTTGTTTACTACTGTAGCAACCTCTCCTTATCTTAGTTTTGTGTTTTTTTGTGCCAAGTAAAGTTTCTATGCTAAAGTTGATGTTATATTTGGGATCGCTGCACAGAAACAGCATTGCTGTCTGTCACGAATCTGGGCACAGTTCTCTGTAGAAAATTCGAAAAAATCTGCCAATTTACGAGCGTGATCCTCAGATATGTACGCAACTTTCATTAGTTTTGAGTTTTTCCATTTGAGCAAGTCTGGTGCCATCTTAAAATTCGTCTTTACGGACTGTTCTGTTTTTGACAGATTCTGCCTTTTATTTCGCATTGCCGCTTTTGTTAAGTTGAATGAGTTTCTTTGTTCCATTAACTTTCAGAAGTTTTGTGCAATGTCCAGAAGTGTAAAGAATGATTGTGTCACCTCTGAACATGTGAATTTTTGATTATGCACTAACCCTCTAATGAGTTTGCTTGAAGTTTGGTGTGAAGGAAGTTTTCAAGGGTCAATAGAAGAGGGTGATATAATGTGATCGAGAAGAGTGAAAGGTCTAAGCTTGGGGATGCCCCGGTGGTTCATCCCTGCATATTTTAAGAAGACTCAAGCATCTAAGCTTGGGGATGCCCAAGGCATCCCCTTCTTCATCGACAACTTATCAGGTTTCTTCTAGTGAAACTATATTTTTATTCCATCACATCCTATGTACTTTACTTGGAGCGTCTGTGTGCTTTTATTTTTGTTTTTGTTTTGTTATCTTAGTTCTCTGAATAAGTTCATCCTTGTGTGGGAGAGAGACACGCTCCGCTGGTTCATATGAACACATGTGTTCTTAGCTCATAATATTCATGGCGAAGTTTCTTCTTCGTTAAATTGTTATATGGTTGGAATTGGAAAATGCTACATGTAGTAATTGGTAAAATGTCTTGGATAATGTGATGCTTGGCAATTGTTGTGCTCATGTTTAAGCTCTTGCATCATATACTTTGCACCCATTAATGAAGAAATACATAGAGCTTGCTAAAATCTGATTTGCATATTTGGTCTCTCTAAGGTCTAGATAATTCTAGTATTGAGTTTTGAACAACAAGGAAGACGGTGTAGAGTCTTATAATGTTTACAATATGTCTTTTATGTGAGTTTTGCTGCACTTGTTCATCCTTGAGTTTGCTTCAAATAACCTTGCTAGCCTAAACCTTGTATCGAGAGGGAATACTTCTCATGCATCCAAAATCCTTGAGCCAACCACTATGCCATTTGTGTCCACCATACCTACCTACTACATGGTATTTCTCCGCCATTCCAAAGTAAATTGCTTGAGTGCTACCTTTAAACAATTCAAAATTTATCACCTCTGATTTGTGTCAATGTTTTATAGCTCATGAGGAAGTATGTGGTGTTTATCTTTCAATCTTGTTGGGCAACTTTCACCAATGGACTAGTGGCTTCATCCGCTTATCCAATAATTTTGCAAAAAGAGCTGGCAATGAGGTTCCCAGCCTCAATTAATTAACTTGCATTAATAATTCTCTTCACATGTTTTGCTCTGATTTATCAGTAAGCAACTTAATTTTGCAAATAGACACTCCTCCATGGTATGTGAATGTTGGAAGGCACCCGAGGATTCGGTTAGCCATGGCTTGTGTAAGCAAAAGGTTGGGAGGAGTGTCATCCATAAATAAAGAAAAACTAAACTAAAGTACATGTGTAAACAAAAGAGAAGAGGGATGATCTACCTTGCTGGTAGAGATAACGTCCTTCATGGGAGCCGCTCTTGAAAGTCTGGTTGATGAGGTAGTTAGAGTACCCGCTACCATTCATTGACAACAACAAACACCTCTCAAAACTTTACTTTTATGCTCTCTTGATGTTTTCAAAACCAAAGCTCTAGCACAAATATAGCAATCGATGCTTTCCTCTTTGAAGGACCATTCTTTTACTTTTATGTTGAGTCAGTTCACCTATCTCTCTCCACCTTAAGAAGCAAACACTTGTGTGAACTGTGCATTGATTCCTACATATTTGCATATTGCACTTGTTATATTACTCTATGTTGACAATTATCCATGAGATATACATGTTACAAGTTGAAAGCAACCGCTGAAACTTAATCTTCCTTTTGCTTCAATACCTCTACTTTGAATTATTGCTTTATGAGTTAACTTTTATGCAAGACTTATTGATGCCTGTCTTGAAAGTGCTATTCATGAAAAGTCTTTGCTTTATGATTCAGTTGTTTACTCATGTCATTACCATTGTTTTGATCGCTGCATTCATTACATATGTTTACAAATAGTATGATCAAGATTATGATAGCATGTCACTCAGAAATTATCTTTGTTATCGTTTACCGCCGGGACGAGCAGAACTAAGCTTGGGGATGCTGATACGCCCAACGTATCGATAATTTCTTATGTTCCATGCTACTTTATTGATGATACCTACATGTTTTATGCACATTATATGTCGTATTTACGCATTTTCCAGAATAACCTATTAACAAGATGCCAAGTGCCATTCTGTTTTCGCTGTTTTGGTTTCAGAAATCCTAGTAACGAAATATTCTCGGAATTGGACGAAATCAACGCCCAGGTTCCTATTTTGCCCGGAAGCATCCAGAACACCCGAGAGCCGAGAGGGTGGCCCCAGATGACATGGTGGCGCGGCCAGGGCTGGGCCGCGCCACCCTATGGTGTGGTCGCCCCTTTGACCCTCCCGCCGCCTCTTCGCCTATTTAAAGCCCCTTCGAAACCCTACGAGGAAGCCACGATACGAGAAACCTTCCGAGCCGCCGTCATCGCGAAGCCAAGATCCGGGGACAGAGTCTCTGTCACCGGCCGCCGGAGCGGGGAAGTGCCCCCAAGGCTTCTCCATCGACACCGCTGCCATCTCCACCGCCATCTTCATCACCGCTGCTGCTCCCATGAGGAGGGAGTAGTTCTCCATCGAGGCTCGGGGCTGTACCGGTAGCTATGTGGTTAATCTCTCTCCTATGTAGTTCAATACAATAATCTCATGAGCTGCCTTACATGATTGAGATTCATATGATGATGCTTGTAATCTAGATGTCATTATGCTAGTCAAGTGGGTTTTACTTATGTGATCTCCGGAGACTCCTTGTCCCACGTGTGTAAAGGTGACAGTGTGTGCACCGTGTGGGTCTCTTAGGCTATATTTCACGAAGTACTTATTCACTGTTGAAGAGCGTAGTGAAGTGCTTATTTATATCTCTTGATGATTGCAATGTGTTTGTATCACAATTTATCTATGTGCTACTCTAGTGATGTGTTATTAAAGTAGTTTTATTCCTCCTGCATGTGTGCAAAGGTGACAGTGCGTGCACCGTGTTAGTACTTGGTTTATGCTATGATCATGATCTCTTGTAGATTGCGAAGTTAACTATTGCTATGATAATATTGATGTGATCTATTCCTCCTACATATGCATGAAGGTGACAGTGTGCATGCTATGCTAGTACTTGGTTTAGTCTTTTGATCTATCTTACACTAAAGGTTACTAAAATATGAGCATTATTGTGGAGCTTGTTAACTCCGGCATTGAGGGTTCGTGTAATCCTACGCAATGTGTTCATCATCCAACAAAAGTGTAGAGTATGCATTTATCTATTCTGTTATGTGATCAATGTTGAGAGTGTCCACTAGTGAAAGTCTAATCCCTAGGCCTTGTTCCTAAATATCGCTATCGGTTTGTTATCGTTTTACGTTACTACCGCGTTACTACCGCTTGTTTACTTCTGCAATATTACTACCATCAACTGCACGCAAGCGAGCTATTTTCGGCGCCTCATTTTATATTTATTTATACCATCTGTATTTCACTATCTTTTCGCGAACTAGTGCACCTATTAGGTGTGTTGGGGACACAAGAGACTTCTTGTTTGTGCAGTTGCATGAGAGGGATATCTTTGACCTCTTCTCCTGAGTTCGATAAACCTTGGGTGATCCACTTAAGGCCTGCTTCTACAAACCTCTGCACTTGGAGGCCCAACACTGTCTACAGAAAGGAGGGGAACGTAGACATCAGCCCCAAGAGCAGTAGGTTTGTAGAACAGCAGCAAGTTTCCTTAAGTGGATCACCCAAGGTTTATCGAACTCAGGGAGGAAGAGGTCAAAGATATCCCTCTCAAGCAACTCACAAAGCAAGAAGTCTCTTGTGTCCCCAACACACCAAATACACTTGTCAGGTGTATAGGTGTACTAGTTCGGCGAAGAGATAGTGAAATACAAGTAATATGGATGTATATGAGTGGTAATAGCAATCTGAATAAAATATGGCAGCGAGTAAACATGCAACAAAACAGTAAACAAACGGAGATTCGATGCTTGGAAGCAAGGCCTAGGGATCCTGCTTTCACTAGTGGACACTCTCAACAATGATCACATAATAGGACTACTCTACACCCTTTTGTTGGATGATGAACACATTGCGTAGGATTACACGAACCCTCAATGCCGGAGTTAACAAGCTCCACAATGCAATGTTCATATTTAAATAACCTTAGAGTGCAAGATAGATCAACATAATTACACCAAGAACTAACATAGCATGCACACTATCACCTTCATGCTTATGTAGGAGGAATAATACACATCAATACTTATCATAGCAATAGTTAACTTCGCAATCTACAAGAGATCATGATCATAGCCTATGCCAAGTACTCACACGGTGCACACACTATCACCATTACACACGTGGAGGAGGAATAGAGTACTTTAATAACATTACTAGAGTAGCACATAAATGATATTCAACTAGATCACATAAAGAGAGAGATGAACCACATAGCTACGGAGCCCTCAGCCCCGGGGTGAATTACTCCCTCCTCATCATGGAGACAGCGATGGCGGTGAAGATGGCGGTGGAGACGGCGGTGGAGATGACTCCGGGGGCAATTCCCCGTCCGGCAGGGTGCCGGAACAGAGACTTCTGTCCCCCGAATCTTGATTTCGCGATGGCGGCGGCTCTGGAAGGTTTCTCGGTCTCGTCTTCCGTATCGGTGTTTTTAGGTCAGGGACGAATAAATAGGCGAAGAGATGGAGTCGGAGGGGCCACGGGGTGCCACCACAGGGGGGCGCCCCCGGCCCGCGCCGGGTGTGGTGTGGGGCCCCCTGGCTCCCCTCTCGTCCTCTCCGGTGCTCTGGAAGCTTCGGGAATTATAAGGTCTTCGGTCTTTATTTCGTCCGATTCCGAAAATATTTCTTTACTAGGATTTCTGAAACCAAAAACAGCAGAACAGCAACTAGCCTTCGGCATCTCGTCAATAGGTTAGTTCCGGAAAACGCACGAATATGACATATAATGTGTATAAAACATGTAGATATCATCAATAAAGTGGCATGGAACATAAGAAATTATCGATACGACGGAGACGTATCAGCGACGCGCTTGGCCGAGGAGACACTGGCGTGACCTCAGATGCGCGAGGTGGAGGCCGGCGAGGTGGAGGTAGAGGCCGGCGAGATAGTGGCCGTTAGTGAGTAGCAGAATCCAACGGTGGTGGACCAAATCCGACGGTGATAACCGGGTGCTCACGTATCCCCCTGATCACGAAATCCACTCTCTAATTATTTGGCCATATTATATGAATAATGCATATATAATAGAATGCTCGTGATATTATATCACCAAATGATTACAATAGAAACATTAATCTACCAAACAGTAGAACAAAAATTAATAATGGCCCTGCATTGCTTCGAAAAAACTTGTAACGACGGCAAGTAACAGTCAGAGTGCACAATAAAATTTATAATTTAATTGTAGTAAGATTTGGCAGCCCTCAGCTTATGAAGAAAGAAGCTTTTCATGTAATTTGGGAACATAAAAAGCATCTTGGATGTCGCCTTCAGAGTCCTTAAACCCTAGTACATGACTTGGGTAGATAAATTTGATTTCAAGGGAAAAAGGAAAAGCACTGAGAGAACTTAGTTGTATTGCAAATATCTCTCCAATAGAAACTTAAAGAGAACGCTAATTATACTTCTTATTTGAATCAAACATTGATCTCAAATAAGACATCTGAATATTGCATGATGATTTGTCCCCTTGGCAGCAAATATAGTAAGCATTAAAGTTGATAAACAAGGTCTAGTCTTATTCAAACTAGACAAATCATGTATCTACCCGCTAACCCCTAAACTCTGTCTTATGAAGTCTAGCATGAAGAGAAGTCGTTTTGGGTTTCAAACATGGAAATTTCAAGAACATCCCAAAAGCTTCATTTTAGTGTGACTAAGAAGGATCAAGGCTTACCTTTTCATTTTCATGTTTTAAACTTGTTTAAATCCTGGTTAAATCTAGGATTTGACCAATATTCAAATGGGCATAAAATAAAAAAATAGAAAAATGAAAAACCAAAGCACATAGTCTTCTTATGTCATATAGTAATTAAAGTTGATAAACAAGGTCTAGACTTATTCAAACTAGACAAATCATGTATCTATCCGCAAACCCCTAAACTCTATCTTATGAAGTCAAGCATGAAGAGAAGTGCATGGTTTTGGGTTTCAAACATGGAAATTTCAAAAAACTCCCAAAAAATTCATTTTAGAGTGACTAAGAAGGATACATGCTTCCCTTTTCATTTTCATGTTATATACTTGTTTAAATCTTGGTCAAACCTAGGATTTTACCAAGATTCAAATGTGCATCAAAATTCCAAAAAAATCAGAAAAATGAAAAAACAAAGCACATAGTTTTCTTATGTCATATAGTAAGCATTAAAGTTGATAAACAAGGTCTAGACATATTCAAACAAGAAAAATCATGTGTCTACCCCCTAACCCTAAACTCTGTCTTATGTAGTCAAGCATGAAGAGAAGTGCTTTTGGGTTTCAAACATGGAAATTTCAAAAACCACCCAAAAGCTTTATTTTAGAGTGACTAAGAAGGATCCATGCTTATCTTTTCATTTTCATATTTTAAACTTGTTTAAATCATTGTCAAACCTAGGATTTGACCAAGATTCAAATGGGCATAAAATTAAAAAATCAGAAAAATGAAAAACTAAAGCACATAGTCTTCTTATGTCATATATATAGTAAGCATTTAAAAGATGATAAATAAGGTCAAGACAATTCAAATAGACAAATCATGTATCTACCCCTAACCCTAAACTCTATCTTATGAAGTCAAGCATTAAGAGAAGTGGTTTTTGGTTTCAAACACGAAAATTTCAAAAACCTCCCAAAAGCTTCATTTTAATTAGACTAACTTATTAATTATGAAGGATCCAGGATTGATTACCTTTTCATTGTCATGTTTTAAACTTGTTTAAATCTTGGTGAAACCTGGGATTTGACCAAGATTCGAATGTGCATAAAAATTCAGAAAAAATCGTAAGAATGAAAAACCAAAGCACATAGCCTTCTTATGTCATATAGTAAGCATTCAAATTGATAAACAAGGTCTAGACATGTTCAAACCAGAAAAATCATGTATCTACCCCTAACCCTAAACTATGTCTTATGAAGTCAAGCATGCATGAAGAGAAGTGGTTTTGGTTTCAAACATGAAAATTCAAAAACCTCCCAAAAGCTTCATTTTAGAGCGACTAAGGATCGATTTACCTTTTCATTTTCATGTTTTTACTTATTTGAATCTTGGTCAAATCCTAGGTTTGACCAAGATTTAAACAAGTTTAAAACATGAAAATGAAATGGGAAGTGTGTATCCTTCTTAGTCACTCTAAAATGAAGCTTTTGGGATGTTCTTGAAATTTCCATGTTTGAAACCCAAAACCACTTAAGACAGAGTTTATGGTTAGGTGTAGATACATGATTTTTCTTGTTTGAATATGTCTAGACCTTTTTTATCAACTTGAATGCTTATGACATAAGAAGGCTATATATGTGCTTTGGTTTTTCATTTTTTTGATTTTTTCGAATTTTTTATGCCCATTTAAATCTTGGTCAAATCCTAGGTTTGACCAAGGTTTAATCAAGTTTAAAACATGACAATGAAAAGGTAAGCATGAATCCTTTCTTAGTCACTCTAAAATGAAGGTACTTGAAATTTTTATGTTTGAAACACAAAACCCCAGTTCTCTTCATATGTTTGACTTCATAAGACAGAGTTTAGGGTTAGGGGTAGATATGATACATGATATTTCTGGTTTGAATATGTCTAGACCTTGTTTATCAACTTGAATGCTTACTATATGACATAAGAAGGCTATATATGTGCTTTGGTTTTTCATTTTTTTTAATTTTTACGCCCGTTTGAATCTTGGTCAAATCCTAGGTTTGACCAAGGTTAAAACAAGTTTAAAACATGGCAATGAAAAGGTAAGCATGGATCCTTCTTAGTCACTCTAAAATGAAGCTTTTGGGAGGTTTGTGAAATTTCCATGTTTGAAACCCAAAATCACTTCTCCTCATACTTAACTTCATAAGACAGAGTTTAGGGTTAGGGGGTAGATACATGTTTTTGTGGTTTGAATATGTCTAGACCTTGTTTATCAACTTGAATGCTTACTATATGACATAAGAATACTATGTGCTTTGGTTTTTCATTTTTCTGATTTTTTTAATTGTTAAACCCATTTGAATCTTGGTCAAATCCTAGGTTTGAGCAAGATTTAAACAAGTTTAAAACATGAAAATGGAAAGCTAAGCATGAATCATTCTTAGTCACTCTAAAAATCTTTCGGTCTGCAGAAGAGTCGAATCTGCAATCAGTAGTTACAAAAGCGACCCACCTTAGGGATGGATAATAAGACTTGGGCAATATAAACGTTGATACTTACTTTGTGATACTAAAATATATGTATCTAGACATATTTCAGTTGTAGATACATCCATTTTAACATCAAGTAATATGGATCGGAGGACTAGCTAAAGAACAATGAGAGGCAGTGTTTCTCTCCCCCAGCCTACTTGGCGGAGTGGCCCTCCATCAGGACAGGTGGTGATTCCGCTTCTCTCGTTGGAATTCCTTATCCCCCAGCCTACTCGGCGACGTGCGCTCCTCAGTGACCTGCGCGAGGGCGCCTCGGCGACCTACGCAAAGGTGGCTGGACTCGGAGCGCATCGACTTCCTTCTGCGGTGCCTGGATTGGATCGACCATCCCGCGCGTGTCCTCCACCATATTGTTTTTCTTCAAGATGCTGTCATCCATCATCTTCTTCACCGCATCATGTTGGGTGTTGAGGCTCCCGTTGAGAGCTTGAACGCACCTGTTTGATAGCTCGACGTTTTCTTCGCGAAGAAAGCCGCACTCGATCTTAAGCATCAAATTCTCGCCCTTGAGCTTCTTGATGACAGAGTTCGTTTCCTCACTTGATGGAACGCTCACATCATGCAGCTTGCCCCGGCCGGTGACCTCGTCCTTCAAAGTATCGACATCATCGCGAAAGTTGGAGGCGAGTTCCACGAGAGTTTTAAGCTCATCTCTGAAACACGCCGATGCTTCCTGCATGGCAATATCATCAGTACCGAAACAAAGTGACGAGAGGAAGACGAAAATGTCCAATCAGTGGTAACCTCTAAGCGCAGGAGACAGGGGTTGAAGTCGTCATGAGAAGATGTCAGGGTGCGTCGTGGGGCACTGAGATATGTATAAAAAGGATTAATACGGAATAAAGAGTTGGGACCTCCGGGCCAGGAAGAATCAAGAAACATGGCGATGGAAACCAACCAGGAATCTTCGACCGCACGACTGACGCCGTTCCGAGACGAGCGCGAAGCAGGGCCTTCGTTTTCTGGCGGGCCCTTTCTCGCGGCCAGCATCTGGATAGACCGCCGGCGGGAACTCTCCGCGTCCTTGGTCAACACTAGATGGTGCTTCTTCAAGCGAGATGGTGGCCTTGACTTCGGAGGCATCGCTGGAAGTGGAAGGAGACTGGAAGTGAAGCAAGAAGGGGATGGAAGAAGTACTCCCCCCTATTAAAACCAGACAACCGTCTCCTGCCCTCGCTTCGAGCAACCTGGTCCGCCCATCCTAAATCAACGGCCGAGAGGGGGCTCCCTTGCGAACTGAGATCCAGTGACTTTACCCAACAGAAGTTACCATGAACTTTACCTATACGAGCCATCAGGTTAAGATCCAACGAACATGGTCGATCTAAAATTTGAAATTAAAATTTATGTAGCTCAGAAAAAAACAGAAAAACTTTACATTAAGACGTATTCTCGGAAAGTTCCAGTCCATTTAAAATATTAGTTTAGTTTAAGTTCGAAATTTGGATCAACCGCGAGCGTTGGATCTTGATCGAATGGCTCACGTGTGTAAAGTCGCATGGTGACTTCTCTTAGTGAAGTCACTGGATCTCAGTCCGCGAAGGGTCAGGACGCGGGAGCAGAAGCAAATGAATCGAGAGCGGTCCGGAGTATCCTGTCCGTCCACCGTAAATCAACGGGACAGAGCGGCTACCTTCTCTTCGAAGGCTCTGGCGCGCAACCCGAGGAATGGACATCTGTCGGCTAGTATAGAATTTTATAGCACGCCATTAATCGAGCTAGCAGTACTGTACTACTGACTACAACTCTGATGGACGTCCAAAGCTCTGAATAGTCAGGGGAAACAATGAATGCGAGCCAGGGTAGTACTACTGTAGTAGTGAAGCAATGGGGATTATCTGGAGCAAGTACGGAGTACCGAGTACAGTACTACAAAAGTGTTGTTCGTTGTTTTCGCAGTTCATTTTAGCGTAACGTCCAGGTTGTTGTCGAACCAGCTGTTAGATTTTGGGTAATTATTGTTAAGTTGCTGCTTCTTAATTAAAATTTATCAAAGTCATGTAGACTAGATCGATTTGTGAGAACATCCCAAAAGCTTCATTCATTTTAGAATGACTAAGAAGGATCCATTCTTACCTTTTCTTTTCATGTTTTAAACTTGTTTAAACCTTGGTCAAACCTAGGATTTGACCAAGATTTAAATGGGCATAAAAATTCAGAAAAAATCAAAAAATGAAAAACCAAAGCACATATATAGCCTTCTTATGTCATATAGTAAGCACTCGAGTTGATAAAAACTCTGTCTTATGAAGTCAAACATATGAAGAGAACTGGTTTTGGGTTTCAAACATGGAAATTTCACAAACCTCCCAAAAGCTTCATTCTACAGTGACTAAGAAGGATCCAGGCTTACCTTTTTCATTTTCAATTTCTTAACTTGTTTAAATCTTGGTCAAACCTAGGATTTGACCAAGATTCAAATGGGTATAACAATTCAAAAAAAACGGAAAAAAACCAAAGAACATAGTCTTCTGATGTCATATAGTAAGCATTCAAGTTGATAAACAAGGTCTAGACATATTCAAACCAAACAAATCATGTATCTACCCCCTAACCCTAAACTCTGCCTTATGAAGTCAAGCATGAAGAGAAGTGATTTTGGGTTTCAAACATGGAAATTTCAAAAACCTCCCAAAAGCTTCATTTTAGAGTGACTAAGAAGGATCCATGCTTACCTTTTCATTGCCATGTTTTAAACTTGTTTTAACCTTGGTCAAACCTAGGATTTGACCAAGATTCAAATGGGAGTAAAAATTCAGAAAAATTCAAAAAAAAGAAAAACCAAAGCACATATATAGCCTTCTTATGTCATATAGTAAGCATTCAAGTTGATAAACAAGGTCTAGACATATTCAAAGCAGAAATATCATGTATCATATCTACCCCTAACCCTAAACTCTGTCTTATGAAGTCAAACATATGAAGAGAACTGGGGTTTTGGGTTTCAAACATAAAATTTTCAAGTACCTTCATTTTAGAGTGAGTAAGGAAGGATTCATGCTTACCGTTTCATTTTCATGTTTTAGACTTGTTTAAACCTAGGATTTGACCAAGATTTAAATAGGCATAAGAAATTCGAAAGAAATCAAAAAATGAAAAACCAAAGCACATATATAGCCTTCTTATATCATATAGTAAAAAATTCAAGTTGATAAACAAGGTCTAGACATATTCAAACAAGAAAAATCATGTATCTACACCTAACCATAAACTCTGTCTTAAGTGGTTTTGGGTTTCAAACATGGAAATTTCACAAACCTCCCAAAAGCTTCATTTTAAAGTGACTAAGGAGGATCCATGCTTACCTTTTGGCTTAAACGTTTGAAACCAAAAACCACTTCTCTTCATGCATGCTTGACTTCATAAGATTTAGTTTAGGGTTAGGGGTAGATACATGATTTTCCTGGTTTGAATATGTCTAGACCTTGTTTATCAACTTAATTGATTGCTTACTATATGACATAAGAAGACTACGTGCCTTGGTTTACATTTTTGGTTTTTTTTAATTTTATGCTCATATATTTGAATCTTGGTTAAATCCTAGGTTTGAACAAGATTTAAACAAGTTTAAAACATGAAAATGAAAAGGGAAGCATGTATCCTTCTTAGTCACTCTAAAATGAAGCTTTTGGGATGTTCTTGAAATTTCCATGTTTGAAACCCAAAACGACTTCTCTTCATGCTAGACTTCATAAGATCGACATGGGGTAGATACATGATTTGTCTGGTTTGGATATACCTAGACCTCGTTTAACTTGAATGCATACGATATGACATAAGAAGACTACGTGCTTTTGTTTTTCATTATTCTGATTTTTTTGAATTTTGTGCCCACCCATTTGTATCTTGGTCAAATCCTAGGCTTGATAATGATTTAAACAAGATTAAAATATGAAAATGCAAAGGTAAGCATGGATCCTTCTTAGTCACTCTAAAATGAAGCTTTTGGGAGCAAAACCACTTCTCTTCATATGCTTGACTTCATAAGACGGAGTTTAGGGGTTAGGGGGTATAGATACATGATTTGTCTAGTTTGAATATGTCTAGACCTTGTTTATCAACTTAATTGGCTTACTATATGACATAAGAAAACTATTTGCTTTGGTTTTTCTTTTTCCTGATTTTTTTCAATTTTGATGCCCATTTGAATCTTGTCAAATCCTAGGTTTGACCGAGATAATTTAAACAAGCTTAAAACATGAATATGAAAAGGGAAGCATGTATCCTTCTTTGTCACTCTAAAATGAAGTTTTTGGGAGGTTTTTCAAATTTCCATGTTTGAAACCCAAAACCACTTCTCTTCATATGCTTGACTTCATAAGACAGAGTTCAGGGGTTAGGGGGTATAGATACATGATTTGTCTAGTTTGAATATGTCTAGACCTTGTTTATCAACTTTAATGCTTACTATATGACATAAGAAAACTATTTGCTTTGGTTTTCTTTTTTCTGACTTTTTTTCAATTTTGATGCCCATTTGAATCTTGTCAAATCCTAGGTTTGACCAAGATAATTTAAACAAGCTTAAAACATGAATATGAAAAGGGAAGCATGTATCCTTCTTAGTCACTCTAAAATGTAGTTTTTGGGAGGTTTTTGAAATTTCCATGTTTGAAACCCAAAACCACTTCTCTCACATGCTTGACTTCATAAGACAGAGTTTAGGGGTTAGGGGTATAGATACATGATTTGTCTGGTTTAATATGTCTAGACCTTGTTTATCAACTTTAGTGCTTACTATATGACATAAGAAGACTATGTGATTTGGTTTTTCATTTTTCTATTTTTTTATTTTTCTGCCCATTTGAATCTTGGTCAAATCCTAGGTTTGACCAAGATTTAGACAAGTTTAACACGTAAATGAGTTAACTTGGATTTCCTACCCTTGAATCCATAGGAAACTTTGTTCTAATGCACTATAATAATCAATCGAGTTTTTACACCAACAGGTCTGTCACTTACGTGTGGTGCCCACGCTTGAGGTCCCACACTTCAGTGAGCACAAGTCACGTGCAATAGGTACGCAAACTCCCCACCATCTTCTTTGTCAAGAGAAGACGCATCAGATGCGTATTGGAAGTCTGGGTCCTTCTGGATCCTTCGTCCCTCTCACAAAAAAACAAATCTCTCTCATTCTCTCGCTCGACTCGCTCGCTCGCTCGCACCTCCTGCTCACTGACAAACCCTGCACAAAAGTCAACATCATCACCCGAAAAAGGGGAGACACCATAATGCTCTCCCTTCTTCTCTCCTTCCGAGTGATCCCTCTTCCTCCGAGTTTCACTCGACGGGCAAACACCCATGTGCTACATAGTAATAATAAAAAGGTAGTACTCGTAGAAAAATCGATATACGAATCTATAATTAAATAGGTTAAACTAGGGTTTTGCCCAGTTCTACAGATCAAGGGTTCAAAAAATCCAACTACGGGGTTCGAACAACACGATTCTAATCCAAGAATTTTTTCGACCTAGGTCACCCAAATGGCCTCAAACTATAGGGTTAGCATCTAGTGCAGTATGTGTGAAAATGTATGCACTATGTGTGCTATAACTTGTATGTCTTTCAAATTTGAACCAAATTTGAATAAGTTTGAAATATTTGAAAAGGGGCTTTTGGCTTAAACGTTTGAAACCAAAAACCACTTCTCTTCATGCATGCTTGACTTCATAAGACAGAGTTTAGCTAGGGTTAGGGGGTAGATGCATGATTTTCCTGGTTTGAATATGTCTAGACCTTGTTTATCAACTTAATTGAATGCTTACTATATGACATAAGAATACTATGTGCCTTGTTTTTTTATTTTTTGATTTTTTTAAAATTTTATGCCCATTTGAATCTTGGTCAAATCCTAGGTTTGAACATGGTTTAAACAAGTTTAAATCATGAATATGAAAAATTAAGCATCTATATATCCTTCTTAGTCACTCCAAAATGTAGCTCTTGGGAGGGTTTTCGAAATTTCCATGTTTGAAACCAAAAACCACTTCTCTTCATGCATGCTTGACTTCATAAGACAGAGTTTAGGGTTAGGGGTAGATATATACATATTTTCTGGTTTGAATATGTCTAGACCTTGTTTATCAACTTGAATGCTTACTATATATATATGACATAAGAATGTTATGTCCTTTGGTTTTTCATTCTTTTGATTTTTTATGAATTTCTATGCCCATTTGAATCTTTTGGTCAAATCCTAGAGGTTTGACCAAGATTTAAACAAGTTTAAAACATGAAAATGAAAAGGGAAGCTTGTATATCCTTCTTAATTAGTCACTCTAAAATGAAGTTTTTGGGAGGTTTTTGAAATTTCCATGTTTGAAACCCAAAACCACTTTGATGGCGTGTAACTCACACGTTCGTTGGGAACCCCAAGAGGAAGGTATGATGCGCACAGTAGCAAGTTTTCCTCAGAAAGAAACCAAGGTTTAATCGAACCAGTAGGAGCCAAGAAGCACGTTGAAGGTTGATGGTGGCGAAATGTGATGCGGCGCAACACCAGGGATTCCGGCGCCAACGCGGAACCTGCACAACACAACCAAAGTACTTTGCCCCAACGAAACAGTGAGGTTGTCAATCTCACCGCTTGCTGTAACAAAGGATTAAACATATCGAGTGGAAGATGTTTGCAAAGAAAACAGTAAAACACAATTGCAGTAGATTGTATGCTATGTAAAGAATAGGACCGGGGTCCACAGTTCACTAGAGGTGTCTCTCCCATAAGATAAAAGCATGTTGGGTGAACAAATTAGTCGGCAATTGACAAATAGAGAAAGGCATAACAATGCATATACATGATATGATAAATATAGTGAGATTTAATCCGGGCATTACGACAAAGTACATAGACCGCCATCCAACTGCATCTATGCCTAAAAAGTCCACCTTCAGGTTATCATCCGAACCCCATTCAGTATTAAGTTTAAGCAACAGACAATTACATTAAGTATGGTGCGTAATGTAATCGACAACTACATCCTTAGACATAGCATCAATGTTTTATCCCTAGTGGCAACAGCACATCACAACCTTAGAACCTACTGTCACGATCCCAGGTGTCAATGAAGGCATGAACCCACTATCGAGCATAAATACCCCCTCTTGGAGTTAAGAGCAAAAACTTGGCCAGAGCCTCTACTAATAACGGAGAGCATGCAAGATCATAAACAACACATAAACAATAGATTGATAATCACCATAATCATAGTACTCTCTATCCATCGGATCCCGACAAACACAACATATAGTATTACAGATAGATGATCTTGATCATGTTAGGCAGCTCACAAGATCCAACAATGAAGCACAACAAGGAGAAGACGACCATCTAGCTACTGCTATGGACCCATGGTCCAGGGGTGAACTACTCACTCATCACTCCGGAGGCGATCATGGCGATGAAGAGTCCTCCGGGAGATGAATCCCTCTCCGGCAGGAGCCGAGGCGATCTCCTGAATCCCCCGAGATGGGATTCGCGGCGGCGGCGTCCTGGAAGGTTTTCCGTATCGTGGCTCTCGACGGCGTTTAAGTAGGCGGAAGGCAACGCGGGGGGCCACACGAGGTGCCCAGGGGGTAGGGCCGCGCGGCCGGGCCTGGGCCGCGCCGCCCTGTCCCCTGGCTGCCTCGTGGCCCCACTTCGTTATCTCTTCGGTCTTCTGGAAGCTTCGTGCAAAAATAGGACCTGGGCAAAAGTTTCGTCCAATTCCGAGAATATTTCCTTACTAGGATTTCTGAAACCAAAAACAAAACAGCAACTGGCTCTTCGGCATCTTGTTAATAGGTTAGTTCCAGAAAATGCATAAATATGACATATAATGTGCATAAAACATGTAGGTATCATCAATAAAGTAGCATGGAACATAAGAAATTATCGATACGTTGGAGACGTATCAGCATCCCCAAGCTTAGTTCTGCTCGTCCCGAGCAGGTAAAACGATAACAAAGATAATTTCTGAAGTGACATGCCATCATAATCTTGATCATACTATTTGTAAACATATGTAATGAATGCAGCGATCAAAACAAAGGTAATGACATGAGTAAACAAGTGAATCATATAGCAAAGACTTTTCATGAATAGTACTTCAAGACAAGCATCAATAAGTCTTGCATAAGAGTTAACTCATAAAGCAATAAATCAAAGTAAAGGTATTGAAGCAACACATAGGAAGATTAAGTTTCAGCGGTTGCTTTCAACTTATAACATGTATATCTCATGGATATTGTCAACATAAAGTAATATAACAAGTGCAATATGCAAGTATGTAGGAATCAATGCACAGTTCACACAAGTGTTTGCTTCTTAAGGTGGAAGGAGATGGGTAAACTGACTCAACAATAAAAGTAAAAGAATGGTCCTCAAAGAGGAAAGCATCGATTGCTGTATTTGTGCTAGAGCTTTTATTTTGAAAACATGAAACAATTTTGTCAACGGTAGTAATAAAGCATATGAGTTATGTAAATTATATCTTACAAGTTGCAAGCCTCATGCATAGTATACTAATAGTGCCCGCACCTCGTCCTACTTAGCTTGGACTACCGGATCTTTGCATGCCATGTTTCAACCAAGTGTCACAAAGGGGTACCTCCATGCCGCCTGTACAAAGGTCTAAGGAGAAAGCTCGCATTTTGGATTTCTCGCTTTTGATTATTCTCAACTTAGACATCCATACCGGGACAACATGGACAACAGATAATGGACTCCTCTTTAATGCATAAGCATGTAGCAATGATTATTATTCTCATATGAGATTGAGGATATATGTCCAAAACTGAAACTTCCACCATGATTCATGGCTTTAGTTAGCGGCCCAATGTTCTTCTCTAACAATTTTGCATGCTCCAACCACTAAAATGATAGATCCTTCAGACAAGACGGACATGCATAGCAACTCACATGATATTCAATAAAGAGTAATTGATGGCGTCCCCAGAAGCATGGTTATCGCACAACAAGCAACTTAATAAGAGATAAAGTGCATAAGTACATATTCAATACTACGATAGTTTTTAAGGCTATTTTGTCCCATGAGCTATATATTGCAAAGGTGAATGATGGAATTTTAAAGGTAGCACTCAAGCAATTTACTTTGGAATGGCGGAGAAATACCATGTAGTAGGTAGGTATGGTGGACACAAATGGCATAGTAGTTGGCTCAAGGATTTTGGATGTATGAGAAGTATTCCCTCTCGATACAAGGTTTAGGCTAGCAAGGTTATTTGAAGCAAACTCAAGGATGAACAGGTGCAGCAAAACTCACATAAAAGACATATTGTAAACATTATAAGACTCTACACCGTCTTCCTTGTTGTTCAAAACTCAATACTAGATATTATCTAGACCTTAGAGAGACCAAATATGCAAATCAAATTTTAGCAAGCTCTATGTATTTCTTCATTAATGGGTGCAAAGCATATGATGCAAGAGCTTAAACATGAGCACAACAATTGCCAAGTATCACATTATCCAAGACATTTTAGAATTACTACATGTAGCATTTTCCAATTCCAACCATATAACAATTTAACGAAGAAGAAACTTCGCCTTGAACATTATGAGTAAAGCCTAAGGACACATGTGTCCATATGCAACAGCGGAGCGTGTCTCTCTCCCACAAAGTGAATGCTAGGATCCATTTTATTCAAACAAAAACAAAAACAAACCGACGCTCCAAGTAAAGAACACAAGATGTGACTGAATAAAAATATAGTTTCAGGGGAGGAACTGATGATGTTGTCGATGAAGAAGGGGATGCCTTGGGCATCCCTGCTTAGACGCTTGAGTCTTCTTAAAATATGCAGGGGTGAACCACGGGGCATCCCCAAGCTTAGAGCTTTCACTCCTCTTGATCATAGTATATCATACTCCTCTCTTGACCCTTGAAAACTTCCTTCACACCAAACTTCAAGCAAACTCATTAGAGGGTTAGTGCACAATTAATAATTCACTCATTCAGAGGTGACACAATCATTATTTTCACTTCTGGACATTGCATAATGCTACTGGACATTAATGGATCAAAGAAATAAATCCAACATAGCAAAAGAGGCAATGCGAAATAAAAGGCAGAATCTGTCAAAAACAGAACAGTCCGTAAAGACGAATTTAAAGCTGGCACCAGACTTGCTCAAATGGAAAAACTCAAAACTAATGAAAGTTGCGTACATATCTGAGGATCACGCTCGTAAATTGGCAGATTTTTTCGAATTTTCTACAGAGAACTGTGCCCAGATTCGTGACAGACAGCAATGCTGTTTCTGCGCAGCAATCCCAAATATAACATCAACTTTGACATAGAAACTTTACTTGGCACAAAAACATGATAAGGAGAGGTTGCTACAGTAGTAAACAACTTCCAAGACTCAACAAAACAAAAAATTGCTGTAGGTAAAAACATGGGTTGTCTCCCATAAGCGCTTTTCTTTAACGCCTTTCAGCTAGGCGCAGAAAGTGCAAATCAAGTAACATCGAGAGTAGAAGCATCAACATCATAACTTGTTCTAATAATAGAATCAAAAGGCAACTTCATTCTCTTTCTAGGGAAGTGTTCCATACCTTTCTTGAGAGGAAATTGATATTTAATATTACCTTCCCTCATATCAATAACAGCACCAACGGTTCGAAGAAAAGGTCTTCCCAACACAATAGGACAAGATGCATTGCATTCGATATCCAAGACAACAAAATCAACGGGGACAAGGTTATTGTTAACCGTAATGCGCACATTATCAATCCTCCCCAAAGGTTTCTTTTTAACATTATCGGCAAGATTAACATCCAAATAACAATTCTTCAATGGTGGCAAGTCAAGCATATCATAAATCTTTTTAGGCATAACAGAAATACTTGCACCAAGATCACATAAAGCATTACATTCAAAGTCATTGAATTTCATTTTAATGATGGGCTCCCAACCATCTTCTAACTTTCTAGGAATAGAAGTTTCAAGTTTTAGTTTCTCTTCTCTAGCTTTTATGAGAGCATTTGTAATATGTTTTGTAAAGGCTAAATTTATAGCACTAGCATTAGGACTTTTAGCAAGTTTTTGTAAGAACTTTATAACTTCAGAGATGTGGCAATCATCAAAATCTAAATCATTATGAGCTACAGCAATGGGATCATTGTTCCCAAGGTTGGAAAAAATTTCAGCAGTTTTATCACAAGCAGTTTCAGCAGTTTTAGCAATTTCAGGCAGTTTTGTACGCTTTGCACTAGGAGTAGAAACATTGCCAACACCAATTATTTTACCATTGATAGTAGGAGGTGCAGCAACATGTGAAGAATTAGCATTACTAGTGGTGGTAATAGTCCAAACTTTAGCTACATTATTCTTTTTAGCTAGTTTTTCATTTTCTTCTCTATCCCACCTAGCACGCAATTCAGCCATTAATCTTATATTCTCATTAATTCTAACTTGGATGGCATTTGCTGTAGTAGTAATCTTATTATCAATATCATTATTAGGCATAACTTTCAATTTTAAAAGATTAACATCGGAGGCAAGTCTATCAACTCTAGAAGCAATAGTATCAATTTTATCAAGCTTTTCCTCAACAGATTTGTTAAAAGCAGTTTGTGTACTAATAAATTCTTTAAGCATAGCTTCAAGACCAGAGGGTACACTCCTATTATTATTGTAAGAATTCCCATAAGAATTACCATAACCATTACCATTAGCAGAAGGATATGGCCTATAGTTATTACCAGAGTTGTTCCTATAAGCATTGTTGTTGAAATTATTATTTTTAATGAAATTCACATCAACATTTTCTTCTTGAGCAACCAATGAAGCTAAAGGAACATTATTTGGATCAACATTAGATCTACCATTCACAAGCATAGACATAATCACATCAATCTTATCACTCAAGGAAGAGGTTTCTTCAACAGAATTTACCTTCTTACCTTGTGGAGCTCTTTCCGTGTGCCATTCAGAGTAATTTATCATCATATCATCAAGAAGTTTTGTAGCCGCCCCCAATGTGATGGACATAAAGGTACCTCCAGCAGCTGAATCCAATAAATTCCGCGAAGAAAAATTTAGTCCTGCATAGAAGGTTTGGATGATCATCCAAGTAGTCAGTCCATGGGTTGGGCAATTCTTTACCAAAGTTTTCATTCTCTCCCATGCTTGAGCAACATGTTCAGTATCTAATTGCTTAAAATTCATTATGCTACTTCTCAAAGATATAATTTTAGCGGGAGGATAATATCTACCAATAAAAGCATCCTTGCATTTAGTCCATGAATCAATACTATTCTTAGGCAAAGATAGCAACCAATCTTTAGCTCTTCCTCTTAATGAGAAAGGAAACACTTTCAATTTAATAATATCACCATCTACATCTTTATACTTTTGCATTTCACAAAGTTCAACAAAATTATTGAGATGGGCAGCAGCATCATCAGAACTAGCACCAGAAAATTGATCTCTCATGACAAGATTTAGTAAAGCAGGTTTAATTTCAAAGAATTCTGCTGTAGTAGCAGGTGGAGCAATAGGTGTGCATAGGAAATCATTATTATTTGCATTTGTGAAGTCACACAACTTAGTATTTTCAGGAGTATTCATTTTAGCAACGGTAAATAAAACAAACTAGATAAAGTAAATGCAAGTAACTAATTTTTTTGTGTTTTCGATATAGAGAGCAAGACAGTAAATAAAGTAAAACTAGCAACTAATTTTTTGTATTTTGATATAGTGCAGAAAACAAAGTAGTAAATAGAATAAAGCAAGACAAAAACAAAGTAAAGAGATTGGAAGTGGAGACTCCCCTTGCAGTGTCTTGATCTCCCCGGCAACGGCGCCAGAAAAAGAGCTTGATGGCGTGTAACTCACACGTTCGTTGGGAACCCCAAGAGGAAGGTATGATGCGCACAGTAGCAAGTTTTCCCTCAGAAAGAAACCAAGGTTTAATCGAACCAGGAGGAGCCAAGAAGCACGTTGAAGGTTGATGGTGGCGAAATGTGATGCGCAACAACAGGGATCCACGCCAACGCGGAACCTGCACAACACAACCAAAGTACTTTGCCCCAACGAAACAGTGAGGTTGTCAATCTCACCGGCTTGCTGTAACAAAGGATTAAACGTATCGAGTGGAAGATGTTTGCAAAGAAAACAAAAAACAATTGCAGTAGATTGTATGCTATGTAAAGAATAGGACCGGGGTCCACAGTTCACTAGAGGTGTCTCTCCCATAAGATAAAAGCATGTTGGGTGAACAAATTACAGTGGGCAATTGACAAATAGAGAAAGGCATAACAATGCATATACATGATATGGTAAATATAGTGAGATTTAATCCGGGCATTACGACAAAGTACATAGACCGCCATCCAACTGCATCTATGCCTAAAAAGTCCACCTTCAGGTTATCATCCGAACCCCATTCAGTATTAAGTTGCTAAGCAACAGACAATTGCATTAAGTATGGTGCGTAATGTAATCGACAACTACATCCTTAGACATAGCATCAATGTTTTATCCCTAGTGGCAACAGCACATCACAACCTTAGAACCTACTGTCACGATCCCAGGTGTCAATGAAGGCATGAACCCACTATCGAGCATAAATACCCCTCTTGGAGTTAAGAGCAAAAACTTGGCCAGAGCCTCTACTAATAACGGAGAGCATGCAAGATCATAAACAACACATAAACAATAGATTGATAATCACCATAATCATAGTACTCTCTATCCATCGGATCCCGACAAACACAACATATAGTATTACAGATGATGATCTTGATCATGTTAGGCAGCTCACAAGATCCAACAATGAAGCACAACAAGGAGAAGACGACCATCTAGCTACTGCTATGGACCCATGGTCCAGGGGTGAACTACTCACTCATCACTCCGGAGGCGATCATGGCGATGAAGAGTCCTCCGGGAGATGAATCCCCTCTCCGCAGGGTGCCGGAGGCGATCTCTGAATCCCCCGAGATGGGATTCGCGGCGGCGGCGTCTCTGGAAGGTTTTCCGTATCGTGGCTCTCGGACTGGGGGTTTCGCGACGGAGACTTTAAGTAGGCGGAAGGGCAACGCGGGGGGCCACACGAGGTGCCCAGGGGGTAGGGCCGCGCCAGGCCTGGGCCGCGCCGCCCTGTCCCTGGCTGCCTCGTGGCCCCACTTCGTTATCTCTTCGGTCTTCTGGAAGCTTCGTGCAAAAATAGGACCTGGGCGAAAGTTTCGTCCAATTCCGAGAATATTTCCTTACTAGGATTTCTGAAACCAAAAACAGCAGAAAACAACTGGCTCTTCGGCATCTTGTTAATAGGTTAGTTCCAAAAATGCATAAATATGACATATAATGTGCATAAAACATGTAGGTATCATCAATAAAGTAGCATGGAACATAAGAAATTATCGATACGTTGGAGACGTATCACACTTCTCTTCATGCTAGACTTCATAAGACAATTTAATTAGGGGTTAGTGGGTAGATACATGATTTGTCTGGTTTGAATATGTCCAAACCTTGCTTGTTTATCAACTTGAATGCTTACTATATGACATAAGAATGCTTACCATATGTTTGAATTTTAAAAGCATATAGTCTTCTTATGTCATATAGTAAGCATTCAAAAGTTTTTCTTTGAGAGAGTAGCATGCATTCAAAAGTTGATAAATAAGATTTGGACATATTCAAACCAGACAAATCATGTATCTACACCCCCTAACCCTAAACTCTGTCTTATGAAGTCAAGCATGAAGAGAAGTGCTTTTGGGTTTCAAACATGGAAATTTCACAAACCTTCCAAAAGCTTCATTTTACAGTGACTAAGAAGGATCCAGGCTTACCTTTTCATTTTCATTTTTAAACTTGTTTAAATCTTGATCAAACCTAGGATTTGACCAAGATTCAAATGGGCATAAAAAATCAGGAAAACATCAAAAAATGAAAAAACAAAGCACATATATAGCCTTCTTATGTCATATATATAGTAAGCATTCAATTAAGTTGATAATTTTAAACAAGGTCTATACATATTCAAACCAGAAAAAAGCATGTATCTACCCATGCATATATATATAACCCTATACTTTTGTCTTATGAAGACGTCAAGGATGAAGAGAAGTGGATTTGGGTTTCAAACATGGAAATTTCAAAAACCTCCCAAAACATGTATATATCTACCCCTAAACCCTAATCTTTGTCTTATGAAGCCAAGCATATGAAGAGAAGTGATTTTGGGTTTCAAACATGGAAACTTCAAAAACCTCCCAAAAGCTTCATTTTAGAGAGACTAAGAATGATCCATGCTTACCTTTTCATTGCCATGTTTTAAACTTGTTTTAACCTTGGTCAAACCTAGGATTTGACCAAGATTCAAATGGGAGTAAAAATTCAGAAAAATTCAAAAAAAATGAAAAACCAAAGCACATATATATAGCCTTCTTATATCATATAGTAAGCATTCAAGTTGATAAACAAGGTCTAGACATATTCAAACAAGAAAAATCATGTATCTACACACCTAACCATAAACTCTGTCTTAAGTGGTTTTGGGTTTCAAACATGGAAATTTCACAAACCTCCCAAAAGCTTCATTTTACAGTGACTAATTAAGGAGGATCCATGCTTACCTTTTGGCTTAAACGTTTGAAACCAAAAACCACTTCTCTTCATGCATGCTTGACTTCATAAGACAGAGTTTAGCTAGGGCGTTAGGGGGTAGATACATGATTTTCCTGGTTTGAATATGTCTAGACCTGGTTTATCAACTTAATTGATTGTTTACTATATGACATAAGAAGACTATGTGCCTTGGTTTTTAATTTTTCTGTTTTTTTTTGAATTTTATGCCCATATATTTGAATCTTGGTCAAATCCTAGGTTTGACCAAGATTTAAACAAGTTTAAAACATGAAAATGAAAAGGGAAGCATGTATATATCCTTCTTAGTCACTCTAAAATGAAGCTTTTGGGATGTTCTTGAAATTTCCATGCATGTTTGAAACCCAAAACGACTTCTCTTCATGCTAGACTTCATAAGATCGACAGGTGTAGATACATGATTTGTCTGGTTTGGATATACCTAGACCTCGTTTAACTTGAGTGCATACACGATATGGCATAAGAAGACTATGTGCTTTTGTTTTTCATTTTTCTGATTTTTTTGAATTTTGTGCCCACCCATTTGTATCTTGGTCAAATCCTAGGCTTGATAATGATTTAAACAAGTTTAAAATATGAAAATGCAAAGGTAAGCATGCATGGATCCTTCTTAGTCACTCTAAAATGAAGCTTTTGGGAGGTTTTTTTGAAATTTCCATGTTTGAAACCCGAAACCACTTCGCTTCATGCTTGACTTCATAAGACGGAGTTTAGGGTTAGGGGTAGGTTTATCATTTGTCTAGTTACTATATGACATAAGAAAACTATTTGCTTTGGTTTTTCTTTTTTCTGTTTTTTTTTCAATTTTGATGCCCATTTGAATCTTGTCAAATCCTAGGTTTGACCAAGATAATTTAAACAAGCTTAAAACATGAATATGAAAAGGGAAGCATGTATCCTTCTTTGTCACTCTAAAATGAAGTTTTTGGGAGGTTTTTCAAATTTCCATGTTTGAAACCCAAAACCACTTCTCTTCGTATGCTTGACTTCATAAGAGAGAGTTCAGGGTTAGGGGGTATAGATACATGATTTGTCTAGTTTGAATATGTCTAGACCTTGTTTATCAACTTTAATGCTTACTATATGACATAAGAAAACTATTTGCTTTTGTTTTTCTTTTTTTTCAGATTTTTTTTCAATTTTGATGCCCATTTGAATCTTGTCAAATCCTAGGTTTGACCAAGATAATTTAAACAAGCTTAAAACATGAATATGAAAAGGGAAGCATGTATCCTTCTTAGTCACTCTAAAATGTAGTTTTTGGGAGGTTTTTGAAATTTCCATGTTTGAAACCCAAAACCACTTCTCTTCATGCTTGACTTCATAAGCATAGTTTAGGGGTTAGGGGGTATATACATGATTTGTATGGTTTGATATTTCTAGACCTTGTTTATCAACTTTAGTGCTTACTATATGACATAAGAAGACTATGTGATTTGGTTTTTCATTTTTCTGTTTTTTATTTATTTTTCTGCCCATTTGAATCTTGGTCAAATCCTAGGTTTGAACAAGATTTAGACAAGTTTAACACGTGAAATTAAACGAATAAGTAAGCCTTGATCCTTCTTAGTCACTCCAAAATGTACCAATTGATAGATGTGTTAACTTTGCTTCATGGAAAAAATAATGTCATGTAAATGAGTTAACTTGGATTTCCTACCCTTGAATCCATAGGAAACTTTGTTCTAATGCACTATAATAATCAACCGAGTTTTTACACCAACAGGTCTGTCACTTACGTGTGGTGCCCACGCGTGTGGTCCCACACTTCAGTGAGCACAAGTCACGTGCAATAGGTACGCAAACTCCCAGCCATCTTCTTTGTCAAGAGAAGACGCATCAGGATGCGTATTGGAAGTCTGTGGGTCCTTCTGGATCCTTCGGTTGTCCCTCTCACAAAAAAACCAAATCTCTCATTCTCGGCCTCGCTCGACTCGCTCGCTCGCTCGCACCTCCTGCTCACTGACAAACCCTGCACAAAAGTCAACATCATCACCCGAAAAAGGGAAGACACCATAATGCTCTCCCTTCTTCTCTCCTTCCGAGTGATCCCTCTTCCTCCGAGTTTCACTCGACGGGCAAACACCCATGTGCTGCATAGTAATAATAAAAAGGTAGAAAAATCGATATATGAATCTATAATTAAATAGGTTAAACTAGGGTTTTGCCCAGTTCTACAGATCAAGGGTTCAAAAAAATCCAACTACGGGGTTCGAACAACACGATTCTAATCCAAGAATTTTTTCGACCTAGGTCACCCAAATGGCCTCAAACTATAGGGTTAGCATCTAGTGCAGTATGTGTGAAAATGTATGCACTATGTGTGATATAACTTGTATGTCTTTCAAATTTGAACCAAATTTGAATAAGTTTGAAATATTTGAAAAGGGGCTTTTGGCTTAAACGTTTGAAACCAAAAACCACTTCTCTTCATGCATGCTTGACTTCATAAGACAGAGTTTAGCTAGGGTTAGGGGGTAGATGCATGATTTTCCTGGTTTGAATATGTCTAGACCTTGTTTATCAACTTAATTGAATGCTTACTATATGACATAAGAATACTATGTGCCTTGTTTTTTATTTTTTGATTTTTTTAAAATTTTATGCCCATTTGAATCTTGGTCAAATCCTAGGTTTGAACATGGTTTAAACAAGTTTAAATCATGAATATGAAAAATTAAGCATCTATATATCCTTCTTAGTCACTCCAAAATGTAGCTCTTGGGAGGTTTTTTCGAAATTTCCATGTTTGAAACCAAAACCACTTCTCTTCATGCATGCTTGACTTCATAAGACAGAGTTTAGGGTTAGGGGTAGATATATACATGATTTTCTGGTTTGAATATGTCTAGACCTTGTTTATCAACTTGAATGCTTAATTACTATATATATATGACATAAGAATGTTATGTCCTTTGGTTTTTCATTCTTTTGATTTTTTATGAATTTCTATGCCCATTTGAATCTTTTGGTCAAATCCTAGAGGTTTGACCAAGATTTAAACAAGTTTAAAACATGAAAATGAAAAGGGAAGCTTGTATATCCTTCTTAGTCACTCTAAAATGAAGTTTTTGGGAGGTTTTTGAAATTTCCATGTTTGAAACCCAAAACCACTTCTCTTCATGCTAGACTTCATAAGACAATTTAATTAGGGGTTAGGGGGTAGATACATGATTTGTCTGGTTTGAATATGTCCAAACCTTGCTTGTTTATCAACTTGAATGCTTACTATATGACATAAGAATGCTTACCATATGTTTGAATTTTAAAAGCATATAGTCTTCTTATGTCATATAGTAAGCATTCAAAAGTTTTTCTTTGAGAGAGTAGCATGCATTCAAAAGTTGATAAATAAGATTTGGACATATTCAAACCAGACAAATCATGTATCTACACCCCCTAACCCTAAACTCTGTCTTATGAAGTCAAGCATGAAGAGAAGTGCTTTTGGGTTTCAAACATGGAAATTTCATTTTACAGTGACTAAGAAGGATCCAGGCTTACCTTTTCATTTTCATTTTTTAAACTTGTTTAAATCTTGATCAAACCTAGGATTTGACCAAGATTCAAATGGGCATAAAAAATCAGGAAAAAATCAAAAAATGAAAAAACAAAGCACATATATAGCCTTCTTATGTCATATATATAGTAAGCATTCAATTAAGTTGATAATTTTAAACAAGGTCTATACATATTCAAACCAGAAAAAAGCATGTATCTACCCATGCATATATATATAACCCTATACTTTTGTCTTATGAAGACGTCAAGGATGAAGAGAAGTGGATTTGGGTTTCAAACATGGAAATTTCAAAAACCTCCCAAAACATGTATATATCTACCCCTAAACCCTAATCTTTGTCTTATGAAGCCAAGCATATGAAGAGAAGTGATTTTGGGTTTCAAACATGGAAACTTCAAAAACCTCCCAAAAGCTTCATTTTAGAGAGACTAAGAATGATCCATGCTTACCTTTTCATTGCCATGTTTTAAACTTGTTTTAACCTTGGTCAAACCTAGGATTTGACCAAGATTCAAATGGGCGTAAAAATTCAGAAAAATTCAAAAAAAGAAAAAAAACCAAAACATATATATAGCCTTCTTATGTCATATAGTAAGCATTCAAGTTGATAAACAAGGTCTAGACATATTCAAACAAGAAAAATCATGTATCTACACACCTAACCATAAACTCTGTCTTAAGTGGTTTTGGGTTTCAAACATGGAAATTTCACAAACCTCCCAAAAGCTTCATTTTACAGTGACTAATTAAGGAGGATCCATGCTTACCTTTTGGCTTAAACGTTTGAAACCAAAAACCACTTCTCTTCATGCATGCTTGACTTCATAAGACAGAGTTTAGCTAGGGTTAGGGGTAGATACATGATTTTCCTGGTTTGAATATGTCTAGACCTGGTTTATCAACTTAATTGATTGTTTACTATATGAGATAAGAAGACTATGTGCCTTGGTTTTTAATTTTTTTGTTTTTTTGAATATTATGCCCATATATTTGAATCTTGGTCAAATCCTAGGTTTGACCAAGATTTAAACAAGTTTAAAACATGAAAATGAAAAGGGAAGCATGTATATATCCTTCTTAGTCACTCTAAAATGAAGCTTTTGGGATGTTCTTGAAATTTCCATGTTTGAAACCCAAAATGACTTCTCTTCATGCTAGACTTCATAAGATCGACATGGGGTAGATACATGATTTGTCTGGTTTGGATATACCTAGACCTCGTTTAACTTGAATGCATACGATATGACATAAGAAGACTATGTGCTTTTGTTTTTCATTTTTATGATTTTTTTGAATTTTGTGCCCACCCATTTGTATCTTGGTCAAATCCTAGGCTTGATAATGATTTAAACAAGTTTAAAATATGAAAATGCAAAGGTAAGCATGGATCCTTCTTAGTCTCTCTAAAATGAAGCTTTTGGGACCAAAACCACTTCTCTTCATATGCTTGATTCAGATTTGGGGTTTATATTAGGATTGTTTATCAACTTAGTTACTATATGACATAAGAAAACTATTTGCTTTGGTTTTTCTTTTTTCTGATTTTTTTCAATTTTGATGCCCATTTGAATCTTGTCAAATCCTAGGTTTGACCAAGATAATTTAAACAAGCTTAAAACATGAATATGAAAAGGGAAGCATGTATCCTTCTTTGTCACTCTAAAATGAAGTTTTTGGGAGGTTTTTCAAATTTCCATGTTTGAAACCCAAAACCACTTCTCTTCGTATGCTTGACTTCATAAGACAGAGTTCAGGGGTTAGGGGGTATAGATACATGATTTGTCTAGTTTGAATATGTCTAGACCTTGTTTATCAACTTTAATGCTTACTATATGACATAAGAAAACTATTTGCTTTTGTTTTTCTTTTGATTTTTTTCAATTTTGATGCCCATTTGAATCTTGTCAAATCCTAGGTTTGACCAAGATAATTTAAACAAGCTTAAAACATGAATATGAAAAGGGAAGCATGTATCCTTCTTAGTCACTCTAAAATGTAGTTTTTGGGAGGTTTTTGAAATTTCCATGTTTGAAACCCAAAACCACTTCTCTTCATGCTTGACTTCATAAGACATAGTTTAGGGGTTAGGGGTAGATACATGATTTGTATGGTTTGATATTTCTAGACCTTGTTTATCAACTTTAATGCTTACTATATGACATAAGAAGACTATGTGATTTGGTTTTTCATTTTTCTGTTTTTTATTTATTTTTCTGCCCATTTGAATCTTGGTCAAATCCTAGGTTTGAACAAGATTTAGACAAGTTTAACACGTGAAATTAAACGAATAAGTAAGCCTTGATCCTTCTTAGTCACTCCAAAATGTACCAATTGATAGTGTTAACTTTGCTTCATGGAAAAAATAATGTCATGTAAATGAGTTAACTTGGATTTCCTACCCTTGAATCCATAGGAAACTTTGTTCTAATGCACTATAATAATCAACCGAGTTTTTACACCAACAGGTCTGTCACTTACGTGTGGTGCCCACGCGTGTGGTCCCACACTTCAGTGAGCACAAGTCACGTGCAATAGGTACGCAAACTCCCAGCCATCTTCTTTGTCAAGAGAAGACGCATCAGGATGCGTATTTGAAAAGTTGCCATGGCCGACGAAGTTGAAGTCGCGCCGTGGTTGCTGGTGTACCATGGCCGACGATTTTTGGTCCCTCCGTGGTTCATGTCAAAACTTTTTTTTTCTCGTTTTTGAGGCCACCTAGCCCGACGAAAGCGGCCAAAACGTCGCGTATGGTGGCCCGGGACGTGGTGCATCTCGAAATCTCGGGTTCGCCGGCCGAGTCAACGCAAATCCGCACCGCCGAGGGATGTAGGGCCCAGATGGCAGCCTCTCTGGCATTGTTTTTTTCTAGATCGCGCCATCTCGTTCAACGTTCTCCGATCGAGCCGTTTACGATGCAGGATCATGGGTCCCGCATGTCATCCTCTATGAACCAAAATTCTTTCTATTCTTGGATTTTTTTGACCCCCTGATTTCTGGCTACTTCCTTTTTCTTTTGATCCCTTGCCGCCTTGGAAACGTTGAGACCGCTGCTGCTAAATGGGACCCGCATGTCATCCTCTATGTGCAATCAACTTTCTTTTCTTGGAGTTTTTTTGGCACCTCAAATTTGGTCACTTGCCTTTTTCTTTCGATCCCCTGCCGCCTCTCAAACGGTGATACCGCTGCTGCTAAATGGGACCCGCATGCCATCCTCTATGTACTATAAAACTTTCTTTTCTTGAATTATTTTTGGCACCTCATATTTGGTCACTTACCTTTTTCTTTCGATCCCCTGCCGCCTCTCAAACGGTGATACCGCTGCTGCTAAATGGGACCCGCATGTCATCCTCTATGTACTATAAAACTTTCTTTTCTTGGATTTTTTTGGCACCTCATATTTGGTCACTTGACTTTTTCTTTCGATCCCCTGCTGCCTCTCAAACGGTGATACCGCTGCTGCTAAATGGGACCCGCATGTCATCCTCTATGTACTATAAAACTTTCTTTTCTTGGATTTTTTTTTGGCACCTCATATTTGGTCACTTGACTTTTTCTTTCGATCCCCTGCTGCCTCTCAAACAGTGATACCGCTGCTGCTAAATGGGACCCGCATGTCATCCACTATGTACTATAAAACTTTCTTTTCTTGGATTTTTTTTGGCACCTCATATTTGGTAACTTGACTTTTTCTTTCGATCCCCTGCTGCCTCTCAAACAGTGATACCGCTGCTGCTAAATGGGACCCGCATGTCATCCTCTATGTACTATAAAACTTTCATTTTTTGGATTATTTTTGGCACCTCATATTTGGTCACTTGACTTTTTCTTTCGATCCCCTGCCGCCTCTCAAACGGTGAGACCGCTGCAGCTAAATGGGACCCGCATGTCATCCTCTATGAGCAATCAACTTTCTTTTCTTGGAGTTTTTTTGGCACCTCATATTTGGTCACTTGCCTTTTTCTTTCGATCTCATGCCACGTTTGAAACGTTGAGGTACCTGCTGGCTCATGGGACCCGCATGTCATCCTCTGTGTGCTATAAAAGTTTCCTTTGTTGGTTTTTTTTTCACCCTCTGATTTTTGGCTTGCCTTTTTCTTTTGATCCCCTGCCCCCTTTGAAACGTTGAGTAAGCTGTTGGTTCAAGGGACCCGCATGTCATCCTCTATGTCCATCAACTTTCTTTTCTTGGATTTTTTTCACCCCCTAATTACTAGCTACTTTCTTTTTCTTTTGATCTCAAGCCGCATTACAAACATTGAGACCGCTGCTGCAAAATGGGACCCACATGTCATCCTCTATGTACAATAAATCTTGGATTATTTTTGGCTCCTGATATTTGGTCACTTGCCTTTTTCTTTCGATCTCATGCCGCCTTTGAAACGTTGAGTAAGCTGCTGGCTCATGGGTCCCGCATGTCATCCTCTACGAACAATAAAAGTTTCCTTTCTTGGAGTTATTTTTTACCCCTAATTTCTGGCTATTTGCCTTTTTCTTTTGATCCCCTGCCCCCGTTGAAACGATGAGGACGCTGTTGGCAGGTCGGTCCCACATGTCATCCTCTATGAACAATAAAAGTTTCCTTTGGTGGATTTATTTTTGACCCCTAATTAATTTCTGGCTATTTCCTTTATTTTTCTTTTGATCCCCTGCCGCCTTGGAATTGTTGAGAATGCTGCTGCCTCATTTTTCTTTTGGTCCTGTGCCGCCTTGGAAACGTTGAGACCGCTGCTACAAAATGGGACCCGCATGTCATCCTCTATGTACAATAAAGTTTCTTTTCTTGGATTATTTTTGGCTCCTGATATTATGTCACTTGCCTTTTTCTTTCGATCTCATGCCGACTTTGAAACGTTGAGGATGCTGCTGCCTCATGGGTCCCGCATGTCATCCTCTCAGAACGATAAATGTTTTCTTTTCTTGTATTTTTTTACCAACTGATTTTTGGCTTTTTTTATTTTCGATCCCCTGCCGCCTTTGAAACGTTGACTCCGCTGCTGGCTCATGGGTCCCCGATGTCAGCCTCCCCGTACAAGAAACATGTGATATTTTATTTTGCAGACAATAAACGTTGTATTTCGCTCTGAGCTATTGCAAACGGATAAATTAAATCTTTATATCTACATAAACAAACTTATATGTTGAATCTCCTTGTTTTTTGTTTTTGCGAAGCATAGGACTTTCCTGTTTTTTTTTTGAGAAAAATCCGACCTTTCCTGTTTTGGAGTGGGCTGAAATTGTACGAGTCAAAAGGCCCAGCAGGATAGTTCGAAGGCCCAGATGTCCAGATACAGCCCAATTGAAATCTTTCTTTTCTTGGATTTTTTTCACACCCTGATTTCTGGCTACTTCATTTTTCTTTCGGTCCTGTGCCGCCTTGGAAGCGTTGAGACCGCTGCTACAAAATGGGACCCGCATGTCATCCTCTATGTACAATAAAGTTTCTTTTCTTGGATTATTTTTGGCTCCTGATATTATGTCACTTGACTTTTTCTTTCAATCTCATGCCGACTTTGAAACGTTGAGGAAGCTGCTGGCTCATGGGTCCCGCATGTCATCCTCTATGAACAATAAAAGTTTTCTTTGTTGGATTTATTTTTTTCCCCTAATTTCTGGCTATTTGTCTTTTTCTTTTGATCCCCTGCCCCCTTTGAAACGATGACGACGCAGCTGGCAAGTCGGTCCCACATGTCATCCTCTATGAACAATAAAAGTTTCCTTTGATGGATTTATTTTTGACCCTAATTAATTTCTGGCTATTTCCTTTTTTATTTTGATCCCCTGCCGCCTTGAAATAGTTGAGGATGCTGCTGCCTCATGGGTCCCGCATGTCATCCTCTCAGAAAGGTAAATGTTTCTTTTCTTGAATTTGTTTACCAACTGATTTTTGGCTTATTTTTTCTTTCGATCTCCTGCCACCTTTAAAACGTTGACGACGCTGCTGGCTCATGGGTCCCCAATGTCAGCCTCCCCATACTGCAAATCCTCTTTCTGCAAAGGTTGTATTTCTAGATAGATAAGGTGGATTCGAATCTGCCATGGTTCAGGCAGCTCAGGTAAGCCTTCTTGCACTAATTAATGGAAGTAGTGTATCGCAAGGTCAAGACATGTGGCTCGGTGTAATGAATCTATATGAATCATGTTGTGGGTTCAATCTGATAGTTCTCTAACAGGTCAGCCAAAATAGAAATTAAGTTTTTTTCTAAAAGGGAAATGCAAATTAAGATGAACACAAACATTAGTTATCATAATAGCTGATCATACATACATACTTGCTAAGAGCAAAAGCTTGCCAGAGTTTTACCACCCATACAATTAATTAGCAGTTCAGATAAGATAACCTTATATAAGTATAACTACAAATGCATTTGCTAAGGGCTCATGGGACAACAGAACTAGACAACCGCGAACTTTATGACCAGCATGTCACAGCGGCATCGAAAGATCTTGACCTTCAACTTTGATCCAATGCGAAGTTTGGCACCGTCAATGAACTTTTTCCACCTGGAAGTAACAGCCAAGCGGCCATCTGTGGGACTGACAGAGTACCGTCCCTCCACGGTGAGACCTTCACTCTCCATGACGAGGGATATCTTGCCCCTTCGGCCAGCATTGAGATCCTTGGAGATACTTTTAGGCAATTTCTGATTCAAAGCAAGAGATACCACCAAAAATTAGTCAATGGCACCAATGCACTGAACCATGTGAGACTTTGAGCAGAGAAGACATCAAGATAAGAGCAGTTATGCTGTCATATACTCACGAACATAGCCTTCAGATGCGTCCTGGTCACCACACGGGTGGCCACAGCAATGAGCTGAGACCTCGGTGATCTGGCTGGGGCAGGTGCATGAGCCTGGGCTGGTACACGAGCTGGTGCTGATGCAGGAGACTGCTGGGCAGGTGCAGTAAACGGTGCCTCTAGAGGAACCGGTGCTGATGCAGGAGACTGTTGGGCAGGTGCAGTAAACGGTGCAGCTAGAGGAACCAGTGCTGATGCAGGAGCCTGCTGGGCATGTGTAGTATATGGGGCCTCTACAGGAACCAATGCTGATGTAGGGGACTGCTGGGTAGATGCAGTAAACGGAGCTGGTACAGGAACCGGTGCTGATGCAGGAGAGTGGGAAGCCGGTGCCGGTGCTGGTGTGGTTGCCCTTTGTGACATCCGCTCCTGTTCCATCAGGGGATCTGCAGCTTTGATCATGTTAAACCCAGCAAGCTAGAACAGAGGGAATGGTTTAGAACAACTGCTCAGAATGCAGTTATCAAAAGATATGAGTAGAAAAAAGTTACATATTATATATTTGGAAGTGTCTCCAACTCTGTAAGCAGTTACGTATATCTGCCCGTTTGAGTTTCTGATCCTCAGCTCGTCGCCCTTCTTCAGACCGTAGTCAAAAGCAAACTTTCTCCAATCATGTCCATACAAATATGTGATGGCCTGCGTCTTGTAGACATACACCTCATAGACCGTGTAGGTGTTCATCAATTTGCCATTGCCATGCATAGTGAAAGATCCTTCATGCGGACACATCTGGTTAATCATTGGACGAAGTTCACAAGGTACAGTCTGCATGTGAAAATTGATACAAATGTAAGAAGCAGGAAGACTAAAAACAAGACTTTACTATATGCCAATTCATGCTAAACCACTGAGAATACATACCTGTAACTCTGTGAAGGAGCTACTAGAAAGGTAGATAGAGCCATAGGAGGTGTTATATGCGGGGTATGTACATGGGCCCGCCATATTCCCGCAAGCTCGGCATCGGGATGGTGAAGGAAACATGGGAGGTACTACTGGTGCGTAGCGCTGAACGTAAGTGGAAGAATTAGGTTGTGTAAAGTGCATAGTTCAGAGCAATGCAAATGTTGACAAGCAAGTGCATAACACTATGTTACAAACTGAACAGTGAAAAATTAGTGTATGATGAATATAAGCATGCTAATTTGGTGTTTCCGAATTCCAAAAAGCATTAGACAGAGCCAGTGATAATATCAGACATAAATCATGGCATGTATATGTGGCTTAAGAAAATATACCCGAACCCTTGGATGGTTACGGCCCGGCTGATCCTTGGACTTGAGCTTATATAAGCATCCAGAAGGTGGGGCTGACAGTAACTTGGTGGCAGCCTCTGCAGATGCCTCATCAGCAGCAGTTGCAATCCTTTTGACCAATGAAGGCTTAGCAGTTTCAGTCTGCATATAAAAATTGAAGAGCAACAGACATCAGCAGTGATATATAAAATGAATCTATGAGACACTGATGCATATAGTGCTGGATGTAAGTGGAAGAATAGGTGTGTGTGTTTCTGAACTATTGGTAAGCATTAGACAAAGCCGGCAATAAACAGACAAAAATCAAATCATGTATGAGGATTAAGAAAATATACCTGCTTACTGAAAAGGGTACCACCCAGCTGGCCCGTGGCCTTGTGCTTGAGGAGGTTTTCAGAAGATGGTGGCAGCACCATCGTCTTCACAGCAGCCTCATCAGGATCATTTTTTATCCATTTGAGTAGAGGAACAGAAGTTTCATCCTGCATATGAATAGCAACAGAACTCATCATTGATATTTAATAAATCTATGAGATAGACTGATGCAAATAGTGCGGGTGTAAGTGGAAGAATAGGGTTGTGCATAGAGAACAGTTGACAACAATGCAAATGATTACAAAAGAAGCCAATGGAAATCAACAGTTTATATACTGGATGAGACAGACTGAAAAGTGAAAAATTAGTGTATGATGATTGTAAGCAAACGCAGTGTTTCTGAACTTTTGGTAAGCATTAGACAAAGCCAACAGTAATTAAACAGATAATAATGAAATCATGTATGTGGATTAAGAAAATATACCAGATTCATTAAAAGGTCACCACCCAGCTGGCCCATGGCCTCGTGCTTGTAGAGGTTTTCGGAAGATGGTGCCGGCACCATCGTCCTCACAGCAGCCTCATTAGCCTCATTTTGCATCCACTTGAGTAAAGGCGCAGCAGTTTCAGCCTGCATAAGAATGGGAACAGATCTCAGCAGTGATATTGAATGACTCTGAGACAGACTGATGCATATAGTGCTAGATGTAAGTGGAAGGGTATGGCCGTGTATGGACAACAGTTCACAACAATGCAAGGGTGTGTTCGGTTCTGAAACAGCGTGGAATGGAATGGAATGGTTCCATTTCAGAGGAATGGAATGGTTACATTTTTGTTCGGTTGGGAAAAATGGAGAGCAGAAGAGATCGAGGTTAAACTAACCAATTGTCTCAAAATTGTAATTAACAATTGCAAATGACATTTTAATCTCAAAGTCGTAATTAACAGCGCCTAATGGTGCTCTTTTAATCTAAAAATCGAAATTAACATCATTTTATGTTGGGTTAGGGGAACTGGAGTAGATGAACATTACTGTATGATGATTGTAAGCAAACGAATTTGGTGTTTCTAAACTTTTGGCTTCGAGATCTTATGGGTTTCAACTCTAGCCTACCCCAACTTGTTTGGGACTGAAAGGCTTGGTTGTTGTTGTTGTTGTTGTTGTAAACTTTTGGCAAGCATAGAAAAAACCGACAATAAACAGAGAAAAATCAAGGCATGTTTTGTGGATTAAGAAAATATACCATATTCATTAAAAGATCACCACCCAGCTGGTGCGTGGCCTTGTGCTTGTAGAGGCATTTAGAAGATGGGGGCGGCATCAACATACTGGCAGCCTGATCAGCCGCAGTTTTGATCTTCCTTTTGAGTAAAGGCCCTAAAGTTTCAGTCTGCATATGAATAGCAAAACAAAAGGCAGACCTCAGCAGTGATATTGAATTACTGTATGAGATAGACTGATGCATATAGTGGATGCTCTTAGCCTTTTGCAGCGTGAACACTAGCTATGGACAGACAAAAAACTAGTTAACTCAGCTTTGTCTAGATATGAATGTACTACCACCATCCAAAAGCTTAAGCCTTATTTATTTTTGAGAAATCAAAACAAGCAAAGTTTGACCAAAATTTTAGAACATTCTATCAACAAATATAATACTGTGTAGATACCGTAGGAAAATATATTTTATTATCTATTTAATGATATTAATTTTGTATTTTGCATGTTACTGATTTTTGGTAAAAGCTTAGTCAAACATGGTATAGTTTGACTTTCTAAAAATAATATAAGCCCAAAGCTTTGGGATGGAGGCAGTAGTATCTAGAGCTAAAACACATCTAGATACATCCGTATCTACAGATAGTTGAGTCAATTAATTTGGATCTGAGGGAGTATCAGATTCAGACTACATCATGGTAAGTTGGTTAAAAAAATTACCCCTGGGCGGTCCCTGCCCAGCTCGGCAGTGGCATTTCGCTTCTTGTGCTGCAGATCGGGCCATGCTCCTGCAGCAGGTGGGGCGCTATTCTCGTTCCCCATAGCCTCAGCACGGAACCTGGAGGTACCAACCTGATACAGAGAATATAGAGCATGGTGTCACAGAGGCTTTACGCACAAACAGCTGAAGACATGTGCTACTTTAAGCATATTCCAGAACAGGAACAGATTGAGGATGCAGAGACCAGAGAGACACTTAAAAGGTAAAGAGTGGATAAGCAAACGGAGTACCTGCTTCGCGGGGCTGGGGACGCAGCTCAGGCTCAGCCAACTGCCCACATGCGTGGTGGCCTTACGCTCCATTGCCCCCACCGCCGAGGTCTTACCTTTCCTGTACAAGCTGACAAAAGATACAGTGAGGATCAGCAGAAACTACAAAGGTTGCAAATGTCGACAAATAAAGGAAGAACACCCCAATCCAAGCAAAGGTAGCCCCCGCCCCCACCCCCATCAATCACTCCCAGCTCGAGGGTGACCAGAAAGACACCCCTTCGCCCAGAATAGGAAAGAGATGCGCAAGATATCGAGGAGAGGAAAAAAGAACCGATCTCGAGAAAGGAGAGAACATTACTAGTCCTACCTAATCCGCTTGGGCTAGATGCAGCTTGCCCCTCCAAGCTGGATGCCTGGACGGTGGAGGCGAAAGGAGGGGATCGAGCTAGCGGCTTGCATCCGTCGGCAATCGGCACTCGATCGGGAGAGAAGGGGTGCTACATAAAGGGGAGGGGTAACATATTTTATTACACAGTGAACTTACTGATGTGACTAGTCATTACATGTCTCACTGAAACTAGGGCCCATAGTGTGGCACCCCAAATTTACTTGAAGCTGCCCGGCGGGACGCATTGGCGCGTCAAGAAACCCCCGAATTGTAGCGGGGTGATACGTCTCCAACGTATCGATAATTTCTTATGTTCCATGCTACTTTATTGATGATACCTACATGTTTTATGCACATTATATGTCGTATTTACGCATTTTCTGGAACTAACCTATTAACAAGATGAAGAGCCAGTTGTTGTTTTCTGCTGTTTTTGGTTTCAGAAATCGTAAGGAAATATTCTCGGAATTGGACGAAACTTTCGCCCAGGGTCCTATTTTGCACGAAGCTTCCAGAAGACCGAAGTGATAACGAAGTGGGGCCACGAGGCAGCCAGGGGATAGGGCGGCGCGGCCCCGGCCCTGGCCGCGCCGGCCTGCCCCCTGGGCACCTCGTGTGGCCCCCGCGTTGCCCTTTCGCCTACTTAAAGCCTCCGTCGCGAAAACCCCCGAGAGCCACGATACGGAAAACCTTCCAGAGCCGCCGCCGAATCCCATCTCGGGGGATTCAGGAGATCGCCTCCGGCACCCTGCCGGAGGAGGATTCATCTCCGGAGGACTCTTCATCGCCATGATCGCCTCCGGAGTGATGAGTGAGTAGTTCACCCCTGGACCATGGGTCCATAGCAGTAGCTAGATGGTCGTCTTCTCCTTGTTGTGCTTCATTGTTGGATCTTGTGAGCTGCCTAACATGATCAAGATCATCTATATGTAATTCTATATGTTGTGTTTGTCGGGATCCGATGGATAGAGAGTACTATGATTATGGTGATTATCAATCTATTGTTTATGTGTTGTTTATGATCTTGCATGCTCTCCGTTACTAGTAGAGGCTCTGGCCAAGTTTTTACTCTTAACTCCAAGAGGGAGTATTTATGCTCGATAGTGGGTTCATGCCTTCATTGACACCTGGGACAGTGACAGAAAGTTCTAAGGTTGTGATGTGCTGTTGCCACTAGGGATAAAACATTGATTCTATGTCTAAGGATGTAGTTGTCGATTACATTACGCACCATACTTAATGCAATTGTCTGTTGCTTAGCAACTTAATACTGAATGGGGTTCGGATGATAACCTGAAGGTGGACTTTTTAGGCATAGATGCAGTTGGATGGCGGTCTATGTACTTTGTCGTAATGCCCAATTAAATCTCACTATATTTATCATATCATGTATATGCATTGTTATGCCTTTCTCTATTTGTCAATTGCCCGACTGTAATTTGTTCACCCAACATGCTTTTATCTTATGGGAGAGACACCTCTAGTGAACTGTGGACCCCGGTCCTATTCTTTACATAGCATACAATCTACTGCAATTGTGTTTTACTGTTTTCTTTGCAAACATCTTCCACTCGATACGTTTAATCCTTTGTTACAGCAAGCCGGTGAGATTGACAACCTCACTGTTTCGTTGGGGCAAAGTACTTGGGTTGTGTTGTGCAGGTTCCGCGTTGGCGCCGGAATCCCTGGTGTTGCGCCGCATCACATTTCGCGACCATCAACCTTCAACGTGCTTCTTGGCTCCTCCTGGTTCGATTCAACCTTGGTTTCTTTCTGAGGGAAAACTTGCCACTGTGCGCATCATACCTTCCTCTTGGGGTTCCCAACGGACGTGTACATCTACGCGCATCAAGCCTGTTTTCTGGCGCCGTTGCCGGGGAGATCAAGACACGCTGCAAGGGGAGTCTCCACTTCTCAATCTCTTTACTTTGTTTTTGTCTTGCTTTATTTTATTTACTACTTTGTTTGCTGCACCTAAACAAAATACAAAAAAATTAGTTGCTAGTTTTACTTTATTTACTGTCTTGCTCTCTATATCAAAAACACAAAAAAATTAGTTACTTGTCTTTACTTTATTTGCCTAGTTTACTTTTTGCTTATTGCATCATGTTTCCTTTTAATTTTACCACAAAAGACATACCGGTAGGACGTGGGTCCATAGTTGGGAGAAATAATATAGAAGAATTTTTCAATCATGTTAGTATTACTGAAGATTTTGAAGATAAACACTTGGTAGAACTTGCACCTACCTATGAAATTGCTGCTGCTGCTTTAGTTCGCATGTTGGAAACTAAATTTGTTAATCTCAATCCTATAATCCAACACATGTTTCTTACACTTGGTGATATGGAAGAAGGGGAAAAGAAAGATTTTGTTCTAGAAACTCTTCTTAGAGAATTTGGTGGTCTAGCAAGAGAGGCTAGAAAGGTTTTTGCTAAATTTAATATGCTAGGTTCTCATACCAATTTTATTGGTCTCCTTGAAAAAATGGACATGGATAGAATAAGGTACACTAATAACATTAATGATGGTGGGGAAATCAAAGCACCAATACCATGTAAACTCCTAGCTATGAATGATGCACTAGAAAATAACTATGCTTGGCTTGTTCCTGAAAATTTGTTCGATGAGAGTAGCAAGCCCAAGACTAATGAAAAGGGAGACGCTAAAACTTATGTATCCAATATACTATGCTTGGTTGAGAAAACTCCCAATACCCCTGGTTATGATGTTGATGCTTCTACTCTCGATAATACTTGATTTGCACTTTCTGCGCCTAGCTGAAAGGCGTTAAAGAAAAGCGCTTATGGGAGACAACCCATGTTTTTACTACAGCAATTTTTTGTTTTGTTGAGTCTTGGAAGTTGTTTACTACTGTAGCAACCTCTCCTTATCATGTTTTTGTGCCAAGTAAAGTTTCTATGTCAAAGTTGATGTTATATTTGGGATCGCTGCGCAGAAACAGCATTGCTGTCTGTCACGAATCTGGGCACAGTTCTCTGTAGAAAATTCGAAAAAATCTGCCAATTTACGAGCGTGATCCTCAGATATGTACGCAACTTTCATTAGTTTTGAGTTTTTCCATTTGAGCAAGTCTGGTGCCAGCTTTAAATTCGTCTTTACGGACTGTTCTGTTTTTGACAGATTCTGCCTTTTATTTCGCATTGCCTCTTTTGCTATGTTGGATTTATTTCTTTGATCCACTAATGTCCAGTAGCATTATGCAATGTCCAGAAGTGAAAATAATGATTGTGTCACCTCTGAATGTGTGAATTATTAATTGTGCACTAACCCTCTAATGAGTTTGCTTGAAGTTTGGTGTGAAGGAAGTTTTCAAGGGTCAAGAGAGGAGAATGATATACTATGATCAAGAGGAGTGAAAGCTCTAAGCTTGGGGATGCCCCCGTGGTTCACCCCTGCATATTTTAAGAAGACTCAAGCGTCTAAGCTTGGGGATGCCCAAGGCATCCCCTTCTTCATCGACAACATCATCAGGTTCCTCCCCTGAAACTATATTTTTATTCAATCACATCTTGTGTTCTTTACTTGGAGCGTCGGTTTGTTTTTGTTTGAATAAAATGGATCCTAGCATTCACTTTGTGGGAGAGAGACACGCTCCGCTGTTGCATATGGACAAATATGTCCTTAGGCTTTACTCATAATGTTCAAGGCGAAGTTTCTTCTTCGTTAAATTGTTATATGGTTGGAATTGGAAAATGCTACATGTAGTAATTCTAAAATGTCTTGGATAATGTGATACTTGGCAATTGTTGTGCTCATGTTTAAGCTCTTGCATCATATGCTTTGCACCCATTAATGAAGAAATACATAGAGCTTGCTAAAATTTGATTTGCATATTTGGTCTCTCTAAGGTCTAGATAATATCTAGTATTGAGTTTTGAACAACAAGGAAGACGGTGTAGAGTCTTATAATGTTTACAATATGTCTTTTATGTGAGTTTTGCTGCACCTGTTCATCCTTGAGTTTGCTTCAAATAACCTTGCTAGCCTAAACCTTGTATCGAGAGGGAATACTTCTCATGCATCCAAAATCCTTGAGCCAACTACTATGCCATTTGTGTCCACCATACCTACCTACTACATGGTATTTCTCCGCCATTCCAAAGTAAATTGCTTGAGTGCTACCTTTAAAATTCCATCATTCACCTTTGCAATATATAGCTCATGGGACAAAATAGCCTTAAAAACTATCGTAGTATTGAATATGTACTTATGCACTTTATATTTTATTAAGTTGCTTGTTGTGCGATAACCATGCTTCTGGGGAACGCCATCAACTATTGTTGAATATCATGTGAGTTGCTATGCATGTCCGTCTTGTCTGAAGGATCTATCATTTTAGTGGTTGGAGCATGCAAAATTGTTAGAGAAGAACATTGGGCCGCTAACTAAAGCCATGAATCATGGTGGAAGTTTCAGTTTTGGACATATATCCTCAATCTCATATGAGAATAATAATCATTGCTACATGCTTATGCATTTAAGAGGAGTCCATTATCTGTTGTCCATGTTGTCCCGGTATGGATGTCTAAGTTGAGAATAATCAAAAGCGAGAAATCCAAAATGCGAGCATTCTCCTTAGACCTTTGTACAGGCGGCATGGAGGTACCCCTTTGTGACACTTGGTTGAAACATGGCATGCAAAGATCCGGTAGTCCAAGCTAAGTAGGACGAGGTGCGGACACTATTAGTATACTATGCATGAGGCTTGCAACTTGTAAGATATAATTTACATAACTCATATGCTTTATTACTACCGTTGACAAAATTGTTTCATGTTTTCAAAATAAAAGCTCTAGCACAAATACAGCAATCGATGCTTTCCTCTTTGAAGGACCATTCTTTTACTTTTATGTTGAGTCAGTTTACCTATCTCCTTCCACCTTAAGAAGCAAACACTTGTGTGAACTGTGCATTGATTCCTACATACTTGCATATTGCACTTGTTATATTACTTTATGTTGACAATATCCATGAGATATACATGTTATAAGTTGAAAGCAACCGCTGAAACTTAATCTTCCTATGTGTTGCTTCAACACCTTTACTTTGATTTATTGCTTTATGAGTTAACTCTTATGCAAGACTTATTGATGCTTGTCTTGAAGTACTATTCATGAAAAGTCTTTGCTATATGATTCAGTTGTTTACTCATGTCATTACCTTTGTTTTGATCGCTGCATTCATTACATATGTTTACAAATAGTATGATCAAGATTATGATGGCATGTCACTTCAGAAATTATCTTTGTTATCGTTTTACCTGCTCGGGACGAGCAGAACTAAGCTTGGGGATGCTGATACGTCTCCAACGTATCGATAATTTCTTATGTTCCATGCTACTTTATTGATGATACCTACATGTTTTATGCACATTATATGTCGTATTTACGCATTTTCTGGAACTAACCTATTAACAAGATGCCGAAGAGCCGTTCTTTTCTGCTGTTTTGGTTTCAGAAATCCTAGTAAGGAAATATTCTCGGAATTGGACGAAACTTTCGCCCAGGGTCCTATTTTTGCACGAAGCTTCCAGAAGACCGAAGTGATAACGAAGTGGGGCCACGAGGCAGCCAGGGGATAGGGCGGCGCGGCCCCGGCCCGCGCCGGCCTGCCCCCTGGGCACCTCGTGTGGCCCCCGCGTTGCCCTTTCGCCTACTTAAAGCCTCCGTCGCGAAACCCCCAGTACCGAGAGCCACGATACGGAAAACCTTCCGAGACGCCGCCGCGAATCCCATCTCGGGGATTCAGGAGATCGCCTCCGGCACCCTGCCGGAGAGGGGATTCATCTCCCGGAGGACTCTTCATCGCCATGATCGCCTCCGGAGTGATGAGTGAGTATTTCACCCCTGGACCATGGGTCCATAGCAGTAGCTAGATGGTCGTCTTCTCCTTGTTGTGCTTCATTGTTGGATCTTGTGAGCTGCCTAACATGATCAAGATCATCTATATGTAATTCTATATGTTGTGTTTGTCGGGATCCGATGGATAGAGAGTACTATGATTATGGTGATTATCAATCTATTGTTTATGTGTTGTTTATGATCTTGCATGCTCTCCGTTACTAGTAGAGGCTCTGGCCAAGTTTTTACTCTTAACTCCAAGAGGGAGTATTTATGCTCGATAGTGGGTTCATGCCTTCATTGACACCTGGGACAGTGACAGAAAGTTCTAAGGTTGTGATGTGTTGTTGCCACTAGGGATAAAACATTGATTCTATGTCTAAGGATGTAGTTGTCGATTACATTACGCACCATACTTAATGCAATTGTCTGTTGCTTAGCAACTTAATACTGAATGGGGTTCGGATGATAACCTGAAGGTGGACTTTTTAGGCATAGATGCAGTTGGATGGCGGTCTATGTACTTTGTCGTAATGCCCAATTAAATCTCACTATATTTATCATATCATGTATATGCATTGTTATGCCTTTCTCTATTTGTCAATTGCCCGACTGTAATTTGTTCACCCAACATGCTTTTATCTTATGGGAGAGACACCTCTAGTGAACTGTGGACCCCGGTCCTATTCTTTACATAGCATACAATCTACTGCAATTGTGTTTACTGTTTTCTTTGCAAACATCTTCCACTCGATACGTTTAATCCTTTGTTACAGCAAGCCGGTGAGATTGACAACCTCACTGTTTCGTTGGGGCAAAGTACTTGGGTTGTGTTGTGCAGGTTCCGCGTTGGCGCCGGAATCCCTGGTGTTGCGCCGCATCACATTTCGCGACCATCAACCTTCAACGTGCTTCTTGGCTCCTCCTGGTTCGACCCCAAATTTTCTTGAAGCTGCCCGGCGGGACGCATTGGCGCGTCAAGAAACCCCCGAATTGTAGCGGGGAAATGAAACATTTCACAAAAATTCGAAATTCAAGCACACCGCCACGCGCCAAGCACGCGGCTGTTCCTTCCTCTTCCTCGGTTCCTCCTCCCCTATCCGAAAAAACCCCAAATCCCAAGCTCAAACAAAAAAAAAAAAAAAACAAATCCCCTGGCCGCCATGCATGTCCTCGTTAACCCGCTGGAGATCGTTCCCGGACGATGCGGACCACCCGCCCTGAGATCCAGAATTCCGTCCACCTCGAGGCACTGCGTGCTGTCTCGCAGCAGCGGCTTGAGGGCGCTGAAGAGGAAGTTCCGCCGGAAAGTGCTCATGGCAACCGTGCAAGCTCACCGGCGTGCTGTATCCCGAGAGGAACTGGTCAAAGCTTTGCTATTCGCCACACAAAAAAAATTGCGGGCCAAGATCTGGTCAAAGCTTCGTCGATGGCTTGCCGCGAGAGGCTTGGAGTCCAGAGTCAATAAACTAGCTGCTCGAGGACTTGGGCGGTTTACACGGATTCATATTAACTGACTCAAGTTTGTTAGTCTAGTTAACAAATGCATCTAGATACATCCATATCTAGACAGAATTGAGTCAATTAATATGAATCAGAGGGGAGTACCTGAAAGTGTTTCATGCTACCAACTAATGCGCTGGCAGGAATCGCTGTAGAAGTAATTGTGCTACTACTCATACGATGAACTGATTGTGTGGGTGTCGAATTTTGCAACGCGATCATCCACTGAATGCTTAATCTAGCGCCAAAGGCGTACAAATCATAACATACTACAGCACCAGAACATAAGAGTACGAATCATAAAGTAGCTCAACATTTTGCATCAGGGCTGGGTGGTCCTGAGACTACCGGGACGCCCCTGATGATCTCCGGGTGTGCATCCTCTTCAACGCAAAGCTGTGTACTCGGTCCACGGCCTCCTTCTGTAGGCTGGATAATCTCAGGTGCAGGACCTTCGTCTATGAGAGGCTCGTCATCAGTACCATCCACAGGTGCATCAGGGCTGGGTGGTCTTGAGACTACCCGGACGCCCGTGATGATCTCCGGGCGTGCATCCACTTCAACGCAAAGCTGTGTACTCGGTCCACGGCCTCCTTCTGTAGACTGGATAATCTCAGGTGCAGGACCTTCGTCTATGAAAGGCTCGTCATCAGTACCATCCACAGGTGCATCAAACTGAGATTCATCTTCAAATCTCCCATCAAACTGAGAGACCTCTTTAACTCTATGCTTCTGCAATTAGTACATCAACCGATTAGACAAACATCTAAGGGATGCAACCTGAACAAATGCCGTTTTACATATTTACCTTCTCATCTGGCACAGCACATGTCCCAGAGCTGAAACCCGTTTCCTGAAGCAAGCGCTTTTTCTCTCCTTCCCGTCCATCCATCTGCAACAAGTTAAATTTGAGTACAGAACCTTGCACAGCAATGCAAACTATTGATTGAAACAGCGGCAGCATCAATATAAATAATTAACTACATATGCCAGCACACATACAGTGTGAGCAAGATCTGCTTCTCCTGCTAAAGGATCATTATATGGTTCACCATGCTAAACCCGCCTAACATATGTGCGGTCCATCCCAAAAATGTGTAAATGATCTGCCACTACAGGGTGAGGCCTCTTCTCACCATTCATACATGTGCAGCGCGGGCAATACACGTCCAGGTTGTGACCATCATGAGCTCTAATAAACCCCATAAAGGGTTGAACACCATTTATATATGAAGGGGAACATAAGTGTCCATGCAGTATCCAAGTTCTGTCCATCTGTTTAATTATGAGATACAGTGGTTGGTGATTAATTTAAGGCGAAGTAGGAAATGTATATCCATCGAGTACAAAACTATACTACATGATTATGCATTTCAGCAATCATGTCGAGTACAAAACAAAAAATGCCCATCGACATTTTAGCAAACAGATCGTGTACAAAACTCTGCCATGGCATTTCAGCAAATTAACGGATCGAGTGCAGAACTGACTCTATATGCCCACGCAAATGAACAAATTGATCGATGACAAATCGAGCGGAAAACTATAAAGTGCCAATTAGTTCGAGCATACTGACGAATTTTTTTAGCAGCATCAAGAAAATATAAATCGTTAGGCTGTCTTGCCCGATACATGATTGAGCTAGAGATAGCAGCCCTACCGTGGATCAACTTGACCGCCGGTGCGTCTCGAGAAGAACGACGGGGAGGGGAAGCTTCTTCTTCGCACGGACGGGACGGGGAGGGGAAGCTCTTCGCACGGACGGGGATAAGTTGTGTACGGGTGGGTGGGGGGTCATGCGGCCGGGCCGCCGGGGTGATAATTAAGGTCGGTAGGTGGCGTTTAATGGAGTTGCGTGTGTAATTTGCCGTGCACAAGGTTGAGGAATAGGCGGTTCCCTTTGCCGCGCGCACAATTCAAACTATCCCGCCCATGTAGTTTAAATTCGCCATATTTTCGTTAAATCGACATAAAGTCATGTGAGTGGGGGAAAATTAGCAAAGTTGCTTGAAAAATAGTAAAACTCTGGAATTATCCTTTAAATATGCTCTACTTCGTGTGAAAATCGGGGTGTGGAAGCATGTTGAGCTGTTTTATTTGTACTTTCTTCATTAAAACTCCCATTTTATGCACTTTGGATGGAAAGAAATCATTTGTACATAAATTTTGACAACGCCATTTGCAAACACTAATTGTTTACATGCCAAGATGCACCCATCCACCAAATATATATGTGGCAAAAGTTTATCACAATCTAGCAGATATGCATAATTAGTGAGGGACCCCTTTTGATTTTGTGCAATTTCCACTAATTAGGTAGAGATCGAGAAGGGTTAATTAATTAGGCCATGTTAGGGGTTATGTGTTTTAGATTAGGTTGTGTGGATTCAAATACAACTTCTTTATTTGTGTGCTATGATTAATCAAAACTAGATCGATCGACTGCGCACACATTATTAGAGGCGCATGCCTTTGCGCACAAAGTGCATGTGTGTGTTGTTGGCCACCAACGAGAGAGAGAGAGAGAGAGAGAGAGAGAGAGAGAGAGAAAGAGAGAGAGGTAGAGAGAGCTACATACGAGAGAGCGATTGAAATCCCCAAATTAAACACATATATATGCATGGCACATTTAATTTAATTAGAGGACCGCGAGGCACCCCTGGCCTGCTTGATGCACAATTAAGTGTCATTGGCCTATATATAGGGTTTAATTAGGGTTTAGGGTTTAGGGTTAGGAGGTTAGGGTTTAGGGTTTAATGTTTATGGTGTTTAGGGTTTAGGGATTAGGGATTAGGGTTTATTTAGGGTTTAAGGTTTAGGGATCATCGATCGAGTGCGCACACACACATTATTAGAGGCACACGCGCCTTTGCGCATAAAGTGCATGCGTATATGTGTGTGTTTTTTGGCCACCAACGACATATAGATGATCGAGAGAGAGAGATTGAAATCCCCCAAGAATATGTTCAAATATATATTAAAATATATGCACGAATGCATGCATGGTAGGCCATGCATGCACACTAATTATATATATATTATGAGGAAACTTAATCAAATGTGTTTTCATTCGAGAGAACTTGTCAAAATTCAAGTTAATTAATTTATCATCGATAATTATATAATTAATTAATGAATCTCAGGGAGATGTTATACAACATATGATCGATATAGGCCATGTATATATTAATTGGTTTTAATCTACCGTTTAATTTGCTAGCTAGCTGCATGCTATATATAGAGCATGTTTTTATTAGATCGGGTTATAGCTAGTATAGTTTAGGGTTATGTGTTTTAATTAACTAGGGTTTGATTAGCTAGGGGTTAGTTATATATATATGGTTTAGGGTTAATGCATGGCACATTTAATTTAACTAGAGGACCGCGAGGCACCCCTGGCCTGCTTGATGCACAATTAAGTGTCGTTGGCCTATATATATAGGGTTTAATTAGGGTTTAGGGTTAGCTAGCTGGGTTTAGGGTTTAGTGTTTTGGGTGTTTAGCTAGGGTCTAGGGTTTAGGGTTTAGTGTTTACTGTGTTTAGAGGGTCTAGGGTTTAGTGTTTAGGGTGTTTAGGGTCTAGGGTTTAGGGTCTAGTGTTTAGGGTCTATGGTTTAGGGTTTAATTAGTGTTTAGGGTGTTTAGGGTTTAGGGTTTAGTGTTTACGGTGTTTAGGGTCTAGGGTTTAGGGTTTAGTGTTTAGGGTCTAGGGTTTAGGGTTTAATTAGTGTTTAGGGTGTTTAGGGTTTAGGGTTTAATGTTTACGGTGTTTAGGGTCTAGGGTTTAGGGTTTAGTGTTTAGGGTGTTTAGGGTCTAGGGTTTAGTGTGTTTAGGGTGTTTAGGGTTTAGGGATTAGGGATTAGGGTTTTAGGGTTGTTTAAGGTTTAGGGATCATCGATCGAGTGCGCACACACATTATTAGAGGCACCCCGCGCCTTTGCGCATAAAGTGCATGCGTATATATATGTGTATTTTTTTGCCACCAACAACGATATATAGATGATCGAGAGAGAGAGATTGAAATCCCCAAGAATATGCATGTTCAAATATATATATATCAAAATATATGCACGAATGCATGGTAGGCCATGCATGCACACTAATTATATATATATTATGAGCTAGGCAACTTGATCAAATGTGTTTTCATACGAGAGAACTTGTCAAAATTCAAGTTAATTAATTTATCATCGATAATTATATATATAATTAATTAATGAATCACAGGGAGATCGATAATTAATTTAGGGTTTTAGGGTTGTACGTTTAAGGTTTAGGGATCATCGATCGAGTGCGCACACACATTATTAGAGGCACCCGCGTCTTTACGCATAAAGTGCATGCGTATATATGTGTGTGTTTTTTGCCACCAACGTTATATATAGATGATCGCGAGAGAGAGAGAGATTGAAATCCCCAAGAATATGTTCAAATATACATTAAAATATATGCACGAATGCATGGTAGGCCATGCATGCACACTAAAATTATATATATATTATGAGGCAACTTAATCAAATGTGTTTTCATTCGAGAGAACTTGTCAAAATTAAAGTTAATTAATTTATCAAGATAATTATATAATTAATTAATGAATCTGAGGGATATGTTATACAACATGATCGATATAATAGGCCATGTATATTTTAATTGGTGTTAATCTACGGTTTGCTAGCTAGCTGTTATATATATAGAGCATGCTTTTATTAGATCGGGTTATATCTAGTATAGTTTAGGGTTATGTGTTTTAATTAAGTAGGGTTGATTAGCTAGGGTTAGTTACATATATATGGTTTAGGGTTAATGCATGTCACATTTAATTTAATTAGAGGACCGCGAGGCACCCCTGGCCTGCTCGATGCACACAATTAAGTGTCGTTGGCCTATACATAGGGTTTAATTAGGGTTTAGGGTTAGCTAGGGTTTAGGGTTAGGGTTAGGGTTTAGGGTCTAGGGTTTAGGGTTTAGTGTTTAGGGTGTTTAGGGTTTAGGGATTAGGGATTTAAGGTTTTAGGGTTGTTTAAGGTTTAGGGATCATCGATCGAGTGCGCACACACATTATTAGAGGCACCCGCGCCTTTACGCATAAATTGCATGCGTATATATATATGTGTGTGTTTTTTGGCCACCAACGATATATTGATGATCGAGAGAGAGATTGAAATCCCTAAGAATATGTTCAAATATACATTAAAATATATGCACGAATGCATGGTAGGCCATGCATGTACACTAATTAATTATATATATATTATGAGGCAACTTAATCAAATGTGTTTTCATTCGAGAGAACTTGTCAAAATTCAAGTTAATTAATTTATCACGATAATTATATAATTAATTAATGAATCTGAGGGATATGTTATACAACATGATCGATATATATAGGCCATGTATATTTTAATTGGTGTTAATCTACGGTTTGCTAGCTAGCTGCTATATATAGAGCATGTTTTTATTAGATCGGGTTATATCTAGTATAGTTTAGGGTTATGTGTTTTAATTAAGTAGGGTTAATTAGCTAGGGTTAGTTACATATATATGGTTTAGGGTTAATGCATGGCACAATTAATTTAATTAGAGGACCGCGAGGCACCCCTGGGCTGCTCGATGCACAATTAAGTGACGTTGGCCTATACATAGGGTTTAATTAGGGTTTAGGGTTAGCTAGGGTAGAGGGTTAGGGTTAGGGTTTAGGGTTTAGGGTTTAGTGTTTAGGGTGTTTAGGGTTTAGGGATTAGGGATTTAGGGGTTTTAGGGTTGTTTAAGGTTTAGGGATCATCGATCGAGTGCGCACACACATTATTAGAGGCACCCGCGCCTTTACGCATCAAGTGCATGCGTATATATGTGTGTTTTTTGGGCCACCAACGATATATAGATGATCGAGAGAGAGAGAGATTGAAATCCCCAAGAATATGTTCAAATATACATTAAAATATATGCACGAATGCATTGTAGGCCATGCATGCACACTAATTATATATATATATATTATGAGGCAACTTAATCAAATGTGTTTTCATTCGAGAGAACTTGTCAAAGTTCAAGTTAATTAATTTATCACGATAATTATATAATTAATTAATGAATCTCAGGGATATGTTATACAACATGATCGATATAGGCCATGTATATTTTAATTGGTGTTAATCTACGGTTTGCTAGCTAGCTGCTATATATAGAGCATGTTTTTATTAGATCGGGTTATAGCTAGCTAGTATAGTTTAGGGTTATGTGTTTTAATTAAGTAGGGTTGATTAGCTAGGGTTAGTTACATATATATGGTTTAGGGTTAATGCATGGCACATTTAATTTTATTAGAGGATCACGAGGCACCCATGACCCGCTCGATCGATGCACAATTAAGTGTCGTTGGCCTATACATAGGGTTTAATTGGGGTTTAGGATTAGCTAGGGTTTAGGGTTAGGGTTAGGGTTAGGGTTAGGGTACGTTTAGGGTCTAGGGTTTAGGGTTTAGTGTTTAGGGTGTTTAGGGTTTAGGGATTAGGGATTTAAGGTTTTAGGGTTGTTTAAGGTTTAGGGATCATCGATCGAGTGCGCACACACATTATTAGAGGCACCCGCGCCTTTACGCATAAATTGCATGCATATATATGTGTGTTTTTTGGGCCACCAACGATATATAGATGATCGAGAGAGAGAGAGATTGAAATCCCCAAGAATATGTTCAAATATACATTAAAATATATGCACGAATGCATTGTAGGCCATGCATGCACACTAATTATATATATATTATGAGGCAACTTAATCAAATGTGTTTTCATTCGAGAGAACTTGTCAAAGTTCAAGTTAATTAATTTATCACGATAATTATATAATTAATTAATGAATCTCAGGGATATGTTATACAACATGATCGATATAGGCCATGTATATTTTAATTGGTGTTAATCTACGGTTTGCTAGCTAGCTGCTATATATAGAGCATGTTTTTATTAGATCGGGTTATAGCTAGCTAGTATAGTTTAGGGTTATGTGTTTTAATTAAGTAGGGTTGATTAGCTAGGGTTAGTTACATATATATGGTTTAGGGTTAATGCATGGCACATTTAATTTTATTAGAGGATCACGAGGCACCCATGACCCACTCGATCGATGCACAATTAAGTGTCGTTGGCCTATACATAGGGTTTAATTGGGGTTTAGGATTAGCTAGGGTTTAGGGTTAGGGTTAGGGTTAGGGTTAGGGTACGTTTAGGGTCTAGGGTTTAGGGTTTAGTGTTTAGGGTGTTTAGGGTTTAGGGATTAGGGATTTAAGGTTTTAGGGTTGTTTAAGGTTTAGGGATCATCGATCGAGTGCGCACACACATTATTAGAGGCACCCGCGCCTTTACGCATAAATTGCATGCATATATATATGTGTGTTTTTTGGCCACCAACGATATATAGATGATCGAGAGAGAGAGATTGAAATCCCCAAGAATATGTTCAAATATACATTAAAATATATGCACGAATGCATGGTAGGCCATGCATGCACACTAATTATATATATATTATGAGGCAACTTAATCAAATGTGTTTTCATTCGAGAGAACTTGTCAAAATTAAAGTTAATTAATTTATCACGATAATTATATAATTAATTAATGAATCTCAGGGATATGTTATACAACATGATCGATATAGGCCATGTATATATTAATTGGTGTTAATCTACGGTTTGCTAGCTAGCTGCTATATATAGAGCATGTTTTTATTAGATCGGGTTATAGCTAGTATAGTTTAGGGTTATGTGTTTTCATTAAGTAGGGTTGATTAGCTATGGTTAGTTACATATATATGGTTTAGGGTTAATGCATGGCACATTTAATTTAATTAGAGGACCGCGAGGCACCCCTGGCCTGCTTGATGCACAATTAAGTGTCGTTGGCCTATATATAGGGTTTAATTAGGGTTTAGGGTTAGGGTTAGGGTTTAGGGTCTAGGGTTTAGTGTTTAGGGTGTTTAGGGTTTAGGGATTAGGGATTAGGGTTTCAGGGTTGTATAAGGTTTAGGGATCATCGATCGAGTGCGCACACACATTATTAGAGGCACCCGCGCCTTTGCGCATAAAGTGCATGCGTATAGTTTAGGGTTATTTGTTTTAATTAAGTAGGGTTTGATCAGCTAGGGTTAGTTACATATATATGGTTTAGGGTTAATGCATGGCACATTACATATAGTTTAAATCTCAAGAATGTTTATACATGATAGGCCATATGTGCAAAGGAATTTTTTTCCCCGTGAACTTGTCAAAATTCAAGTTTATCAGTGCCAATGGAAACTAGTCCAAAAAATTACATAGAGGACCAAAAGTACTAGACAATAACTAATAGAACCTGCAACTTTACAAAAAGGACCCCAAAACATATAGAAGAAAATCAATCGAGTCCTTCTCGACCGCACATCAGATCTCTGCTCCGCATCCTTTCCAGCAACTCCGTCGCCGGGGACGCACCACTTGGGACGGTGTCGCCGGTAGTCGCCAGGACGAAGGAGAAGAAGGGCCTCAGCAACGGCATATTGGCTCTGAGAAGGGCCGCTGAAAGTCCAAGATGTGCACGGGCAAGACGGATGACGCCGTCGTATGCCCCGAGCTTGTGAACTTTAGCAGCTTGACTTCCCCATTGGCCAGATCTGAAGCACTGACCAAAGCAAGCCTCACCGTTAGCGCCATCACATTGATGGCACCAGATCGGGGTTTGGCCGGCAAGATCCGCCAGATTCACCATAGGCCAGATCTGAAGCCGATGACGAGATCCCCGACTCCATTGCGCCATTCTGCTCATGGGAAACACTGGATCTAAGCTTACAACAACACTAACTCCCTCGGATCCAAATTAGCTGACTCAACTTTGCTTATCTAAATATGGATGTATCCACACATGTTTTTACTCTAGATACATACACGTCTAAGGAAAGTTGAATCAATTAATTTAGTTCGGAGGGTGTACAATATACAGAGAGAAGTCGGCCTCGTCTCCGGCCGGCGAGGCCGCCGGAGAGAAGGGGGAGAGGAGCCGGGGGAGTGGGAGAGACTCGAGAGAGAAAGAGAAGAGGAAGAAATGAGAGCTCCCTGGGGAAGAACATTATTTTTGTCGTTCTGCTCGTAGCTTGAAACTGAAAATTTCGGCCGCGCGCCAAATCATCCCGCCGCATCCATTCGAAAATCCCGTGACCAGTTTTACCCTTTTAACCCTGGTCCGGAAGCTACAACCCACCGACCATGGAGGGCTCATTCGGTAACAATGAAATATCTTGCCTAGATCCCGAACCCTCCCCACAGGCCCACACCCACCCACCAACCATTCGCCCCATTAGCTCAAAAATACTCTCACACGCCAAAGCTCTGACTCTCTACAGTACTAGATCTGCTTCGCCGCCGGCATACTCCTCCACAGCGTAGCCTTGATCGTGTTGGCTGTCCACCCACCTGATCCGCTCCCCCGCCGCCCTCGTCACCGACGGATCTGCTTCACCGCCGACCTCGCCACCGACGGATCTGCTTCACCGCCGACCTCGCCACCGACTACCTCGCCGCAGCGGCTGTATCAACTTCACCGAATACCTTGCCAGCCAACCAGATCTGCTTCACTAACGCCCGCTTCTACTGAAACATGGTCGATTCATCGTCTCCCGCGTTCGCCGCCGCTGGAATGCAAGTTGCCGCCCCCGTCCACCCCGCCGCAGCTTGGTTAGTACGCTGGCCCGTTAGATCGCGGTGTTTCTTTAGCCATGTTTTGTGTAGTTATTTGCAGATCTCATATGCCGTTAACTTTCTTGATGTGTTGCTTCGCATGAAGTTTGTTTAAATATTGTACAGTACAAAAGCATTATCCGGTCGCTACCATCCTGTTCATTCTACTGACACCTGTGTGCATCCACATATTTATAGCCTTGTACCCATTCATTTGCTGCCAACTGTTTTTGTACTGCATGCTATTGTCGCACTGCTTTTATAGTCGTGCTATGGGCATTTCCAATCTGCTTGTTCTTATACCACGTCATTAGCTCACCGCTAGCTGTTTTCTCGTGTCTGCTATTCTCACACTGCTTTTATAATCATGCTATGTGCATTTCCAATCTGCTTGCTCTTATACCTCGTCTTTAGCTTATATAGTTATTGCTGCGTGCATGTCTGGTCTTTGTATTATCGTAGACTGACTTGTCAATGTTATTTTTCCTAGGGATTGATCATGCGAACCACTTATTAGAACATCCAACATTAACAGCGGGGACGCTAGGTAAGGTTGGAATCTGAGTTCGTGGTTGGTAATTTTGGCAGTTTACTTCCGTTATTATCTATAACCTATATGCATTGTTCCTTATGCAAGAGATTAACACTTGGAACCCTGCCATAGCAATGCCATTCATGCTTTACTATGTTTCTGCCTATTTGATATGCTTGTCTTGGAGAAACTTCGAGGGTGATTTGAACCTGACATTTGGTCATTCTTAATGCCAGTTTACTTTATGTGTAAAACCTTGGCATTACCCTACTCTAAATCTGAATGTCTGAAATTCGTATCTCATGCAAAGCAACATCTAGTTGGTTTTAATCTGATATCTGGTAAATATTGGCTTATTCATTTGGCAGCTCAAGTTTTTTGTTATTTGAAACCAGCTGACTTGGTCTTAAATGTGATATCTAAACACAGATTAAGGACAATGGAGCAGGAGGATTAGCATTTCACTTGATGGCTGAACCTAAAATGATAGGCATGTTGACCACGACTAGTGCACGCAAGAGAAGGACCTGCAGTGAGCCAGTATGTGCTTAGTACATGCATCTTATCTTATCTTGTGCTTATTTCTGCTACATGCTGTTATCTGATCTCTACATTGCGTAATACATGTTTGAATAGTTAATTGTTGTAACTATGTTTACAATGTTACCAGAATGCAGTTTTAATGAAGCAGTCATCATTAGAAGATAGTCGCCAAAAAAGGATCTGTAGCGACCCTGTGCAACATTATGATGTAAGTTTGTGCTTAGTACAAGTTCCATACATGTCTTATTTATGCAACTTGTTATTATCTTATATCTACATTGCATAATAAATGTTTGCATAGTTCATCGTTTAACTCTTTTTGCATTATTATCAGAATGCAGTTGTGATGAAGCAATCTTCATTACCAGTGAGGCCCACAAAAAGTTCTGATCTTTCTTCTGATGCATCTTCTCATAGCCGTCAACCTAGACCATTTCTTTCATCAGACAGTAAATATCTCAAGGCTGTACTTTATAAAAGACATGGTATTGCTGCTTTAAGATCTGTAGCTGATATGTTGACAAAGAGTACACAAGATTCAATCAAGGCGATTGCCAAATGTCAACGTGTTATTGATGATGCTAATAGAAGTCCTCAATGATTCTATGTAATTTTTTTATTTGGGCACATTAATTGCCTTGTAATTTTCCTATTTGTTTTATTTGTGTATGTACTTGTGTGTATCATTGAAATCAGATTTTAGGCTCATGAAATTTAATGCAAGTTGACTAGTCAAACAAGTAGGGCCCTACAACAGATTGGGCCGGCCCACTTACAGTAGTGTGGGACCCACTTTCATTTTGGGCCGGCCCACTTCTTTAGTAGGCCGGCCCGGTTACACGATAATGGGCTCCACATGCTTATTGGGCCGGCCCACTTGCTCTATGGTGGTCCCACATGGTAAATGGGCCGGCCCTTTAATAGGAAGGTGGGACCCACCTGTGTTTTTGGCCCGGCCCACTATCTTGTTGGGCCGGCCCACTTTCTATATGGTGGACCCCACACACCAAATGGGCCGGCCCTTTAATAGGAAGGTGGGACCCTGATACGTCTCCAACGTATCGATAATTTCTTATGTTCCATGCTACTTTATTGATGATACCTACATGTTTTATGCACATTATATGTCATATTTATGCATTTTCTGGAACTAACCTATTAACAAGATGCCGAAGGCCAGTTGCTGTTTTCTGCTGTTTTTGGTTTCAGAAATCCTAGTAAAGAAATATTCTCGGAATTGGACGAAACTTTCGCCCAGGGTCCTATTTTTGCACGAAGCTTCCAGAAGACCGAAGAGATAACGAAGTGGGGCCACGAGGTGGCCGAGGCTAGGCCGGCGCGGCCCAGGCCCTGGCCGCGCCGACCTACCCCCTGGGCCCCTCGTGTGGCCCCTCGCGTTGACCCTCCGCCTACTTAAAGCCTCCGTCGCGAAACCCCCAGTCCCGAGAGCCACGATACGGAAAACCTTCCAGAGACGCCGCCGCCGAATCCCATCTCGGGGGATTCAGGAGATCGCCTCCGGCACCCTGCCGGAGAGGGGATTCATCTCCCGGAGGACTCTACACCGCCATGGTCGCCTCCGGAGTGATGAGTGAGTAGTTCACCCCTGGACCATGGGTCCATAGCAGTAGCTAGATGGTCGTCTTCTCCTTGTTGTGCTTCATTGTTGGATCTTGTGAGCTGCCTAACATGATCAAGATCATCTATATGTAATTCTATATGTTGTGTTTGTCGGGATCCGATGGATAGAGAGTACTATGATTATGGTGATTATCAATCTATTGTTTATGTGTTGTTTATGATCTTGCATGCTCTCCATTATTAGTAGAGGCTCTGGCCAAGTTTTTACTTTAACTCCAAGAGGGAGTATTTATGCTCGATAGTGGGTTCATGCCTCCATTGAATCTGGGACAGTGACAGAAAGTTCTAAGGTTGTGGATGTGCTGTTGCCACTAGGGATAAAACATTGATGCTATGTCTAAGGATGTAGTTGTTGATTACATTACGCACCATACTTAATGCAATTGTCTGTTGCTTTGCAACTTAATACTGGAGGGGTTCGGATGATAACCTGAAGGTGGACTTTTTAGGCATAGATGCAGTTGGATGGCGGTCTATGTACTTTGTCGTAATGCCCAATTAAATCTCACTATATTTATCATGTCATGTATATGCATTGTTATGCCTTTCTCTATTTGTCAATTGCCCGACTGTAATTTGTTCACCCAACATGCTTTTATCTTATGGGAGAGACACCTCTAGTGAACTGTGGACCCCGGTCCTATTCTTTACATAGCATACAATCTACTGCAATTGTGTTTACTGTTTTCTTTGCAAACATCTTCCACTCGATACGTTTAATCCTTTGTTACAGCAAGCCGGTGAGATTGACAACCTCACTGTTTCGTTGGGGCAAAGTACTTTGGTTTTGTTGTGCAGATTCCACGTTGGCGCCGGAATCCCTGGTGTTGCGCCGCATCACATTTCGCGACCATCAACCTTCAACGTGCTTCTTGGCTCCCTGGTTCGATTAAACCTTGGTTTCTTTCTGAGGGAAAACTTGCCTGTGCGCATCATACCTTCCTCTTGGGGTTCCCAACGGACGTGTACATCTACGCGCATCAAGCACTTTTTCTGGCGCCGTTGCCGGGGAGATCAAGACACGCTGCAAGGGGAGTCTCCACTTCTCAATCTCTTTACTTTGTTTTTGTCTTGCTTTATTTTATTTACTACTTTGTTTGCTGCACCTAAACAAAACACAAAAAAAATTAGTTGCTAGTTTTACTTTATTTATTGTCTTGCTCTCTATATCAAAAACACAAAAAAATTAGTTACTTGCATTTACTTTATCTAGTTTGTTTTATTTACTGTTGCTAAAATGAATACTCCTGAAAATACTAAATTGTGTGACTTCACAAATGCAAATAATAATGATTTCCTATGCACACCTATTGCTCCACCTGCTACTACAGCAGAATTCTTTGAAATTAAACCTGCTTTACTAAATCTTGTCATGAGAGATCAATTTTCTGGTGTTAGTTCTGATGATGCTGCTGCCCATCTCAATAATTTTGTTGAACTTTGTGAAATGCAAAAGTATAAAGATGTAGATGGTGATATTATTAAATTGAAAGTGTTTCCTTTCTCATTAAGAGGAAGAGCTAAAGATTGGTTGCTATCTTTGCCTAAGAATAGTATTGATTCATGGACTAAATGCAAGGATGCTTTTATTGGTAGATATTATCCTCCCGCTAAAATTATTTCTTTGAGAAGTAGCATAATGAATTTTAAACAATTAGATACTGAACATGTTGCTCAAGCATGGGAGAGAATGAAAACTTTGGTAAAGAATTGCCCAACCCATGGACTGACTACTTGGATGATCATCCAAACCTTCTATGCAGGACTAAATTTTTCTTTGCGGAATTTATTGGATTCAGCTGCTGGAGGTACCTTTATGTCCATCACATTGGGGGCGGCTACAAAACTTCTTGATGATATGATGATAAATTACTCTGAATGGCACACGGAAAGAGCTCCACAAGGTAAGAAGGTAAATTCTGTTGAAGAAACCTCTTCCTTGAGTGATAAGATTGATGTGATTATGTCTATGCTTGTGAATGGTAGATCTAATGTTGATCCAAATAATGTTCCTTTAGCTTCATTGGTTGCTCAAGAAGAAAATGTTGATGTGAATTTCATTAAAAATAATAATTTCAACAACAATGCTTATAGGAACAATTCTGGTAATAACTATAGGCCATATCCTGCTAGTGGTAATGATTATGGTAGATATGAGGAAAGGATGCTAGGAATTGAAAGATCCACTAAAAACTTTATGCAATCACAATATGAGCAAAATCAATTGTTTACTAAAACTATGAATGAACAATCTACCTTGTTGAAAAATATAGGAAATCAACTTGAAAACTTGAATAGGGAGATTTCTGGTCTGCAAACTAAAATTTCAAATGCTGAAACCCGAATCTCATACATGTCTGCATCACAATCTTCTTTAATTAATAAAATGGCTGCTAAACCTGATGATATTGATAATAAGATTACTACTACAGCAAATTCCATCCAAGTTAGAATTAATGAGAATATAAGATTAATGGCTGAACTGCGTGCTAGGTGGGATAGAGAAGAAAATGAAAAACTAGCTAAAGAGAATAATGTAGCTAAAGTTTGGACTATTACCACCACTAGTAATGCTAATTCTTCACATGTTGCTGCACCTCCTACTATCAATGGTAAAATAATTGGTGTTGGCAATGTTTCTACTCCTAGTGCAAAGCGTACAAAACTGCCTGAAATTGCTAAAACTGCTGAAACTGCTTGTGATAAAACTGCTGAAATTTTTTCCAACCTTGGGAACAATGATCCCATTGCTGTAGCTCATAATGATTTAGATTTTGATGATTGCCACATCTCTGAAGTTATAAAGTTCTTACAAAAACTTGCTAAAAGTCCTAATGCTAGTGCTATAAATTTAGCCTTTACAAAACATATTACAAATGCTCTCATAAAAGCTAGAGAAGAGAAACTAAAACTTGAAACTTCTATTCCTAGAAAGTTAGAAGATGGTTGGGAGCCCATCATTAAAATGAAATTCAATGACTTTGAATGTAATGCTTTATGTGATCTTGGTGCAAGTATTTCTGTTATGCCTAAAAAGATTTATGATATGCTTGACTTGCCACCATTGAAGAATTGTTATTTGGATGTTAATCTTGCCGATAATGTTAAAAAGAAACCTTTGGGGAGGATTGATAATGTGCATATTACGGTTAACAATAACCTTGTCCCCGTTGATTTTGTTGTCTTGGATATCGAATGCAATGCATCTTGTCCAATTGTGTTGGGAAGACCTTTTCTTCGAACTGTTGGTGCTGTTATTGATATGAGGGAAGGTAATATTAAATATCAATTTCCTCTCAAGAAAGGTATGGAACACTTCCCTAGAAAGAGAATGAAGTTGCCTTTTGATTCTATTATTAGAACAAGCTATGATGTTGATGCTTCTACTCTCGATGTTACTTGATTTGCACTTTCTGCGCCTAGCTGAAAGGCGTTAAAGAAAAGCGCTTATGGGAGACAACCCATGTTTTTACCTACAGCAATTTTTTGTTTTATTGAGTCTTGGAAGTTGTTTACTACTGTAGCAACCTCTCCTTATCATGTTTTTGTGCCAAGTAAAGTTTCTATGTCAAAGTTGATGTTATATTTGGGATTGCTGCGCAGAAACAGCATTGCTGTCTGTCACGAATCTGGGCACAATTCTCTGTAGAAAATTCGAAAAAATCTGCCAATTTACGAGCGTGATCCTCAGATATGTACGCAACTTTCATTAGTTTTGAGTTTTTCCATTTGAGCAAGTCTGGTGCCATCTCTAAATTCGTCTTTACGGACTGTTCTGTTTTTGACAGATTCTGCCTTTTATTTCGCATTGCCTCTTTTGCTATGTTGGATTTATTTCTTTGATCCACTAATGTCCAGTAGCATTATGCAATGTCCAGAAGTGAAAATAATGATTGTGTCACCTCTGAATGTGTGAATTATTAATTGTGCACTAACCCTCTAATGAGTTTGCTTGAAGTTTGGTGTGAAGGAAGTTTTCAAGGGTCAAGAGAGGAGAATGATATACTATGATCAAGAGGAGTGAAAGCTCTAAGCTTGGGGATGCCCCCGTGGTTCACCCCTGCATATTTTAAGAAGACTCAAGCGTCTAAGCTTGGGGATGCCCAAGGCATCCCCTTCTTCATCGACAACATCATCAGGTTCCTCCCCTGAAACTATATTTTTATTCAGTCACATCTTGTGTTCTTTACTTGGAGCGTCGGTTTGTTTTTGTTTTTGTTTTTGTTTGAATAAAATGGATCCTAGCATTCACTTTGTGGGAGAGAGACACGCTCCGCTGTTGCATATGGACACATGTGTCCTTAGGCTTTACTCATAATGTTCAAGGCGAAGTTTCTTCTTCGTTAAATTGTTATATGGTTGGAATTGGAAAATGCTACATGTAGTAATTCTAAAATGTCTTGGATAATGTGATACTTGGCAATTGTTGTGCTCATGTTTAAGCTCTTGCATCATATGCTTTGCACCCATTAATGAAGAAATACATAGAGCTTGCTAAAATTTGATTTGCATATTTGGTTTCTCTAAGGTCTAGATAATATCTAGTATTGAGTTTTGAACAACAAGGAAGACGGTGTAGAGTCTTATAATGTTTACAATATGTCTTTTATGTGAGTTTTGCTGCACTTGTTCATCCTTGAGTTTGCTTCAAATAACCTTGCTAGCCTAAACCTTGTATCGAGAGGGAATACTTCTCATGCATCCAAAATCCTTGAGCCAACTACTATGCCATTTGTGTCCACCATACCTACCTACTACATGGTATTTCTCCGCCATTCCAAAGTAAATTGCTTGAGTGCTACCTTTAAAATTCCATCATTCACCTTTGCAATATATAGCTCATGGGACAAAATAGCCTTAAAAACTATCGTAGTATTGAATATGTACTTATGCACTTTATCTTTTATTAAGTTGCTTGTTGTGCGATAACCATGCTTCTGGGGAACGCCATCAACTATTGTTGAATATCATGTGAGTTGCTATGCATGTCCGTCTTGTCTGAAGGATCTATCATTTTAGTGGTTGGAGCATGCAAAATTGTTAGAGAAGAACATTGGGCCGCTAACTAAAGCCATGAACCATGGTTGAAGTTTCAGTTTTGGACATATATCCTCAATCTCATATGAGAATAATAATTGTTGCTACATGCTTATGCATTTAAGAGGAGTCCATTATCTGTTGTCCATGTTGTCCCGGTATGGATGTCTAAGTTGAGAATAATCAAAAGCGAGAAATCCAAAATGCGAGCTTTCTCCTTAGACCTTTGTACAGGCGGCATGGAGGTACCCCTTTGTGACACTTGGTTGAAACATGGCATGCAAAGATCCGGTAGTCCAAGCTAAGTAGGACGAGGTGCGGGCACTATTAGTATACTATGCATGAGGCTTGCAACTTGTAAGATATAATTTACATAACTCATATGCTTTATTACTACCGTTGACAAAATTGTTTCATGTTTTCAAAATAAAAGCTCTAGCACAAATACAGCAATCGATGCTTTCCTCTTTGAAGGACCATTCTTTTACTTTTATTGTTGAGTCAGTTTACCTATCTCCTTCCACCTTAAGAAGCAAACACTTGTGTGAACTGTGCATTGATTCCTACATACTTGCATATTGCACTTGTTATATTACTTTATGTTGACAATATCCATGAGATATACATGTTATAAGTTGAAAGCAACCGCTGAAACTTAATCTTCCTATGTGTTGCTTCAACACCTTTACTTTGATTTATTGCTTTATGAGTTAACTCTTATGCAAGACTTATTGATGCTTGTCTTGAAGTACTATTCATGAAAAGTCTTTGCTTTATGATTCACTTGTTTACTCATGTCATTACCTTTGTTTTGATCGCTGCATTCATTACATATGTTTACAAATAGTATGATCAAGATTATGATGGCATGTCACTTCAGAAATTATCTTTGTTATCGTTTTACCTGCTCGGGACGAGCAGAACTAAGCTTGGGGATGCTGATACGTCTCCAACGTATCGATAATTTCTTATGTTCCATGCTACTTTATTGATGATACCTACATGTTTTATGCACATTATATGTCATATTTATGCATTTTCTGGAACTAACCTATTAACAAGATGCCGAAGAGGCCAGTTGCTTTTTCTGCTGTTTTTGGTTTCAGAAATCCTAGTAAAGAAATATTCTCGGAATTGGACGAAACTTTCGCCCAGGGTCCTATTTTTGCACGAAGCTTCCGAAGACCGAAGAGATAACGAAGTGGGGCCACGAGGTGGCCAGAGGCTAGGCCGGCGCGGCCCAGGCCCGGCCGCGCCGACCTACCCCCTGGGCCCCTCGTGTGGCCCCTCGCGTTGACCCTCCGCCTACTTAAAGCCTCCGTCGCGAAACCCCCAGTCCGAGAGCCACGATACGGAAAACCTTACTGAGACGCCGCCGCCGCGAATCCCATCTCGGGGGATTCTGGAGATCGCCTCCGGCACCCTGCCGGAGAGGGGATTCATCTCCCGGAGGACTCTACACCGCCATGGTCGCCTCCGGAGTGATGAGTGAGTAGTTCACCCCTGGACCATGGGTCCATAGCAGTAGCTAGATGGTCGTCTTCTCCTTGTTGTGCTTCATTGTTGGATCTTGTGAGCTGCCTAACATGATCAAGATCATCTATATGTAATTCTATATGTTGTGTTTGTCGGGATCCGATGGATAGAGAGTACTATGATTATGGTGATTATCAATCTATTGTTTATGTGTTGTTTATGATCTTGCATGCTCTCCATTACTAGTAGAGGCTCTGGCCAAGTTTTTACTCTTAACTCCAAGAGGGAGTATTTATGCTCGATAGTGGGTTCATGCCTCCATTGAATCTGGGACAGTGACAGAAAGTTCTAAGGTTGTGGATGTGCTGTTGCCACTAGGGATAAAACATTGATGCTATGTCTAAGGATGTAGTTGTTGATTACATTACGCACCATACTTAATGCAATTGTCTGTTGCTTTGCAACTTAATACTGGAGGGGGTTCGGATGATAACCTGAAGGTGGACTTTTTAGGCATAGATGCAGTTGGATGGCGGTCTATGTACTTTGTCGTAATGCCCAATTAAATCTCACTATATTTATCATATCATGTATATGCATTGTTATGCCTTTCTCTATTTGTCAATTGCCCGACTATAATTTGTTCACCCAACATGCTTTTATCTTATGGGAGAGACACCTCTAGTGAACTGTGGACCCCGGTCCTATTCTTTACATAGCATACAATCTACTGCAATTGTGTTTACTGTTTTCTTTGCAAACATCTTCCACTCGATACGTTTAATCCTTTGTTACAGCAAGCCGGTGAGATTGACAACCTCACTGTTTCGTTGGGGCAAAGTACTTTGGTTTTGTTGTGCAGATTCCACGTTGGCGCGGAATCCCTGGTGTTGCGCCGCATCACATTTCGCGACCATCAACCTTCAACGTGCTTCTTGGCTCCTACTGGTTCGATTAAACCTTGGTTTCTTTCTGAGGGAAAACTTGCCACTGTGCGCATCATACCTTCCTCTTGGGGTTCCCAACGGACGTGTACATCTACGGACCCACCTGTGTTTTTGGCCCGGCCCACTATCTTGTTGGGCCGGCCCACTTTCTATATGGTGGACCCCACATACCAAATGGGCCGGCCCATTAACAGGAATGTGGGACCCACCTGTGTTTTTGGCCCGGCCCACTATCTTGGTGGGCCAGCCCACTTGCTATATGGTGGGCCCCACATACTAAATGGGCCGGCCCTTTAACAGGAAAGTGGGACCCACCTGTGTTTTTGGCCCGGCCCACTATTTTGTTGTGCCGGCCCACTTGCTATATGGTGGACCCCACAAACTAAATGGGCCGACCCTTTAACTGGAAAGTGGGACCCACCTGTGTTTTGGCCCCCCACTAGCTTGTTGGGCCCCACTTATACGGTGGACCCCACACACTAAATGGGCCGGCCTTTTAACAGGAAAGTGGGACCCACCTCTGTTTTTGGCCCGGCACACTTGCTTCTTGGGCCGGCCCAGTTGCTGTAAGGTGGACCCCACATGTTAAATGGGCCGGCCCATTTAAGTTTTGACCAGTCAACCTTAGAGGTTAGGCCCGGCCCACGTAACTAATGGACCAGCCCAGCTATATAGTTGACCGGTCAAACTATGTCATCTGGCCCGGCCCGCTTAAGACGTGGCAGGCCTCGTGTGGGCCTACCATCTACCACGGGGTTTCAGCCGGTTAACGCCGTTAACTGGCAGTTAACGGCGTCTGCCACGTGTCAGTTTGCATGACGTCAGCAGTCAACGGGCTCCCGAAAACACTTCCGCAACGGTCCGATTTTCCGTGGCGGAAGGGCGCCCAAGCGCGACGGACCGAAAAAATCGTCGTTGGACTTTGCCTGACGCAGTTTCGACAACAGAACCCATATCGTCGGGTTAGGCCCATAGGCGACGAAAAATGCCCCTTAGTTGACGATTTTGGGACGTTGTCTATCAGAACTTTTCTTGTAGTCTGTGGGTCCTTCTGGATCCTTCGGTTGTCCCTCTCACAAAAAACCAAATCTCTCTCATTCTCGGCCTCGCTCGACTCGCTCGCTCGCACCTCCTGCTCACTGACAAACCCTGCACAAAAGTCAACATCATTACCCGAAAAAGGGAAGACACCATAATGCTCTCCCTTCTTCTCTCCTTCCGAGTGATCCCTCTTCCTCCGAGTTTCACTCGACGGGCAAACACCCATGTGCTGCATAGTAATAATAAAAAGGTAGTACTCGTAGAAAAATCGATATACGAATCTATAATTAAATAGGTTAAACTAGGGTTTTGCCCAGTTCTACAGATCAAGGGTTCAAAAAAATCCAACTACGGGGTTCGAACAACACGATTCTAATCCAAGAATTTTTTCGACCTAGGTCACCCAAATGGCCTCAAACTATAGGGTTAGCATCTAGTGCAGTATGTGTGAAAATGTATGCACTATGTGTGCTATAACTTGTATGTCTTTCAAATTTGAACCAAATTTGAATAAGTTTGAAATATTTGAAAAGGGGCTTTTGGCTTAAACGTTTGAAACCAAAAACCACTTCTCTTCATGCATGCTTGACTTCATAAGACAGAGTTTAGCTAGGGTTAGGGGGTAGATGCATGATTTTCCTGGTTTGAATATGTCTAGACCTTGTTTATCAACTTAATTGAATGCTTACTATATGACATAAGAATACTATGTGCCTTGTTTTTTTATTTTTTGATTTTTTTAAAATTTTATGCCCATTTGAATCTTGGTCAAATCCTAGGTTTGAACATGGTTTAAACAAGTTTAAATCATGAATATGAAAAATTAAGCATCTATATATCCTTCTTAGTCACTCCAAAATGTAGCTCTTGGGAGGGTTTTTCGAAATTTCCATGTTTGAAACCAAAACCACTTCTCTTCATGCATGCTTGACTTCATAAGACAGAGTTTAGGGTTAGGGGTAGATATATACATGATTTTCTGGTTTGAATATGTCTAGACCTTGTTTATCAACTTGAATGCTTACTATATATATGACATAAGAATGTTATGTCCTTTGGTTTTTCATTCTTTTGATTTTTTATGAATTTCCATGCCCATTTGAATCTTTTGGTCAAATCCTAGAGGTTTGACCAAGATTTAAACAAGTTTAAAACATGAAAATGAAAAGGGAAGCTTGTATATCCTTCTTAGTCACTCTAAAATGAAGTTTTCGGGAGGTTTTTGAAATTTCCATGCACTACAAGAAAAGGTGCCATGGCCGACGAAGTTGAAGTCGCGCCGTGGTTGCTGGTGCACCATGGCCGACGATTTTTGGTCCCTCCGTGGTTCATGTCAAAACTTTTTTTTTCTCGTTTTTGAGGCCACCTAGCCCGACGAAAGCGGCCAAAACGTCGCGTATGGTGGCCCGGGACGTGGTGCATCGCGAATTCTCGGGTTCGCCGGCCGAGTCAACGCAAATCCGCACCGCCCAGGGATGTAGGGCCCACATGGCAGCCTCTCTAGCATTGTTTTTTTCTCGATCGCGCCATCTCGTTCAACGCTCTCCGATCGAGCCGTTTACGATGCAGGATCATGGGTCCCGCATGTCATCCTCTATGAACCAAATTTCTTTCTTTTCTTGGATTTTTTTGACCCCCTGATTTCTGGCTACTTCCTTTTTCTTTTGATCCCGTGCCGCCTTGGAAACGTTGAGACCGCTGCAGCTAAATGGGACCCGCATGTCATCCTCTATGAGCTATCAACTTTCTTTTCTTGGAGTTATTTTTGGCACCTCATATTTGGTCACTTGCCTTTTTCTTTCGATCCCCTGCCGCCTCTCAAACGGTGATACCGCTGATGCTAAATGGGACCCGCATGTCATCCTCTATGTACTATAAAACTTTCTTTTCTTGGATTATTTTTGGCACCTCATATTTGGTCACTTGCCTTTTTCTTTCGATCCCCTGCCGCCTCTCAAACGGTGATACCGCTGCTGCTAAATGGGACCCGCATGTCATCCTCTATGTACTATAAAACTTTCTTTTCTTGGATTTTTTTGGCACCTCATATTTGGTCACTTGACTTTTTCTTTCGATCCCCTGCGCCTCTCAAACGGTGATACCGCTGCTGCTAAATGGGACCCACATGTCATCCTCTATGTACTATAAAACTTTCTTTTCTTGGATTATTTTTGGCACCTCATATTTGGTCACTTGACTTTTTCTTTCGATCCCCTGCTGCCTCTCAAACGGTGATACCGCTGCTGCTAAATGGGACCCGCTTGTCATCCTCTATGTACTATAAAACTTTCTTTTTTTGGATTATTTTTGGCACCTCATATTTGGTCACTTGACTTTTTCTTTCGATCACCCTGCCTCAAACGGTGATACCGCTGCTAAATGGGACCCGCATGTCATCCTCTATGTACTATAAAACTTTCTTTTCTTGGATTATTTTTGGCTCCTGATATTTGGTCACTTGCGTTTTTTTCTTTCGATCTCATGCCACGTTTGAAACGTTGAGGAACCTGCTGGCTCATGGGACCCGCATGTCATCCTCTATGTGCTATAAAAGTTTATTTTCTAGGTTTTTTTTCACTCTCTGATTTTTGTCTATTTCCTTTTTCTTTTGATGCCCTGCCTCCTTGGAAACGTTGAGTAAGCTGCTTACTCATGGGACCCGCATGTCATCCTCTATGTACAATCAAGTTTCTTTTCTTGAATTATTTTTGGCTCCTGATATTTCGTCACTTGCCTTTTTCTTTCGATCTCATGCCACGTTTGAAACGTTGAGGAACCTGCTGGCTCATGGGACCCGCATGCCATCCTCTATGTGCTATAAAAGTTTATTTTCTTGGATTTTTTTCACCCTCTGATTTTTGGCTATTTGCCTTTTACTTTTGATCCCCTGGCCCCTTTGAAACGTTGAGTAAGCTGTTGGCTCATGGGACCCGCATGTCATCCTCTATGTCCATCAACTTTCTTTTCTTGGATTTGTTTGACCCCCTAATTTCTAGCAACTTTCTTTTTCTTTTGATCTCAAGCCGCATTTCAAACATTGAGACCGCTGCTGCAAAATGGGACCCGCATGTCATCCTCTATGTACAATAAATCTTGGATTATTTTTGGCTCCTGATATTTGGTAACTTGCCTTTTTCTTTCGATCTCATGCCGCCTTTGAAACGTTGAGTAAGCTGCTGGCTCATGGGTCCCGCATGTCATCCTCTACGAACAATAAAAGTTTCCTTTATTGGAGTTATTTTTGACCCCTAATTTCTAGCTATTTGCCTTTTTCTTTTGATCCCCTTTGAAACGATGAGGACGCTGTTGGCAGGTCGGTCCCACATCATCCTCTATGAACAATAAAAGTTTCCTTTGGTGGATTTATTTTTGACCCCTAATTAATTTCTGGCTATTTCCTTTTTTTCTTTTGATCCCCTGCCGCCTTGGAAACGTTTGAGGATGCTGCTGCCTCATGGGTCCCGCATGTCATCCTCTCAGAACGATAAATGTTTTCTTTTCTTGGATTTTGTTACCAACTGACTTTTGGTTTTTTATTTTATTTTCGATCCCCTGCCGCCTTTGAAACGTTGACGACGCTGCTGGCTCATGGGTCCCCGATGTCAGCCTCCCCGTACAAGAAACATGTGATATCTTGATTATTTTGCAGACAATAAACAGTGTATTTCGCTCTGAGCTATTGCAAACGGATAAATTAAATCTTTATTTTTACATAAACAAACTTATATGTTGAGTGTCCTTGTTTTTTGTTTTTGCGAAGCATAGGACTTTCCTGTTTTTTTAGAAAAATCCGAACTTTCCTGTTTTGGAGTGGGCTGAAATTGTACGAGTCAAAAGGCCCAGCAGGATAGTTCGAAGGCCCAGATGTCCAGATACAGCCCAATTGAAATCTTTCTTTTCTTGGATTTTTTTCACCCCCTGATTTCTGGCTACTTCATTTTTCTTTTGGTCCTGTGCCGCCTTGGAAATGTTGAGACCGCTGCTGCAAAATGGGACCCGCATGTCATCCTCTATGTACAATAAAGTTTCTTTTCTTGGATTATTTTTGGCTCTTGATATTTGGTCACTTTCCTTTTTCTTTCGATCTCATGCCACGTTTGAAACGTTGAGGAACCTGCTGGCTCATGGGACCCGCATGTCATCCTCTATGTACAATAAAAGTTTCTTTTCTTGGATTTTTTTTCACCATCTGATTTTTGGCTATTTCCTTTTTCTTTTGATCCCCTTCCCGCCTTTGAAACGCTGAGTAAGCTGCAGGCTCATAGGTCCCACATGTCAGCCTGTATGAACGATAAAGCTTTCCTTTCTGGAGTTTTTTACCCCCTAATTTCTGGCTATTTTCTTTTTCTTTTGATCTCAAGCCACATTTGAAACGTTGGGACCCGCATGTCATCCTCTATGTACAATAAAGTTTCTTTTTCTTGGATTATCTTTGGCTCCTGATATTTTTTCACTTGCGTTTTTCTTTCGATCTCATGCCGCCTTTGAAACGTTGAGTAAGCTGCTGAATCATGGGTCCCGCATGTCATCCTCTACGAACAATAAAAGTTTCCTTTTTTGGAGTTATTTTTGACCCCTAATGTCTGGCTATTTGCCTTTTTCTTTTGATCTCCTGCCCCCTTTGAAACGATGAGGATGCTGTTGGCACGTCGGTCCCACATGTCATCCTCTATGAACAATAAAAGTTTCTTTTGATGGATTTATTTTGAACCCCTAATTAATTTCTGGATATTTCCTTTTTTTCTTTTGATCCCCTGCCGCCTTGGAATCGTTGAGGATGCTGCTGCCTCATGGGTCCCGCATGTCATCCTCTCAGAACGGTAAATGTTTCTTTTCTTGGATTTTGTTTACCAAATGATTTTTGGCTTATTTTTTCTTTCGATCTCGTGCCGCCATTAAAACGTTGAGGACTGTAACATCCCAGAAACTCAAAACAAAATAAACAAATTCCCCTAGTTCCAAATTTTGGAACCAACAAAAACTTTTATTAAATTAAGATTGGTACATAATAATCTTGCTTAATTCTTGTGCTATTGCCATGATTGCTTGTTATTAGTATTTGAAATAATCTTAAACCCTAAAACCTCACCCCTCTTCTCACCATCCTAGTTAAAATAAAATAAAAGGAAATTAAATGAGAAAAAGGCATATGTGCCTATGGCTATAATTATAAATCTTTACCCTAGACCTTTCCACTTTATTTAGAGGATTGGAAAAGCTTTATAAACCTTATATAGTATTTCTTAAATCATTTCCAAGTTGAAACCAAAGAAAATAAAAAGAAACTAAAAATGCCATAGAGGCATATGAGAGTAAAATAGCAAATATGGGAATTTAAGAAAATTGACCCTAGGACTTGTTATGAATGGTTGGATCACCTCCATATACCATTTCAACACTCAACAAAACCAATTGGGTCAAACCAAGTCAAATTAAAAATCAAATGCAACATATGCATAGAAGCCTATGTGACACATAGCCAATTCACTAAACCTTGACCTATGACTTCAAACCTTGACCAAATGGTGTGAAACCATCTCTAAACCTAATATAACACTAAATGGACCCTAACCCATGTCCAAGTGAAGCAAGATCAACCATTTACAAGTTTAGTAAAATTTGACACCTCATCTCTTATGTATTAAGGCCAAATTTGCAAATCTTTGAACAAGACCATTTGAATTGGTTTCAATGCTCTTAAAATGTTTCTAAACTAATAAGAACCACATTAGAGTCAACAAAAGTCAAATCAAATGGAGAGAATTCAAATGGTGAGGTATTTCCATTTTTACTCACATACACCATATGCCAATTTTGCAAATCTTCAACCAAGGCCACCATTGCTTGATCTATTGTTTGTAAAACTCTTAGATATGATAAATAAACACAATTGCATCAAAGAAACAAAAATCAAATCAAAGCAAATCTCAAAATCAACATACATGTGATAATGGTCATTTGGCCATTTTATAAAATGTTCCCCACTTTACCCCTCTGTATTTCTCATTTCTTAAACTAAACTTAGTCAACTATTGCCATGTCATCCAAGACCATGTCAAGCTCTACAACTTTCATGTTGACCACACATGCTAACTTTGACTAGGTTGACCAGAAAGACAGGGACAAGTGGAGACTTTGAAACTATGTGAAGATCAACCCCAATTTGAAATCTCACAAACCTTGACCAAATTGACCACCACCACCACCATTCAATCACATTAATTATATAAATGAACTCCACCAAAAAGAATTGCAAAATTCTAACTTTTTCTTCATGCGGCCATTTTATCGAACACATGGCAGCATAGTTTAATTATAACACATGCTATTAACCTCTGGTCCAAAGCCTAAACCACTTTCATTTGGTGATCATCACACCCCTCTGCAACCCCTGCATCATTGCAATGTCCTTGCACCACCATTTCAAGTGGAGAAAATAAGAGAAAAGTTCACACCATGCACCATGCCGGCCACCTTTGGCATCCCTCTCTCTGGCCCTCCCTCTCTCCAAAACCTTGTCCTGGAGCATCTACAACACTCAAGGACTACGAGGGTACACTCCCAGCCACTCCAACGCACGCTACTGGCCAGAACACGCACGCTCTGCACGACCAAAACCATGCCACGCGCGGTGACCACGCTCACGCCGTACACCACGCGCTCGAGCACCTCCATCCTTCTCGGCTGCTATGCCTGCATCGAGCACCGCCTCCCCGCCCTCTACACGCTAGACAAGCCCCAGGCCTGCCCCTGCACCGTAGCCACCGCCATGATCAAGACCTCCCGCTACGTATGCGAGGACACCATCATCGCTAGCACGCCCAGACCCTCATTGGCGCCAGCGCGCGCTAGCACCGCCTAGACGTCGCCTACAAGATGCGCCCCCTAGCTTGCCCCTTCGCGTCCTGAATCGCCGGCGCCACCGTCGACCTTGCCGCACCCCCACGGCCACCCAGCGCATCTATAAATAGAGGCCCTCTCCGCCTTCACTCTTCACACCAAATCCGTTCCCCTTCTTCTTCTCGACCTCCCCGACCTCTGCTCCATGCCAATTAAGCCCTACACCGCTCCAATTGCGAGCTCGGAGTCGCCGGAATCCGCCGCAGAACCCCCCTTCAATTTAGGCCACCCCACGCTCCGCCACTGTACCAGGGGCCTCTACACCCTTGACAACCTCGCCTCGACCCCCTCCCACGACCGCCGGCGACCTAGCGCGCCCTCCGACCCCCTACCTCGCCAGCGCAGCAGGCGCTCCTCCCGTCGACGACGACGACGCTCGACCGTCGATCGTCCACCTGATCCAACGACTCTCGTAACAGGTACCGATTCGGTATTACGAGTCACTGACGCGTGGGACCTCTTGTCAGCTGGCCCGCGGCGTGGTCAGCGTTAGTTGGGCCGGCCCAAGTCTGTTTCGCCCGTTTCGGCCTATTTGCTTTCCCGCCAAGCCCAATAATTCAAAAATGAAATTCTGTTTAATTTCGAATTCCCTGCAGATGCTTTAGTAATTTTTGAATAGTTTGAAATCTACCAAACCAAATCTAGCAAATTTTATATATTTAGAAAGCTCATGAAATTATCTAAACAATGTCACTGGCCTCATGTCCAAATTCGTAATTAAATTTAAATGATAAAAATAACAAGGCAGGGCCTTTTCTGACTTCAAATAAATATTAGAAATTATCTATAAATGATTTTAAGTTGATTCCAACTCTAATAAATCACATTTGACATAATCTAATTGTTTATGCAAAAATATAGCATAGTTGTTTTGCATGATCATGAACTAGATTCAAATAATGGCTATGGAGTCATTTCTAGTCCATTTAATACATACACATAGAATTATTTAAATAGTATGGGGGCTTCTCTCTCATTTAAATTGTGATCTTAAGTAATTCAAATAGAGGTACTGACCTTGGTCAAGTAAGTCTCATGCTTAGTTACTTATAGATTTTAAATCATTTAGAGGATAGTTTAACTTATATGAGGTATAGTTTCTCACTTAAATCATTAGTCCAAATAGTTCAATAAGAATTGATGACACATGTATTAATGACCCATAGGTTCCTATTTGAAAATATTTAATCATTCTCATAAGTAGTATTTAAATATTTCAAACCTAGTTATTAAATCATATGAGATACTTTGGTCTCATTTAAATCTTGCCTCAACCAAATTAATATGAGGTAGATACCATGGTCAATTAAAACTCACATTAAATTAATTAATAATATTAAACCATTGCAAGGTGTTATTAAAATGGTATGAGGTGCTCACCTCATTTAAATCATCTTTCTCAAATAAAATGAAGTAATGTATTGACCTTTAATTTCCTAGGCTCATACTTGCTCACTTGTAGATTTTAAATCTAAATAGTATTTAAATTTTCCAAAGGTTAATTAAATCACATGAGATAATGAATCTCATTTAACTCACTTTTCTCAAATACTAAGTGTGAAGTGTTGACCTTGGTCAACATGGGATCATCCCTGGTTATTTGAGAATATTAAATCACCTCAATGGTAGTCCTTTAAATTAGTTACAACTATGTGTTAAATCATATGAGAGATATTTCTCTCATTTAAATCTTGTCTCAAGTGATTCAACATGAGGTAGTGATCATAGGCTAAGTAACCTCATATTGAATTATTTGGTGGCATTAAAATCACTACCAGGTTAGTATTAAATTACATGAGGTATGGAACCTCATTTAAATCCTTGTCTCAAATGATAAGTATGAAGAGGTTGACTTAGGTCATATATTATTCATAAGAGAAATTAAATCTTAAGAAGATTCAATGAGAGGAAATTATTTTCTCACAAACTAAAGAGAAACCCTAACTCCATTTTCAATGAGAGGAAATTATTTTCCTATTACTAAATAAGGAAACCCTAGCATAATCTTGTAATAAATGTTAAGTAGTGATGCTAGATCATTGTGTGAGCCACTAAGGCTAATTAAGAGTACTTAAGTATTGTTTGGTGATTGTATCCTCGTATTCGTTTATAGACGCTAGTACCGGAGACTATCAAGAGGAGGAAGTATTCTACCAAGAGGAAGAAGAAGAACACTTTGATCACCTCACCAATCAAGGCAAGCTAGTATTCTTGCAAGCTATTATTAATGCCAGCTATTACCAGGGCAAGCTAATAAACTTGCTAACCATCATGGTGCAAAGCTCTACCAGAGCAAGGCATCATTACATTTTACTTTATGAACCTATCCCAAAGTTTTTACTTTACAAGCTTTACTTGATTTTATTTATCAAAGTTACTTTTTGGTTTATGATTCACTTGGTTGAATTATAGAGTAGTACAAGAGAATCACACTTAGCCTAGCAAGCTCCAAGATACTTAGCACCCCTCATGAAATAGTTGCTAGTGCTAATCAATAAAAATTGGACTACTCTAGATGGGAACATGTGACTTTGAAATGAAGTTGAAACCTTGGAATGATGGTTCATTCCATTGAATGACTTTGAAGGTGAATATGACCAAGAGAAGATGGTGATTTTTGATATAAAACTGATGGTTGGGTTCGGATGCGATACCATTCCAATTTTGAAAGTACCCCCACAATACCCAAAATGGGTAAGGGCTTAACTAGAAATTTATGTGCTTTAGTATGCACTACAAGAAAAGTTGCCATGGCCGACGAAGTTGAAGTCGCGCCGTGGTTGCTGGTGTACCATGGCCGACGATTTTGGTCCCTCCGTGGTGCATGTCAAAACTTTTTTTTCTCGTTTTTGAGGCCACCTAGCCCGACGAAAGCGGCCAAAACGTGGCGTATGGTGGCCCGGGACGTGGTGCATCTCGAAATCTCGGGTTCGCCGGCCGAGTCAACGCAAATCCGCACCGCCGAGGGATGTAGGGCCCAGATGGCAGCCTCTCTGGCATTGTTTTTTTTCTACATCGCGCCATCTCGTTCAACGTTCTCCGATCGAGCCGTTTACGATGCAGGATCATGGGTCCCGCATGTCATCCTCTATGAACCAAAATTCTTTCTATTCTTGGATTTTTTTGACCCCCTGATTTCTGGCTACTTCCTTTTTCTTTTGATCCCTTGCCGCCTTGGAAACGTTGAGACCGCTGCTGCTAAATGGGACCCGCATGTCATCCTCTATGTGCAATCAACTTTCTTTTCTTGGAGTTTTTTTGGCACCTCAAATTTGGTCACTTGCCTTTTTCTTTCGATCCCTGCCGCCTCTCAAACGGTGATAACTGGGACCCGCATGTCATCCTCTATGTACTATAAAACTTTCTTTTCCTGGATTATTTTTGGCACCTCAAATTTGGTCACTTGCCTTTTTCTTTCGATCCCTGCCGCCTCTCAAACGGTGATACCGCTGCTGCTAACGGGACCCGCATGTCATCCTCTATGTACTATAAAACTTTCTTTTCTGGATTTTTGGCACCTCAAATTTGGTCACTTGCCTTTTTCTTTCGATCCCTGCCGCCTCTCAAGCGGTGATACCGCTGCTGCTGGGACCCGCATGTCATCCTCTATGTACTATAAAACTTTCTTTTCCTGGATTTTTTTTGGCACCTCAAATTTGGTCACTTGCCTTTTTCTTTCGATCCCTGCCGCCTCTCAAACGGTGATACCGCTGCTGCTAACTGGGACCCGCATGTCATCCTCTATGTACTATAAAACTTTCTTTTCTTGAATTATTTTTGGCACCTCATATTTGGTCACTTACCTTTTTCTTTCGATCCCCTGCCGCCTCTCAAACGGTGATACCGCTGCTGCTAAATGGGACCCGCATGTCATCCTCTATGTACTATAAAACTTTCTTTTCTTGGATTTTTTTGGCACCTCATATTTGGTCACTTGACTTTTTCTTTCGATCACCTGCTGCCTCTCAAACAGTGATACCGATGCTGCTAAATGGGACCCGCATGTCATCCTCTATGTACTATAAAACTTTCTTTTCTTGAATTATTTTTGGCTCCTGATATTTTTTCACTTGCCTTTTTCTTTCGATCTCATGCCACGTTTGAAACGTTGAGGAACCTGCTGGCTCATGGGACCCGCATGTCATCCTCTATGTACTATAAAAGTTCTTTTTCTAGGTTTTTTTTCACCATCTGATTTTTGGCAATTTCTTTTTTTCTTTTGATCCCCTGCCACCTCTCAAACGCTGATACCGCTGCTGCTAAATGGGACCCGCATGTCATCCTCTATGTACTATAAAACTTTCTTTTCTTGAATTATTTTTGGCTCCTGATATTTTTTCACTTGCCTTTTTCTTTCGATCTCATGCCACGTTTGAAACGTTGAGGAACCTGCTGGCTCATGGGACCCGCATGTCATCCTCTATGTACTATAAAAGTTCTTTTTCTTGGTTTTTTTTCACCATCTGATTTTTGGCAATTTCTTTTTTCTTTTGATCCCCTGCCACCTCTCAAACGCTGATACCGCTGCTGCTAAATGGGACCCGCATGTCATCCTCTATGTACTATAAAACTTTCTTTTCTTGAATTATTTTTGGCTCCTCATATTTGGGCACTTGCCTTTTTCTTTCGATCTCATGCCACGTTTGAAACGTTGAGGAACCTGCTGGCTCATGGGACCCGCATGTCATCCTCTATGTGCTATAAAAGTTTCCTTTGTTGGATTTTTTTCACCCTCTGATTTTTGGCTTGCCTTTTTCTTTTGATCCCCTGCCCCCTTTGAAACGTTGAGTAAGCTGTTGGCTCAAGGGACCCGCATGTCATCCTCTATGTCCATCAACTTTCCTTTCTTGGATTTTTTTTCACCCCCTAATTACTAGCTACTTTCTTTTTCTTTTGATCTCAAGCCGCATTACAAACATTGAGACCGCTGCTGCAAAATGGGACCCACATGTCATCCTCTATGTACAATAAAGTTTCTTTTCTTGGATTATCTTTTGCTCCTGATATTTTGTCACTTGCCTTTTTCTTTCGATCTCATGCCGCCTTTGAAACGTTGAGTAAGCTGCTGGCTCATGGGTCCCGCATGTCATCCTCTACGAACAATAAAAGTTTCCTTTCTTGGAGTTATTTTTGACCCCTAATTTCTGGCTATTTGCCTTTTTCTTTGGATCTCCTGCCCCTTTGAAACGATGAGGACGCTGTTGGCAGGTCGGTCCCACAAGTCATCCTCTATGAACAATAAAAGTTTCCTTTGATGGATTTTTTTGAACCCCTAATTAATTTCTGGATATTTCCTTTTTTTTCTTTGATCCCCTGCCGCCTTGGAATCGTTGAGGATGCTGCTGCCTCATGGGTCCCGCATGTCATCCTCTCAGAACGGTAAATGTTTCTTTTCTTGGATATTGTTTACCAAATGATTTTTGGCTTATTTTTTCTTTCGATATCCTGCCGCCTTTAAAACGTTGAGGACGCTGCTGGCTCACGGGTCCCACATGTCAGCCTCTATGAACAATAAGCGCTGAGGACGCTGCTGCCTCATGGGTCCCGCATGTCATCCTCTCAGAACGAAAATGTTTCTTTTCTTGGATTTTTTACCAACAGATTTTTGGTTTATTTTTTCTTTCCATCCCCTGCCGCCTTTAAAACGACGCTGCTGGCTCATGGGTCCACGATGTCAGCCTCCCCGTACAAGAAACATGTGATATCTTGATTATTTTGCAGACAATAAACAGTGTATTGCGCTCTGAGCTATTGCAAACGGATAAATTAAATCTTTATTTTTACAACATATATCTTGAATCTCCTTGTTTTTTGTTTTGGCGAAGCATAGGACTTTCCTGTTTTTTTTTTGAGAAAAATCCGAACTATCATGTTCTGGAGTGGGCTGAAATTGTACGTGTCCAAAGGCCCAGAAGGATAGTTCGAAGGCCCAGATGTCTAGATGCAGCCCAATTGAAATCTTTCTTTTCTTGGATTTTTTTCACCCCCTGATTTCTGGCTACTTCATTTTTCTTTTGGTCCTGTGCCGCCTTGGAAACGTTCAGACCGCTGCTGCAAAATGGGACCCGCATGTCATCCTCTATGTACAATAAAGTTTCTTTTCTTGGATTATTTTTGGCTCCTGATATTTGGTCACTTGCCTTTTTCTTTCGATCTCATGCCACGTTTGAAACGTTGAGGAATCTGCTGGCTCATGGGACCCGCATGTCATCCTCTATGTACAATAAAAGTTTGATTTCTTGGATTTTTTTTCACCCTCTGATTTTTGGCTATTTCCTTTTTCTTTTGATCCCCTGCCGCCTTTGAAACGTTCAGTAAGCTGCTGGCTCATAGGTCCCACATGTCAGCCTGTATGAACGATAAAGCTTTCCTTTCTTGGAGTTTTTTGACCCCCTAATTTCTGGCTACTTTCTTTTTCTTTTGATCTCAAGCCGCATTTGAAACGTTGGGACCGCTGCTGCAAAATGGGACCCGCATGTCATCCTCTATGTACAATAAAGTTTCTTTTCTTGGATTATTTTTGGCTCCTGATATTTGGTCACTTGCCTTTTTCCTTCGATCCCATGCCACGTTTGAAACGTTGAGGAACCTGCTGGCTCATGGGACCCGCATGTCATCCTCTATGTACTACAAAAGTTTATTTTCTTGGGTTTTTTTTCACTCTCTGATTTTTGGCTATTTCCTTTTTCTTTTGATCCCCTGCCGCCTTGGAAACGTTGAGTAAGCTGCAAACTCGTGGGACCCGCATGTCATCCTCTATGTACAATCAATTTTCTTTTCTTGGAGTTTTTTTACCCCCTAATTTCTGGCTACTTTCTTTTTCTTTTGATCTCAAACCGCATTTGAAACGTTGGGACAGCATGTCATCCTCTATGTACAATAAAAGTTTCTTTTTTTGGATTATTTTTCACCCTCTGATTTTTGGTCACTTGCCTTTTTCTTTCGATCTCATGCCGCCCTTGAAAACGTTGAGGAACCTGCTGGCCCATGGGACCCACATGTCATCCTCTATGTACTATAAAAGTTTCTTTTCTTTGATTTTTTTCACCCTCTGATCTTTGGCTATTTCCTTTTTCTTTTCATCCCCTGCCGCCTTGGAAACGTTAGTAAGCTGCTGACTGGTGGGACCCGCATGTCATCCTCTATGTACAATCAAGTCTCTTTTCTTGGATTTTTTTTACCCCCTTATTTTTGGTCACTTGCCTTTTTCTTTCGATCTCATGCAGCCTCTGAAACGTTGAGAAGCTGCTGGCTCATGGGACCCACATGTCATCCTCGATACTATAAAAGTTTCTTTTCTTGGATTTTTTCACCCTCTTATTTTTGGCTGTTTCCTTTTTCTTTTGATCCCCTGCCGCCTTGGAAACATTGATTAAGCTGCTGACACAAGGGGCCCGCATGTCATCCTCTATGTACAATCAACTTGCAAGATCTTGGGGCGGAAGAGCTTGTATAAGTGGGACCCATATGTCATCCTCTATGTACAATAAAAGTTTCTTTTTCTTGGATTATTTTTTGCTCCTGGTATTTGGTCTCTTTCCTTTTTCTTTCGATCTCATGCCGCCTCTGAAACGTTGAGTAAGGTGCTGGGTCATGGGACCCGCATGCCATCCTCTATGTACAATCAACTTTCTTTTCTGGGAGTTTTTTTACCCCTAATTTCTGGCTACTCTTTTTCTTTTGATCTCAAGCCGCATTTGAAACGTTGACACCGCTGCTGCAAAATGGGACCCGCATGTCATCTTTTATGTACAATAAAGTTTCTTTTCTTGGATTATTTTTGGCTCCTGATATTTGGTCACTTGTCTTTTTCTTTCGATCTCATGCCCCCTTTGAAACGTTGAGGAAGCTGCTAGCGCATGGGTCCCGCATGTCATACTCTATGAACAATAAAAGTTTCCTTCCTTGGAGTTATTGTTTACCGCTAATTTCTGGCTACTTCCTTTTTTCTTTTGATCCCCTGCCGCCTTGGAAACGTTGAGTAAGATGCTGACACAAGGGGCCCGCATGTCATCCTCTATGTACAATCAACTTGCAAGATCTTGGAGCGAAAGAGCTTGTATAAGTGGGACCCATATGTCATCATCTATGTACAATAAAAGTTTCTTTTCTTGGATTATTTTTTGCTCCTGATATTTGGTCACTTTCCTTTTTCTTTCTATCTCATGCCGCCACTGAAACGTTGAGTAAGGTGCTGGCTCATGGGACTGTACAATAAAGTTTCATTTCTTAGATTTTTTTTACCCAGTGATTTTTGCTAACTTGCCTTTTTCTTTTCGATCATATGCCGCCTTTGAAATTCAGGTCGCCGCTGGCTCATGAGTCCCACAAGTCAGCCTCTATGAACAATAAACCTTTCCTTTGTTGTATTTTTTTTACCCCTAATTTCTGGCTATTTGCCTTTTTCTTTTGATCCCCTGCGGCCTTTGAAACGATGAGGACGCTGCTGGCAGGTCGGTCCCACATGTCATCCTCTATGAAGAATATAAGTTTCCTTTTTGGATTTATTTTTGACCCCTAATTTCTGGCTATTTGCCTTTTTCTTCTGATCCCTGCCGACTTCGAAATGATGAGGATGCAGCTGGCAGATCGGTCCCACATGTCAGCCTCTATGAACAATAAATGTTTCCTTTGTAGGATTTATTTTTTACCCCTATTTTCGGGCTACTTGCCTTTTTCTTTGAAACGTTGAGGACGGTACTGTCTCATGGGTCCCACATGGCATCCTCTCTGAACGATAAACCTTCATTTCTTGTTAACGACAGGTTTATCAGTATTATTTTCGCAGACTAATACAAGCTCTTTGGCTCCAAGATCTTGCAAGTTGATAGATTAAATCAAGGAATTATTAGGATATGTTTTAAATTTCAAATCCACTTTATGAATTTTTAAAAATACCGTTATCCATGTGGGTATGGAGCGATCAAGGATTTTCATATTGGGCATGAGCAGTTTCAAAAATTGGAACCCTATAATTCAAAATAAATAAAAACAACTTTTATGTAGAATCTCCGTGTATTTTTTTTTTTGCCAATCATAGGATCTGTGTTTCATTAGAAAAGGGCCGAAATTGCATGAGCAGAAAGGCCCATTTGTAGTTATTGGGCTTCGACGGCCGGAGCAAGTAGGCCGAGAGCAATTACCATGTAGATGGCCGTTGGCAACCCAAAGTGAAATATTGGGCCCAACAGGGGAATGCTGAACAGTACTATTTTCTAATTGGAAGGTGGTACATGGCGTAATCCTGCCAAAAAAAAAGATGGACACGGGTTGCTGAAATTTGCCCATCTGCGCCTAATATCGCCGCCGCGGCTCCGCTTCCGCCGCCGCCGCCATGCCTCGTCTCGCGTCGAGCTCGCGGTACTGCCGCGTCTCGGGCACGGGGTACCGCGGCGTCCGCGCGCGCCCCAAAGGTACGTATTACGCGGAGATACGTGACGGCGGCGAGCGCATCGGCCTCGGCACCTACGAGACCGCGCACGAGGCCGCGCGCGCGTACGACGCCGTGGCGTGGCGGCTCGGGCGCCCGCGATCGTCGATGAATTTCCATGACGTGTGGACGCGCCAGCAGGCCGAGGATCTCGCGCCGCCGCCGTACATCGTTAGACAGGAGGAACAGCACCGCCGCCGCGAGACGGAGCGCCGTTTGCGCATCGCCGAGCGGGACGAGCGCGCGGCGCGCGAGTGGGCGGCCCGCTTCCCCGAGGACGTTGCCGCCGAGAACGAGCACTTCCGCAGACGGAGGGCGGAGAAGGCGACGAGGCGGGCAGCGAAGAAGGAGGACCGCGCACGACGGAGGGCGGAGAAGGCGACGAAGCGGGCCTTCATCGAAGCGCAGCTCGCCGGGCCGACCACCATTGGCGAGGACGACCCCCGTTGGATTGACCTCTTCTCGTCGGATCCGGTGTCGGGCACGACACCGGACTCGTCAGATGTCGAGTTTTAGTTTAGTTTTATCGCACTACTTTGTACAAATATGAACTACGGAGTATCTATCAAGCTAATTTTATCCTATTTTATGTCTATTTCTAGTCTTTGTTTGATCTTCTGTTTTACTGCACTCTATTTTTCATTATATTCTGTTTTTGGCGCTGCATTTATAGCGCCTCTGAAAATACGCTGTTTCAGCCCTGCATTTGGCCGCCACAGTTTGCAGCTTCCGGTGAAGCTATTGCCGGCTCCATGCGCAGCATCAGCCATTCAGCCCACAGCGCCTAAATATAGAGCCACTGCTGGAGTTGCTGTAATATGTTTGTCAGCAGGAGCTTACCTAATTAGTTAAAAAAAAGATGTTCAGCGTGGGATTCGAAAAAAAGATCTTCATGTTTTTTTCCTAGCTATCCTAGTTCGGACTTTTCATTGTGTTGGCTAGTGCATGAAGCTTGACACCTGTATTATGTGATCCTGATATGAGGATAAGAACACCTTCAGGTTGCATTGCTAATGGTGTCTACTGCAGCAGTGGCGTACCTTCAATGGAGACTGATGCAAGAGAGTTGGTACTGGTGAACCTGCACCTGACATCATCGTGCCACCTGAAGTAGGTTGTGTATTGGGATTAGACTGATAAGCATAGCACCTTGCAAAGAACAAGATGCTGCTAGTGTTGGTTAACGTGATTTTACGACAAAAGTCATGTATGCTCAACAGGTGCCGTACCTAGTTTGGATATTGTGTTGTTACCCTTTTGTGGTTTGGTGTTTGTCCAACAGAGAAAGCTACTCTTTTCCCGTGTAAGTGTTATTATGTGAACAAAAGTTGTATGTACATATATATCGGTCAGAGAACCAAGATTGCATATTCTTGCCTGGTTATAACACATAAGTCATAATAACAATTAAAGAGAAAAGGAACATTTGCCTTTGCAATGTGATTGTGCCAAGTAGATTAGACAACCAACCACAAACATTACAGGTCAACAGCCAAACGCATGCGAAAGTCCTAAGGTAAGCTCCATAATACATGTTGAAACCAAAAGCCTAGAAACCATAAGAAAGGTAGCTCCACATCACAGTTCCACGACAGCAGCATACTGATCATAAAACATATATCAAGTCAGGACAGCTGCACCACTGGGTAAGCATCCATGGGGTCTGGCTCAAGAGCGAAGACTGTGTGAATGCTGCAAAATGTGGCTCTTGCCTCACCCCACCCATACATCTTATCATGGAACCTTACCAAATCAGCATGAATCATCTTGACATAAACATAGCTCCTCTCTCCATGCTGATGGGATTGAACAATGCGCCAGTTGCAGTGCTTCAGCTTGTCAAACAGTATGCAGGAGATGACGAAGCATGCTGGCTGGTCTTTTGTAGTGACAATGGCTTGGAGTAGCTGGTCCTGTGAACCACCCAACTGGATCTTTAGAGCTTGAAGGACAGTCCGTGCTATATAAGCTACCGTTGCTGACTTCAGCTCAGAATCAGGTGAATGACAGCTGACATCTTGTCCTAGAGATGCAGATCCTTCTTGATCATCACCACTACTTACAGGTGCGTCAGGTTCAACAGAAGGCACATCAGGTACATGCTCCGGTTCATAGGAGTCGGTAGCACGGTAGAACCTAAAGGGATAGTAGGACCAGATATGTTCTCGGACAGGACCGCTTGCTGAAATCTCTACAATACCAGCTCCAGGTAGACCACTAGTCTCTACAGAGGGTAAACCACCAATATCCACTTCAGTTAGAGGCTCTACCCTACCAGCTCCAGGTCCACCACCAGTCAGTACTCTGGGCAGGACGGGTTTTAACAATGCAAAACATACTTCAGGTGCAGGATCATCAGTAGCAACTCCAGCATCAGCACCAGTTATATCGGTCTTGACAATAGGTAAACCGTTTTGCTCCAGTTCAGAGAATTCCCGTGGCACGACACCGTTCACTAGAGGCTCTACACTAGCAGCTCCAGCTGCACCACCAGTTTCTACAGCAGGGGGTAAACCCAATCCACAACCTTCTTCATGTGACACGATGATGCCAGGTATAGGCTCATCAGTACCAGGTCCAGCTGCATCAGTCTCCATAGACAGTAAACAAGGTGGCGTCGGAGGTTTAAAAGACTGGCATGCCATTTCACCTTTGTCATCAGACAATATAGAGTTTTCTTCAACTCTATGTTTCTGCAATAATAAGCACATGAACAGAAATTAGACCAGAGCATCTAGCCATCTAACAGGGGCAGCGGCAAAACAAGCGTCGGTCCATATGTTTACCTTGTCATCTGGGATATCAGAACACACAGATTTAGAAGTCATTTCACATAGCATCCGCTTTTTCGTTCCTTCCCCTACGTCCATCTGGAATAAGTAATACTATTGATCACATAAAACTAATTAATCAAATATATGCATATGTTGAGAAGTTTGCACGGCAAATTGTGGATTCTGCTTTTATCACCTACGAATCGTCGTTCTATATATTTACCTTGTTATCTGGGATATCAGAAGTCAAAGAATGAGAAGTCATCTCACTAAGTATCGGTTTTTTCGCTCTTTCCCCTCCATCCATCTGCAATAAGAAGTACTATTGATCACATAAAGCCAATTCATTGAATATATGCATATGTTGAGAAGTTTGCACAACAAATTGTGGATTCTACTTCCAATCACCAAGTAATCTCGTGAGAAATGCATGATCAAGATATGTTTCTCCCTCTTGATCGACATCTGCATCTCCATTAAGACTAATCATCGTGCGATGGTGCTAGCGCATACACTTCCAATCACCAGACAAGCAAAAAATTGTTGATTCTAGTAATGCTTAATCAGCAGTGGCCATGGAACGACCACAGATCGACCAAGCAAAAAAATAAATCATCAGCCTACTGACCACCAGGCAAAACAAACTAGGCCCATACATGGCCTCACAAATCATCATCAAACGTCGATCAAACTAGCAAGTTTGAACATGGATTACTAATTTATTTTCTGATAAAGTGAGTATATTAATATCGAAAGATATTGATTACACTGAGCCTCTGCAACAACGCAATACCTTACTGGTAGTACGGATGCACATGGATTCCTAATACTCCCTCTGTTCGGTTTTAATTAGTCGACGAGAGGGAGAGAAGAAAATGAACTGTCGATGCTTTCAACTAGAGTCAATTAAATACGAACGGAAGAAGTACGTAGTAGTATTGACAAATATCCGGATCTAGTCTAAAAACAAATTGGCATGTAAATCCTAGTAGTCTACTAAACTAGGATCAATACCCTAGATTAGGGTTGCAAGCGGCGTCCGCGAATCGTCCCGCAAAGCAGAAAATTAGAGCAAATAGTGGTTGAGATTAGAGCAGATTTAAAGCACTCGCACTGAAACTAGCTAGCCCGCTACCCACCCCGCTTGACACCCTGCCCTAGATGTGAATCTACACCAAATATTCAAACAAGGATGAGCAACCGCCAATAAAATTTTATCCGCACATCATCATCTCTACCATACAAAAGGGTATGGTGATTTCACATACAGCCATTGTTGCCGCGGGACGAGGATGAGTGATGCGCCGCGGAGAAGGTGCCTCACGCCTCTGTCGCCGCCGCCGTCGAAGAGGAAGTCGAAGCCGCGCGATTGTGGTCCGTCGCCGATATGGAGGTGGAGCTACTAGGGAAGAGATGGAGGTGGAGGTGGAGAGGGAGTGATGGTTTGTACTAGTGGCGGCCGGTGAGATAGTTATAAATACAGCCTCTCTCTCTTTTTTGGCAAGGAATGCAGCTTCTCTTGGAAGGCAACGAGGCAACGCACTCCAGATTATTATAATAATATGGACGGAGAAATTTGGTCGCATCTGTGTTGTCTTGTCAAATGAATCACCAGGATTTGCTTTTAGTACTCCAGATTTGGGCGACCCAAGGAAGTAGAGATAGTAATGTACGCCATCTAGCTGCACGCTATCAAATCAAATAAATGGTCATGCCATTTACTTTTAAGATGGTGCAGCAGTTATTCTGACCAAAGAAACATGCACGTCTGCTGATTATTTCTGATGGGTATACATTTACCGTCCGCTAGCAAAGATTGTTTGGCACATTGTTCTTATGGCTTTCAACATCACACCCCTTAATAATATTATTAATCAATGTTTGGGCAATCAATTGAGTGTGTTAATAAAAAATTAAAACCCACAAATCCAACTGTACTATTTTTAGGACCATATGAAAGACAAGGAATGATTTTAAATGCCATATGGAGTACCTCCAACCATGTGAAATATGGTTCTGTCATGCAGGTGATACCCATGGCTTCGCATTGGATCTGTATGTTGTCCTACATACAGTCAACTATGAAGTACCACGATTTGGTTTTTGGGTGCAACCGGCTAGAGAATGATGCACGGGTTTGTACAGCCAGTACAATTCACATTAAGATTTTCTGATAGGATGTTGATGTGTATATGTAAGAATCATACACTAGAATGTCTTCTATGTTTAGATGGTTGATCTACGTTTATACTTTCTGTGAACCATGAGGTTAAGACCTTTGTACTGTAATAAAGATTGCTAAATAACAGTATATATGTATGCCTCTAGGGACACTGAAACAGCCAAACAACCATGCATGTGTATAGACCGTATTTGATCAAATTAAAAGAAGCGCCTGGGTTCATGCAAATAGCATAAATTTATCACCTAAGTACATTAGCTATAAATAGTTAAATAGGAGTCAAGACCAACTGAGCTAGCTAGTAGTATGATCCTACTATTACATAAATATCCCTAACTCTGATTGTCTTTGTTCCAGTCCAGCGCGTTGGTGTAGCTTGGGATGAACCAAAACCCCGTATGCCAGTTGGCCCCTGGACCGCTGCTTGAGAAAGATATGCTTTGGTGGTCTTCGCCATTTAGACTGAAGCGGAAAATTTCTTGATGTGATGTGTCAAACTGAGAGCCAATGGCCTGAGGCGTGGTGTAGATGCAGTTTCTTCTTGTCAAATATCCTGGGGGAAATGTTGCACCACCCACTGGCATGAAAATCGGATAGTTCAACCCAAGGAACATAGAATAGTCTCCAAGATTAGTAACCCTTTCCCACGGGTTGGCTGGAAGTAACCGACTAGTGTCATTCGAGAATACAATGCAGGTATACCCCGAATAGCTGTGAACAGCGCGACCGCAATGGACAGAAGGGGTACTATCATAATGAGTTGGAGCACCGTCAGCGTCAAAATCCATTACGCCACGTGCATAGACCAGGAGAAGTCTAGAACGATCTTGAGATCTTGCCAGCCACCACGTACGACTATTAGAGTCAAAATCATCATCGTCATCAAATCCAGCCGTCCACGGAATGAATGGAGCAGGGAGCACTATAGGACCTTGAAAAAGGAAAGAACACGTCACATGAAAATATATTTCATGATTTATCTACTAGTGATATTGATTTGATATTGGGATGCCAATACTAGTACTTTATAAAATCATGGTCGAACATAAGATGGTTTGAAATATATTTCGAACATCTTGGTAAAACTTCATATGGATTTAAAACATGTTCCCGAAAATATTGGTCCAAATTTTAGATGGTTTGAATATAGTACTCCTTATTCTCTAGAACCGGGGGAATATAAACAAATGAAAGTTTTTATCAATATTGCATGGCACCTTTATTGATTCTATTTCTACTCTACCTTAAATTTTCTAGGGAGTAATAATAAAGAAACTTAATTACTAGGGGGCCTTTTTCCTAAGGAACAACATGCACATTAGACCATACTAAAATTCCTATAGATGTTAAATTCTATATATGTCCATACCACAAGAGGGTTATGGTGTGCGCCTATGGAATTCCTTTAAGCCAAAAGATGCCAAGACAGTTCAACAAATAAGAGGTGAAATACTATATAAGTTACGTATATAAAAAAGATAGGGAGGAAATGTTACCAAATTGATTAGGATCCCATGCATAAACATTTCCAAGCTCAGTAACGGCGAACACAAGTCCGTTATGTATAATTGCATCGCAGTATATGGCGCCGTACTGAAACTGGTTTTCAAGAAATATCCATGCACGAGGATATTCGCCATGGAGGTAGGCAATTGCAAAGTCGAAGATTGCGACAAGGGAGAAATCTTGATACCCCCTAGCAGCTGTAGGAACTTGGCAAATAGCTATCTTCTGCAGTCGAATAGCAGAACGCTGATACTCGAATATAAGTGGATTGTGTGTGGTTTCCAACTTGTCCCTCAAAGATGGAAGCTTAATCTTGCGATGAGTGTAGACATTGAGGAGGTTCCACTTGCCTTCGGGGCCAACCATGGCGATCCAATCTCCATTGGCGCCTGCCCGCTCCTCATCCTTACCGTGTGGCATTAGGCCATCATAGGAGAACCTGTCCAGCGGCAGTAGTTTGCACTTGCTGTGCACCGGCAAATCCTCCTTGAACACCGCCCATGGTTTATCCGCCGGGTCACAACAGAGAACACACGGAAGGCCAAACGGCTGAGAAGCAGGCAGAGTGGCACTGTATTTGGCTGACTGAAGAATACTTTTGGAGGAACCGACTAGGGACGCGGCGGTGATGGCGTCGCACTGGCTGATGAGCACTTCAAGGGGGCCTTCCGTAAACACCTTGTGAAACAGCCCAGATCCACAGACCCTGCTCGATTTCGCCATCGCAATGAGGCAGGTGGTACAATGGGGTTGGTATTTTCTTGGGCGATCTACTGATTCGAACTTTGGGAGAGAGATGGCGATCAATGGCGGCAGGTGGGGGTTTGAGTTGGAGAACAGAGGCTCTCAAACTGGGCACTGCTGGATAGGATGCGAAAGCGCCATGGCGGAGACGCAGGCGCGTGCTATGGAAGATGGGCGGAGTGGGGATAGACGACGGAGGTGAACCGAGACGCTCATATACTGCCTACTGCAGTTTCGAGGAGAGTGTGAATGTGTTCAAAAAAAGAGGAGAGTGTGAATGTGTTCAAAAAAAGAGGAGAGTGTGAATGTGACCCGACACCCGAGTAGGAGCCGAGCAGACGGACTATAGGAGTAGCCCCATCATTACAGAACATTAATCGTGCTTCCTACAATAAATAAGTGAAACATCCCAGGCTTGTGTTGTCTAATCAAATCGATGGCCATGTCAGTATTATGGTGAACAAATAAAACAAATACACACCAACCTTGTTCTTTTTGCAACGTACACCAACCTAGCAAGGCATCAACCTTCTCGCCATCAACTACGACTCCGTGGCTCCGTCCCACCAAAGTTGTCTCAACTTTGTAAAAAAAATACATCTATCCATCTAAATTTTAACAAAGGTGAGACACTTTTGGTGGGACCGAGGGAGTACAAAAAAACTTCACTACTCCATGCTAGTATCGGCCACTAATTCAAATTTCAACTGAAGGCGTGCTATTTTATGGTCCTGAAAATTGCCAAAAAAAATACAACCCAAAAATGCAACAGATCCATGTTAAGGGGGTACACCCTACGCAATATACATTAAGAAACTTTGAAACTTCAGCGACCTTGTAAGAATGCCCATGACAGTGCAGTTTTGCCAAATTAGGAAGAGACGAAATATGAATTCAACCAAAGAAATCTAAACGAATCCTTAGACAATAGCATAGTTAACACGTTCAGAAAAAAATGATGACTCCAAAAGAACAACATTAGCAAGAAATAGTCCATTTTAGTTTGAATTTGCAGTCACATACATAACTAGTAGTACTGCCAAAATACTATAATACTCCGAGCTGCATTCTAGCACTCCAACTAGCTAGTAATAGTTCTGGAGTAGTAGTACTACTATACAAGTCCAAAATACATCCGAACGAACCCTACTTCGAACTAAACTACTCCCTCCGATCTTCGAGTAACTACATTGCAGTATGACTAAACGAAGATTATTGTATAACCTTCTTGTTGATGCAAACGCAGATAGGCAACACACGCTGCCCTCCATTCTGCTTCGCGTAACGGGGCGGCACCGCCAGGAAAGAAGTGAGCTGCTGCAACATGATCGAGCTAGGCGTCGGGGAGCTCGTCGGCTCGATTACCGCCATCAAGGTGTCCGTCGAGAGGTCACTGGTCCCAGCCGTCGCCGGCGTCGGCGGACCAATCACCAACAGCTGCGCCTTGTACATCGGAAACAAGCACGCGGCCGACCTGATGCACACACAGGACACAATGGTGGTCGGGCCGAGCGCTCCAACGGTGATGGCGAACACGCTACCGTCTTCTTCCCCACTGCCGATGAACAGGTGTCCCCGCGGTTGTACCGGAAGACGAACTATGCACCAGGCGGGTATGCCATACTGGAACGTAAACACTGGGATGGAGTGGGATGCTTGGAGGTGTACCAGGAGCTCCCGCGGCGGGCCGGTGAAGCTGCAGCCGGTATTGATGGCCTCTGTGCAGCCGCACGGACCATGCGGGCACGCGATATAGTGCTTGTAGGACTCCGTGGAGGCGACCAAGCTCTGGCAGCCGACGCACTTGACCATTGCCCCAGATCGATTCGACGGCGGCAATCTTGGCCCAGATCGATTCGACGGCGGCAACCACGCCGGCTGCTCGCACTTCTTGCACGGGTTCGGCGCAAGCTCGCCGACGCAGCGCCGACAGCCCATATGACCGCCCTTGCACTGCACGGAACAACGTACGTGGCATCAGTTGTCATTGACATTTCTCACAGGTGAACCTAAGAATGAAATCGGAAGGGAGCGACCTTGGATATGGGGGGTTTGAAGGGCAGCAGGCAGAGGGGGCACAAGAAGAGGGCCTCCTCCATCTTCAGAGAAGAGTGATCGGGAAAACGAGAACGGGATGGGTTCTTTTTTTTATACATGCCTTGGAGTGGAGTATGGATACTACTACTTATAGGAAGAACTTCCTTGCTAAGAATCGGCGTCGGCCGTACGCAAGCATAGATGCACCAGCGGCTCTGCAGTTTGTCAAAATAAAAGGACAGAGCTGCAGTGACTTGAAGTCTCCAAATCTCATTGTGACTTGGTGCCACCATCTACCAACCATTTGAGATCCAACGTTCCAAACTAATCTCTTATTTCGAACCTAAAAACAAAAATTACGAAAAAAATCCAGTAAAATGTAGATGCCTTGTTCTAAAATCTGTGAATATTTCATCCCACTCGGACGATTAGCTTGTGATTAAAGAGCTTTTTACGTATACGAGCACTAGTTTAAACTAAATACTCCCTCTGATTCATATTAATTGACTTCAATATGGATGTATCTAGAACTAAAATGTGTCTAGTACATCCATATTAGAGTCAATTAATATGAACCGGAGGGAGTATATATTTGCTCACAAACCTTTGATTCAAATCGAATGAAACTTCACCAAAATATAAATCGAAATATGCACGATTAACTGGAAGTTCTTGAAATATTTCTGAGCAATTATAATAATTATTTAGTTTAAATTCTAAGTCGATCGCATACATTGGATCTGAGATGGATGGTGGATGGTGGCACCAAGTCACTGTGAAACTTGGAAGTATCAAGTCAGTGAAGCTCTATCCCAAAATAAAAGCTTCGTGAAGGGGGCAGTTTGGTTCAAAAAAGAAGACAGTGCCAAGCAGTTGTCAAACAATACCCATATAGTCAAATGTACTCCCTCTGATTCAAATGAATTGACTCAACTTTGTCTAGATATATGGATGTATCAAGTCACTGAAGCTAAAATAAAAGCTTCATGAAGGGGGAAGTTTGGTTCGAAAAAAAATACAGTGCCAAGCAGCTGTCAAATAGTACCATAACGTCAAATGTACTCCCTCCGATTCAAACGAAATGACTCAACTTTGTATTTTGCATGTTAAAGGTTTTTCGTAAAACTTGGCCAATCTTAACATAGTTTGCCTTTCTAAAAAAAGATATAAGCCCTAAGGCTCCTTTGATTCATAGGATGGGAAAACCATAGAAATATGGAAAACATAGGATTGAGATTTAATGGCTAGTTGAATCATATAGGAAGATGAGTTGTGTTTGATTGTGCCAAAGGAAATTTTCCATGAGGTATGACCTAATGTTTTATTCTTATAGGATTTGCACTGCAAGATTCCTATAGGATATGTTCCTATGAATCAAACAACTAGTGTGGGGAAAATTCACATGTGATCTAAATCCTACATAATTCCTATACAAATCCTATATATGAATTTTAGTTGTTAGGTCACTTAAAATGACTTCACTTGAAGAGTTACATTTTTGTTTTTTTCTGAATTAGTAGTGATGCCTAACCATATATATACCTAAACCAAGAGAATCAGCATAAACTTATGTATATTAATAGTAAGCGCATATATGAATGTTTTTTATCTACAAACCCAGGGTCATATATATGTACATAGAAACATGCATATATACTAGTTTTTGTACCTTGGTGTGTTCCTCTTTTGGGCTATCTCTTTTTTGTTCACCGATTCACAACCAACGCCCTAGATTAATTTGGCACTTAAAAAATAACATTTTGTTTTTGGCGCACTAACACAAATAGTAGTAGCACGGTCAACACTGTAGAGAAGTACAAAATAAATGTGTGTGGGAAAAAATGACTTAAAGTGACCATTACATTGAGAAAAAGGGTAGAACCAAGCATTGCACAGGGAAAAAGCAGTGTAGTGCCCAGAAGAAAAAAACAAGTTGGGTTATACTCCCTCCATCCTGAAATAATGGGTGTAGAGTTAAAATTTGTCCATAAAAGAGTGTACTTCTCGTTTTGCAATGCACTTCAAAATTTGTCCACAAAAGAGTGGTAGTAAAAAATATTTCTTTCTCATCACGAGGGATATAGTTTCTTCACGACTAGTACGTACTACCTCCATCACAAAGCTTAAGTCTTTTTTTAAGAGTCAAAGCAAGTAAAGGTTGACGAAAATTTAGAACAATCTATCAACTAATATAATATTTTGTAGATACCATACCAAAAAAAATCGTTGTCTATGTATTGATATTAATTTTGTATTTTGCATGATAATGATTTTTGGTAAAATCTTAGTTTACCTTGACATAGTTTGAGCTTCTAAAAATAATATAAGCCTTACGCTTTGGGATGGAGGTAGTAGTATTTAGCATAATATGGTTTTCTTATTTACTACATGCATTTAGATCATTGGAGGTGGAAAAGTTGAAGAGGAAAGTGATGGTCGATGACAGTTTCCCAATGTAATAATAAAATCCTTAATATGCCTTGAAAACCCACACGTACGCTCTTTCTAGGACAGAGGCTATGAGGTAATGCACCCACGCGCTGTCATCTGCCGGTTCGTGCTATGTCTCCCAAATCTTGAAATATCGTCAGTTATCCATTTCACGTCCACACTTCTCCCTCTCTCCACGGACTAGGAAAAAACCCTCTCTTCACTTCCCCTTCCCATTCCACCGATGGAGAGCCCAACCGACGCCGTCAACGCAGCGAAAGCGAAAGCCGCGCGGCTGGCCTTAGCCGCAGAGGAGGCGTGCAGAGCCGCGACCGCAGCACGCATGGCCGCAACGGCGGCGATCATTGCCGCAGCGGATGCCAAAGACGAAGCGGAGGCCATTGCCGAAGGTCGGGCCATCGGTCGCTCATCGGCATCTGATGCTGTTGGTAGATGGGTCCACTCTCTTGGGAAGCATCCCCTAGATGACGAGGACGAGGTTGAACTCATCTTTGAACCGCCGCCGCCGACCTTCGACGAGAATATCGTCGACGAGGGGGAGGAAGTATGTTCCGATTCACCTCTCTCCCTTATTCAACATAGCCCTGTATCGATTTGCGCTATGGTCTCTCCCTCTTTTTTTTGCGCTATAGCGTTTTGAATTAGCGTCAGAATCTTTTTAGATTCATATTCAGTATTAGTTGCAACTGCTACATATTTGCTTCACATCCGATTCACCTCTCTCCCTTATTTAACATAGCCCTGTATCGATTTGCTCTATGGTCTCTCCCTCTTTTTTTTGCGCTATAGGGTTTTGAATTAGCGTCAGAATCTTTTTAGATTCATATTCATTATTAGTTGCAACTGCTACATATTTGCTTCACCTGTTTATTTGGCATGTATCAGGTTGCTACTGATGAGGTTGACAGCGATGTCGAGTCGCGTCATAGGAAGGCCAGGGCCACTCTCAACAAGCTTAAGGCGGGGAAGTTCGACAAGTATTGGAGTGAACCCTGGACTGGTGCCAGGAACAGCTGCCCCTTCTGCACAAAGAGCATAAAGGTTGACTTTCGAAGCGTCCTGCAGCATGCCGAAGCCGGTGGGTCCGGCTGTCTCAAAGTTGGGGAAACTGTTAACCGATCCGGCTTCATAGCCAACCACATGGCATATGGGCTATTCCTAAGGAAGAAATTGAACCAAGCTATCGAGACCGGTCGTGTGCCTCCTCCCAAGCCCAAGCCACCAAAGATTAAAGGTATGGGCAGCAAGAAGCAGAAGAAGCGGGACCAGGAAGAAGATGGTAAATATACTCCGTAACTGTTGTGCATGTTTGTCTCTCCTACTGCTTCAAAAGCAGCATCTTTTGTTGAACTCTGTTTATGTTTGCTGCTCAGCAGCGTTTGTGGTGAACCTATTAGCTTAATTAGGGGTTGTTGAACTATGTCTGTGTTGAACCTTGCTTAATTAGGTTGTGTTGAACTCTGTTTGTGTTGGCGTGGGAAGGGGGGCATGATGCTACCCTGAATTTGCGGGACCCCCAAAAAACTTGCAAATACGAGTGATGCATCCAAAAGGAACAAACTTCTTACATGGTAGACCCCAGTCTGAAAGCAAGAAATGCGATCGGGTCCTTAACAGCCACCGCCCGGATTGATCGGGTATTTTGCCTGCCTACCGCATGTGACTTGTGCTCACTGAAGTTTGGGACCTCACGCATGGGCACCACACGTAAGTGACAGACCTGTTGGTGTAAAAACTCGAGTGATTATTATACTGCATTAGTACAAAGTTTCCTATGGATTCAAGGGTTGGAAAGCCAAGTTAACTCATTTTCATGACTAAGAAGGAGCCAGGCTTACTTTTTCATTTTCATGTTTTAACTTGTTTAAATCTTGGTCAAACAAAGGATCTGACCAGGATTCAAGTGGGCATAAAAATTCAAAAAAGAAATCAAAAAAAAAACCAAAGCACATAAGCTTCTTATGTCATATAGTAAGCATTACAGTTGATCAACGAAGTCTAGACATATTCAAACCAGAAAAATATTGTATATACCCCCTAACCCTAAACTCTGTCTTATGAAGTCAAGCATGAAGAAAAGTGGTTTTGGGTTTCAAACATTGGAAATTGAAAAAACTCCCAAAAGCTTCATTTTGGAGTGACTAAGAAGAATCCAGGCTTTCATTTTCATTTTCATGTTTTAAATTGGTTTAAATCTTGGTCAAACCTAGGATTTGACCAAGATTCAAATGGACATAACAAATTCAAAAAAATCAAAACCAAACACATAGTCTTTTGATGTCATATAGTAAGCATTCAAGTTGATAAACAAAGTCTAGACATATTTAAACAAGAAAAATCATGTATATACTTGGCCCCTAACCCTAAACTCTGTCTTATGAAGTCAAGCATTAAGAGGAGTGGTTTTGGGTTTCAAACATGGAAATTTAAAAAACCTCCCAAAAGCTTCATTTTGGAGGGACTAAGAAGAATCCAGGCTTACTTTTCATTTTCATGTTTTAAACTGGTTTAAATCTTGGTCAAACCTAGGATTTGACCAAGATTCAAATGGGCATAACAAATTCAAAAAAAAACTAAACACATAGTCTTTTGATGTCACATAATAAGCATTCAAGTTGATAAACAAGGTCTAGACATATTCAAACCAGAAAAATCATGTATCTACCCCCTACCCCTAAACTTTGTCTTATGAAGTAAAGCACGGAGAGATATCATTTTGGGTTTCGAACATGGAAAATTTAAAAAAACCTCCCAAAAGCTTCATTTTGGAGTGAATAAGAAGGATCCACACTTACTTTTCATTTTCATGTTTTAAACTTGTTTAAATATTGGTCAAACCTGCAAGGATTTGACCAAGATTCAAATGGGCATAAAAATTCAAAAAAAACGAAAACCACTTCTCTTCGTCCTTGACTTCATTAGACAGAGTTTAGGGTTGGGGTATATACATGATTTGTAATGTTTAAATATGTATAGACTCTCTTGATCAACATGAATGCTTACTATAACTTAAGAAGCTTAATTATGTGCTTTGGTTTTTCATTTTTTGAATTCTTTATTGAATTTTTATGCCTATTTGAATCTTGGTCAAATCCTAGGTTTGACCAAGAATTAAACAAGTCAGTAACATGAAAATGAAAAAGTAAGCCTGGATCCTTCTTATTCACTCAAAAAATGAAGCTTTTGGGAGGGTTTTTGAATTTTCCATGTTTGAAACCCAAAACCATTCCTCTTATATGCTTGACTTCATATATATCACAGAGTTTAGCCTTAGGGGGTATATACATGATTTTTCTAGTTTGAATATGTCTAAACCTTGTTTATCAACTTGAATGCTTACTATAAACCAAAAATTCATGTATCTACACCTAACCCTAAACTATGCATGAAGAGAAGTGGTTTTGGGTTTCAAACCTGGATATCTCAAAAACCCTCCCAAAAGCTTCATTTTGGAGTGAATAAGAAGGATCAAGGCTTAATTTTTCATTTTCATGTTTTAATCTTGTTTAAATCTTGCTCAAACCTAGGATTTGACCAAGATTCAAATGGGCATAATTTAAAAAAATGAAAAATCAAGGCACATAGTCTTCTTATATATGTCATATAGTAAGCATTCAATTAAGTTGATAAACAAGCTATGGACATATTCAACCCAGAAAAATCATGATGAATCTACCCCCTATATATCCCTAAACCCTAACTTATGAAGTCAAGCATGAAGAGAAGTGGTTTTTGGTATAAATCATGGAAATTTCATATTCATGTTTATTAAACTTGTTTAAATCATGGTCAAACCTAGGATTTGACCAAGATTCAAATGGGCATAAATATTCAGAAAAAACAAAAAATGGAAAATCAAGGCACATGTTTTAAACTTGTTTAAATCTTGGTCAAACCAAGGATTTGACCAAGATTCAAATGGGCCTAAAAATTTAGAAAAAAATCAAAAAGAGAATGAAAAACCAAAGCACATAGCATTCTTATGTCATATGTATAGTAAGCATTCAAGTTGATAAACAAGGTCTAGACATATTCAAACCAAAAAATCATGTATATATCTACCCCTAACCCTAAACTGATCTGTCGATCTTATGGAAGTCAATCATGAAGAGAAGTGGTTTTGGGTTTCAAACATGGAAATTTCAAGAACATCCCAAAAGCTTCATTTTAGAGTGACTAAGAAGGATCCATGCTTACTTACTCGTTTGCACGTGTTAAACTTGTCTAAATCTTGGTGAAACCTAGGATTTGACCAAGATATGATTCAAATGCGCAGAAAATTAAAAAAGTCAGAAAAATTAAAAACCAAAGTACATAGTCTTCTTATGTCATATAGTAAGCATATTCAAGTTGATAAACAAGGTTTGGACATATTCAAACCATACAAATCATGTATCTATACCCCCTAACCCTAAACTTTTTCTTATGAAGTCAAGCATGAAGAGAAGTGGTTTTGGGTTTCAAAGATGGAAATTTCAAAAACCTCCAAAAACTTCATTTTAGAGTGACTGAGAAGTTAGCATTAAAGTTGATAAACAAGGTTTAGACATATTCAAACCAGACAAATCATGTATCTACCCCTAACCCTAAACTCGGTCTTATGAAGTCTAGCATGAAGAGAATCGTTTTGAGTTTCAAACGTTTAAGCCAAAAGCCCCATTTCAAATATTTCAAACTTATTCAAAGTTGGTTCAAATTTGAAAGACATACAAGTTATAGCACACATAGTGCATACATTTTCACACATACTGCACTAGATGCTAACCCTATAGTTTGAGGCCACTTGGATGAGGTCGAAAAAGTTCTTGGATTAGAATCGTGTTGTTCGAACCCCGTAGTTGGATTTTTTTGAACCTTGATCTGTAGTACTGGGCAAAACCCTAGTTTAACCTATTTAATTATAGATTCGTATATCGATTTTTCTACCTTTTTATTATTACTATGCTGCAGATGTGCGTTTGCCCGTCGAGTGAAACTCGGAGGAAGAGGGATCACTCGGAAGGAGAGAAAAAAGGCAGAGCATTATGGTGTCTTCCCTTTTTCGGGTGATGATGATGATGTTGACTGTTGTGCAGGGTTTGTCAGTGCGCAGGAGGTGCGAGCGAGCGAGCGAGCGAGTCGAGCGAGGCCGAGAATGAGAGAGATTTGTTTTTTTTGTGAGAGGGACAACCGAAGGATCCAGAAGGACCCACAGACTTCCAATACGCATCCTGATGCGTCTTCTCTTGACAAAGAAGATGGCTGGGAGTTGGCGTACCTATTGCACGTGACTTGTGCTCACTCAAGTGTGGGACCTCACGCGTGGGCACCACACGTAAGTGACAGACCTGTTGGTGTAAAAACTCGGTTGATTATAATAGTGCATTAGAACAAAGTTTCCTATGGATTCAAGGGTAGGAAATCCAAGTTAACTCATTTACATGACATTATTTTTTCCATGAAGCAAAGTTAACACTATCAATTGGTACATTTTGGAGTGACTAAGAAGGATCAATGCTTACTTATTCGTTTAATTTCACGTGTTAAACTTGTCTAAATCTTGTTCAAACCTAGGATTTGACCAAGATTCAAATGGGCAGAAAAATAATTAAAAAACAGAAAAATGAAAAACCAAATCACATAGTCTTCTTATGTCATATAGTAAGCATTCAAGTTGATAAACAAGGTCTAGACATATTCAAACCAGACAAATCATGTATCTATACCCCTAACCCCTAAACTCTGTCTTATGAAGTCAAGCGTGTGAAGAGAAGTGGTTTTGGGTTTCAAACATCGAAATTTCAAAAACCTCCCAAAAGCTTCATTTTAGAGTGACTAAGAAGGATACATGCTTCCCTTTACATTTTCATGTTTTAAACTTGTTTAAATTATCTTGGTCAAACCTAGGATTTGACGAAGATACAAATGGGTGGGCACAAAATTCAAAAAAATCAGAAAAATGAAAAACCAAATCACATAGTCTTCTTATGTCATATCGTAAGCAATCAAGTTGATAAACAAGGTCTAGATATATCCAAACCAGACAAATCATGTATCTACCCCCTGTCGATCTTATGAAGTCTAGCATGAAGGGAAGTCGTTTTGGGTTTCAAACATTGAAATTTAAAGAACATCCCAAAAGCTTCATTTTAGAGTGACTAAGAAGGATACAGACTTCCCTTTTCATTTTCATGTTTTAAATTTGTTTAAATCTTGGTCAAACCAAGGATTTGACCAAGATTCAAATGGCCCTAAAAATTCAGAAAAAAATGAAAAGAATGAAAAACCAAAGCACATAACATTCTTATGTCATATGTATAGTAAGCATTCAAGTTGATATACAAGGTCTAGACATATATATTCAAACCTAGGATTTGACTAAGATTCAAATGGGCATAACAAATTCAAAAAACAAAAACCAAACACATAGTCTTCTGATGTCATATAGCAAGCATTCAAGTTGATAAACAAACTTGTTTAAATCATGGTCAAACCTAGGATTTGACCAAGATTCAAATGGGCATAATTTTAAAAAAATTGTAAAATCAAGGCACATAGTCTTCTTATGTCATATAGTAAGCATTCAATTAAGTTGATAAACAAGGTCTAGACATATCAAACCAGAAAATTCAGGTGTCTAGCTACCCCTAACCCTAAACTCTGCACGAAGAGAAGTGGTTTTGGGTTTCAAACATGGATATTTCAAAAACCCTCCCAAAAACCTTCATTTTGGAGTTAATAAGAAGGATCAAGGCTTACTTTTTCATTTTCATGTTTTAATCTTTTTTAAATCTTTGTCAAACCTAGGTTTTGACCAATATTCAAAAGGGCATAATTAAAAAAAATGAAATATCAAGGCACATAGTCTTCTTATGTCATATAGTAAGCATTCAATTAAGTTGATAAACAAGCTCTAGACATATTCAAACCAGAAAAATCATGATGTATCTACCCCCTATATATCCCTAAACCCTAACTTATGAAGTCAAGCACGAAGAGAAGTGGTTTTTGGTTTAAATCATGGAAATTTCAAAAACCCTCCCAAGAGCTTCATTTTGGAGTGACTAATTAAGAAGCATACATGCTTACCTTTTCATATTCATGTTTTAAACTTGTTCAAATCTAGGTCAACAAACCTAGGATTTGATGAAGAATCAAATGGGTATAAAAAATTTAAAAACAAGCTCTAGATAAGCTCAAGTTGAAAAACAAGTTCTAGACATATTCCAACCAGAAAAATCATGCATGTACCCCCTATATATATATCCCTAAACCCTGACTTATGAAGTCAAGCATGAAGAGAAGTGGTTTTTGGTTTCAATCATGGAAATTTCAAAAACCCTCCCAAGAGCTTCATTTTGGAGTGGCTAAGAAGGATAGATACTTAATTTTTCATATTTATGTTTTAAACTAGTTTAAATCATGGTCAAACCTAGGATTTGACCAAGATTCAAATGGGCATAAAAATTCAAAATAAATGAAAATAAATGAAAAACCAAGGCACGTAGTCTTCTTATGTCATATAGTAAGCATTCAATTAAGTTGATAAACAAGGTCTAGACATATTCAAACCAGAAACATCATGTATCTAGCTACCCTAGCCCTAAACTCTGTCTTATGAAGTCAAGCATGCATGAAGAGAAGTACGTGGTTTTTTGGTTTCAAACATGGAAATTTCAAAAACCCTCTCAAGAGCTTCATTTTGGAGTGACTACGAAGGATACATGCTTAATTTTCATATTCATGTTTTAAACTTGTTTAAATCATGGTCAAACCTAGGATTTGACCAAGATTCAAATGGGCATAATTTAAAAAAATGTAAAATCAAGGCACATAGTCTTCTTATGTCATATAGTAAGCATTCAATTAAGTTGATAAACAAGGTCTAGACATATCAAACCAGAAAAATCATGTATCTACCCCTATATATCCCCAAAAACTCTGTCTTTATGAAGTCAAGCATGAAGAGAAGTGGTTTTTTGGTTTCAAGCATGGAAATTTCAAAAACCTCCCCAAACTTCATTTTAGAGTGACTAAGAAGGATACAAGCTTGCCTTTTCATTTTCATGTTTTAAACTTGTTTAAATTATCTTGGTCAAATCTAGGATTTGACAAGATTCAAATGGGCAAACATATGATAAGTGATGCAAATATCATTTCTAAGTGCGGGCAAACCAGAGATATGTGGTTTTTGGTTTCAAACATATTCAAACGAGAGAAATCATGTATCTACCCCCTAACACTAAACTCTGTCTCATGAAGTCAAGCGCATGCATGAAGATATGTGGTTTTTGGTTTCAAACATGGAAATTTCAAAAACCCTCCCAAGAGCTTCATTTCGAAGTGATTAATTAAGAAGCATACATGCATGCTTACTTTTTCATATTCATGTTTTAAACTTATTCAAATCTTGGTGAAACCTAGGATTTGACCAAGATTCAAATGGGTATAAAAATTTAAAAAATACAAAAAAGGTCTTCTTATGTTATATAGTAGGCATTCAATTAAGTTGATAAACAAGTTCTAGACATATTCAAACAAGAAAAATCATGCATGTATCTACCCATAACCCTAAACTTTGTTTCATGAAGTCAAGCATTGTGGTTTTTGGTTTCGAACATGGAAATTCAAAAACCCTCCCAAGAGCTTCATTTTGAAGTGACTAAGAAGCATACATGCTTACTTTTTCATATTCATGTTTTTAACTTATTCAAATCTTGGTGGAACCAAGGATTTGACAAAGATTCGAATGGGTATAAAAATTCAAAAAAAACAAGGTCTTCTCTTATGTTATATAGTAAGCATTCAATTAATTTGATAAACAAGGTCTAAACATATTCAAACCAGGAAAATCATGTATCTACCACCTAACCCTAAACTCTGTCTTATGAAGTCAAGCATGCATGAAGAGAAGTGGTTTTTGGTTTCAAGCATGGAAATTTCCATGTTTGAAACCCAAAACCACTTCTCTTCATATGCTTGACTTCATATGACAGAGTTTAGCGTTAGGGGGTAGATACATGATTTTTTGGTTTGAATATGTCCAGACCTTGTTTATCAACTTAAATGCTAACTATATGACATCAGAATGGGCATAAAAATTTAAAAAAATTAAAAATGTAAAACCAAAATTTAATTGGGAGGAAAGGGTACATGAATTACAATTAAAAAACAAGGTAACTTAAATACTTGGATGCCCCAAGATGTGTGGAAGCCCAAAACAATGGCAAAACATATCATGTGCGCATGCTGCATCCAATTCAAGTAGAACACATAGTAGGCATCGATAGTTTGACCTAAATTTGAAATCAAAGAGAAGGTGGTTAGAAAAAATCAAAATTGGCAAAGCAAAGCATGAAATCAAAAAATTGTGATGCACTCTAGCTATGAAAATTATCAAACAATGCAAACCAAAATGATTTTTTAGAGGAATACTAGTTCAACTTATTTAATTTTTTATTTGTAGGCCAAAATCAAACCCCGTAGTTGGATTTTTTTTTCAACTTGATCTGTAGTACTGGGGAAAACCCTAGTTTATAACCTATTTAATAATAGATTCGTAGTCGATTCTTTTACTTTTTTATTATTACTATGCAGCACATGTGTGTTTGCCCGTCGAGTGAAACTCGGAGGAAGAGGAATCACTCGGAAGGAGAAGAAGGGAGAGCAGTCACGGGGCCCCTCTTATTGATGGTGTATATTCTTTTTCTGGTGATGTTGACTGTTGTGCAGGGTTTGTCAGTGCGCAGGAGGTGCGAGCGAGCGAGCGAGTCGAGCGAGGCCGAGAATGAGAGAGATTTGTTTTTTTTGTGAGAGGGACAACCGAAGGATCCAGAAGGACCCACAGACTTCCAATACGCATCCTGATGCGTCTTCTCTTGACAAAGAAGATGGCTGGGAGTTGGCGTACCTATTGCACGTGACTTGTGCTCACTCAAGTGTGGGACCTCACGCGTGGGCACCACACGTAAGTGACAGACCTGTTGGTGTAAAAACTCGGTTGATTATTATAGTGCATTAGAACAAAGTTTCCTATGGATTCAAGGGTAGGAAATCCAAGTTAACTCATTTACATGACATTATTTTTTCCATGAAGCAAAGTTAACACTATCAATTGGTACATTTTGGAGTGACTAAGAAGGATCAATGCTTACTTATTCGTTTAATTTCACGTGTTAAACTTGTCTAAATCTTGTTCAAACCTAGGATTTGACCAAGATTCAAATGGGCAGAAAAATAATTAAAAAACAGAAAAATGAAAAACCAAATCACATAGTAAGCATTCAAGTTGATAAACAAGGTCTAGACATATTCAAACCAGACAAATCATGTATCTATACCCCTAACCCCTAAACTCTGTCTTATGAAGTCAAGCATGTGAAGAGAAGTGGTTTTGGGTTTGGGGGTATATATACATGATTTTTATTGTTTAAATATATATAGACTTTGTTGATCAACATGAATGCTTAATTACTATATGACATAAGAAGTTTATGTGCTTTGGTGTTTCATTTTTTTGATTTCTTTTTTGAATTTTTATGCCCATTTGAATCTTGGTCAAATCCTAGGTTTGACAAAGATTTAAACAAGTTTGAAACATGAAAATGAAAAAGTAAGCTTGGATCCTTCTTAGTCACTCCAAAATGAAGCTTTTGGGTGGGTTTTTGAAATTTCCATGTTTGAAACCCAAAACCACTTCTTCTCTTCATGCTTGACTTCATAAGACAACGTTTAGGGTTAGGGGGTAGATACATGATTTTTCTGGTTTGAATATGTCTAGACTTCGTTGATCAACTTGAATGCTTAGTATATTACATAAGAAGACTATGTGGTTTGGTTTTTGATTTTCTTGATTTTGTTTGATTTTTTATGACCATTTGAATCTTGGTCAAATCCTAGGTTTGACCAAGATTTAAACAAGTTTAAAACATGAAAATGAAAAAGTAAGCATGGATCCTTCTTAGTCATGACAATGAGTTAACTTGGCTTTACTACCCTTGATGAATCCATAGGAAACTTTTTGTACTAATGCAGTATAATATTCTGGTTTGAATATGTCTAGACCTTGTTTATCAACTTAATTTGAAAGACATACAAGTTATAGCACACATAGTGCATACATTTTCACACATACTGCACTAGATGCTAACCCTATAGTTTGAGGCCATTTGGATGAGGTCGAAAAAATTCTTGGATTAGAATCGTGTTGTTCGAACCCCGTAGTTGGATTTTTTTGAACCCTTGATCTTTAGAACTGGGCAAAACCCAAGTTTAACCATGCAAGATTCAAATGGCCCTAAAAATTCAGAAAAAAATCAAAAGAATGAAAAACCAAAGCACATATATAGCATTCTTATGTCATATGTATAGTAAGCATGCATTCAAGTTGATAAACAAGGTCTAGACATATATATTCAAACCAGAAAAATCATGTATATATCTACCCCTAAAACTCTAATTAAACTATGTCTTATGAAGTCAATCATGTAGAGAAGTGGTTTTGGGTTTCAAATATGGAAATTTCAAGAACCTCCCAAAAGCTTCATTTTAGAGTGACTAAGAAGGATCCAGGCTTATCTTTTCATTTCATGTTTTAAACTTGTTTAAATCCTGGTCAAACCTAGGATTTGACCAAGATTTATGGGCATAAAATTCAAAAAAATCAGAAAAATAAAAAACCAAAGCACATAAGCATATTCAAGTTGATAAACAAGGTTTGGACATATTCAACCCATACACAAATCATGTATCTACCCCTAACCCTAAACTCTGTCTTATGAAGTCAAGCATGAAGAGAAGTGGTTTCGGGTTTCAAACATGGAAATATCAAAAACCTCCCAAAAACTTCATTTTAGAGTGACTGAGAAGGTTGCATGCTTCCCTTTTCATTTTCATGTTTTAAACTTGTTTAAATCTTGGTCAAACCTAGAATTTGACAAGATTCAAATGGGCATCAAAATTCAAAAAAATCAGAAAAAGAAAAACCAAAGCAATAGTTTTCTTATGTCATATAGTAAGCATTAAAGTTGATAAACAAGGTCTAGACATATTCAACCAGACAAATCATGTATCTATACCCCTAACCCCCTAAACTCTGTCTTATGAAGTCAAGCATGTGAAGAGAAGTGGTTTTGGGTTTCAAACATCGAAATTTCAAAAACCTCCCAAAAGCTTCATTTTAGAGTGACTAAGAAGGATACATGCTTCCCTTTTCATTTTCATGTTTTAAACTTGTTTAAATTATCTTGGTCAAACCTAGGATTCGACATGATTCAAATGGGCATCAAAATAAAAAAAAACAGAAAAAGGAAAAACCAAAGCAATAGTTTTCTTATATATGTCATATAGTAAGCATTAAAGTTGATAAACAAGGTCTAGATATATCCAAACCAGACAAATCATGTATCTACCCCCGGCCTGTCGATCTTATGAAGCTAGTCTACTAGCATGTGAAGGGAACTCGTTTTCGGTTTCAAACATAGAAATTACAAGAACATCCCAAAAGCTTCTCCATTTTAGAGTGACTACGAAGGATACTGACTTCCCTTTTCATTTTCATGTTTTAAACTTGTTTAAATCTTGGTCAAACCAAGGATTTGACCAAGATTCAAATGGGCCTAAAAATTTAGAAAAAAATCAAAAAGAGAATGAAAAACCAAAGCACATAGCATTCTTATGTCATATGTATAGTAAGCATTCAAGTTGATAAACAAGGTCTAGACATATTCAAACCAAAAAATCATGTATATATCTACCCCTAACCCTAAACTGATCTGTCGATCTTATGGAAGTCAATCATGAAGAGAAGTGGTTTTGGGTTTCAAACATGGAAATTTCAAGAACATCCCAAAAGCTTCATTTTAGAGTGACTAAGAAGGATCCATGCTTACTTACTCGTTTTCACGTGTTAAACTTGTCTAAATCTTGGTGAAACCTAGGATTTGACCAAGATATGATTCAAATGCGCAGAAAATTAAAAAAGTCAGAAAATTTAAAAACCAAAGTACATAGTCTTCTTATGTCATATAGTAAGCATATTCAAGTTGATAAACAAGGTTTGGACATATTCAAACCATACAAATCATGTATCTATACCCCCTAACCCTAAACTTTTTCTTATGAAGTCAAGCATGAAGAGAAGTGGTTTTGGGTTTCAAAGATGGAAATTTCAAAAACCTCCAAAAACTTCATTTTAGAGTGACTGAGAAGTTAGCATTAAAGTTGATAAACAAGGTTTAGACATATTCAAACCAGACAAATCATGTATCTACCCCTAACCCTAAACTCGGTCTTATGAAGTCTAGCATGAAGAGAATCGTTTTGAGTTTCAAACGTTTAAGCCAAAAGCCCCATTTCAAATATTTCAAACTTATTCAAAGTTGGTTCAAATTTGAAAGACATACAAGTTATAGCACACATAGTGCATACATTTTCACACATACTGCACTAGATGCTAACCCTATAGTTTGAGGCCACTTGGATGAGGTCGAAAAAGTTCTTGGATTAGAATCGTGTTGTTCGAACCCCGTAGTTGGATTTTTTTGAACCTTGATCTGTAGTACAGGGCAAAACCCTAGTTTAACCTATTTAATTATAGATTCGTATATCGATTTTTCTACCTTTTTATTATTACTATGCTGCAGATGTGCGTTTGCCCGTCGAGTGAAACTCGGAGGAAGAGGGATCACTCGGAAGGAGAGAAAAAAGGCAGAGCATTATGGTGTCTTCCCTTTTTCGGGTGATGATGATGATGTTGACTGTTGTGCAGGGTTTGTCAGTGCGCAGGAGGTGCGAGCGAGCGAGCGAGTCGAGCGAGGCCGAGAATGAGAGAGATTTGTTTTTTTTGTGAGAGGGACAACCGAAGGATCCAGAAGGACCCACAGACTTCCAATACGCATCCTGATGCGTCTTCTCTTGACAAAGAAGATGGCTGGGAGTTGGCGTACCTATTGCACGTGACTTGTGCTCACTCAAGTGTGGGACCTCACGCGTGGGCACCACACGTAAGTGACAGACCTGTTGGTGTAAAAACTCGGTTGATTATAATAGTGCATTAGAACAAAGTTTCCTATGGATTCAAGGGTAGGAAATCCAAGTTAACTCATTTACATGACATTATTTTTTCCATGAAGCAAAGTTAACACTATCAATTGGTACATTTTGGAGTGACTAAGAAGGATCAATGCTTACTTATTCGTTTAATTTCACGTGTTAAACTTGTCTAAATCTTGTTCAAACCTAGGATTTGACCAAGATTCAAATGGGCAGAAAAATAATTAAAAAACAGAAAAATGAAAAACCAAATCACATAGTCTTCTTATGTCATATAGTAAGCATTCAAGTTGATAAACAAGGTCTAGACATATTCAAACCAGACAAATCATGTATCTATACCCCTAACCCCTAAACTCTGTCTTATGAAGTCAAGCGTGTGAAGAGAAGTGGTTTTGGGTTTCAAACATCGAAATTTCAAAAACCTCCCAAAAGCTTCATTTTAGAGTGACTAAGAAGGATACATGCTTCCCTTTACATTTTCATGTTTTAAACTTGTTTAAATTATCTTGGTCAAACCTAGGATTTGACGAAGATACAAATGGGTGGGCACAAAATTCAAAAAAATCAGAAAAATGAAAAACCAAATCACATAGTCTTCTTATGTCATATCGTAAGCAATCAAGTTGATAAACAAGGTCTAGATATATCCAAACCAGACAAATCATGTATCTACCCCCTGTCGATCTTATGAAGTCTAGCATGAAGGGAAGTCGTTTTGGGTTTCAAACATTGAAATTTAAAGAACATCCCAAAAGCTTCATTTTAGAGTGACTAAGAAGGATACAGACTTCCCTTTTCATTTTCATGTTTTAAATTTGTTTAAATCTTGGTCAAACCAAGGATTTGACCAAGATTCAAATGGCCCTAAAAATTCAGAAAAAAATGAAAAGAATGAAAAACCAAAGCACATAACATTCTTATGTCATATGTATAGTAAGCATTCAAGTTGATATACAAGGTCTAGACATATATATTCAAACCTAGGATTTGACTAAGATTCAAATGGGCATAACAAATTCAAAAAACAAAAACCAAACACATAGTCTTCTGATGTCATATAGCAAGCATTCAAGTTGATAAACAAACTTGTTTAAATCATGGTCAAACCTAGGATTTGACCAAGATTCAAATGGGCATAATTTAAAAAAAATGTAAAATCAAGGCACATAGTCTTCTTATGTCATATAGTAAGCATTCAATTAAGTTGATAAACAAGGTCTAGACATATCAAACCAGAAAATTCAGGTGTCTAGCTACCCCTAACCCTAAACTCTGCACGAAGAGAAGTGGTTTTGGGTTTCAAACATGGATATTTCAAAAACCCTCCCAAAAACCTTCATTTTGGAGTTAATAAGAAGGATCAAGGCTTACTTTTTCATTTTCATGTTTTAATCTTTTTTAAATCTTTGTCAAACCTAGGTTTTGACCAATATTCAAAAGGGCATAATTAAAAAAAATGAAATATCAAGGCACATAGTCTTCTTATGTCATATAGTAAGCATTCAATTAAGTTGATAAACAAGCTCTAGACATATTCAAACCAGAAAAATCATGATGTATCTACCCCCTATATATCCCTAAACCCTAACTTATGAAGTCAAGCACGAAGAGAAGTGGTTTTTGGTTTAAATCATGGAAATTTCAAAAACCCTCCCAAGAGCTTCATTTTGGAGTGACTAATTAAGAAGCATACATGCTTACCTTTTCATATTCATGTTTTAAACTTGTTCAAATCTAGGTCAACAAACCTAGGATTTGATGAAGAATCAAATGGGTATAAAAAATTTAAAAACAAGCTCTAGATAAGCTCAAGTTGAAAAACAAGTTCTAGACATATTCCAACCAGAAAAATCATGCATGTACCCCCTATATATATATCCCTAAACCCTGACTTATGAAGTCAAGCATGAAGAGAAGTGGTTTTTGGTTTCAATCATGGAAATTTCAAAAACCCTCCCAAGAGCTTCATTTTGGAGTGGCTAAGAAGGATAGATACTTAATTTTTCATATTTATGTTTTAAACTAGTTTAAATCATGGTCAAACCTAGGATTTGACCAAGATTCAAATGGGCATAAAAATTCAAAATAAATGAAAATAAATGAAAAACCAAGGCACGTAGTCTTCTTATGTCATATAGTAAGCATTCAATTAAGTTGATAAACAAGGTCTAGACATATTCAAACCAGAAACATCATGTATCTAGCTACCCTAGCCCTAAACTCTGTCTTATGAAGTCAAGCATGCATGAAGAGAAGTACGTGGTTTTTTGGTTTCAAACATGGAAATTTCAAAAACCCTCTCAAGAGCTTCATTTTGGAGTGACTACGAAGGATACATGCTTAATTTTCATATTCATGTTTTAAACTTGTTTAAATCATGGTCAAACCTAGGATTTGACCAAGATTCAAATGGGCATAATTTAAAAAAATGTAAAATCAAGGCACATAGTCTTCTTATGTCATATAGTAAGCATTCAATTAAGTTGATAAACAAGGTCTAGACATATCAAACCAGAAAAATCATGTATCTACCCCTATATATCCCCAAAAACTCTGTCTTTATGAAGTCAAGCATGAAGAGAAGTGGTTTTTTGGTTTCAAGCATGGAAATTTCAAAAACCTCCCCAAACTTCATTTTAGAGTGACTAAGAAGGATACAAGCTTGCCTTTTCATTTTCATGTTTTAAACTTGTTTAAATTATCTTGGTCAAATCTAGGATTTGACAAGATTCAAATGGGCAAACATATGATAAGTGATGCAAATATCATTTCTAAGTGCGGGCAAACCAGAGATATGTGGTTTTTGGTTTCAAACATATTCAAACGAGAGAAATCATGTATCTACCCCCTAACACTAAACTCTGTCTCATGAAGTCAAGCGCATGCATGAAGATATGTGGTTTTTGGTTTCAAACATGGAAATTTCAAAAACCCTCCCAAGAGCTTCATTTCGAAGTGATTAATTAAGAAGCATACATGCATGCTTACTTTTTCATATTCATGTTTTAAACTTATTCAAATCTTGGTGAAACCTAGGATTTGACCAAGATTCAAATGGGTATAAAAATTTAAAAAATACAAAAAAGGTCTTCTTATGTTATATAGTAGGCATTCAATTAAGTTGATAAACAAGTTCTAGACATATTCAAACAAGAAAAATCATGCATGTATCTACCCATAACCCTAAACTTTGTTTCATGAAGTCAAGCATTGTGGTTTTTGGTTTCGAACATGGAAATTCAAAAACCCTCCCAAGAGCTTCATTTTGAAGTGACTAAGAAGCATACATGCTTACTTTTTCATATTCATGTTTTTAACTTATTCAAATCTTGGTGGAACCAAGGATTTGACAAAGATTCGAATGGGTATAAAAATTCAAAAAAAACAAGGTCTTCTCTTATGTTATATAGTAAGCATTCAATTAATTTGATAAACAAGGTCTAAACATATTCAAACCAGGAAAATCATGTATCTACCACCTAACCCTAAACTCTGTCTTATGAAGTCAAGCATGCATGAAGAGAAGTGGTTTTTGGTTTCAAGCATGGAAATTTCCATGTTTGAAACCCAAAACCACTTCTCTTCATATGCTTGACTTCATATGACAGAGTTTAGCGTTAGGGGGTAGATACATGATTTTTTGGTTTGAATATGTCCAGACCTTGTTTATCAACTTAAATGCTAACTATATGACATCAGAATGGGCATAAAAATTTAAAAAAATTAAAAATGTAAAACCAAAATTTAATTGGGAGGAAAGGGTACATGAATTACAATTAAAAAACAAGGTAACTTAAATACTTGGATGCCCCAAGATGTGTGGAAGCCCAAAACAATGGCAAAACATATCATGTGCGCATGCTGCATCCAATTCAAGTAGAACACATAGTAGGCACCGATAGTTTGACCTAAATTTGAAATCAAAGAGAAGGTGGTTAGAAAAAATCAAAATTGGCAAAGCAAAGCATGAAATCAAAAAATTGTGATGCACTCTAGCTATGAAAATTATCAAACAATGCAAACCAAAATGATTTTTTAGAGGAATACTAGTTCAACTTATTTAATTTTTTATTTGTAGGCCAAAATCAAACCCCGTAGTTGGATTTTTTTTTCAACTTGATCTGTAGTACTGGGGAAAACCCTAGTTTATAACCTATTTAATAATAGATTCGTAGTCGATTCTTTTACTTTTTTATTATTACTATGCAGCACATGTGTGTTTGCCCGTCGAGTGAAACTCGGAGGAAGAGGAATCACTCGGAAGGAGAAGAAGGGAGAGCAGTCACGGGGCCCCTCTTATTGATGGTGTATATTCTTTTTCTGGTGATGTTGACTGTTGTGCAGGGTTTGTCAGTGCGCAGGAGGTGCGAGCGAGCGAGCGAGTCGAGCGAGGCCGAGAATGAGAGAGATTTTTTTTTTTGTGAGAGGGACAACCGAAGGATCCAGAAGGACCCACAGACTTCCAATACGCATCCTGATGCGTCTTCTCTTGACAAAGAAGATGGCTGGGAGTTGGCGTACCTATTGCACGTGACTTGTGCTCACTCAAGTGTGGGACCTCACGCGTGGGCACCACACGTAAGTGACAGACCTGTTGGTGTAAAAACTCGGTTGATTATTATAGTGCATTAGAACAAAGTTTCCTATGGATTCAAGGGTAGGAAATCCAAGTTAACTCATTTACATGACATTATTTTTTCCATGAAGCAAAGTTAACACTATCAATTGGTACATTTTGGAGTGACTAAGAAGGATCAATGCTTACTTATTCGTTTAATTTCACGTGTTAAACTTGTCTAAATCTTGTTCAAACCTAGGATTTGACCAAGATTCAAATGGGCAGAAAAATAATTAAAAAACAGAAAAATGAAAAACCAAATCACATAGTAAGCATTCAAGTTGATAAACAAGGTCTAGACATATTCAAACCAGACAAATCATGTATCTATACCCCTAACCCCTAAACTCTGTCTTATGAAGTCAAGCATGTGAAGAGAAGTGGTTTTGGGTTTGGGGGTATATATACATGATTTTTATTGTTTAAATATATATAGACTTTGTTGATCAACATGAATGCTTAATTACTATATGACATAAGAAGTTTATGTGCTTTGGTGTTTCATTTTTTTGATTTCTTTTTTGAATTTTTATGCCCATTTGAATCTTGGTCAAATCCTAGGTTTGACAAAGATTTAAACAAGTTTGAAACATGAAAATGAAAAAGTAAGCTTGGATCCTTCTTAGTCACTCCAAAATGAAGCTTTTGGGTGGGTTTTTGAAATTTCCATGTTTGAAACCCAAAACCACTTCTTCTCTTCATGCTTGACTTCATAAGACAACGTTTAGGGTTAGGGGGTAGATACATGATTTTTCTGGTTTGAATATGTCTAGACTTCGTTGATCAACTTGAATGCTTAGTATATTACATAAGAAGACTATGTGGTTTGGTTTTTGATTTTCTTGATTTTGTTTGATTTTTTATGACCATTTGAATCTTGGTCAAATCCTAGGTTTGACCAAGATTTAAACAAGTTTAAAACATGAAAATGAAAAAGTAAGCATGGATCCTTCTTAGTCATGACAATGAGTTAACTTGGCTTTACTACCCTTGATGAATCCATAGGAAACTTTTTGTACTAATGCAGTATAATATTCTGGTTTGAATATGTCTAGACCTTGTTTATCAACTTAATTTGAAAGACATACAAGTTATAGCACACATAGTGCATACATTTTCACACATACTGCACTAGATGCTAACCCTATAGTTTGAGGCCATTTGGATGAGGTCGAAAAAATTCTTGGATTAGAATCGTGTTGTTCGAACCCCGTAGTTGGATTTTTTTGAACCCTTGATCTTTAGAACTGGGCAAAACCCAAGTTTAACCATGCAAGATTCAAATGGCCCTAAAAATTCAGAAAAAAATCAAAAGAATGAAAAACCAAAGCACATATATAGCATTCTTATGTCATATGTATAGTAAGCATGCATTCAAGTTGATAAACAAGGTCTAGACATATATATTCAAACCAGAAAAATCATGTATATATCTACCCCTAAAACTCTAATTAAACTATGTCTTATGAAGTCAATCATGTAGAGAAGTGGTTTTGGGTTTCAAATATGGAAATTTCAAGAACCTCCCAAAAGCTTCATTTTAGAGTGACTAAGAAGGATCCAGGCTTATCTTTTCATTTCATGTTTTAAACTTGTTTAAATCCTGGTCAAACCTAGGATTTGACCAAGATTTATGGGCATAAAATTCAAAAAAATCAGAAAAATAAAAAACCAAAGCACATAAGCATATTCAAGTTGATAAACAAGGTTTGGACATATTCAACCCATACACAAATCATGTATCTACCCCTAACCCTAAACTCTGTCTTATGAAGTCAAGCATGAAGAGAAGTGGTTTCGGGTTTCAAACATGGAAATATCAAAAACCTCCCAAAAACTTCATTTTAGAGTGACTGAGAAGGTTGCATGCTTCCCTTTTCATTTTCATGTTTTAAACTTGTTTAAATCTTGGTCAAACCTAGAATTTGACAAGATTCAAATGGGCATCAAAATTCAAAAAAATCAGAAAAAGAAAAACCAAAGCAATAGTTTTCTTATGTCATATAGTAAGCATTAAAGTTGATAAACAAGGTCTAGACATATTCAACCAGACAAATCATGTATCTATACCCCTAACCCCCTAAACTCTGTCTTATGAAGTCAAGCATGTGAAGAGAAGTGGTTTTGGGTTTTCGAAATTTCAAAAACCTCCCAAAAGCTTCATTTTAGAGTGACTAAGAAGGATACATGCTTCCCTTTTCATTTTCATGTTTTAAACTTGTTTAAATTATCTTGGTCAAACCTAGGATTCGACATGATTCAAATGGGCATCAAAATAAAAAAAAACAGAAAAAGGAAAAACCAAAGCAATAGTTTTCTTATATATGTCATATAGTAAGCATTAAAGTTGATAAACAAGGTCTAGATATATCCAAACCAGACAAATCATGTATCTACCCCCGGCCTGTCGATCTTATGAAGCTAGTCTACTAGCATGTGAAGGGAACTCGTTTTCGGTTTCAAACATAGAAATTACAAGAACATCCCAAAAGCTTCTCCATTTTAGAGTGACTACGAAGGATACTGACTTCCCTTTTCATTTTCATGTTTTAAACTTGTTTAAATCTTGGTCAAACCAAGGATTTGACCAAGATTCAAATGGGCCTAAAAATTTAGAAAAAAATCAAAAAGAGAATGAAAAACCAAAGCACATAGCATTCTTATGTCATATGTATAGTAAGCATTCAAGTTGATAAACAAGGTCTAGACATATTCAAACCAAAAAATCATGTATATATCTACCCCTAACCCTAAACTGATCTGTCGATCTTATGGAAGTCAATCATGAAGAGAAGTGGTTTTGGGTTTCAAACATGGAAATTTCAAGAACATCCCAAAAGCTTCATTTTAGAGTGACTAAGAAGGATCCATGCTTACTTACTCGTTTTCACGTGTTAAACTTGTCTAAATCTTGGTGAAACCTAGGATTTGACCAAGATATGATTCAAATGCGCAGAAAATTAAAAAAGTCAGAAAATTTAAAAACCAAAGTACATAGTCTTCTTATGTCATATAGTAAGCATATTCAAGTTGATAAACAAGGTTTGGACATATTCAAACCATACAAATCATGTATCTATACCCCCTAACCCTAAACTTTTTCTTATGAAGTCAAGCATGAAGAGAAGTGGTTTTGGGTTTCAAAGATGGAAATTTCAAAAACCTCCAAAAACTTCATTTTAGAGTGACTGAGAAGTTAGCATTAAAGTTGATAAACAAGGTTTAGACATATTCAAACCAGACAAATCATGTATCTACCCCTAACCCTAAACTCGGTCTTATGAAGTCTAGCATGAAGAGAATCGTTTTGAGTTTCAAACGTTTAAGCCAAAAGCCCCATTTCAAATATTTCAAACTTATTCAAAGTTGGTTCAAATTTGAAAGACATACAAGTTATAGCACACATAGTGCATACATTTTCACACATACTGCACTAGATGCTAACCCTATAGTTTGAGGCCACTTGGATGAGGTCGAAAAAGTTCTTGGATTAGAATCGTGTTGTTCGAACCCCGTAGTTGGATTTTTTTGAACCTTGATCTGTAGTACAGGGCAAAACCCTAGTTTAACCTATTTAATTATAGATTCGTATATCGATTTTTCTACCTTTTTATTATTACTATGCTGCAGATGTGCGTTTGCCCGTCGAGTGAAACTCGGAGGAAGAGGGATCACTCGGAAGGAGAGAAAAAAGGCAGAGCATTATGGTGTCTTCCCTTTTTCGGGTGATGATGATGATGTTGACTGTTGTGCAGGGTTTGTCAGTGCGCAGGAGGTGCGAGCGAGCGAGCGAGCGAGTCGAGCGAGGCCGAGAATGAGAGAGATTTGTTTTTTTTTGTGAGAGGGACAACCGAAGGATCCAGAAGGACCCACAGACTTCCAATACGCATCCTGATGCGTCTTCTCTTGACAAAGAAGATGGCTGGGAGTTGGCGTACCTATTGCACGTGACTTGTGCTCACTCAAGTGTGGGACCTCACGCGTGGGCACCACACGTAAGTGACAGACCTGTTGGTGTAAAAACTCGGTTGATTATAATAGTGCATTAGAACAAAGTTTCCTATGGATTCAAGGGTAGGAAATCCAAGTTAACTCATTTACATGACATTATTTTTTCCATGAAGCAAAGTTAACACTATCAATTGGTACATTTTGGAGTGACTAAGAAGGATCAATGCTTACTTATTCGTTTAATTTCACGTGTTAAACTTGTCTAAATCTTGTTCAAACCTAGGATTTGACCAAGATTCAAATGGGCAGAAAAATAATTAAAAAACAGAAAAATGAAAAACCAAATCACATAGTCTTCTTATGTCATATAGTAAGCATTCAAGTTGATAAACAAGGTCTAGACATATTCAAACCAGACAAATCATGTATCTATACCCCTAACCCCTAAACTCTGTCTTATGAAGTCAAGCGTGTGAAGAGAAGTGGTTTTGGGTTTCAAACATCGAAATTTCAAAAACCTCCCAAAAGCTTCATTTTAGAGTGACTAAGAAGGATACATGCTTCCCTTTACATTTTCATGTTTTAAACTTGTTTAAATTATCTTGGTCAAACCTAGGATTTGACGAAGATACAAATGGGTGGGCACAAAATTCAAAAAAATCAGAAAAATGAAAAACCAAATCACATAGTCTTCTTATGTCATATCGTAAGCAATCAAGTTGATAAACAAGGTCTAGATATATCCAAACCAGACAAATCATGTATCTACCCCCTGTCGATCTTATGAAGTCTAGCATGAAGGGAAGTCGTTTTGGGTTTCAAACATTGAAATTTAAAGAACATCCCAAAAGCTTCATTTTAGAGTGACTAAGAAGGATACAGACTTCCCTTTTCATTTTCATGTTTTAAATTTGTTTAAATCTTGGTCAAACCAAGGATTTGACCAAGATTCAAATGGCCCTAAAAATTCAGAAAAATGAAAAGAATGAAAAACCAAAGCACATAACATTCTTATGTCATATGTATAGTAAGCATTCAAGTTGATATACAAGGTCTAGACATATATATTCAAACCTAGGATTTGACTAAGATTCAAATGGGCATAACAAATTCAAAAAACAAAAACCAAACACATAGTCTTCTGATGTCATATAGCAAGCATTCAAGTTGATAAACAAACTTGTTTAAATCATGGTCAAACCTAGGATTTGACCAAGATTCAAATGGGCATAATTTTAAAAAAATGTAAAATCAAGGCACATAGTCTTCTTATGTCATATAGTAAGCATTCAATTAAGTTGATAAACAAGGTCTAGACATATCAAACCAGAAAATTCAGGTGTCTAGCTACCCCTAACCCTAAACTCTGCACGAAGAGAAGTGGTTTTGGGTTTCAAACATGGATATTTCAAAAACCCTCCCAAAAACCTTCATTTTGGAGTTAATAAGAAGGATCAAGGCTTACTTTTTCATTTTCATGTTTTAATCTTTTTTAAATCTTTGTCAAACCTAGGTTTTGACCAATATTCAAAAGGGCATAATTAAAAAAAATGAAATATCAAGGCACATAGTCTTCTTATGTCATATAGTAAGCATTCAATTAAGTTGATAAACAAGCTCTAGACATATTCAAACCAGAAAAATCATGATGTATCTACCCCCTATATATCCCTAAACCCTAACTTATGAAGTCAAGCACGAAGAGAAGTGGTTTTTGGTTTAAATCATGGAAATTTCAAAAACCCTCCCAAGAGCTTCATTTTGGAGTGACTAATTAAGAAGCATACATGCTTACCTTTTCATATTCATGTTTTAAACTTGTTCAAATCTAGGTCAACAAACCTAGGATTTGATGAAGAATCAAATGGGTATAAAAAATTTAAAAACAAGCTCTAGATAAGCTCAAGTTGAAAAACAAGTTCTAGACATATTCCAACCAGAAAAATCATGCATGTACCCCCTATATATATATCCCTAAACCCTGACTTATGAAGTCAAGCATGAAGAGAAGTGGTTTTTGGTTTCAATCATGGAAATTTCAAAAACCCTCCCAAGAGCTTCATTTTGGAGTGGCTAAGAAGGATAGATACTTAATTTTTCATATTTATGTTTTAAACTAGTTTAAATCATGGTCAAACCTAGGATTTGACCAAGATTCAAATGGGCATAAAAATTCAAAATAAATGAAAATAAATGAAAAACCAAGGCACGTAGTCTTCTTATGTCATATAGTAAGCATTCAATTAAGTTGATAAACAAGGTCTAGACATATTCAAACCAGAAACATCATGTATCTAGCTACCCTAGCCCTCAACTCTGTCTTATGAAGTCAAGCATGCATGAAGAGAAGTCGTGGTTTTTGGTTTCAAACATGGAAATTTTAAAAACCCTACCAAGATCTACATTTTGGAGTGACTAAGAAGGATATATGCTTAATTTTTCCTATTCATGTTTTATTAAACTTGTTTAAATCATGGTCAAACCTAGGATTTGACCAAGATTCAAATGGGCATAAAAATTCAAAAAAACAAAAAAATGGAAAATCAAGGCACATAGTCTTCTTATGTCACATTAGTAAGCATTCAATTAAGTTGATAAACAAGGTCTAGATATATTCAAACCAGAGAAATCATGTATCTACCCCTAACCCTAAACTCTATCTCATGAAGTCAAGCATGAAGATATGTGGTTTTTGGTTTAAAACATGGAAATTTCAAAAACCCTCCCAAGAGCTTCATTTTGGAGTGACTAAGAAGGATATATGCTTAATTTTTCATATTCATGTTTTCAACTTGTTTAAATCATGGTCAAACTTAGGATTTGACCAAGATTCAAATGGGCATAAAATTAAAAAAACAATAAAATGAAAAACCAATGCACATAGTCTTCTTATGTCATATATATAGTAAGCATTCAATTAAGTTGATAACAAGGTCTAGACATATTCAAACGAGAAAAATCATGTATCAAGCTACCCCTAACCCCAAACTCTGTCTTATGAAGTCAAGCATGAAGAGAAGTACGTGGTTTTTTGGTTTCAAACATGGAAATTTCAAAAACCCTCTCAAGAGCTTCATTTTGGAGTGACTACGAAGGATACATGCTTAATTTTCATATTCATGTTTTAAACTTGTTTAAATCATGGTCAAACCTAGGATTTGACCAAGATTCAAATGGGCATATATGAATCTTTAGCAGGTGCGTTTTTTTACTAATCCATATGGAATATTTTGATAAAACCCTTTTAGAAGGCTTTGTTAAGGCCTCAAGGACAATGAGTTGGGAGGAGGCCAGGTAGACTGTAGCTAGGCATTGATTCGGAATTTATGATGCTTGCGACTTGCTTGCGCGGCTTGTTGATTTCCCAGGTGACGCAGCTTTTTTTGACTGCCCAGCCATGGATAGGTCATAGGAGTGCAGAGCTGTAGGCGGTGCGGATAAGTACGCGGGGCATTGATGATGTAGGTGTGTTCGGTTGCCCACGCGAGTGCAGAGCTGTAGGGTTATGCGAGTAGGCCTTTAAACTGGGAGGTGGCACAAGAAGATTTTAGTAAGGAATGGTTCCTTTCCAGAGGAATGGAATGGTTCCATCCCCGCGTTCGGTTTGGACAAAAAGGAGGTACAGAATGGTACTGTTTTTTGTTCGGTTGGAGGAATTGGAGAGCAGAACGGAATGTGGTTAAACTAAACTTTTGTCTAAGAATCGTAATTAACAATGGCAAATAGCCTTTTAAATCTTAAAATCGTAATTAACAACGCCTAATGGCCTTTTTAATCTTAAAATCGTAATTAATGTTATTTTTTGTATGGTCGGGGAATTTGGAGAGTAGAACGGAATGAAGTTAAAGTTTAATCTTTTGTCTAAATATCGTAATTAATAGTGGCCTTTTTAATCTCAAAATCATAATTAACAACAACTAATAATTTTTTTGGTTGGATTAGTGAAGTGCTTTGTAATTAATAGCGGCTAAGTAACAGCCGTTCCACCACATTCCACCGATTCGGTGGAATGGGTGCATTCTGCATATGGGGAGAATATTCCCTTTCGAGGAACCACTCGGTTCCGTTCCATTCCACAACCGAACACAAGAATGGGCTCTAGGTGCGGAACGGTTCCATTCCATTCCACTTGGTTCTGGAACCGAACACACCCTAAATGCGTTGCAATGGAAAATGACAGTGTGTGGTGGCCTGATGGTGAAGAAGAAAGGTCGGGCGAAGAGTTGTTGGCTAGAGTCGGTTTTATACGAATCGACGAGGTGCGGGATAGTTTGATTTTAAGGGCTCCTTTCATTCACAGGATAGGGAAATCATAGGAGTAGGAATGTAGGATTGGGATTTGGGATGACATGTGTAGTTAAATCCTATAATAAGATGAGTTGCGTTTGATTGCGCCAAATGAATTTTTCCATGAGGTAGGACCAAATATTTAATCCTATACTAGGATTTGCACTACTTGATGATTCCTATAGGATTATTTCCTATTGGATATGTTCATATGAATCAAACTACTAGTGTAGGAAATATTCCTATAAGATCTAAATCCTATTATCTTATACCAACCTAATATGAATCAAAGAAGCCCTAAAGGATTTTCGAAGGAATCATGTACGAAGTATGATTTTTCTAAGTCACCCAACATATATACTAGGAATAGAACTAAGTAGTACCATATACTTAGGCCCGCATGCACAAATATTAAGTGTGGATTGAGGAAGTCGATAACTTGGGAAAAAACTTTCGCAACTGCACACCTATGTTACCACCCTTGCGACGCTAATTGTCGTAGAGCTGACCTAGAACGAACTCTTGTCTCGGTTAACATGAGAGAGATAAGGGATAAATACAATTGTGATACACTTTCCTAATATTTTGTTGAATGAGATAATCTTGTGTTTTCCTAATAGGGTTAATTAAGTACACATTTGGCAGCTCGTGTGTTGCATACGTTGGTGAACTTTAGACCCCAACTATATATTATTATTTGAACTCACCTCTAACACTTAATTATGTATAATAAGGTCCCTAACTAACCTCAAACACAATTAGGTATAACAGCGGTCCATAACTAACCTCAAACACTTAATTAGGTCTTACATTGCCCCCTTAGACTACCCCTTACCCTCAGCGACGTACGCAACATGGTGTTTGGGTTGAATGGCCCACCCTATTTTAAAATGTTTTAGTTAATTAATTATGTAAAAAATTATCACATATAAAGTGGAAAAAAGAAAATTAGTAAGGTGTGCCCACCTGGCCTACGGTTGTTTTGTGCGTCCTCCACTGCGTACTCCTCTTGATCTGTGACGATGAACATAGTTCTTTAGAACACATGCAACACTTACAGTTGATAGGCCGTTGCAAAGCTAATCAATGATAAAACCTGCTTTTATAATCCATTGTACTTTGATTTAATTAGTCCCTCTAATGGACCCCAACTATGTGTGCTTGAGATTTAGCAAAATGCTTTGCCGCCGTGCCACATAACAAATAATAAACAGACCAATCAAGTTTTTATCATTGCTAGACCTAACTAAGTGTTCAAGTGCTCAATTTTGACCACATTAGAGTTGAGGGGCCAAACATAATTCTTAAATACGTGAGGGACCGAACATATACTTCTAAACACCCGAGGGACAAGACAAATTTGAGTACTATTGTTATTATTAGACTAGTCACAATGGGGAGTATCATATAATAGTATCATACATATGATACTAATGTACGATATTATTTTCACAGTCCATATTATCATCATGTAGTAGTATAATATGTTACATGTATTTAGGGATTTGTAGAATCTCAATACAAAAGTGTGTACAAGATTTGTTTGGCAGTAATTTTTCTAGTTCTACATGATATGATACGATATCTACCTATGATACCACTATCGTCTCTTTCATCATTAACTGATATGACACATCAACATTTTGCATGCATGTAGTGCATGATACTACTTATGATATTGCCATTGCGAGTAGTCTCCCTTTGTCCTAGAGTACAATGCCAATTTGTTTTCAGAGGCAAACTTAGACTAATACTTGGGCCCGCCAATTATGAGTTGCATGTCATTCAAAACTATATCATCGGATGCTTGTTTCGATGAACTTTCCAATGGTATATTTTGCGGATGTCATAAAATTAGGCTGGTCATACTATTTCTATAGTGGGTAGTATCATGGAGTAGTATCATAGTAATGCTACATTTATTATTTTTTAGAATCTCAATGCAAATTTGTGTACAAGATTTGTTTAGCATTAAGTTTTCTCGTTGTTTGCGCTATGATACAGTATCTACCTATGTTACACTAATCTCCTCTCTCCTACTTAATTAGCTGCCACATCAACATTTTTGTGGGACCAATGTGTATGATACTAGCTATGATACTAGCACTATCATGTGGGTACCTAAATCTCGAGTCAAAGTTTGACACGAAACCGATGTGGACTTTATTCATGGTGGAAGGGAGTAACAATCATAAGCACATTATTATTATTGTTTGAACAACATTTTATTTGATGTGCCATAAGAAGTTTAGAAACTCCTAGCCTGCGGAGGTGGCGTTTTGGCACACGCGTGCATATGCACCAATTATAGAAAATGATTAAAAAAATTATATAAATGTTAATTTTTTTGGTATACATTGTGACATCATATGTTCGTTCACAAGTTTTCGTGGAAAAACGACATTTTGTGTGGCGTGTAAAAAAAGGCAAAAAATATACTGTACGTAGTCGTGTTACAACATCAAAATTTGTCTTTTTTATAGGAGCCACATAATTTTTTTGTGAGAAAACTTGTGTACCAACATAAAATGTCTAGATATACATGTAAAATTTTAGTTTAGAATTTTTTGACACTTTGAAATATGGATTCACATAATGGGAGCATATGCTCCTATGAGGCAAAGTGCATTTCCGCTAGCCCCCGCCATTTCTTATATCTCTATATTGTCTATATATCTATACCTCTACCTCTACCCCCTTGGATTCCTGAACAGACGTACAGTACTAGTAGGGCCTACTATTTATTATTATTACATACTCTAAAAAAAAACCTACTGCAGCCAAAATTTAATATCATCGAGCGGTAAAATTCCCCGCCAACGCCCAAATATCTCGCGCCGCAAAGTTTCAGATCTGCGAATATTTTTTTCCTCAAAAGAAGGACTGCGAAATTCCCTTCTACTCCTCTATCGCCCAGCTTCGCCCTAGTTTCGCCCGCAAGCCCTCAGAGAAACCGCCCCTCTTGCCTACCTCCAGATCTTCCCGGCCGCCGCACTTCGCCGTTCAAGCTGCCACGGCTTCAAACCCCGAGGCTGCCCTATCCGCACCTACTCCGGCGTCCACCGCACCGTATCTCGTTCGCCGACTCTATCGACCACCGCACCTGACCAGCTTCGCCGACACCGACGCCACCGTGCACTGCACATCATCTGCTTCACCGACCTTCTAGTTCGGCCGGCGCGCTGAACACTTCATCGACCGCCCAGCATGTCCTTCTCCGACCCCCCAAGATCTGCTTCCCCGGCACCCACCGCAACAGCAGTCCCCTCGCCGACCTCCACGTCACCCGTAAGAACGCGGAACACGTCTAAACGCCGCCCAGAAATAGGTAACCAGACATCCCTGCGCGTTTTGTTCTGTTAGGAGTATTGCAGCTGACTGTATTTCTGAATTCGTGCTATATTTCTAACTTACAAGTGCTTTCGTTGATAACCACCTCATCCTTTAGGTTTAAACACGACGCATAAGTATGTTTTTCCGTGACCAAACCCACCCATTCGCTGAAACTCTACATGGTATCAGAGCCTAGGTTTCCTTCCTGCTAGCCGCCACAAACAGTACCAAACAAGTTCTTCCTTTGATCACAAAACCCACCGTTGAGATGTAGAAATCCAGGCGGCGGGAGGCCGCATCAGGTGCTCTGCGTCGGTTGCGGCTATCACACACAGCGATGTGAGCTGTGTGAGATCGGCGGCTGCTCGCGCGGGGAGAAAGAAGAGGGTGAAGATCGTTTTGGTTTAGAAAGGAGAGAAGAGGAAGTGAATCCGTGGCAGAGAGATCTGGATCCGTGTGAGGGGCAGAAGTTGGAGGCGTGCGGAGTGGGGCGAGCCTTTGAGCGCAGGGCGGAGCCGGAGGTTGGTGCTGGACGTTGACCAGCGCGAGCCGGTCGATGTGGCCAGGTGCGGTACGCCAGGTTGGCCAGGGCGCGCAGACGAGGCGCCATCCGAGTGGAAGTGAGGAGAAAATGGAGATGTGAGGCTGTGAGGATATGTGGTGATGGAGTTGATGAGGCTGCGGTTGAGTCGTGATGGAGTTGATGAGGCTGCGGTTTAGTGGTGATGGTGATGGTTGTGGATATGTCCAGGGGAAAGGCATGCGTGCCTGAGGTGAGACTGGTTGAGGCCTGACCGGGGGATAGGCATGGGTGCTTGAGGAGTGGATGGTTGAGGCAGGAGTTGGCTGGGGGTTTGTGGGAGAGACGGAAGAGGTGGCCGGGCAGAGTGGAGAAGAGAGGCTGAGGACATTGAGGCGAGTGTGGATGGTTCTGCGGAACTTGTGTGGTGAGGCAGCCGGGGTTGTTGAGGACGTGTATGGTTAGGAGTTGTGCGTATCCCAGATGGTTGAAGCTGGATATCTTCGCTGCTGATGAAGAGATGAATCGAGATGACAAGATGATGGAAAGTGCAATGCTGTCATGTATCCTAGGAGTTATGCTGAATGTTCATTACTGGTAGTTGTCATATGTGTCATGTTGTTGTTGCAAGATGGCCATGGTTGTTTACCCATGATCATCTTGAGGGGGTGTGTTACCATGAGTGAGTTTAGTAGTAGCGCTGTAGTAATATTGTATCCAGTGTGAGGCCCATAGAGGCCCATGTCCAGTAGTATTGTAACCCTAACTCAGATGATATAAATACACAGTGTGGTGGTCTGAGTAACCTAACCCACCCATTCGCTGAAACTCTACAAAATATGAGCCACCAATCATGAGCCGTTGAATGCTCTACATGTCCACGATTGACAACAACAACAACAAAGCCTTTATTCCCAAACAAGTTGGGGTAGGCTATACAAGTCCACAATTGACACGATTACAATTTCTCACTATTTGGCCGTAGGCTACTGCTCTAGTTACATCATGTTTGATATCTTTCTGCGATCCTGTATTACATGTTTATGCACGTCATAATGCTTCTACCAAGGTTCAAAAAAGCGCTAGGCGCTAAGCGAGCGGTGAGGCACTGCTTAGAGGAACTGCTGCTTAAGCGAGCTTAAGCGCCGCTTAAGCGCTCAGGCTAAAATCGTACGAACATGAAACAGGGAAGTCAAGATGGGCACATATACCCCTATAATATGCTGTAAATTTGTATCCTAAGCATGTAATGCTACATTTCTGAGGAATACGGGGATTAATACCTTGGTTAGCCTCGGTTTTGCTCCAATTTCTTATAAACACACAAGCAGCTAAGCAAACAATGTAACAAACACAAACAAGCAGCTAAGCTTTACTGGAGTAGCAAGCAGCTAAGCAGTAGAGGAGTAGCAAGCAGCTAAGCCAGACCTAATCACCATCAATGCATCGAGCAAGGAGCAGAGCAACACAGGCAACACACCAACACTCGCATAGAGGAGATTCTAGCACAAAACACGACCAGATTCCCTGTCTCGCTTAATCGAACGCTTAGGCCAAAAGCGAAGCGGAAGACAACCGCTCAGCGCTTAAGCGCGCTTAAGCGTACCTAGGCGTACGCTTTTTTGAACCATGGCTTCTACTACTATTTGGTGTCAATTTAATTATAGCAAAGCCGTGACTCGTAACTGTTTGTTATTATTACACGTGCAGCAGGCACATCTTACACTCATAAACGTAGAGTAAAGCTCGCCTATAATCATGTAAGTACCTGCTGTTTTTTGTATATTGCTTAATGCAAACTTCTATATCTTGGACCTGTTTCTGTTTACAATTGGCCTCTCCTTCATGCAGAGGAGAAACAGTGAGGCACCAGGTTCTTCTGTCCAAGTACCCGATGAGGTCCGTGTGACTCAAAAAAAAGCTCACGTAAGTTCCCTGTTTTTTTTGGAATGTTAATTTACCTCCTGTGCATAGTTCAATTGCATCATTTTCTGTATGTTGCACTACCTAAGTTGCCTAATGGAATCTAATAAAATATAAACAATGACCATATGGAACATTGCACACTGCCTTTGACCCATCTGGCATCCGGCATGCCTGGGTATAAGTTACATGATTTGGCTATGTTAATACAAGTCCTGAAATTCTATTATGTTAATTTTTTGCCTGTTGCTTCATTGAGTTTGCCTGTTGTTCCATGGCTAGTGCATGAAGTTTGATAGAAATGATCCTAGCTGAAATGATGCACTTTGTGTTTTTTTATTGCTTTATTCCTAACCTAGCTTCCTATTCTACTTGAAACATGATTGCTTTATTCCTAACCTAGCTTCCTATTCTACTTGAAACATGGTGAAAAAATAGTTATATTACTTGTTTAAATGTCTAGCTTTGTTTTTCTGAGTCCCATTGACATGATGTGGTATATCCATATTCAAATGATCTGGCTGTTTATATAATACGCTCCATGTTCAATTGCTTCATTCAGTTTCTAGTAATCTATTATACATGATGCACATGGTGCTACTTGTTATATGCCCTTTTTTGTTTGAGTTTGATCATGAATTCAAGATTAAGCATTGCCTAAACGTTGACCAACGTAGGAAGATTCCCTCCCTTGTCTATACGTTGTGAGATAGATGATGAGACCTCTCTAGCAGCGAATTTATACGCGCTAGATAACACCCCGTTTAATTCGGTCCTGTTGGGACTCGAACCCGGGTGGGCTGGCTGCGCACTCGCAAGCCTTGCCACTGAGCTAGCACTCAGTTCTCAGATTAAGCAATGCCTCGTTATGCTTAATTTAAATGTTATGGCACTTCATACAAGCCATACAATTAATTGTTGCATTGACCTTCTGCGATGTCGAAGGCACTATCTGAGTCATGCTTAAATCAATCATACATTATTTTCCTAATAGTATCAAATCCAACATGCACATCTTTTGACTGTATTTGGCTATTTGCTAGATTTCTTCTGTGCAGTGACCTGGCTTCGTTATTGGGCACATGATGTCTAGTTGCTTGGTTCATTGTATACATCATCGCCATGATCTAGTTTGGTTTGTTCTAAGAGGCATGTGGCTTAACTGGTTTCTTTGTTGTATCTGCCCATGGTTCTTTCAAAATTATGTCAACAATGCTGTTTGTTTGCCTTGTATTGTATTGCATTTTAACTTGTTTTGTCTTAGTTTCAGCCTGCAAACAAAGCTGTAATGTCAGTAGGGACAACCCATTTATCAAGTGTTGCGGTCATTTCACAGAGCAACAGTGACAGTGGCACGTGCTCTCATTGGTCCACTGAGTCCGGTACACCAACCATTCCAGAAGAAATAGATGTACGAGGCTCTATTTTTGATTGCTTGTTGTGTTATATCAGCTCAATGATGTTCTTGAAATTGGAGGTCTTTTATTGCATCATATGATGTTGTAACTTGTTTTATCTAAATTTCAGGCTTCAAATAAAGCTACAATGCCAGAAGCAAGGGCCAATGCCTCAAGTATTGATGTTTCACAAAGCAGCAGTGAGAGTGCATATTGCTCGCATAGGCCCATGGTATCTATTGGTCAACTTAATCCGGCACAAAGAGATTTCGGGGATGCACTCCAAGAGGCAGTTGATATATTTGGGCGGGAAAACAAAGATGCTGATGAATTAATTGCCAAGACACGCCAAGAGATACATGAATTGAAAAATAGGCAAACTTTGACAGAAAATGTTCTAAAGAATCTCCTATGCACTTGTCATGGTAAGCCAGTTGTGATGTGTCTGGGAATTGAAGGTGTCTAAATAAACTTTGATTCTGTTGTTCAGTCAAGTGGACTGCTGATGCCAATGCTGTAACTAATTACTGCTCAAAATTTCGTTCAAAATTTCGTGGTCTGTAATAATTGCAAATTTTGTTGTTGTACTAAAATTAGATATGTTCCATGTGGCTGCTGTATTTTGTGTGAAATAATTTCCTGATGTGTACTTCAATTAAACCATAAATCGACTGCATGCTGAAAATTTGAATCTGAGCGCACGTGTGAACTATTTTCTGCTCGTAATGCAATAACGGCTGTTTCTTGGAAGGACTACGTACATGGGTGAAAAGTTAGAGAAGCTACAGTACTCTAACTTGAAGGTGAAAAGTTAGAGAAGCTACAGTACTCTAACTTTCCTTCCCCCAAACCATATGTCTAAAATCCAAATAATTTAAATTAATTTGCACAATACAAACTTGTGTCTTGCATTTGAAGTAATTACATGCAGAGAAAATTATGGTGTAATAAAATTTAGTTTAGTTTTTAAACATCTACAGTAATCACCTTTATTAGTTAAAGACAGTGCATAACCTTGTACTTATGCTACAGAAGCCTGACTTTGCTTCTTTATTTTTCCTGACTTAGCTCCTTCACGTTAGAGGATACGGTTCCCGTACATGGTAGCCCATTAATAATTATGCCTGCTAGCAAGATAGATGGTCCTTATTATAGTCAGGCATGTCAACTTGTATGATTAAAAGTAGTTCGTACACATTAAATCTACCATCTGCATTTTTCTCTGTAATAACTTTTCTTTTTACACTACTCAAAACTTGTCTGGCTAATATGAAATTTGAGATGGCAAAACCCGGGAAAGATAAAGATATCACCAAAAACTCTTTCCTGCGAAATGCTGGGTTTTGAAGCCCAAGTCCAAGTCTTTCTCTGCTCAAGTTTTGGAGGAACAACTCCAAGTAGAACGAGTTGCAACAGCTATGCTAAGAACAAAAGTTGACATGTTGAGATCGAGATTAGAAGCATGTGATGCCCTACTGCACGAGGCCAATCAAGTTCGTTATAATCTCCCAAAGACTAAGAAAATGCCATAGATAATTGGAGATGAACACTAACATAGTGAGTACATTGGTCTTGTGAAATGTTTCCTTAGATTAAGGCACCGTTCAGACTTTTGTTGGTGGATGCATTTATCTGCGGTTGGGATCAACTTGGTAGTTGTTCCTGTGGATGTTATATAAATTAATTGCCTAGCCTTTTTTGAATCAGTTCGAACTTAAATGGTATCATAGCCAAGGTCTCAAGTTTGAATTGTCGAACGTGTGGTTTAATTTAATCTCTGTCGGGCGGCAAAATCTCCCACCAATCCTGAAATATTTCAAACGCATTTTTGAATGGGATTAAGAAGATAGATCATGATCATGGTAGTGACCTATATTCAACGTGATGATGATTTGATTTTGCACTCGGCCATGAACAGAGGTACTAGTACGGTGTCACAATTTTTTATCATTATACTTGTACCTTAGCGAAATTCAAAATCTCATAGCGGCAAAACTTCCCGCCCACAAAATACAAAAATTTCACACGCTTCCAAATTCCCATTCTACCCCTGTGGAGATGACAGCAAAGTCGGTTGGTGAGGGGTTTGCCCGTCATTTTTTCGATCACCACCTCCCTAGCCCGGAAACCCTCCCAAAAAAAATACATTTCCTTCAGTCTCTCATCTGAGACCACCCACCGGAACTTCTCAAGTCCCTCTCTCTACCACCTCCACGACCACCGCACCGGAACATCCCCGCCGGACTTCCCTGGCCTACCCGAGCCCTCGCGATCCTCGTCATCCGGCTGCCTGCCGGAGCCGCTTCATCGACGCCGTCATCAACCGGACCGGATCATCCCCGCCGAACCTCGAAACCATATGCTCATCCAGCAGTCTACCGCAGTCGCTTCAGCTGCGGTATCGTCCACCCCGCCGGAGCCGCTTCGCCGGATCCGTCGTCCACCGCATCGGATCTTGCTCACCGACACCGCTGTGCATGAACCGGATCTGCTTCACCGGCGCAGTGCATGATCTAAACTCTTCTACTGTCGCTTTTCTATTGCTTGCCTGCAAGTTCTTGTTTAATCTTGGGGGAACCTGTTTGTGCTAACGACGCGCCGTTACGTTTTTGCAGATGAGATGAGTAACCATGAAGTGTAATGGCCGTCTCTCCAACCCCAAGTAGCACATGTAGCGTACTTCATCACCGGATCTATCAACCCCAGGAAGATCTGCTGTGACTCCCACAGAGTGCTTCTCCTAATGTAAGTCCCTTGTTTTAGCGCCATGTTCTGGGTTCAGATGCTTGTTTGTCTGAAGCTCTTTTAGTTCATTCCTAGCTATGACCGTAACACGTTGCTATTTTCTACTTCATTGCTAACTTTAAGCGATTGAACATTTTGGTTTGCATTCCCTGCTCTGTAGATGTAGCCATCATAACTTCTATCTTGCTCAGTCGTTGTTACAAAAATTATACTGTAGGTATTATAGTAACATCCTGCTATTATTTAGTTCATGGCCAATTTTAAGTAATTGCACATGTTGGTTCGCATTCCCTGCTCTATAGCTTTTGGCATCGTAACTTCTATATTTGGTTTACATTCCCTGCTCTGTAGATCTAGCCATCATAACTTTATCTTGCTCAGTCGTTGTTACAAAAATTATGGCCTGCTACTATGTTGTTTGTGCAAATTTTTTACTCCATGAACATGTTGGCTTGCATTCCCTGTACTACAGGTGATGCCATTGTTTTGTATCTAGTTCATTGTAAGCTAACAAAGTAAGGACTTAGTTTGGCATGCTATCACTCTGCTATCTAGCATGTAGTACAAATAAACTTGTCATACTACTAGATAATAATTTTGCGTGCCATCTTGTTCTTCAAAAGCTGCATTATTGACTTGTTTCTCTGACTTGGCATGACGCTCACATATGGAAAGCTGAACATATTGGTTTGCATTCCCTCTTATACAAGTTCACAGGTGATCCCACTATATTCTGTATCTGGTCCATCCTAAGCTCCAGCATTAACTATCCTCCATGTGTTGCTCATTACAAGTTTATATCCCGAAACATCTTGATTTGCATCCCCTTCACTATAAGTTCAGGAGTATTATTTAGTTCACGGCCAAAGTGAAGTAATTGCACTTGGCACATGTTGGTTCACATTCCCTCCTCTTTAGCTTTTGCCATCGTAACTTCTATTTTTGGTTTACATTCCCTGCTCTGTAGATGTAGCCATCATAACTTCATCTTGCTCAGTCGTTGTTACAAAATTTATAGCCTGCTACTCTGTTGTTCATGCCAATTTTGTACTCCCTGAACATGTTGGTTTGCATGGGACTCGACAGTAGTAAGTCTGCTGTTTCATTCTAACATGCTCTGTTATATTGGCTGTTGGTATGCGGCATGCACTCTTTGTTTGCTTATTGTGCGCATTACAATGATCTTGTTATAACGACGAAATGATGAGTTCCAAATTCTTTGGCAAACAATATTGTAGTGTCTTTGCCTTTCCATTGTTGCTGTCTTAACTTGTAATGTCTTTGTTTCAGATATAGGTGCTGCATGGACAACTTAAAAGATTGCCGGATCGCTTCATTGTATTGCTAGGTTTAATTACCATTCAATTTCTCTGGGTTCTGTAATATTTTTTCAATGCCTTGCAGCTGATGTAATATTTAGTTAGTTTTTATAGTTCTTTCGCGCATTTTTTCTTTGGTGCTTGTGGTAAGTGAGGCTATCCGACAGAAATCAATGCTGCGTAAATATTCTCAGTATCTAAATCACGAATTCCCATCCCTTAAACGGCCCATTTAAGCGAAATCACATATGTGCCTGCCCGCAAATTCCTAAAGCCCATATTATGCCAGCATATAAACAGCAACTAAACGGGCTGGCCCACTTACTTATTGGGCTGGCCCACTTACTTATTGGGCCAGCCCATTTGATTGACGGTGGACCCCACACTCTAGTTGGGCTGGCCCACTTGCTTTAAGGTGGACCCCACCCACTACTTAGTTGGGCCAGCCCAATTGCTTTTGTGGTGGACCCCACATACTAAATGGGCCGGCCTTTTAAGAGGAAAGAGGGACCCTTTGTGTTTTTGGCCGGGCCCACTATCTTGTTGGGGCCCACTATATGGTGGACCCCACAAACTAATTGGGCCGGCCCACCTGCTATATGGTGGACCCCACATACTAATTGGGCCGGCCCTTTAACAGGAAAGTGGGACCCCTGTGCTTTTGGCCCGGCCCACTAATTTGTTGGGCCAGCCCATTTGCTTTGTGGTGGACCCCACATACTAAATGGGGCCCTTTAAGAGGAAAGTGGGACCCACTGTGTTTGGCCCGGCCCACTATCTTGTTGGGCCCACTGCTATATGGTGGACCCCACATACTAATTGGGCCGGCCCTTTAACGGAAAGTGGGACCCACCTGTGTTTTTGGCCGGCCCACTATCTTGTTGGGCGACCCACTATATGGTGGACCCCACATACTAAATGGGTCGGCCCTTTAACGAAAGTGGGACCCACCTGTGTTTTGGCCGGCCCACTATTTTGGGCCGGCCCACTTGCTATATAGTGGACCCCACAAACTAAATGGGCCGGCCCTTTAACAGAAAGTGGGACCCACTGTTTTTGGCCCGCCCACTATTTTGTTGGGCCCCCACTTTGTATGGTGGACCCCACAATCTAAATGGGCCGACCCTTTAACGGAAAGTGGGACCCACTGTGTTTTTGGCCGGCCCACTAGCTTGTTGGGCCGCCCCTTGCTATACGGTGGACCCCACACACTAAATGGGCCGGCCGATTCTGTAGTGGACCCCACATGTTAAATGGGCCGGCCCATTTAAGTTTTGACCAGTCAACCTTAGAGGTTAGGCCCGGCCCACGTAACTAATGGACCAGCCCAGCTATATAGTTGACCGGTCAAACTATGTCATCTGGCCCGGCCCGCTTAAGACGTGGCAGGCCTCGTGTGGGCCTACCATCTACCACGGGGTTTCAGCCGGTTAACGCCGTTAACTGGCAGTTAACGGCGTCTGCCACGTGTCAGTTTGCATGACGTCAGCAGTCAACGGGCTCCCGAAAACACTTCCGCAACGGTCCGATTTTCCGTGGCGGAAGGGCGCCCAAGCGCGACGGACCGAAAAAATCGTCGTTGGACTTTGCCTGACGCAGTTTCGACAACGGAACCCATATCGTCGGGTTAGGCCCATAGGCGACGAAAAATGCCCCTTAGTTGACGATTTTGGGACGTTGTCTATCAGAACTTTTCTTGTAGTGATGGGTTCCCTCTAAACAAGCGTCATCGGGGTTATGCCAAGGGCTGCCTCCCAAGAAATATGAGATGATATGAAATGACGTGATTGAGGTGAATTGTCCGGCCCAAGCCCTGTGGCTGACGGTGTGTCTTCACTGGGAGGCCAAGCTCATGGGGAGAGGTGCCTGTACTAGAGTATATAAGTGAAAGGTTATGGTTGGTAGTCCGCATACGGAGTATGATAAATCAGGGCCAGTTAACCCTGACGGATTATTGCAAATATTGTGGCACAAGTGTACGACCTCTGCAGAGTGTAGAACTATTCGAATAGCCGTGTCCACGGTTACGGACGATTGGAAAGGCCATACTGTTCCGTCATCAGACCATTTTCAAAAATGTGACATATGACTGGTGACTTGAATTTGAAAGGTGAATGGTGACTTTGAATTGAATCACAACAGAGTTGTGGGAATGACACTAATGTTCCCACTTGAGTTAGTCTAGTGATTCAAGCATCTTTACTAAATGTTTATGAAATAAACTTGGCTTTATGCAAATAAACCTAGAGCTTAGTATCCCCTTACCACAATTGATAGTGCTTACACTAGTATTAGTTTGCGAGTACTTTAAAAGTACTCATGGCTTTGTCCCTGGCTATTCAAATGGCCAGACTATGAAGGTGAACAGCAGTACGAGGAAGATGGACAGCAGGACGTCTACGACAACTAGGACCGCTCCTGACGTCAAGCGTTGGCCTGTGGACTAGATAGTCCGTTACTACTTCGCTTCCGCTATTTGTGATGTTCGTTGATCAATAGATCAACTACTATTGTAATATTGGATCATGTGATCCCTCTTTGTAAGACGATTATGTGTTGTAATAAATGATGACTCTATGATATTCAACTATTATGTCTCGCAACAACAATATTCCTGGGATTGCGATGTACGGCATAATAGGCATCTGGACTTAAAAATCCGGGTGTTGACAAGCTGCTGGCTCAGAGGTCCCACATGTCAGCCTCTATGAACAATAAACCTTTCCTTTGTTTGATTTATTATTGACCCATAATTTCTGGCTATTTGCCTTTTTCTTTCGATCTCATGCCGCCTCTGAAACGTTGAGACGCTGCTGGCTCATGGGTCCCACATGTCAGCCTCTATGAACAGTCAAAGTTTCCTTTGTTTGATTTTTTTTACCCTAATTACTGGCTATTTGCCTTTTTTTTATCCCCTGCCGCCTTTGAAACTAAGAGGACGCTGCTGGCCCATGGGTCCCACATCTCAGCCTCTCTGAACGATAAACCTTTCCTTTCTTTTTTTTCGATCCCGTGCCGCCTTGGAAACGGTGAGACGGCTCCTGCAAAACGGGACCCATATGTCATCCTCTATGTACAATAAATTTCTTTCCTTGGATTATTTTTGGCACCTGATATATGGTCACTTGCCTTTTTTTCGATCCCCTGCCGCCTTTGAAACGTTGAGGACGCTGCTCGCTCGTGGGTCCCATATGTCAGCCTCTAGGAACAATAAACATTTCGTTTCTTGGATTTATTTTTGACCGCTGATTTCTGGCAACTTTGCTTTTTCTTTCGATCCCCTGCCGCCTTTGTTAAAGTTGAGGACGCTGCTGCAAAATGCGTCCCACATGTCAGCTTCTCTGTACGATAATTGTTTCCTCTCTTTGATTTTTTTTCCACTGCTGGCCAATGGGTCCCCGATGTCAGCCTCTATGTACAAGAAATATGTGATTTCTCGATATATTTTAACCCGAGATATGTAGGATGCTTTTTTTTCGATCCCTTCTGTTTGTTTTTACCTTCAAATGTTGAGGGACGCTACTGGCAAATGGGTCCTGCTCTAGCTCATTCTGTAGACAGTGTTGGGCCTCCAAGAGCAGAGGTTTGTAGAACAGCAGCAAGTTTCCCTTAAGTGGATCACCCAAGGTTTATCGAACTCAGGGAGGAAGAGGTCAAAGATATCCCTCTCATGCAACCCTGCAACCACAAAGCAAGAAGTCTCTTGTGTCCCCAACACACCTAATAGGTGCACTAGTTCGGCGAAGAGATAGTGAAATACAAGTGGTATGAATGAATATGAGCAGTAGTACGGCGCCAGAAAATAGCTCGCTGGCGTGCAGTTGATGGTAGTAATATTGCGGGAAGTAAACATGCAGTAGTAACGCAGCAGTAGTAACTCAGTAAAACAGTAAACAAGCAGCGATAGCAGTATTTAGGAACAAGGCCTAGGGAATAGACTTTCACTAGTGGACACTCTCAACATTGATCACATAACAGAATAGATAAATGCATACTCTACACTCTTTTGTTGGATGATGAACACATTGCGTAGGATTACACGAACCCTCAATGCCGGAGTTAACAAGCTCCACAATTAATGTTCATATTTTAGTAACCTTATAGTGTAAGATAGATCAAAAGACTAAACCAAGTACTAGCATAGCATGCACACTGTCACCTTCATGCATATGTAGGAGGAATAGATCACATCAATATTATCATAGCAATAGTTAACTTCATAATCTACAAGAGATCACAATCATAGCCTACGCCAAGTACTCACACGGTGCACACACTGTCACCTTTACACACGTGGAGGAGGAATAGAGTACTTTAATAACATCACTAGAGTAGCACATAGATGAATAGTGATACAAAACTCATATGAATCTCAATCATGTAAGGCAGCTCATGAGATCATTGTATTGAAGTACATAGGAGAGAGATTAACCACATAGCTACCGGTACAGCCCCGAGCCTCGATGGAGAACTACTCCCTCCTCATGGGAGCAGCAGCGGTGATGAAGATGGCGGTGGAGATGGCAGCGGTGTCGATGGAGAAGCCTTCCGGGGGCACTTCCCCCTCCGGCGTGCCGGAACAGACTCCTGTCCCCCAGATCTTGGCTTCGCGATGGCGGCGGCTCTGGAAGGTTTCGCGTACCGTGGCTTCTCCGTCGGGGTTTTTAGGTCAGGACCTTTAAATAGGCGAAAGGGGAGCCTCGGAGGGGCACCAGGGTGCCCTCACCACCAGGTGGCGCGGCCAGGCCCTGGCCCGCGCCCAAGTGTGGTGTGGGGCCCCCCTGGCCCATCTCTGGCCCCTCTTCGGTGATCTGGAAGCTTCCGGGAAAAATAGGAACCTGGGCGGTGATTTCGTCCGATTCCGAGAATATTTCGTTACTAGGATTTCTGAAACCAAAAGCAGAAAACAGGAACGCACTTCGGCATCTTGTTAATAGGTTAGTTCCAGAAAATGCATAAATACGACATATAATGTGCATAAAACATGTAGGTATCATCAATAAAGTAGCATGGAACATAAGAAATTATCGATACGTCGGAGACGTATCAGCATCCCCAAGCTTAGTTCTGCTCGTCCCGAGCAGGTAAAACGATAACAAAGATAATTTCAAGTGACATGCCATCATAACCTTGATCATACTATTTGTAAACATATGTAATGAATGCAGCGATCAAAACAATGGTAATGACATGAGTAAACAACTGAATCATAAAGCAAAGACTTTTCATGAATAGTACTTCAAGACAAGCATCAATAAGTCTTGCATAAGAGTTAGCTCGTAAAGCAATAATTCAAAGTAGAGGTATTGAAGCAACACAAAGGAAGATTAAGTTTCAGCGGTTGCTTTCAACTTGTAACATGTATATCTCATGGATAGTTGTCAATGCAAAGTAATATAACAAATGCAATATGCAAGTATGTAGGAATCAATGCACAGTTCACACAAGTGTTTGCTTCTTAAGGTGGAGAGAGATAGGTAAACTGACTCAACAATAAAAGTAAAAGAAAGGTCCTTCAAAGAGGAAAGCATCGATTGCTATATTTGTGCTAGAGCTTTGATTTTGAAAACATAAAGAGAGCATAAAAGTAAAATTTTGAGAGGTGTTTGTTGTTGTCAACGAATGGTAGTGGGCACTCTAACTACCTTATCAACCAGACTTTCAAGAGCGGCTCCCATGAAGGACGTTATCTCTACCAGCAAGGTAGATCATCCCTCTTCTCTTTTGTTTACACATGTACTTTAGTTTAGTTTTTCTTTATTTATGGATGACACTCCTCCCAACCTTTTTCTTACACAAGCCATGGCTAACCGAATCCTCGGGTGCCTTCCAACATTCACATACCATGGAGGAGTGTCTATTTGCAAATTTAAGTTGCTTACTGATAAATCAGAGCAAAACATGTGAAGAGAATTATTAATGCAAGTTAATTAATTGAGGCTGGGAACCTCATTGCCAGCTCTTTTTGCAAAATTATTGGATAAGCGGATGAAGCCACTAGTCCATTGTGAAAGTCTGTCAAAAGTAAATGACAAGATCGAAAGATAAAACACCACATACTTCCTCATGAGCTATAAAACATTGACACAAATAAGAGGTGATAAATTTTGAATTGTTTAAAGGTAGCACTCAAGCAATTTACTTTGGAATGGCGGAAAAATACCATGTAGTAGGTATGTATGGTGGACACAAATGGCATAGTGGTTGGCTCAAGTATTTTGGATGCATGAGAAGTATTCCCTCTCGATACAAGGTTTAGGCTAGCAAGGTTATTTGAAACAAACACAAGGATGAACCGGTGCAGCAAAACTCACATAAAAGACATATTGTAAACATTATAAGACTTTACACCGTCTTCCTTGTTGTTCAAAACTCAATACTAGAAATTATCTAGACCTTAGAGAGACCAATTATGCAAACCAAATTTTAGCATGCTCTATGTATTTCTTCACTAATGGGTGCAAAGTATATGATGCAAGAGCTTAAACATGAGCACAACAATTGCCAAGTATCACATTATCCAAGACATTTTACCAATTACTACATGTAGCATTTTCCAATTCCAACCATATAACAATTTAACGAAGAGGAAACTTCGCCATGAATATTATGAGCTAAGAACACATGTGTTCATACGAACCAGCGGAGCGTGTCTCTCTCCCACACAAGGATGAACTTATTCAGAGAACTAAGATAACAAAACAAAAACAAAAATAAAAGCACACAGACGCTCCAAGTAAAGAACATAAGATGTGACCGAATAAAAATATAGTTTCACTAGAAGAAACCTGATAAGTTGTCGATGAAGAAGGGGATGCCTTGGGCATCCCCAAGCTTAGATGCTTGAGTCTTCTTAAAATATGCAGGGATGAACCACCGGGGCATCCCCAAGCTTAGACCTTTCACTCTTCTCGATCACATTATATCACCCTCTTCTATTGACCCTTGAAAACTTCCTTCACACCAAACTTCAAGCAAACTCATTAGAGGGTTAGTGCACAATTAATAATTCACATGTTCAGAGGTGGCACAATCATTCTTTACACTTCTGGACATTGCATAAAGCTACTGGACATTAATGGATCAAAGAAATTCATCCAACATAGCAAAAGAGGCAATGCGAAATAAAAGGCAGAATCTGTCAAAAACAGAACAGTCCGTAAAGACGAATTTTAAGATGGCACCAGACTTGCTCAAATGGAAAAACTCAAAACTAATGAAAGTTGCGTACATATCTGAGGATCACGCTCGTAAATTGGCAGATTTTTTGAATTTTCTACAGAGAACTGTGCCCAGATTCGTGACAGACAGCAATGCTGTTTCTGCGCAGCGATCCCAAATATAACATCAACTTTGACATAGAAACTTTACTTGGCACAAAAACATGATAAGGAGAGGTTGCTACAGTAGTAAACAACTTCCAAGACTCAAATATAAAACAAAGTACTGTAGCAAAATAACACATGGGTTATCTCCCAAGAAGTTCTTTCTTTATAGCCATTAAGATGGGCTCAGCAGTTTTAATGATGCACTCGTAAGAAATAAGAGTTGAAGCAAAAGAGAGCATCAAGAGGCAAATTCAAAACACATTTAAGTCTAACATGCTTCCTATGCATAGGAATCTTGTAAATAAACAAGTTCATGAAGAGCAAAGTAACAAGCATAGGAAGATAAAACAAGTGTAGCTTCAAAAATTTCAGCACATAGAGAGGTGTTTTAGTAACATGAAATTTTTTACAACCATATTTTCCTCTCTCATAATAACTTTCAGTAGCAACATGAGCAAACTCAACAATATAACTATCACTTAAAGCATTCTTATCATGAGTCTCATGCATAAAATAATTACTACTCCCAACATAAGCATAGTCATTCTTATTAATTGTAGTGGGAGCAAATTCAACAAAGTAGCTATCAAATATAGGAGGTATATTGTAATCATAATCAAATTTATCCTCCATAACAGGTGGTAACAAAAGACTACTATCATTATAATCATCATAAATGGGAGGCAAAGTATCATCAAAGTAAATTTTCTCCTCAATGCTTGGGGGACTAAAAATATCATGCTCATCAAAACCAGCTTCCCCAAGCTTAGAATTTTCCATATCATTAACAACAATAGTGTTCAAAGCATTCATATTAATATGTTCCATGGGTTTTTTAATTTTCGCATCAAACCATCCATGTCTTAAATCAGGAAATAGAATAAGAAGCTCATTGTTGTTCATTATGCCTAACTAGTGTAAACAAGAAACCAAATGTCGCAATTGCAGAGTCTAAAGGAAATAGCTTCGAGCACACACACAATGGCGCAGAAAAGTACTGTTACCTGGAACCGGAGTATAAGTGCCTTTTACCTTTCCTCCCGGCGCCAGAAAAGTGCTTGATGTCTACGGGTGCTTCTATTCTTGTAGACAGTGTTGGGCCTCCAAGAGCAGAGGTTTGTAGAACGCAGCAAGTTTCCCTTAAGTGGATCACCCAAGGTTTATCGAACTCGGGGAGGAAGAGGTCAAAGATATCCCTCTCATGCAACCCTGCAACCACAAAGCAAGAAGTCTCTTGTGTCCCCAACACACCTAATAGGTGCACTAGTTCGGCGAAGAGATAGTGAAATACAAGTGGTATGAATGAATATGAGCAGTACGGTGCCAGAAAATAGCTTTGGCGTGCAGTTGATGGTAGTAATATTGCGGGAAGTAAACATGCAGTAGTAACGCAGCAGTAGTAACTCAGTAAAACAGTAAACAAGCAGCGATAGCAGTATTTAGGAACAAGGCCTAGGGAATAGACTTTCACTAGTGGACACTCTCAACATTGATCACATAACAGAATAGATAAATGCATACTCTACACTCTTTTGTTGGATGATGAACACATTGCGTAGGATTACACGAACCCTCAATGCCGGAGTTAACAAGCTCCACAATTAATGTTCATATTTTAGTAACCTTATAGTGTAAGATAGATCAAAAGACTAAACCAAGTACTAGCATAGCATGCACACTGTCACCTTCATGCATATGTAGGAGGAATAGATCACATCAATATTATCATAGCAATAGTTAACTTCATAATCTACAAGAGATCACAATCATAGCCTACGCCAAGTACTCACACGGTGCACACACTGTCACCTTTACACACGTGGAGGAGGAATAGAGTACTTTAATAACATCACTAGAGTAGCACATAGATGAATAGTGATACAAAACTCATATGAATCTCAATCATGTAAGGCAGCTCATGAGATCATTGTATTGAAGTACATAGGAGAGAGATTAACCACATAGCTACCGGTACAGCCCCGAGCCTCGATGGAGAACTACTCCCTCCTCATGGGAGCAGCAGCGGTGATGAAGATGGCGGTGGAGATGGCGGCGGTGTCGATGGAGAAGCCTTCGGGGGCACTTCGCGCTCGGCGGGGTGCCGGAAGAGACTCCGTCCCCGGATCTTGGCTTCGCGATGGCGGCGGCTCGGAAGGTTTCGCGTACCGTGGCTTCTCCGTCGGGTTTTAGGTCAGGACCTTTAAATAGGCGAAAGGGGAGCCTCGGAGGGGCACCAGGGTGCCCTCACCACCAGTGGCGCGGCCAGGCCCGGCCCGCCCCAAGTGTGGTGTGGGACCCCCTGGCCCATCTCGCCCTCTTCGGTGATCGGAAGCTTCCGGGAAAAATAGGAACTGGCGGTGATTTCGTCCGATTCGAGAATATTTCGTTACTAGGATTTCGAAACCAAAAGCAGCAGAAAGAGGAAGGCACTTCGGCATCTTGTTAATAGGTTAGTTCCAGAAAATGCATAAATACGACATATAATGTGCATAAAACATGTAGGTATCATCAATAAAGTAGCATGGAACATAAGAAATTATCGATACGTGGGTCCTGCTCTAGCATTCTCAACTGAAGGAAATACTGAAATATTGCCTATTCATTTGTTTTTCGTACTCCATGCATCTAATCCATACTAATTGTTGATCCGGGTTTTAGTTCAACTTAATTAGATCAAATTTGATCTACGAGGGAGTATGTAATATATTTTGGGTTCACAACACTGCACTTGTTAACAACAATCTGATGAAGAGGTTTGTCATTTTTTTTAAACTACAAATACACTCTAAGATCTTGCACACTAATAGAATAAATCTTGGAACTTTATATAATTAATGACAATTTTGAAATCGACTATATGAATATATCAAAATATAGAGCCCATGTAGATGCGCATACTGGCTATGCGCATTTAAAAAGAATCATAATCATAATTGATACGAAATAAAAATAACTTTATATGTAGAATCTCGGTTTCTAGAGGGCCAATCATAGGATCTCCGTGTTTAAATTAGGAAGGGCCCCAATGGCATGAGTCGGAGGCCCATTAAGTGTTTTTGGATTGTTATCAGCGAAGTAAGCAGGCTGACAGCAATCACCATGTACATGGCCGGCGGCAGCCCAAAAGTACAAACAATTGGCCCATGCAGGGAAGGTAGTACTTTTTTTTATTGGGAAGGTTGTCTGGCTAACCCAAAAAAAAAGTGGTGCTACATGGGGTAATACTTGAACCCGGAATGAGATCGAGTGCCTTGATGAAGGCGAGGCACACATAAATAGTACTCCGTACCATGCCTTGCCCCTCCCTTTCAACCGTTGGATAAAAAATAATTAGACAGATGACTATTAACTAGTAACTGCTACAGTACCAACCAATGTACATGACATGTGCTACAGTACGTCGTCCACAGTGCATGTGCTTTAGAACCATGAACAGTACATATGCTACATGCTACAGTACTTTGATCTTAGCTATCTATTTTCAATCCAACGGCCAAATCTACAAGTCACCGTACTGTTCATCTGTGCCTTGCTTATGTCAAGGCACTGGATCCTGGACACTTGAACCCATGATCGTTGCTGAGGGTTGCCTATTTGCGCATAATATGTTTTGTCAGCGGGCACTTCACTAGTTTGTGCAAAACATATCCAGCGCAGGATTCAAAAAAACATCACGTTTTTTTCTTTACGTAAACAACAGAACATCTCATGTTCATCACAATCCAGCCAACATAAGCACATAATAATTAATAGTACAACTAGAGAGCTGTACACATAAATAAGGTTTGTCAAGCTTCATGCACTAGCCAACGCAACCAAAAGTCCGAACTAATGGAAAGGGCTAGGCAATCCAATTATACATTTCAACATCCCCCCTCACATGTGACCACAATCCAGTAATGGTACCATCATGTTCACCACAATGCATCATTAAAGAGAGCAGTATACTATTATAGACCAGCTCTCTCTAAAGAACATTTGTAAGACAACTTAATACAGCTGTGATTCATATTGTTGCCCCAGCGATGGGTGATAACCTGAACACCATATAACCTTCTCACAGCAATTGTAACCAAATATGAGCACCTGCAATGATTTGGTGTCAAGCTTCTTGAAGGTCAGGAGGTATCCTACCTTCAAGTCATGTGCTTTGACAAACTCTGGCCATCCTGCGTCCATTAAAACATTGCCATCTTGTTGCTTCAGGTCCACAATCCAGGTGCATGCAGTGGACATCTTCAGGTTGATGGACTCTGGACACCCACCGTAAAACCAGGGTAGAACACGACTGGGGATGGAAATCACCTCTAACTCCGATGTACATAGTACCTTGCAGAAGCTGTCAGGGGTATTCTCCTCATCGATGCGCCCAAACACCTTGCACACTGGGGCTGGCTCTACAGATGTCTCCTTCCATGATAAGCTCTCTCCAAGCTTGAGCTTCTTGTTTGAACACTGCAAAAAAGAGGCCTCAATTAGATAATGCCTCTAGCTTCTGACCGTAATTCCAAGCAAATGCATAATCAAAGGCACCTAGCAAACTCAGCGGATCATTGTTCTTATCAAACACACAGTCTGAACAATAAGCTTCTGAATCTAGCTAGGCTGATATGTACAACCTTGTATCATCAAATTATTCAGCATAGTGTATCATTGTATCGCAGAAGCCAAATCGATATAAATAGTAGCTATGAGAATAGAAATCAAGCTAGCATGAGCCATGCATGCTTGCTGGCTATGTCTAGCATCAGAGTAATGCATCTGCAGTTCATCATCCGCCAGTACAGATTGACCAAGCAAACAAAAAAAAATCAGCGTCGGCCTAAAGAGTCCACAAGCCAGACATGCATGCTCGGTGTCCTCATATGTGATCATCGGCCGTGGATTGACCAATATCATATTTGAACGATTATTACTGCACACATTAGATCCAGTCCCAACATAGCTAGCATGGGTGCATGTGTAACCCGAGTCTTTACCAGAGGATTAATATATACACTGGCTGAGAGAAGTACTGTATATCAAACAATGCTAAGCAACCGGCAATACAGCTTAGATATAATAAAGATGTGACCGGCAACGCTAGTGATTCGGGGGAAACATACCGCCATTGCAGCCATGGACCGAGAGAATCGGGGATGCCGCGCCGCCTTAGTGGAGTTTTTAGATGCGACGTCGCCGCATCCGTAGAGGACGGAGTCCAAGCCGCGTAGTCCGAGCGGTGGTGGACGCCGGTGGTGTAGAGAGAGGACTCAGGGGAGATGGACGGCGAGGGATCTGGGGAGATCTGAACATGAGGGGGCTGTGAGAAACTGAGAATGATACATCAGCAAGGGAATAAATGCGCGTGTCCCCCGGTCAAAAAAAATGCGCGTGTCTAGGAGGAACGAAGCCAGGTACGCAGGAATCCACACACAAAACTTCACCCGGCGGGTCACTGGGCTTTATCAGTATCTGGTGGGGTCCGGACCTACAGACCAGTGAGACATGTCGTGTGGGTTATGATCCGTTCAGTGTGCACACAGAAATTGCATTCAGAGCTCAGGGCTTCAGGCTACGTTGTACTATACAGTAATATATCCATTTCTTTTGGTAAAATGAAAACGATACTCCATCTGATCCTCATTACATGATGATAAAATGGATGTCTCTACAACTAATATGTGTCTAGATACATCTATATGAGAGCGTCTGTGTTTGTACTGTGTATCTAAAAAAAATATGGATCGGAGGGAGCATTAAGAGGTGTCAAAAAAAACTGCAAACAAACATGGATGTAAGCAGTTGAGTATTAAACCAGTGCGTGAAATACCTTTATATCTCGACCATGTAACAATGAATATGAGAAGTTTTTGGGGTTTGACCATCTGCACTTGTGTTTGCTACAATCAGATCAAAAAATTGGTCACTTTTACACTTTCTAAAATAAAATGTATTTTTCCCTGAGATTTTACAAGTTCGTACAAGATAGCATTGACTACATCTGGGATATATCACATTTACACTTACAAATCTATGAATATTTCAAAATATTGAGCTCCGTGTACCTACATATAATACAAATCATCAGACCGCACATTGAAACTACCGCAGCATATCACAGTAAATTAAAATAAAATAAAACAAGTCTAACATATACTATATTAGCTAATTAACAAAGTCTCATCACAGTGTATCTGATCCCCAGTTCAGCTTAATACAAAAACCAAGTTCAGCTTGAACATCAGCAGGGGAGTAACCCAGGTCCAAAAGCAGCATCTAGTTAATTCAATAAAATATTGAGGTTATTCTGATCCCCTCTTCCTAAAAACACTGCAGATCATGCATGCAACTAAGGGTGATCAGCACAAAATATTATCCTCTGGGTGGAGGTGTTACTGTCGTAGATCAACACATTCATCAAGGAAGTGTCTTTCACCTCGAAGACGAGAAGGTCATCAAGCTGCAGTTCATGCGCCTCTGCAAACCCGAACCAACCATCCTTCAAGACCAGTTCACCCTGGTACTCATCGATGTGCACATACCAGGCGCAGCCTACGCTGGTCTTGAGCTTGATAGGCCTGGGAAGAATCCCTTTCAGACATTGCTTGAATTCTCTGGGGATGACCAACATATACATGTCATCGTTGCCGTCCAGTTGCACATAGAAGCGCGAGGGCTGAGGAGGGTCCGCCGAGTGACCAACCCGTTTAGGGCGGCCTTTCCCTCGCCCTTTTAATATACAACGTTGAATTGCTGCATCACGCCTGCCCGTCACCTTTGGCTTTTTGGCTAGTGAATTTCTTTGAATTCTGAACTCGGGGCGGTGCAGAGGACATGTACAATCGACAGTCCTAAGACGTAGTTGCTCATTGACGTTGGAGCGAGTTTGCTTCTGCATCTAGTTAAGCACGGTATATATCAATCAACAGCATATAAATCAGAACGTAGCATACATGGAGAAAATGCATCTAGCTATCTCTTTAATTAGTTTGCACAAAATCTAGCAGCAGCAAGACAATTTGATTTTACAGGTACTGAGCAAGCTTTCAGACTTTCTGAAACAGGTAACATGGAGCATATATTTGTATGTTCAGACTGCGAAACCCTGCTCTGTGATGGATACTATTACTAAACATCTTTTTTTGCCAGAACTAGTACTTAACATCTACTGTTTCCCGTCATTAAAAAAACATTTGCAGAAGAATACTACGGTTTCCCGTCATTAAATTTTAAAGAAAAAAGAACTTGTTTAAGATCCCAACTATCATTGACTACTTACACCTGCATCCTAGTGAGTTCAGGACAACTTACAGCCACTTTTGGTGGTGCCGCCACCGGAGAAGACCGTGCCGCGGGGGTTGGGGTCGGCGCAGCCGGAGAAGCTGGTGCCGCCGCCAGGGAAATCAGTGCCGAGCCAGATGGTGCTTCCAGCGGAGAAGAAAGTACCGCGAGAGATGGAACCGACGCTGCCAAAGGGTAAGAAACGGATGTACTCGTAGATCCTTCTCTAGTCACGATCTGGATAGAAGAGACTGGACGTCCATCAAGCTGCTGGAGGATGCGGTGGATCAAATCGGCTGAGTTCAGGAAATATCGGTGATGTTCATCTGTGTCGGCGAAGCAGCTGCCGGTGGAAGGAGGAGGCGAGCCGTTCATGGCAGTCATTAGTGTAAAAGAGGTGAAGTGGGTGGGAGAGATAGAGGGTTCGGGACTGAAGTAATTGTAGTCTGCTCTCTCTTTTTTACAAGCATGCGTCCTCAGGCTGATATTTTTTTTAGATACGTACTCAGGCTGCTTTGTCAAACCAGGGCCTCAATGAAGCTAATAGCGCGCTATAGCATATCTAGAGGGTCCACGCTTAGTAATTTTGCTCGCTGTGGCGCTATTTGCGAAACAGCATGCTATATCGCCCTAAAACTTCATAGCGTTAGCGCGCTATTTTTTTCAGGCAAGTTGCTTTCACTTTTTCGTGGTGATGAACTACAATCTGTTGGTTCCACTTCTAAATCAGAAGATAATATCGCTAATGCTAATATTTTTTAATAAATAATTTATACTATGTTGTTGCCTTGTGAAATGTTGATGTTAGCCTTCTAAAATACTTGAGATCTATTTCTATATGTGGTTATGTATGTATGATTCAGTCACTTTTGGACTATATATATCTATTCGTTCTAGTAAAATTATTTATTTTTAGGCTATATTTAGTATTATTTTGAAAATGCTATTTAAAATATACCACACTATTACCACGATATAGCGTCCATATCGTTTGAAGGTGGCTGCCGCTAATTCATTTAGCACGCTATTTTAAACCTTGGTTAAGACGCGTTTGGCGGCCTGCATCCAGGCTGGTGGGGAAATACCGTACCCAAGTGCTTAAAAGATTGCATCTTTTAGCTGGAAAACATTAGGGCATGTCCAACACAGGCGCTACTGCAAGGGCGCTAGGAATTATTTCCTCGTCGTTTGGCGGTTGGAGAGGCTAATCCCAGCGGTAGTCCTAGCGTCGACGCAAAAGAAAGCAGGGGCGTGAAACTCTTTTCACCTGTCCTAGCTAAAGCACCGGAACCAACAGGAAGTCAGTCTGTCATCAGCAATTAGCGCTGCAAGGAGAGTACCTGGAGGATTTTACAATCTTTTGACATTCATTTGTTCTCTATTAGCGCCATATAGTATATAGCATTGTAATGCCCTTATACTCCTCTCAACATTAAAAAAAAAGGTGTGCATATACTAATAACAGTTGCTGAAATGAAACTAAAAATAAACAGACATGCACGGTTTACGAAGGATGGAAATACAGAGTTCATCACCATCCGTTTTAAATTATAAGATTAGATTACTTCAATGTGGGCTTACATACGCACTAAAATGAGTAAACAGACACACTGAAATGGGTCCAGGTATATAAGATTCAGAAAAAAGGAAGAGCATCTTAAGATACAGAACAGGTTACTAAATTGTTCAAACATATCGTACAAAAAAGATTATTTGCTCCAGAAAGATTCATGGCTCAGTTTAGGGTTGCATCAACATGCGGATATTTTTCAGACTAGGCTTAAACCACATTGTCGCCTGTCGGGGAAATCCCCAACCATCTTCTGGAAGGGTGATAACTCCCATGAGCTCATTTTCCCCTTGCTGCAGGTTACAACGACAAATACAACTAAATGCTGGTTCCCGAAATGCATAGTACGCGATGTACACACAATTTGACCTCATGAATGGAGTCAATGTTCCATCAGGAGCATTGCCATCATTTATCTTCAGGTTCAATGGATAATTCAGTCCAATGAACAGAGAGTGTGTGCCAAGGCTGTCAACTCGACTCCAATTGGGTCCAATCAGGGATAGATCTTTCTCAAAAACATGTATGACAGGGGCAGGACACTCCCGCAGGATAAGGCCATTACCATGATGCAGAACTTCTGCAGGCTCAAGGTGATCATTGCTACGTATATACCGATCTTCATGGATGATCATCAAGCGCTTGCCATCGGCTGATCGAGCTAAAAACCATCTGCCAGATGGTTCCTTCATCGGTGATGGGATCACGAATGGCGGGGCAAGGTGTGCATCTGCATTGTAAACGGAGACAACAAAAAATAGTGTTTGAATGGCTCGGGAAGACAATAATACCAGTAGCTGCAACTTCACATTTGTAGGATCAAATGGAGGATGCAGTCATTATACTTGTATAAAATCTCGAAGAAATAAAATTGTTCCCATTTGAGATGTATGTTAATTACACTCATATTCATTGATGGTAGATACATGTCTCAACCTTATCTGATCCATGATTGTAATGCTTTGAGTACATCGAATATTCAAATAAATTGAAAGTTTGCATGCATCAATTGATGAAGAGGCCAGGGCTAAGCTCCTTATTCATATTCTGACAAGAGCATGCAGTAACTAATTCAGGAATGCATTCATATACTGCAATAATCTGGTTTGGGTTGACAGATTAGTGCACAGCATATACTACTGTAATTCGTTTGTAGCAATGGTTCAGTCAGGTTAGGATAATTTAATGGTGCACAGTCATTTGAAAGGTGAAAAAAAGTCTTAGTGAGCAATTAGTTATTTCAGTTACAATATATCATGAATGGGCTTGATATTAAAATTTATTGCGAAGTATATCATATGGATTGAAGAATTACCAGCCTGTGATTGATCCCAGCAATATGTGGTGCCGGTCCACCCATCCACCGCAACAATGAAGCCGTTGTGCTCGATGGCGTCACTGTAATCTACACCCCAACTAGCAAGAGAGAATAACCTCCACTCCTGGCTACCATTAGCCAGGTAAGCGAGTCCAGAATTGAATAGAGCGATGAGCTTGTAATCTGAGTAATGTCCAGCTTTTGTGGGCACTTCGCAAATTACAATCTTCAACAAAAACATGGCACGCCCATACGTCATGTACCTTTCAGGAGGCAAGTCGGGGAAGCCAATCCATTCCTCCCGAAAAATGTTGCAAGTTTCCGACGATGGTAGGGAGATTTCTTGGTGCGTGTAGATGTTCGCGAGGAACCAGTTCCCACCACTGTCCACGCCGGCGATCCAGTCGCCATTCATGCCAACCCAGAATCTATTGTCCATGAACGGCAGGATGGCTGTGCGCCGAGGATGGTCGAGGGGCACAACGTGGTACACCGTGTGGTGCGCACTACTATCATCATAGTGCCAATGGGCAGAATCGGGCATCAGCAAGCAGGGTCCATCCCAATGGTGTAGATTCATGTTGTCGGCGACATGGCGGCACAGCGTTTTGGAGCATGCGGCCAGCCGGACGTCGACTGTAACGTCCAGACTCTGGGCAATGAGATTGAACAGCTCGGCGGGGAGCTTCCCCCAGTCGCCATCCAGCCACTACTAGGAAAAGGCTTATAGCCGCACTTCTTACCGCCGGCGAGTCCAATTTAAAGATGCCGGCGGTAAGTTACCACCGGCGAGTTGAAATGGGGTTGCCAGGGGTAGTGCTGTTACCGCTGGCGAATTGGAGTTGAAAATGCCGGCGGTAAGGTGGTCCGAGAGCACCTGGATGGACCTTGCTTTACCGCCGACGAGTTTGGTCCGAAAGTGCCGGGGGTAAAATTCGTACCACCGGCGAAATAGATTGGATCGCTGGGATTAAAGTGAGTTGGAATGGACCAACCAGGCCGAATTTACCGCCGGCCTCCCGAATCCTTTTCGCCGCGATGGAGAAAATAGCCCGCCGCCGCCAGCAAATTCGCCAGCGTTAATTGGCCCTATACCACGCACCCAGTCCTATCCTCTCAAGCCCCTCTCCCATCTTATCCGCTCGGCCACCAAATTCCCCACTCATCCCCTTTTCTTCCACGTTGAAATCAAGCACCGCCACTCCGCTCCATGGTGGTTCTCGCCGGCCGCCCCTGCCACCAGATTCCCTCGACGACGCCCCCTTCCCCCACCACTCAATCCCTTCTCCCCCAATCCCGAAACCCTAGATGAGTCCGACGACCTCCGCCTACTGCAGGCCCTCCTCCGTTGAGTCCGTTCAACCCCGCCGCCCCTCCTCCGCCTTCCTGGCTCGATGCGCCAGCCATGGGCTTCGCCGCTCACAAGCGGCGCTCCTGGCCATCCGCTGTCACCATCTCCTTCAAGGCCCATCGCCGGACTGCGTCGCGCGCATGGACGAAGGCGTTGGGTGCGGCTGCTGCTTCACGACGCATCGCGCCATCGCGCCATCTCGCCGTCGCCCATCCTTGCCCTGCACCACCATTATACTTGGCGTCGGACGCGTCCTCGCGATGCTTTTGCTCGATCCCGGCGAGTGGGAGCCCTTCTTCCCCGTACTATCCGTGAGGCCGCTCCGCAACTGCAGGCCCGCGCAGCGCCTGGGCTCCATCCTGGCCGTCTCTAACGCAGCTCAGCGGGGAAAAGGCCGTCGCCGCACAGACGGTGAGATGTACCATCTCTCCCGAATCTTGGAGTGTGCTGCGCTGGATTCTGCTGCCCTGGGTCTTAAAAAGGTTTGATCTTGCAGGGCCACTGATCTTGGCGAAGTCTTTGTTCGTGGGGAACCTAGACTATGACACCAGCCACTCTTAGCTCGACCTCCTCTTCCAGCATGACGGCCGGATCAATCGCATCGACATCAAGTCAGGTTGCCCTCTACTCTCTTCCTTACGCCTGATCTGTGTGCATGCTTATCTGATAATCACATGGAGCAGAACAGCTCAAGGTTTATTGGGTACAAGGTGGAGGGACGATTTGGGCTGGACATGTAATGTTTTTGGATATGCTATTGTCTTGCGCTAGATTTTGTACTTAGGTTTTTATAGTTTGGAGAATAATCCTGGAAGTAACTTGACTGCTAAGATTCTTATTTGTCCGTGTATCTCACTACCTCGCATCAGGCATAGTAATCTCTATAGCTGGTCATTTGTGTTAACCTGTGATGCAAATAATGCTAGTGTTTTGCACTTCTCCTTGAAGCAATGCCTCAAGAGCTTGTCATTTTTCTGGATGCTATCCACCGTCTGTGCCTAGAGTTTTTAATGAGTTTTCATTCATTGGAGAATATAATCATTGAAATAGCTTAACCTTTTTTTACGTGCATGTTTCCTGGCACATCACACCACCAAGTATAATAATACCTATAGAGGATCTGATTGTATGGCATATTAATATGTCATGAAGTACTTGTTTTTTACTGTAATTTTTTTACTGCCTTATGTATTTACCCACAAAGTTCTTTGTTGGCTTTATAGGATACAGGGATATTTGCTGTGGCAAGTGGAATTGCAGTATACAGATGCTTGTCTACTAGTATACTTGCTTTGCCTGCTGCTCTGTAGATTGATATGAACTAGTAACTGCTAGTATACATAATTGTGAACCAATTATGTAACCACAAATAATCTTATGGTATTGTTGATCTACAAATAAAGATAATTCTCTCTTTGGTGTTCTAATTTTTTGTGTTAAAAAATGCAGTGCTTGATGCTGTGGAGGACTAGATGATAGGCACCATGCCTCCGTCTCGCCATCTACTGAGCTGCTTCTCCCTTTTGCTGCAATGGTAAGCTTCGTGTAGCTTATGAAAAGTTTCAGGTACCCTCTGTTCTTAATAAATGTAGAACACTCAAAGGATCTGAAATATAACATTGATGCAGAGTAACACTAAATACCACTCATATGTACCAAGTGTTTCAAAAAGTTAATGGGGTAATGGCAGAGGTTCTCACAAATTTCAGAAGTAGAAATAATGTAGCTGATTGGTGTCAAGGATTCATCTGTATCCCTAGTATCCTATAAGAAAGTTCACAATAATTTATGCCTATTGATCTGTAATATAAAAATGAAGGTGCTTTTGCATCGTTGTTTGATACAAGCATATTGTTGGCTATGGTAAACTGCACTAGATGCCGGAACTCATTTTTTGTAAAATTGTTTCACTGTTCCAAATAAACTACATGACTTACGTATTACTAGCTGATTAGTCAAGTACCAATTTTATCATTTTCTGTTTTGAGAGATGTTCACTGAATCCTAGAGTGCCAATTCTATCATTTTCTGTTTTGAGAGATGTTCACTGAATCCTAGAGTACCAATTCTATCATTTTCTTGCATTATTTCAGTCACTGATAATTGAAATGAAATTGCCCATTTCATACTGCTCATGTTTTTCTCATTAACACTAGTTCTAACTCATGGATTTCTTTCATGTTATTTTTTTCTTCGGTTGAACTAAACAAACAATAATGATACTTCCATGTGTAGGGAGCTCGGCTTCGGAGTCCGAGCACGCAGGAGGTGGAGCTGGCGGCGTTTCAGCGAGTAGGCTGGCCGGCGTCGATTGAGCGAGTAGGCTGCCCGGCAGCCAGCGGAGTGCGAGAAGCCTGGTGGGCAGCTAGAAGCTAGCTAGCCGCTGGATGGAGATTTTGTATTCACATGTGCAAGCCACCCTAATAAGCTGAGATTGGGAAAACAGGGAGAACTTGTATCTATTTATGTAATATTTGCTATTTGGAGACTTTCTATATCTGTTGTGTTATTGATGCATGCACGTTATGAATATTTGGATACTTTCTATATCTGTTGTGTTATTAATGTATATCTTGCTGTCATTCTGGTATTTCCCTCTATATTATGTGTATATACTATGTATTCTGGTGTATATACAGTGTAATTTGAGAAGGTGCTGGCGGTAAGCCTTTTCCTAGTAGTGAGCTGGTCGTCGTTCGATGCCGCCATGGAGACGAGATGGATTTAAAAGGGCGGATGCAAGTATGTGTGATTGGAGTTTTGTAGGAGAGTCGAGCGGGAAGGAGGAGTGCTGCGGTTCTGCGGAGGGGTGAGGAGAGAAAGCTATGCAAATGGGAGATCTAGAGGATGAAAAAACTTGCTAGCAGCGGTTGGCGAGTGGAGAACGATGATGGAAGTGGAGAGCCAAGGATGGAAACGATGGACATGAAGAGTAGGAGTGGATATGACTTTTTTTATTCTTCAGCAGCTGCATCGAGGCGCCGAGTAAAACTTCGGCTAGGATAGCACGCCACTACGTCCTGGTGCAGTTACTGTCCCGTCAAATCAGTTTGACCACAGAAATGGTTTCTTTATTACAGTATAACTTAATTTTTTCGAACAATATATACTACTCCATTTAATATACTCACTCCGATTCATATTACTTGTCAAATGATATGGATGAATCTAGAACTAAAATGTGTCTAGATATATCTATATTATAGTCAACTAATATGAATCCGAGTTTGTTTGGTTCAAAGGATTTCTAAAGGTATCTTGTACGGAGTAGGATTTTTACACATAGGGATTTTTCCTATAGAGCTTGCTTGATTCAAAGGATTGAGAACCCTCCAAAATACCTATGGATTGCTTTCTCTACAATCCTATCTCTCGGTAATATTGCTATGTGTCTATAACAACTATGAAATGAACTCAATCTCAATAGAAATTTCCTTTGTCTTTCCTAATCAAACAACTAGTTATTTTATGTCTTCGTTTACAAATTAAGATAATTTTTAGGTTATAGGTAATCGTCGAGCTTATGTGATCATCTTTTATGATCAAACTTACTTGATCAGCCGCGGAGGCGCAAAGGAGCAGTGGTGTGCATTAATACGGCCGCATGGGGAAGGCACAGCTAGCGACGATGAGACGTATCGCCAGCATTGGCCTAGGGAACCGTCGCCACCATTAATAAAAGCTATCCCTTTGGGCACCATGTCTCCCACTACTCGTGTCACGCGCGCATGTGGGTTACGGATGGATGGGCTGGGGAAGCCGGACAGAAAACATGACAACCAGGGGGAAAATGAATAAAAATAATACAAAGTCGAAAATATTTCGAAAAATAAACTTTGTAAGAAACTCCATGCGTTTAGCAAATGCGAAGGCAATATGTTGAAACACGTCTAGACCACGTCTAGAACCACCGTCCCAAAGCTTAAGGATTATATTGATTTTTAGAAAGTCAAACTATGTTAAGTTTGACTAAGTTTTTACCAAAAGCATTAATATGCAAGATACAAAATCAATATTATTAGATAGAAAATAAATTATATTTTCATATGGTGTCTACAAAATATTATATGTGCTGATAGATTCTTCTAAGAGTTTGGTCGAACTTTACTTGGTTTGACTTTTCAAGAAAAATATACAAAGCTTTAAGCATTGGAACGGAGGTATTTTTCGAAGCACCTACATGTCTTTAGAAGACAAAAGAAAACATGGAGTAAGGTTGTTTTTTGTGCAAAAGTTTACGTCAAAATCTGGTTATTTGTGTAAAAAGAATCTCAAATTGTGTTATGTGCAAAAACTGCACCAAGAAGTGGTGGTATGTGCAATTTCCTCCGTCACACAAAAGGCAAGCCATTGATACATACTTAATTGTGAATAATTACAAAAGTAGTAGGCAGCTAATAAGCGCACATGATTAAACTGCTATGCGAGATCTTCAGCCACCAGAAGTCGTTCCCGCGCCTCTCTAGCATTGAAAATCACGCGTTCTGCGACTTCCATCAAAGAGACAAGCTGAGCTTTGATCCGTTCTCCCAGATGAATGGCCTCGTCACAACTCCTACGAGCACAGGCCGTGATCTCATCCACTTCTAGGAAAGACACCGCCTGCCTGTACCGAAATATCTTGATCCCTAACTCTCTGTTCTCCTCCCGCATGCTGGCAAGATCCAACTTCATCCTCCGACAAGATAAGCAAGGGGAGTGATCCTGCCAAAGGTAACAACAAACATATCGAGCGTTACCGGCAAACGAAGGGCACAAATTGGCTGATTAACGAATATGGTCACTAACATGTAGGACAGACTTAAGTGGTGTCTACATGTCAGTGACTCGAAGTACCCAAAAACCAGCAACCCAAAGTCAGCTAGTAATATTAACCTCCGTCTTCAGCTCCTTCATCCTCTTGAACGGCGGGGAAGCTGGCAACTTATCTTCTTCTACGACCTCTCGCTGGAACCTGACGTCGAAGGATGAGAGATCCTGCGAACGGATGTGCTGCGCCTGCGCGTGCGATTCCCCAGGGCGCTTCTGGCGTAACTCGGAGTTCTCCGCGCCGAGATGCGGAAGTTCCGCTCCCGGGGCCTTGTTGACCCTAAGCCGAGATAGCTCCTGTGTAAGCCGACGAAAAATGTTCAAAATGTTACAGATCAGGCATATCATTACCAGTGCAAACGAGGTAAGTGAATCTCCGGGATCTCGCCCAACGACCGCGGTTGGTCCAATGCCACCACATCTTCTCCGAGATTGACTAACTCCTTTACATCATCTTCTCCGACATTGACTATCTCCTTTACATCATCTTCTGCTCCGAGCTTGACCATCTCCTTTACATCATCTTCTCCTGCGAGCTTGATCATCTGCCTCACATCATCTTCTCCGGCGATATCGACCCTCTCCTGCGGAAGATAACAGATATAAGTCCGAGTATTACCAGCAAAACGAAGGTAATTAAAAGAGGCGTAGTAACCCTTGTGTCCTGGCTAATCAACGGCGGGGACGCTGAGCCCGCATCGTCTCCTCCGAGATCTCCCTTCGCAGGCAGGATTGTTAGAGACAGTGTACTTCTGGTAGTAGTATTTATGCGTGGGGCGCCAGGGGGTCGAGAAGCTAGGACTGCATCTTCTCCTCCGAGCTCTTCCTTGGTAGACATGACAAATGAAACGAGGTGTGGGGGGCGTAAAAGGTATAAAATGGCGGACGGCCGCCCCGCCTCGGCCCTCCAAGGCTTAATTTTTTTGCCTTACTAAACTAAAAACCCTATTTTGCGTCTCACACGGACTGCCCTCAGAGGGCTGCAGGGTCCCATATGCGTGCAGGTCCCACACTTTAGTGAGCACAAATCATATGCGGTAGGTAGGCAAACTTCCAACAATCTTCTTTGTCAAGTGAAGACACGTCGTCAAGACTCTCTCTCTCTCTCCCCCCTTTTGTCATTGAAAAAAAAAGAATATTAGACGGGCGCGTAGCCTGCACTGCAGGGGGGCGATTTTGACAAAAGTAATCCTTTTGGCGAAGAAAAACACAGAAAGCCACACAAAAAGGTTAGTCCAGTGAAATAGATTGCTCAGAGGGTCAGTCCGTGCTTTTCTTTGCCAAAAGGGTTATTTCTGTCAAAATCGCCGCACTGCAGGTTTGCAGCACTGAAAAACCTTGCGTGCCAGTCAACATCACTTCCCGGATAGGTTGAAGCATTTCGAGGCCGTGACTGCTCTCCCTTCCTCTTCTCCTTCCGTGTGATGCCGCTTCCACCTTTTATCCTTTGCAACATTTGCAAAAAATTGTCCGTGACTTGTGCTCACTGAAGTGTGGGACCTCACGCATGGGAACCACACGTAAGTGACAGACATGTTGGTGTAATAATTCGGGTGATCATTATACTGTATTAGAACTCCGTACAAAGTTTCGTATGGATTCAAGGGTAGGAAAGCCAAGTTAACTTATTTACATGACATTATTTTTTCCATGAAGCCAAGTTAACTCATCTAACACTTGGTACATTTTGGTTATATATTCGAAATTTTACTTGAAACTTGTTGGTCATGCCATTTTACTACTCGCCTAACACTTTTTCCGCGCGTGAAGGGATGGGGTGGGCGTGATGCTACCCTAAATTTGTGGGACCCCAAAAAACTTGCAAATCGAGCGCTTCATCCAAAAGAAACACACTCTTGTCCCCCCCCCCATGATTTTGACCTAAATTTGAAATCAAGCCAAAGGTGGTTCAAAAACGGCAATCGGAAATCATGGATTGTTCATCATTTTTCTATATAGCTAGGGAAAATAGCAGACATGCCATACCAATGTTTTAGAAAAGAGCCCTTCAAAAAAGTGTGGCAACATGTTGGAATTCGACCATCTTAATTTCTTCCCACGTGTGAGCTTTGGTACTACTACTACACAAGAACCATGTCAAACTTTTGAATCATGGCCCATTTTATGTATATATTTGCAACTTTTCATGCACGCATGAAAACTTTGCAAAATATGTGCATTTTGGGTTGTCGCACATAAATGTGTGTTTACTTGTCTGCCACCAATTAATCCAATTCTCATTTGTGGGGAAACATGACACGAGATGGCCATTTCCAAAGTTTCATGAATTATCTCAATGTGAATCCATATATGTACAATTTTTGGGGGCTAAATTTCATGTTTTAAACCTAGCTAGTATTTGACCAAGATTCAAATGGGCATAAAATTCAAAAAAAAACAGAAAAATGAAAAACCAAAGCACATAGCCTTCTTATGTCATATAGTAAGAATTCAAGTTGATAAACAAGGTCTAGACATATTCAAACTAGACAAATCATGTATCTACCCCTAACACTCTAAACTCTGTCTTATGAAGTCAAGCATGAAGAGAAGTGGTTTTGGGTTTCAAACATGGAAATTTCAAAAACCTCCCAAAAGCTTCATTTTAGAGTGACTAAGAAGGATCCATGCTTACCTTTTAATTTTCAGATTTTAAACTTGTTTAAATCTTTGTGAAACCTAGGATTTGACCAAGATTCAAATGGGCATAAAAATTTAGGAAAAAGCCAAAAGAATGATAAACCAAAGCACATAGCATTCTTATGTCATACAGTAAGCATTCAAGTTGATTAACAAGGTCTAGACATATTCAAACTAGAAAATCATGTATATATCTGTCCCTAACCTTAAACTCTGTCTTATATATGAAGTCAATCATGAAGAGAAGTGGTTTGGGTTTCAAACATGAAAATTTCAAGAACATCCCAAAAGTCGCTTCATTTTAGAGTGACTAAGAAGGATCCAGGCTTACCTTTTCGTTTTCATATTATATACTTGTTTAAATCCAGGTCAAACATAGGATTTGACCAAGATTCAAATGGGCATAAAATAAAAAAATAGAAGAATGAAAAACAAAAGCACATAGTCTTCTTATGTCATATAGTAAGCTTTCAAGTTGATAAACAAGGTTTAGACATGTTCAAACCAGACAAATCATGTATCTAGCCCCTAACCATAAACTCGGTCGATCTTATGAAGTCTAGCATGAAGAGAAGTCGTATTGGTTTCAAACATGAAAATTTCAAGAACCACCCAAAATCTTCAAATGGGCATAAAATTCAAAAAACCAGAAAAATGAAAAACCAAAGCACATAGCCTTCTTATGTCATATAGTAAGCATTCAAGTTGATAAACAAGGTCTAGACATATTCAAACTAGACAAATCATGTATCTACCCCTAACACTCTAAACTCTGTCTTATGAAGTCAAGCATGAAGAGAAGTGGTTTTGGGTTTCAAACATGGAAATTTCAAAAACCTCCCAAAAGCTTCATTTTAGAGTGACTAAGAAGGATCCATGCTTACCTTTTAATTTTCAGATTTTAAACTTGTTTAAATCTTTGTGAAACCTAGGATTTGACCAAGATTCAAATGGGCATAAAAATTCAGGAAAAAACCAAAAGAATGATAAACCAAAGCACATAGCATTCTTATGTCATAGAGTAAGCATTCAAGTTGATTAACAAGGTCTAGACATATTCAAACTAGAAAATCATGTATATATTCCTAACCTTAAACTCTGTCTTATGAAGCAATCATGAAGAGAAGTGGTTTTGGGTTTCAAACATGAAAATTTCAAGAACATCCCAAAAGTCGCTTCATTTTAGAGTGACTAAGAAGGATCCAGGCTTACCTTTTCGTTTTCATATTTTATACTTGTTTAAATCCAGGTCAAACATAGGATTTGACCAAGATTCAAATGGGCATAAAAAAAAAAAATGAAGAACAAAAGCACATAGTCTTCTTATGTCATATAGTAAGCTTTCAAGTTGATAAACAAGGTTTAGACATGTTCAAACCAGACAAATCATGTATCTAGCCCCTAACCATAAACTCGGTCGATCTTATGAAGTCTAGCATGAAGAGAAGTCGTATTGGTTTCAAACATGAAAATTTCAAGAACCACCCAAAATCTTCAAATGGGCATAACATTCAAAAAACCAGAAAAATGAAAAACCAAAGCACATAGCCTTCTTATGTCATATAGTAAGCATTCAAGTTGATAAACAAGCATGTCTAGACATATTCAAACCCGACAAATCATGTATCTACCCCCTAACCCTAAACTCTGCATGTCTTATGAAGTCAACCATGAAGAGAAGTGGTTTTGGGTTTCAAACATTGAGATTTCAAGAACCCCCCAAAAGCTTCATTTTAGAATGACTAGCTAGGAAGGATCCAGGCTTACCTTTTCATTTTCATGTTATAGACTTGTTTAAATCTTGGTCAAACCTAGGATTTGACCAAGATTCAAATGGGCATAAACATTCAAAAAAATCAAAAAATCAAAAACCAAAGCACATATAGTCTTCTTATGTCATATAGTAAGAATTGAAGTTGATAAACAAGGTCTAGACATATTCAAACTAGACAAATCATGTATCTACCCCCTAAAGCCCTAAACTAGCTTTGTCTTATGAAGTCAAGCATGAAGAGAAATGGTTTTGGGTTTCAAATTAAACATGGAAATTTCAAGAACCCCCCCCCAAAGCTTCATTTTGGAGTGACTAAGAAAGATCCAGGTTTACCTTTTCATTTTCATGTTTTAAACTGGTTTAGATCTTGGTCAAACCTATGATTTCACCACGACTCAAATGGGCATAAAAATTAAAAAAAAAAAAAATGAAAAACCAAAGCACATAGCCTTCTTATGTCATATATAGTAAGCATTCAACTTGATGAACATGGCTGGTCTAGACATATTCATAATAGAAAAAACGTGTATCTACCCCCTAACGATTAATTAACTTTGTCTTAATTATGAAGTCAAGCATGAAGAGAAGTGTTTTTGGGTTTCAGACATGGAAATTTTGAAAACCTCCCAAAAACTTCATCTTAGAGTGACAAAGAAGGATCCAAGCTTACCTTTTCATTTTCATGTTTTAAGCTTGTTTAAATATTGGTCAAGCCTAGGATTTGACCAAGATTCAAATGGGCATAAAAATTCTGGAAAAATAAAAAAAATAAAAACCAAAGCACATAGTCTTCTTACGTCATATATATCTATAGTAAGCATATTCAAGTAGATAAACAAGGTATAGACATATTCAAAACAGACAAATCATGTATCTACCCCCTAACCCTAAACTCGGTCTTATGATGCCTAGCATGAAGAGAAGTCGTTTTGGGTTTCAAACGTTTAAGCCAAAAGCCCCATTTCATATATTTCAAACTTATTCAAATTTGGTTCAAATTTGAAAGACATACAAGTTATAGCACACATAGTGCATACATGTTCACACATATTGCACTAGATGCTAATTAACCCTATAGTTTGAGGCCATTTGGATGAGGTCGAAAAAATTCTTGGATTAGAAATGGGGTTGTTCGAACCCCGTAGTTGGATTTTTTATGAACTTGATCTGTAGTAGTGGGCAAAACCCTAGTTTAACCTATTTAATTATAGATTCGTAGGTTGATTTTTCTACTTTTTATTATTATTACTATGCAGCACATGTGTGTTTGCCCGTCGAGTGAAACTCGGAGGAAGAGGGATCACTCGGAAGGAGAGAAGAAGGGAGAGAATTATGGTGTCTCCCCTTTTTCGGGTGATGATGTTGACTTTTGTGCAGGGTTTGTCAGTGAGCGAGCGAGCGAGCGAGCGAGTCGAGCGAGGCCGAGAATGCGAGAGATTTGTTTTTTTCTCTAAGAGGGACAACCGAAGGATCCAGAAGGACCCACAGACTTCCAAAACGCATCCTGATGCGTCTTCTCTTGACAAAGAAGATGGCTTGGAGTTTGCGTACCTACTGCACTTGACTTGTGCTCACTGAAGTGTGGGACCTCATGCATGGGCACCACACGTAAGTGACAGACCTGTTGGTGTAAAAACTCGGTTGATTATTATAGTGCATTAGAACAAAGTTTCCTATGGATTCAACGGTAGGAAATCCAAGTTAACTCATTTACATGACATTAATTTTTCCATGAAGCAAAGTTAACACATCTATCAATTGGTACATTTTGGAGTGACTAAGAAGGATCCATGCTTATTCGTTTTCACGTGTTAAATTTGTTTAAATCTTGCTCAAACCTAGGATTTCACCAAGATTGAAATGGGCATGAAAATTCAAAAAAAAATGAAATACCAATGCACATAGTCTTCTTCTGTCATATAGTAAGCATTCAAGATGATAAACAAGGTCTAGACATATTCAAACCAGGCAAATCATGTATCTACTCCCTAACGACCCTAAACTCCGTCTTATGAAGTAAGGCATGAAGAGAAGTGGTTTTGGGTTTCAAACATGCAAATTTCAAAAACCTCCCAAAAGCTTCATTTTAGAGTGACTAAGAAGGATCGAGGCTTACCTTTTCATTTTCATGTTTTAAACTTGTTTAAATCTTGGTCAAACCTAGCTAGTATTTGACCAAGATTCAAATGGGCATAAAATTCAAAAAAATCAGAAAAATGAAAAACCAAAGCACATAGCCTTCTTATGTCATATAGTAAGAATTCAAGTTGATAAACAAGGTCTAGACATATTCAAACTAGACAAATCATGTATCTACCCCTAACACTCTAAACTCTGTCTTATGAAGTCAAGCATGAAGAGAAGTGGTTTTGGGTTTCAAACATGGAAATTTCAAAAACCTCCCAAAAGCTTCATTTTAGAGTGACTAAGAAGGATCCATGCTTACCTTTTAATTTTCAAATTTTAAACTTGTTTAAATCTTTGTGAAACCTAGGATTTGACCAAGATTCAAATGGGCATAAAAATTCAGGAAAAAACCAAAAGAATGATAAACCAAAGCACATAGCATTCTTATGTCATATAGTAAGCATTCAAGTTGATAAACAAGGTCTAGACATATTCAAAATAGAAAATCATGTATATATCTGTCCCTAACCTTAAACTCTGTCTTATGAAGTCAATCATGAAGAGAAGTGGTTTTGGGTTTCAAACATGAAAATTTCAAGAACATCCCAAAAGCCGCTTCATTTTAGAGTGACTAAGAAGGATCCAGGCTTACCTTTTCGTTTTCATATTTTATACTTGTTTAAATCCAGGTCAAACATAGGATTTGACCAAGATTCAAATGGGCATAAAATAAAAAAATAGAAGAATGAAAAACAAAAGCACATAGTCTTCTTATGTCATATAGTAAGCTTTCAAGTTGATAAACAAGGTTTAGACATGTTCAAACCAGACAAATCATGTATCTAGCCCCTAACCATAAACTCGGTCGATCTTATGAAGTCTAGCATGAAGAGAAGTCGTATTGGTTTCAAACATGAAAATTTCAAGAACCACCCAAAATCTTCAAATGGGCATAAAATTCAAAAAACCAGAAAAATGAAAAACCAAAGCACATAGCCTTCTTATGTCATATAGTAAGCATTCAAGTTGATAAACAAGCATGTCTAGACATATTCAAACCCGACAAATCATGTATCTACCCCCTAACCCTAAACTCTGCATGTCTTATGAAGTCAACCATGAAGAGAAGTGGTTTTGGGTTTCAAACATTGAGATTTCAAGAACCCCCCAAAAGCTTCATTTTAGAATGACTAGCTAGGAAGGATCCAGGCTTACCTTTTCATTTTCATGTTATAGACTTGTTTAAATCTTGGTCAAACCTAGGATTTGACCAAGATTCAAATGGGCATAAACATTCAAAAAAATCAAAAAATCAAAAACCAAAGCACATATAGTCTTCTTATGTCATATAGTAAGAATTGAAGTTGATAAACAAGGTCTAGACATATTCAAACTAGACAAATCATGTATCTACCCCCTAAAGCCCTAAACTAGCTTTGTCTTATGAAGTCAAGCATGAAGAGAAATGGTTTTGGGTTTCAAATTAAACATGGAAATTTCAAGAACCCACCCCCCCAAAGCTTCATTTTGGAGTGACTAAGAAAGATCGAGGTTTACCTTTTCATTTTCATGTTTTAAATTGGTTTAGATCTTGGTCAAACCTATGATTTCACCACGACTCAAATGGGCATAAAAATTAAAAAAAAAAAAATGAAAAACCAAAGCACATAGCCTTCTTATGTCATATATAGTAAGCATTCAACTTGATGAACATGGCTGGTCTAGACATATTCATAATAGAAAAAACGTGTATCTACCCCCTAACGATTAATTAACTTTGTCTTAATTATGAAGTCAAGCATGAAGAGAAGTGTTTTTGGGTTTCAGACATGGAAATTTTGAAAACCTCCCAAAAACTTCATCTTAGAGTGACAAAGAAGGATCCAAGCTTACCTTTTCATTTTCATGTTTTAAGCTTGTTTAAATATTGGTCAAACCTAGGATTTGACCAAGATTCAAATGGGCATAAAAATTCTGGAAAAATAAAAAAATTAAAAACCAAAGCACATAGTCTTCTTACGCCATATATATATATATATATAGTAAGCATATTCAAGTAGATAAACAAGGTATAGACATATTCAAAACAGACAAATCATGTATCTACCCCCTAACCCTAAACTCGGTCTTATGATGCCTAGCATGAAGAGAAGTCGTTTTGGGTTTCAAACGTTTAAGCCAAAAGCCCCATTTCATATATTTCAAACTTATTCAAATTTGGTTCAAATTTGAAAGACATACAAGTTATAGCACACATAGTGCATACATGTTCACACATACTGCACTAGATGCTAATTAACCCTATAGTTTGAGGCCATTTGGATGAGGTCGAAAAAAATCTTGGATTAGAAATGGGGTTGTTCGAACCCCGTAGTTGGATTTTTTATGAACTTGATCTGTAGTACTGGGCAAAACCCTAGTTTAACCTATTTAATTATAGATTCGTAGGTTGATTTTTCTACCTTTTTATTATTACTATGCAGCACATGTGTGTTTGCCCGTCGAGTGAAACTCGGAGGAAGAGGGATCACTCGGAAGGAGAGAAGAAGGGAGAGAATTATGGTGTCTCCCCTTTTTCGGGTGATGATGTTGACTTTTGTGCAGGGTTTGTCAGTGAGCAGGAGGTGCGAGCGAGCGAGGCCGAGAATGAGAGAGATTTGTTTTTTTTGTGAGAGGGACAACCGAAGGATCTAGAAGGACCCACAGACTTCCAAAACGCATCCTGATGCGTCTTCTCTTGACAAAGAAGATGGCTTGGAGTTTGCGTACCTACTGCACTTGACTTGTGCTCACTGAAGTGTGGGACCTCACGCATGGGCACCACACGTAAGTGACAGACCTGTTGGTGTAAAAACTTGGTTGATTATTATAGTGCATTAGAACAAAGTTTCCTATGGATTCAACGGTAGGAAATCCAAGTTAACTCATTTACATGACATTAATTTTTCCATGAAGCAAAGTTAACACATCTATCAATTGGTACATTTTGGAGTGACTAAGAAGGATCCATGCTTATTCGTTTTCACGTGTTAAATTTGTTTAAATCTTGCTCAAACCTAGGATTTCACCAAGATTGAAATGGGCATGAAAATTAAAAAAAAATGAAATACCAATGCACATAGTCTTCTTCTGTCATATAGTAAGCATTCAAGATGATAAACAAGGTCTAGACATATTCAAACCAGGCAAATCATGTATCTACTCCCTAACGACCCTAAACTCCGTCTTATGAAGTAAGGCATGAAGAGAAGTGGTTTTGGGTTTCAAACATGCAAATTTCAAAAACCTCCCAAAAGCTTCATTTTAGAGTGACTAAGAAGGATCGAGGCTTACCTTTTCATTTTCATGTTTTAAACTTGTTTAAATCTTGGTCAAACCTAGCTAGTATTTGACCAAGATTCAAATGGGCATAAAATTCAAAAAAATCAGAAAAATGAAAAACCAAAGCACATAGCCTTCTTATGTCATATAGTAAGAATTCAAGTTGATGAACAAGGTCTAGACATATTCAAACTAGACAAATCATGTATCTACCCCTAACACTCTAAACTCTGTCTTATGAAGTCAATTAAGCATGAAGAGAAGTGGTTTTGGGTTTCAAACATGGAAATTTCAAAAACCTCCCAAAAGCTTCATTTTAGAGTGACTAAGAAGGATCCATGCTTACCTTTTAATTTTCAGATTTTAAACTTGTTTAAATCTTTGTGAAACCTAGGATTTGACCAAGATTCAAATGGGCATAAAAATTCAGGAAAAAACCAAAAGATTGATAAACCAAAGCACATAGCCTTCTTATGTCATATAGTAAGCATTCAAATTGATAAACAAGGTCTAGACATATTCAAACTAGAAAATCATGTATATATCTGCCCCTAACCTTAAACTCTGTCTTATGAAGTCAATCATGAAGAGAAGTGGTTTTGGGTTTCAAACATGAAAATTTCAAGAACATCCCAAAAGCCGCTTCATTTTAGAGTGACTAAGAAGGATCCAGGCTTACCTTTTCGTTTTCATATTTTATACTTGTTTAAATCCAGGTCAAACATAGGATTTGACCAAGATTCAAATGGGCATAAAATAAGAAAAATAGTTGTCTGTTTGGATTCAACCCACGCGCGCCCTTCCAAATCGTGGGCGTGCCAAATATTTGGCGAACGATTTCGCAAGTCCAAGCCACGGGCTGAAATAGTAAAGGGTGACCAAATAATTGGAAGGCGAAGGAACATTGGCTTCCATCCAAACGAATACAGATCCTGAGTCAACGCCAAAATATTGGATTGGCACTTGTTGGATGCAATAAAAAAATAGAAGAATGAAAAACAAAAGCACATAGTCTTCTTATGTCATATAGTAAGCTTTCAAGTTGATAAACAAGGTTTAGACATGTTCAAACCAGACAAATCATGTATCTACCCCCTAACCATAAACTCGGTCGATCTTATGAAGTCTAGCATGAAGAGAAGTCGTATTGGTTTCAAACATGAAAATTTCAAGAACCTCCCAAAATCTTCAAATGGGCATAAAATTCAAAAAACCGGAAAAATGAAAAACCAAAGCACATAGCCTTCTTATGTCATATAGTAAGCATTCAAGTTGATAAACAAGCATGTCTAGACATATTCAAACCCGACAAATCATGTATCTACCCCTAACCCTAAACTCTGCATGTCTTATGAAGTCAACCATGAAGAGAAGTGGTTTTGGGTTTCAAACATTGAGATTTCAAGAACCCCCCAAAAGCTTCATTTTAGAATGACTAGCTAGGAAGGATCCAGGCTTACCTTTTCATTTTCATGTTATAGACTTGTTTAAATCTTGGTCAAACCTAGGATTTGACCAAGATTCAAATGGGCATAAACATTCAGAAAAAATCAAAAAATCAAAAACCAAAGCACATATAGTCTTCTTATGTCATATAGTAAGAATTGAAGTTGATAAACAAGGTCTAGACATATTCAAACCAGACAAATCGTGTATCTACACCTAACCCTAAACTATATCTAATGAAGTCAAGCATGATGAGAAATGGTTTTGGGTTTCAAACATGGAAATTTCAAAAACCTCCCAAAAGCTTCATTTTAGAGTGACTAAGAAGGATCCAGGCTTACCTTTTCATTTTCATGTTTTAAACTTATTTAAATCCTGGTCAAAACTAGGATTTGATCAAGATTCAAATGGGTATAAAATAAAATAAAAAACGCACATAGCCTTTTTCTGTCATATAATGATCATTCAAGTTGATAAACATGGTCTAGACATATTCAAACTAGAAAATCGTGTATCTACCCTGTCCCTGGCTAACCCTAAACTCTGTCTTATGAAGTCAAGCATGAAGAGAAGTGGTTTTGGGTTTCAGACATGGAAATTTTGAAAACCTCCCAAAAACTTCATCTTAGAGTGACAAAGAAGGATCCAAGCTTACCTTTTCATTTTCATGTTTTAAGCTTGTTTAAATATTGGTCAAGCCTAGGATTTGACCAAGATTCAAATGGGCATAAAAATTCTGGAAAAATAAAAAAATAAAAACCAAAGCACATAGTCTTCTTACGTCATATATATCTATAGTAAGCATATTCAAGTAGATAAACAAGGTATAGACATATTCAAAACAGACAAATCATGTATCTACCCCCTAACCCTAAACTCGGTCTTATGATGCCTAGCATGAAGAGAAGTCGTTTTGGGTTTCAAACGTTTAAGCCAAAAGCCCCATTTCATATATTTCAAACTTATTCAAATTTGGTTCAAATTTGAAAGACATACAAGTTATAGCACACATAGTGCATACATGTTCACACATACTGCACTAGATGCTAATTAACCCTATAGTTTGAGGCCATTTGGATGAGGTCGAAAAAAATCTTGGATTAGAAATGGGGTTGTTCGAACCCCGTAGTTGGATTTTTTATGAACTTGATCTGTAGTACTGGGCAAAACCCTAGTTTAACGTATTTAATTATAGATTCGTAGGTTGATTTTTCTACCTTTTTATTATTACTATGCAGCACATGTGTGTTTGCCCGTCGAGTGAAACTCGGAGGAAGAGGGATCACTCGGAAGGAGAGAAGAAGGGAGAGAATTATGGTGTCTCCCCTTTTTCGGGTGATGATGTTGACTTTTGTGCAGGGTTTGTCAGTGAGCAGGAGGTGCGAGCGAGCGAGCGAGCGAGCGAGCGAGTCGAGCGAGGCCGAGAATGAGAGAGATTTGTTTTTTTTTGTGAGAGGGACAACCGAAGGATCCAGAAGGACCCACAGACTTCCAAAACGCATCCTGATGCGTCTTCTCTTGACAAAGAAGATGGCTTGGAGTTTGCGTACCTACTGCACTTGACTTGTGCTCACTGAAGTGTGGGACCTCACGCATGGGCACCACACGTAAGTGACAGACCTGTTGGTGTAAAAACTCGGTTGATTATTATAGTGCATTAGAACAAAGTTTCCTATGGATTCAACGGTAGGAAATCCAAGTTAACTCATTTACATGACATTAATTTTTCCATGAAGCAAAGTTAACACATCTATCAATTGGTACATTTTGGAGTGACTAAGAAGGATCCATGCTTATTCGTTTTCACGTGTTAAATTTGTTTAAATCTTGCTCAAACCTAGGATTTCACCAAGATTGAAATGGGCATGAAAATTCAAAAAAAAATGAAATACCAATGCACATAGTCTTCTTCTGTCATATAGTAAGCATTCAAGATGATAAACAAGGTCTAGACATATTCAAACCAGGCAAATCATGTATCTACTCCCTAACGACCCTAAACTCCGTCTTATGAAGTAAGGCATGAAGAGAAGTGGTTTTGGGTTTCAAACATGCAAATTTCAAAAACCTCCCAAAAGCTTCATTTTAGAGTGACTAAGAAGGATCGAGGCTTACCTTTTCATTTTCATGTTTTAAACTTGTTTAAATCTTGGTCAAACCTAGCTAGTATTTGACCAAGATTCAAATGGGCATAAAATTCAAAAAAATCAGAAAAATGAAAAACCAAAGCACATAGCCTTCTTATGTCATATAGTAAGAATTCAAGTTGATAAACAAGGTCTAGACATATTCAAACTAGACAAATCATGTATCTACCCCTAACACTCTAAACTCTGTCTTATGAAGTCAATTAAGCATGAAGAGAAGTGGTTTTGGGTTTCAAACATGGAAATTTCAAAAACCTCCCAAAAGCTTCATTTTAGAGTGACTAAGAAGGATCCATGCTTACCTTTTAATTTTCAGATTTTAAACTTGTTTAAATCTTTGTGAAACCTAGGATTTGACCAAGATTCAAATGGGCATAAAAATTCAGGAAAAAACCAAAAGATTGATAAACCAAAGCACATAGCATTCTTATGTCATATAGTAAGCATTCAAGTTGATAAACAAGGTCTAGACATATTCAAACTAGAAAATCATGTATATATCTGCCCCTAACCTTAAACTCTGTCTTATGAAGTCAATCATGAAGAGAAGTGGTTTTGGGTTTCAAACATGAAAATTTCAAGAACATCCCAAAAGCCGCTTCATTTTAGAGTGACTAAGAAGGATCCAGGCTTACCTTTTCGTTTTCATATTTTATACTTGTTTAAATCCAGGTCAAACATAGGATTTGACCAAGATTCAAATGGGCATAAAATAAAAAAATAGAAGAATGAAAAACAAAAGCACATAGTCTTCTTATGTCATATAGTAAGCTTTCAAGTTGATAAACAAGGTTTAGACATGTTCAAACCAGACAAATCATGTATCTACCCCCTAACCATAAACTCGGTCGATCTTATGAAGTCTAGCATGAAGAGAAGTCGTATTGGTTTCAAACATGAAAATTTCAAGAACCTCCCAAAATCTTCAAATGGGCATAAAATTCAAAAAACCGGAAAAATGAAAAACCAAAGCACATAGCCTTCTTATGTCATATAGTAAGCATTCAAGTTGATAAACAAGCATGTCTAGACATATTCAAACCCGACAAATCATGTATCTACCCCTAACCCTAAACTCTGCATGTCTTATGAAGTCAACCATGAAGAGAAGTGGTTTTGGGTTTCAAACATTGAGATTTCAAGAACCCCCCAAAAGCTTCATTTTAGAATGACTAAGAAGGATCCAGGCTTACCTTTTCATTTTCATGTTATAGACTTGTTTAAATCTTGGTCAAACCTAGGATTTGACCAAGATTCAAATGGGCATAAACATTCAGAAAAAATCAAAAAATCAAAAACCAAAGCACATATAGTCTTCTTATGTCATATAGTAAGAATTGAAGTTGATAAACAAGGTCTAGACATATTCAAACCAGACAAATCGTGTATCTACACCTAACCCTAAACTATATCTAATGAAGTCAAGCATGATGAGAAATGGTTTTGGGTTTCAAACATGGAAATTTCAAAAACCTCCCAAAAGCTTCATTTTAGAGTGACTAAGAAGGATCCAGGCTTACCTTTTCATTTTCATGTTTTAAACTTATTTAAATCCTGGTCAAAACTAGGATTTGATCAAGATTCAAATGGGTATAAAATAAAATAAAAAACGCACATAGCCTTTTTCTGTCATATAATGATCATTCAAGTTGATAAACATGGTCTAGACATATTCAAACTAGAAAATCGTGTATCTACCCTGTCCCTGGCTAACCCTAAACTCTGTCTTATGAAGTCAAGCATGAAGAGAAGTGGTTTTGGGTTTCAGACATGGAAATTTTGAAAACCTCCCAAAAACTTCATCTTAGAGTGACAAAGAAGGATCCAAGCTTACCTTTTCATTTTCATGTTTTAAGCTTGTTTAAATATTGGTCAAGCCTAGGATTTGACCAAGATTCAAATGGGCATAAAAATTCTGGAAAAAAAAAAAAAACCAAAGCACATAGTCTTCTTACGTCATATATATCTATAGTAAGCATATTCAAGTAGATAAACAAGGTATAGACATATTCAAAACAGACAAATCCTGTATCTACCCCCTAACCCTAAACTCGGTCTTATGATGCCTAGCATGAAGAGAAGTCGTTTTGGGTTTCAAACGTTTAAGCCAAAAGCCCCATTTCATATATTTCAAACTTATTCAAATTTGGTTCAAATTTGAAAGACATACAAGTTATAGCACACATAGTGCATACATGTTCACACATACTGCACTAGATGCTAATTAACCCTATAGTTTGAGGCCATTTGGATGAGGTCGAAAAAATCTTGGATTAGAAATGGGGTTGTTCGAACCCCGTAGTTGGATTTTTTATGAACTTGATCTGTAGTACTGGGCAAAACCCTAGTTTAACGTATTTAATTATAGATTCTGATACGTCTCCAACGTATCGATAATTTCTTATGTTCCATGCCACTTTATTGATGATACCTACATGTTTTATACACATTATATGTCATATTTATGCATTTTCTGGAACTAACCTATTAACAAGATGCCGAAGTGCCAGTTTTCTGCTGTTTTTGGTTTCAGAAATCCTAGTAACGAAATATTCTCGGAATCGGACGAAATCAAGACCCGATTCCTATTTTTCCCGGAACCATCCAGAACACACGAGAACCGCCAGAGAGGGCCACAGGCCCCATGATACCTTGGCGCGGCCGGAGGGGGCAGCGCCGCCTATGGTGTGGCCCCCCCTGTCGCCCTCTGCGCCGCCTCTTCGCCTATATAAAGCCCCGCATCGAAACCCTTACGGAGAAAGCCACGATACGAGAAAAGTTCCGAGCCGCCGTCATCGCGAAGCCAAGATCTGGGGGACAGGAGTCTCTGTTCCGGCACCCTGCCGGAGCGGGGAAGTGCCCCGGAAGGCTTCTCCATCGACACCGCTGCCATCTCCACCGCCATCTTCATCACCGCGCTGCTCCCATGAGGAGGGAGTAGTTCTCCATCGAGGCTCGGGGCTGTACCGGTAGCTATGTGGTTCATCTCTCTCCTATGTAGTTCAATACAATAATCTCATGAGCTGCCTTACATGATTGAGATTCATATGATGATGCTTGTAATCTAGATGTCATTATGCTAGTCAAGTGAGTTTTACTTATGTGATCTCCGGAGACTCCTTGTCCCACGTGTGTAAAGGTGACAGTGTGTGCACCGTGTGGGTCTCTTAGGCTATATTTCACGAAGTACTTATTCACTGTTGAAGAGCGTAGTGAAGTGCTTATTTATATCTCTTTATGATTGCAATGTGCATCGTATCACAATTTATCTATGTGCTACTCTAGTGATGTGTTATTAAAGTAGTTTTATTCCTCCTGCATGTGTGCAAAGGTGACAGTGCGTGCACCGTGTTAGTACTTGGTTTATGCTATGATCATGATCTCTTGTAGATTGCGAAGTTAACTATTGCTATGATAATATTGATGTGATCTATTCCTCCTACATATGCATGAAGGTGACAGTGTGCATGCTATGCTAGTACTTGGTTTAGTCTTTTGATCTATCTTACACTATAAGGTTACTAAAATATGAGCATTATTGTGGAGCTTGTTAACTCCGGCATTGAGGGTTCGTGTAATCCTACGCAATGTGTTCATCATCCAACAAAAGTGTAGAGTATGCATTTATCTATTCTGTTATGTGATCAATGTTGAGAGTGTCCACTAGTGAAAGTCTAATCCCTAGGCCTTGTTCCTAAATACTGCTATCGCTGCTTGTTTACTGTTTTACTGCGTTACTACTGCTGCGTTACTACTGCATGTTTACTTCTGCAATATTACTACCATCAACTGCACGCCAGCGAGCTATTTTTCTGGCGCCGTACTACTGCTCATATTCATTCATACCACTTGTATTTCACTATCTCTTCGCCGAACTAGTGCACCTATTAGGTGTGTTGGGGACACAAGAGACTTCTTGTTTTGTGGTTGCAGGGTTGCATGAGAGGGATATCTTTGACCTCTTCCTCCCTGAGTTCGATAAACCTTGGGTGATCCACTTAAGGGAAAACTTGCTGCTGTTCTACAAACCTCTGCACTTGGAGGCCCAACACTGTCTACAGGAAAGGAGGGGAACGTAGACATCAAGCTATTTTCTGGCGCCGTTGCCGGGGAGGAAAGGTAAAAGGTACTCACACTCCGGACCTCGGCTACTAAGCTATTTTCCGGCGCCGTTGTAAGTACTCAAAGCTATTTCCTTTAGACTCTGCAATTGCGACATTTGGTTTCTTGTTTACACTAGTTAGGCATAATGGAAAACAACAAAAATATGAGAGATCTTTATGAACTTTATCTTGAATTAGGACATGATGTGTTTGAAGAAAGAATTAAGAAACCCATGGAACTTTATATGCATGCTAATGGGAATGTTATTACTATGAATGCTTTGAACACCATTGTTGCTAATGCTATGGAAAATTCTAAGCTTGGGGAAGCCGGCTTTGATGAGCATGATATTTTTAGTCCCCCAAGCATTGAGGAGAAAATTTACTTTGATGATACTTTGCCTCCTATTTATGATGATTATAATGATAGTAGTCTTTTGTTACCACCTGTTATGGAGGATAAATTTGATTATGATTACAATATACCTCCTATATTTGATAGCTACTTTGTTGAATTTGCTCCCACTACAACTAATAAAATTGATTATGCTTATGTTGGGAGTAATAATAATTTTATGCATGAGACTCATGATAAGAATGCTTTATGTGATAGTTATATTGTTGAGTTTGCTCATGATGCTACTGAAAGTTATTATGAGAGAGGAAAATATGGTTGTAGAAATTTTCATGTTACTAAAATGCCTCTCTATGTGCTGAAATTTTTGAAGCTACACTTGTTTTATCTTCCTATGCTTGTTACTTTGCTCTTCATGAACTTGTTTATTTACAAGATTCTTATGCATAGGAAGCATGTTAGACTTAAATGTGTTTTGAATTTGCCTCTTGATGCTCTCTTTTGCTTCAACTTTTATTTCTTACGAGTGCATCATTAAAACTGCTGAGCCCATCTTAATGGCTATAAAGAAAGAACTTCTTGGGAGATAACCCATGTGTTTTTTTACTACAGTACTTTATTTTATATTTGTGTCTTGGAAGTTGTTTACTACTGTAGCAACCTCTCCTTATCATGTTTTTGTGCCAAGTAAAGTTTCTATGTCAAAGTTGATGTTATATTTGGGATCGCTGCGCAGAAACAGCATTGCTGTCTGTCACGAATCTGGGCACAGTTCTCTGTAGAAAATTCGAAAAAATCTGCCAATTTACGAGCGTGATCCTCAGATATGTACGCAACTTTCATTAGTTTTGAGTTTTTCCATTTGAGCAAGTCTGGTGCCATCTTAAAATTCGTCTTTACGGACTGTTCTGTTTTTGACAGATTCTGCCTTTTATTTCGCATTGCCGCTTTTGTTAAGTTGAATGAGTTTCTTTGTTCCATTAACTTTCAGAAGTTTTGTGCAATGTCCAGAAGTGTTAAGAATGATTGTGTCACCTCTGAACATGTGAATTTTTGATTATGCACTAACCCTCTAACGAGTTTGCTTGAAGTTTGGTGTGAAGGAAGTTTTCAAGGGTCAATAGAAGAGGGTGATATAATGTGATCGAGAAGAGTGAAAGGTCTAAGCTTGGGGATGCCCCGGTGGTTCATCCCTGCATATTTCAAGAAGACTCAAGCATCTAAGCTTGGGGATGCCCAAGGCATCCCCTTCTTCATCGACAACTTATCAGGTTTCTTCTAGTGAAACTATATTTTTATTCGGTCACATCTTATGTACTTTACTTGGAGCGTCTGTGTGCTTTTATTTTTGTTTTTGTTTTGTTATCTTAGTTCTCTGAATAAGTTCATCCTTGTGTGGGAGAGAGACACGCTCCGCTGGTTCGTATGAACACATGTGTTCTTAGCTCATAATATTCATGGCGAAGTTTCCTCTTCGTTAAATTGTTATATGGTTGGAATTGGAAAATGCTACATGTAGTAATTGGTAAAATGTCTTGGATAATGTGATACTTGGCAATTGTTGTGCTCATGTTTAAGCTCTTGCATCATATACTTTGCACCCATTAATGAAGAAATACATAGAGCTTGCTAAAATTTGGTTTGCATAATTGGTCTCTCTAAGGTCTAGATAATTTCTAGTATTGAGTTTGAACAACAAGGAAGACGGTGTAGAGTCTTATAATGTTTACAATATGTCTTTTATGTGAGTTTTGCTGCACCGGTTCATCCTTGTGTTTGTTTCAAATAAACCTTGCTAGCCTAAACCTTGTATCGAGAGGGAATACTTCTCATGCATCCAAAATCCTTGAGCCAACCACTATGCCATTTGTGTCCACCATACCTACCTACTACATGGTATTTCTCCACCATTCCAAAGTAAATTGCTTGAGTGCTACCTTTAAACAATTCAAAATTTATCACCTCTGATTTGTGTCAATGTTTTATAGCTCATGAGGAAGTATGTGGTGTTTATCTTTCAATCTTGTTGGGCAACTTTCACCAATGGACTAGTGGCTTCATCCGCTTATCCAATAATTTTGCAAAAAGAGCTGGCAATGGGATTCCCAGTCCCAAATTAATTAACAAAAATAGACACTCCTCCATGGTATGTGATTGTTGGACGGCACCCGAAGGATTCGGTTAGCCATGGCTTGAGAAAGCAAAGGTGGGGAGGAGTGTCATCATAATAAAACTAAAATAAAAAGGCACTCCTTCATGGTATGAGATTGTTGGCAGGCACCCGATGGAATCGGTTAGCCATGGTTTGTGAAAGAAAGGTTGGAAGGAGTGCCACACAAAAATAAAATAAAATGGGAGCCGCTCTTTGAAGGTTTGTCTGGCAAGGGGGTTAGAGTACCCATTACCATTCGTTGACAACAACAAACACCTCTCAAAACTTTACTTTTATACTCTCTTGATGTTTTCAAAACCAAAGCTCTAGCACAAATATAGCAATCGATGCTTTCCTCTTTGAAGGACCATTCTTTTACCTTTATGTTGAGTCAGTTCACCTATTTCTCTCCATCCCAAGAAGCAAACACTTGTGTGAACTGTGCATTGATTCTTACATACTTGCTTATTGCATTTGTTATATTACTTTATGTTGACAATATCCATGAGATATACATGTTACAAGTTGAAAGCAACCGCTGAAACTTAATCTTCCATTGTGTTGTTTCAATACCTTTACTTTAAATTATTGCTTTATGAGTTAACTCTTATGCAAGACTTATTGATGCTGTCTTGAAAGTGCTATTCATGAAAAGTCATTGCTTTATGATTCAGTTGTTTACTCATGTCATTACCATTGTTTTGATCGCTGCATTCATTACATATGTTTACAATAGTATGATCAAGTTTATGATGGCATGTCACTTCAGAAATTATCTTTGTTATCGTTTTACCTGCTCGGGACGAGCAGAACTAAGCTTGGGGATGCTGATACGTCTCCAACGTATCGATAATTTCTTATGTTCCATGCCACTTTATTGATGATACCTACATGTTTTATACACATTATATGTCATATTTATGCATTTTCTGGAACTAACCTATTAACAAGATGCCGAAGTGCAGTTCCTTTTGCTGTTTTTGGTTTCAGAAATCCTAGTAACGAAATATTCTCGGAATCGGACGAAATCAAGACCCAGATTCCTATTTTCCCGGAACCATCCAAACACACGAGAACCGCCAGAGAGGGGCCACAGGGGCCCCAGATGATACCTTGGCGCGGCCAGAGGGGGCGCCGCCCTATGGTGTGGCCCCCCTGTCAGCCCTCCTGCGCCTCTTCGCCTATATAAAGCCCCTGCATCGAAAACCCTTACGGAGAAAGCCACGATACGAGAAAAGTTCCAGAGCCGCCGTCATCGAAGCCAAGATCTGGGGGACAGGAGTCTCTGTTCCGGCACCCGCCGGAGCGGGGAAGTGCCCCGGAAGGCTTCTCCATCGACACCGCTGCCATCTCCACCGCCATCTTCATCACCGCTGCTGCTCCCATGAGGAGGGAGTAGTTCTCCATCGAGGCTCGGGGCTGTACCGGTAGCTATGTGGTTCATCTCTCTCCTATGTAGTTCAATACAATAATCTCATGAGCTGCCTTACATGATTGAGATTCATATGATGATGCTTGTAATCTAGATGTCATTATGCTAGTCAAGTGAGTTTTACTTATGTGATCTCCGGAGACTCCTTGTCCCACGTGTGTAAAGGTGACAGTGTGTGCACCGTGTGGGTCTCTTAGGCTATATTTCACGAAGTACTTATTCACTGTTGAAGAGCGTAGTGAAGTGCTTATTTATATCTCTTTATGATTGCAATGTGCATCGTATCACAATTTATCTATGTGCTACTCTAGTGATGTGTTATTAAAGTAGTTTTATTCCTCCTGCATGTGTGCAAAGGTGACAGTGCGTGCACCGTGTTAGTACTTGGTTTATGCTATGATCATGATCTCTTGTAGATTGCGAAGTTAACTATTGCTATGATAATATTGATGTGATCTATTCCTCCTACATATGCATGAAGGTGACAGTGTGCATGCTATGCTAGTACTTGGTTTAGTCTTTTGATCTATCTTACACTATAAGGTTACTAAAATATGAGCATTATTGTGGAGCTTGTTAACTCCGGCATTGAGGGTTCGTGTAATCCTACGCAATGTGTTCATCATCCAACAAAAGTGTAGAGTATGCATTTATCTATTCTGTTATGTGATCAATGTTGAGAGTGTCCACTAGTGAAAGTCTAATCCCTAGGCCTTGTTCCTAAATACTGCTATCGCTGCTTGTTTACTGTTTTACTGCGTTACTACTGCTGCGTTACTACTGCATGTTTACTTCCTGCAATATTACTACCATCAACACGCCAGCGAGCTATTTTCTGGCGCCGTACTACTGCTCATATTCATTCATACCACTTGTATTTCACTATCTCTTCGCCGAACTAGTGCACCTATTAGGTGTGTTGGGGACACAAGAGACTTCTTGTTTTGTGGTTGCAGGGTTGCATGAGAGGGATATCTTTGACCTCTTCCTCCCTGAGTTCGATAAACCTTGGGTGATCCACTTAAGGGAAAACTTGCCTGTTCTACAAACCTCTGCACTTGGAGGCCCAACACTGTCTACAGGAAAGGAGGGGGAACGTAGACATCAATTCGTAGGTTGATTTTTCTACCTTTTATTATTACTATGCAGCACATGTGTGTTTGCCCGTCGAGTGAAACTCGGAGGAAGAGGGATCACTCGGAAGGAGAGAAGAAGGGAGAGAATTATGGTGTCTCCCCTTTTTCGGGTGATGATGTTGACTTTTGTGCAGGGTTTGTCAGTGAGCAGGAGGTGCAAGCGAGCGAGCGAGAGAGTCGAGCGAGGCCGAGAATGAGAGATATTTGTTTTTTTGTGAGAGGGACAACCGAAGGATCCAGGCGGACCCACAGACTTCCAAAACGCATCCTGATGCGTCTTCTCTTGACAAAGAAGATGGCTTGGAGTTTGCGTACCTACTGCACTTGACTTTGCTCACTGAAGTGTGGGACCTCACGCATGGGCACCACATGTAAGTGACAGACCTGTTGGTGTAAAAACTCGGTTGATTATTATAGTGCATTAGAACAAAGTTTCCTATGGATTCAACGGTAGGAAATCCAAGTTAACTCATTTACATGACATTAATTTTTCCATGAAGCAAAGTTAACACATCTATCAATTGGTACATTTTGGAGTGACTAAGAAGGATCCATGCTTATTCGTTTTCACGTGTTAAATTTGTTTAAATCTTGCTCAAACCTAGGATTTCACCAAGATTGAAATGGGCATGAAAATTCAAAAAAAAATGAAATACCAATGCACATAGTCTTCTTCTGTCATATAGTAAGCATTCAAGATGATAAACAAGGTCTAGACATATTCAAACCAGGCAAATCATGTATCTACTCCCTAACGACCCTAAACTCCGTCTTATGAAGTAAGGCATGAAGAGAAGTGGTTTTGGGTTTCAAACATGCAAATTTCAAAAACCTCCCAAAAGCTTCATTTTAGAGTGACTAAGAAGGATCGAGGCTTACCTTTTCATTTTCATGTTTTAAACTTGTTTAAATCTTGGTCAAACCTAGCTAGTATTTGACCAAGATTCAAATGGGCATAAAATTCAAAAAAATCAGAAAAATGAAAAACCAAAGCACATAGCCTTCTTATGTCATATAGTAAGAATTCAAGTTGATAAACAAGGTCTAGACATATTCAAACTAGACAAATCATGTATCTACCCCTAACACTCTAAACTCTGTCTTATGAAGTCAATTAAGCATGAAGAGAAGTGGTTTTGGGTTTCAAACATGGAAATTTCAAAAACCTCCCAAAAGCTTCATTTTAGAGTGACTAAGAAGGATCCATGCTTACCTTTTAATTTTCAGATTTTAAACTTGTTTAAATCTTTGTGAAACCTAGGATTTGACCAAGATTCAAATGGGCATAAAAATTCAGGAAAAAACCAAAAGATTGATAAACCAAAGCACATATCATTCTTATGTCATATAGTAAGAATTCAAGTTGATAAACAAGGTCTAGACATATTCAAACTAGAAAATCATGTATATATCTGCCCCTAACCTTAAACTCTGTCTTATGAAGTCAATCATGAAGAGAAGTGGTTTTGGGTTTCAAACATGAAAATTTCAAGAACATCCCAAAAGCCGCTTCATTTTAGAGTGACTAAGAAGGATCCAGGCTTACCTTTTCGTTTTCATATTTTATACTTGTTTAAATCCAGGTCAAACATAGGATTTGACCAAGATTCAAATGGGCATAAAATAAAAAAAAATAGAAGAATGAAAAACAAAAGCACATAGTCTTCTTATGTCATATAGTAAGCTTTCAAGTTGATAAACAAGGTTTAGACATGTTCAAACCAGACAAATCATGTATCTACCCCCTAACCATAAACTCGGTCGATCTTATGAAGTCTAGCATGAAGAGAAGTCGTATTGGTTTCAAACATGAAAATTTCAAGAACCTCCCAAAATCTTCAAATGGGCATAAAATTCAAAAAACCGGAAAAATGAAAAACCAAAGCACATAGCCTTCTTATGTCATATAGTAAGCATTCAAGTTGATAAACAAGCATGTCTAGACATATTCAAACCCGACAAATCATGTATCTACCCCTAACCCTAAACTCTGCATGTCTTATGAAGTCAACCATGAAGAGAAGTGGTTTTGGGTTTCAAACATTGATTTTCAAGAACCCAAAAGCTTCATTTTAGAATGACTAAGAAGGATCCAGGCTTACCTTTTCATTTTCATGTTATAGACTTGTTTAAATCTTGGTCAAACCTAGGATTTGACCAAGATTCAAATGGGCATAAACATTCAGAAAAAATCAAAAAATCAAAAACCAAAGCACATATAGTCTTCTTATGTCATATAGTAAGAATTGAAGTTGATAAACAAGGTCTAGACATATTCAAACCAGACAAATCGTGTATCTACACCTAACCCTAAACTATATCTAATGAAGTCAAGCATGATGAGAAATGGTTTTGGGTTTCAAACATGGAAATTTCAAAAACCTCCCAAAAGCTTCATTTTAGAGTGACTAAGAAGGATCCAGGCTTACCTTTTCATTTTCATGTTTTAAACTTATTTAAATCCTGGTCAAAACTAGGATTTGATCAAGATTCAAATGGGTATAAAATAAAATAAAAAACGCACATAGCCTTTTTCTGTCATATAATGATCATTCAAGTTGATAAACATGGTCTACACATATTCAAACTAGAAAATCATGTATCTACCCTGTCCCTAGCTAACCCTAAACTGTCTTATGAAGTCAAGCATGAAGAGAAGTGGTTTTGGGTTTCAGACATGGAAATTTTGAAAACCTCCCAAAAACTTCATCTTAGAGTGACAAAGAAGGATCCAAGCTTACCTTTTCATTTTCATGTTTTAAGCTTGTTTAAATATTGGTCAAGCCTAGGATTTGACCAAGATTCAAATGGGCATAAAAATTCTGGAAAAATAAAAAAAATTAAAAACCAAAGCACATAGTCTTCTTACGTCATATATATCTATAGTAAGCATATTCAAGTAGATAAACAAGGTATAGACATATTCAAAACAGACAAATCCTGTATCTACCCCCTAACCCTAAACTCGGTCTTATGATGCCTAGCATGAAGAGAAGTCGTTTTGGGTTTCAAACGTTTAAGCCAAAAGCCCCATTTCATATATTTCAAACTTATTCAAATTTGGTTCAAATTTGAAAGACATACAAGTTATAGCACACATAGTGCATACATGTTCACACATACTGCACTAGATGCTAATTAACCCTATAGTTTGAGGCCATTTGGATGAGGTCGAAAAAAATCTTGGATTAGAAATGGGGTTGTTCGAACCCCGTAGTTGGATTTTTTATGAACTTGATCTGTAGTACTGGGCAAAACCCTAGTTTAACGTATTTAATTATAGATTCGTAGGTTGATTTTTCTACCTTTTTATTATTACTATGCAGCACATGTGTGTTTGCCCGTCGAGTGAAACTCGGAGGAAGAGGGATCACTCGGAAGGAGAGAAGAAGGGAGAGAATTATGGTGTCTCCCCTTTTTCGGGTGATGATGTTGACTTTTGTGCAGGGTTTGTCAGTGAGCAGGAGGTGCGAGCGAGCGAGCGAGCGAGTCGAGCGAGGCCGAGAATGAGAGAGATTTGTTTTTTTTGTGAGAGGGACAACCGAAGGATCCAGAAGGACCCACAGACTTCCAAACGCATCCTGATGCGTCTTCTCTTGACAAAGAAGATGGCTTGGAGTTTGCGTACCTACTGCACTTGACTTGTGCTCACTGAAGTGTGGGACCTTGATGGCGTGTAACTCACACGTTCGTTGGGAACCCCAAGAGGAAGGTATGATGCGCACAGTAGCAAGTTTTCCCTCAGAAAGAAACCAAGGTTTAATCGAACCAGTAGGAGCCAAGAAGCACGTTGAAGGTTGATGGTCGCGAAATGTGATGCGGCGCAACACCAGGGATTCCGGCGCCAACCTGCACAACACAACCCAAGTACTTTGTCCCAACGAAACAGTGAGGTTGTCAATCTCACCGGCTTGCTGTAACAAAGGATTAAACGTATCGAGTGGAAGATGTTTGCAAAGAAAACAGCAAAACAAGTAGATTGTATGCTAAGTAAAGAATAGGACCGGGGTCCACAGTTCACTAGAGGTGTCTCTCCCATAAGATAAAAGCATGTTGGGTAAACAAATTACAGTCGGGCAATTGACAAATAGAGAAAGGCATAACAATGCATATACATGATATGATAAATATAGTGAGATTTAATCCGGGCATTACGACAAAGTACATAGACCGCCATCCAACTGCATCTATGCCTAAAAAGTCCACCTTCAGGTTATCATCCGAACCCCATTCAGTATTAAGTTGCAAAGCAACAGACAATTGCATTAAGTATGGTGCGTAATGTAATCAACAACTACATCCTTAGACATAGCATCAATGTTTTATCCCTAGTGGCAACAGCACATCACAACCTTAGAACCTACTGTCACGATCCCAGATTCAATGAAGGCATGAACCCACTATCGAGCATAAATACCCCCTCTTGGAGTTAAGAGCAAAAACTTGGCCAGAGCCTCTACTAATAACGGAGAGCATGCAAGATCATAAACAACACATAAACAATAGATTGATAATCACCATAATCATAGTACTCTCTATCCATCGGATCCCGACAAACACAACATATAGTATTACAGATAGATGATCTTGATCATGTTAGGCAGCTCACAAGATCCAACAATGAAGCACAACAAGGAGAAGACGACCATCTAGCTACTGCTATGGACCCATGGTCCAGGGGTGAACTACTCACTCATCACTCCGGAGGCGACCATGGCGGTGTAGAGTCCTCCGGGAGATGAATCCCCTCTCCGGCAGGGTGCCGGAGGCGATCTCCTGAATCCCCCGAGATGGGATTCGGCGGCGGCGTCTCTGGAAGGTTTTCCGTATCGTGGCTCTCGGTGCTGGGGGTTTCGCGACGGAGGCTTTAAGTAGGCGGAGGGTCAACGCGAGGGGCCACACGAGGGGCCCAGGGGGTAGGTCGCCTCGTGGCCCCACTTCGTTATCTCTTCGGTCTTCTGGAAGCTTCGTGCAAAAATAGGACCCTGGGCGAAAGTTTCGTCCAATTCCGAGAATATTTCTTTACTAGGATTTCTGAAACCAAAAACAGCAACTGGCTCTTCGGCATCTTGTTAATAGGTTAGTTCCAGAAAATGCATAAATATGACATATAATGTGCATAAAACATGTAGGTATCATCAATAAAGTAGCATGGAACATAAGAAATTATCGATACGTTGGAGACGTATCAGCATCCCCAAGCTTAGTTCTGCTCGTCCCGAGCAGGTAAAACGATAACAAAGATAATTTCTGAAGTGACATGCCATCATAATCTTGATCATACTATTTGTAAACATATGTAATGAATGCAGCGATCAAAACAAAGGTAATGACATGAGTAAACAAGTGAATCATATGGCAAAGACTTTTCATGAATAGTACTTCAAGACAAGCATCAATAAGTCTTGCATAAGAGTTAACTCATAAAGCAATAAATCAAAGTAAAGGTGTTGAAGCAACACATAGGAAGATTAAGTTTCAGCGGTTGCTTTCAACTTATAACATGTATATCTCATGGATATTGTCAACATAAAGTAATATAACAAGTGCAATATGCAAGTATGTAGGAATCAATGCACAGTTCACACAAGTGTTTGCTTCTTAAGGTGGAAGGAGATAGGTAAACTGACTCAACAATAAAAATAAAAGAATGGTCCTTCAAAGAGGAAAGCATCGATTGCTGTATTTGTGCTAGAGCTTTTATTTTGAAAACATGAAACAATTTTGTCAACGGTAGTAATAAAGCATATGAGTTATGAAAATTATATCTTACAAGTTGCAAGCCTCATGCATAGTATACTAATAGTGCCCGCACCTCGTCCTACTTAGCTTGGACTACCGGATCTTTGCATGCCATGTTTCAACCAAGTGTCACAAAGGGGTACCTCCATGCCGCCTGTACAAAGGTCTAAGGAGAAAGCTCGCATTTTGGATTTCTCGCTTTTGATTATTCTCAACTTAGACATCCATACCGGGACAACATGGACAACAGATAATGGACTCCTCTTAAATGCATAAGCATGTAGCAACAATTATTATTCTCATATGAGATTGAGGATATATGTCCAAAACTGAAACTTCAACCATGGTTCATGGCTTTAGTTAGCGGCCCAATGTTCTTCTCTAACAATTTTGCATGCTCCAACCACTAAAATGATAGATCCTTCAGACAAGACGGACATGCATAGCAACTCACATGATATTCAACAATAGTTGATGGCGTTCCCCAGAAGCATGGTTATCGCACAACAAGCAACTTAATAAAATATAAAGTGCATAAGTACATATTCAATACTACGATAGTTTTTAAGGCTATTTTGTCCCATGAGCTATATATTGCAAAGGTAAATGATGGAATTTTAAAGGTAGCACTCAAGCAATTTACTTTGGAATGGCGGAAAAATACCATGTAGTAGGTAGGTATGGTGGACACAAATGGCATAGTAGTTGGCTCAAGGATTTTGGATGCATGAGAAGTATTCCCTCTCGATACAAGGTTTAGGCTAGCAAGGTTATTTGAAGCAAACTCAAGGATGAACAAGTGCAGCAAAACTCACATAAAAGACATATTGTAAACATTATAAGACTCTACACTGTCTTCCTTGTTGTTCAAAACTCAATACTAGATATTATCTAGACCTTAGAGAAACCAAATATGCAAATCAAATTTTAGCAAGCTCTATGTATTTCTTCATTAATGGGTGCAAAGTATATGATGCAAGAGCTTAAACATGAGCACAACAATTGCCAAGTATCACATTATCCAAGACATTTTAGAATTACTACATGTAGCATTTTCCAATTCCAATCATATAACAATTTAACGAAGAAGAAACTTCGCCTTGAACATTATGAGTAAAGCCTAAGGACATATTTGTCCATATGCAACAGAGGAGCGTGTCTCTCTCCCACAAAGTGAATGCTAGGATCCATTTTATTCAAACAAAAACAAAAACAAAAACAAACCGACGCTCCAAGTAAAGAACACAAGATGTGATTGAATAAAAATATAGTTTCAGGGGAGGAACCTGATGATGTTGTCGATGAAGAAGGGGATGCCTTGGGCATCCCCAAGCTTAGACGCTTGAGTCTTCTTAAAATATGCAGGGGTGAACCACGGGGGCATCCCCAAGCTTAGAGCTTTCACTCCTCTTGATCATAGTATATCATACTCCTCTCTTGACCCTTGAAAACTTCCTTCACACCAAACTTCAAGCAAACTCATTAGAGGGTTAGTGCACAATTAATAATTCACACATTCAGAGGTGACACAATCATTATTTTCACTTCTGGACATTGCATAATGCTACTGAACATTAATGGATCAAAGAAATAAATCCAACATAGCAAAAGAGGCAATGCGAAATAAAAGGCAGAATCTGTCAAAAACAGAACAGTCCGTAAAGACGAATTTAGAGATGGCACCAGACTTGCTCAAATGGAAAAACTCAAAACTAATGAAAGTTGCGTACATATCTGAGGATCACGCTCGTAAATTGGCAGATTTTTTCGAATTTTCTACAGAGAACTGTGCCCAAATTCGTGACAGACAGCAATGCTGTTTCTGCGCAGCAATCCCAAATATAACATCAACTTTGACATAGAAACTTTACTTGGCACAAAAACATGATAAGGAGAGGTTGCTACAGTAGTAAACAACTTCCAAGACTCAACAAAACAAAAAATTGCTGTAGGTAAAAACATGGGTTGTCTCCCATAAGCGCTTTTCTTTAACGCCTTTCAGCTAGGCGCAGAAAGTGCAAATCAAGTAACATCGAGAGTAGAAGCATCAACATCATAGCTTGTTCTAATAATAGAATCAAAAGGCAACTTCATTCTCTTTCTAGGGAAGTGTTCCATACCTTTCTTGAGAGGAAATTGATATTTAATATTACCTTCCCTCATATCAATAACAGCACCAACAGTTCGAAGAAAAGGTCTTCCCAACACAATTGGACAAGATGCATTGCATTCGATATCCAAGACAACAAAATCAACGGGGACAAGGTTATTGTTAACCGTAATATGCACATTATCAATCCTCCCCAAAGGTTTCTTTTTAACATTATCGGCAAGATTAACATCCAAATAACAATTCTTCAATGGTGGCAAGTCAAGCATATCATAAATCTTTTTAGGCATAACAGAAATACTTGCACCAAGATCACATAAAGCATTACATTCAAAGTCATTGAATTTCATTTTAATGATGGGCTCCCAACCATCTTCTAACTTTCTAGGAATAGAAGTTTCAAGTTTAAGTTTCTCTTCTCTAGCTTTTATGAGAGCATTTGTAATATGTTTTGTAAAGGCTAAATTTATAGCACTAGCATTAGGACTTTTAGCAAGTTTTTGCAAGAACTTTATAACTTCAGAGATGTGGCAATCATCAAAATCTAAATCATTATGAGCTACAGCAATGGGATCATTGTTCCCAAGGTTGGAAAAAATTTCAGCAGTTTTATCACAAGCAGTTTCAGCAGTTTTAGCAATTTCAGGCAGTTTTGTTCGCTTTGCACTAGGAGTAGAAACATTGCCAACACCAATTATATTACCATTGATAGTAGGAGGTGCAGCAACATGTGAAGAATTATCATTACTAGTGGTGGTAATAGTCCAAACTTTAGCTACATTATTCTCTTTAGCTAGTTTTTCATTTTCTTCTCTATCCCACCTAGCACGCAGTTCAGCCATTAATCTTATATTCTCATTAATTCTAACTTGGATGGCATTTGCTGTAGTAGTAATCTTATTATCAATATCATTATTAGGCATAACTTTCAATTTTAAAAGATTAACATCAGAGGCAAGTCTATCAACTCTAGAAGCAATAATATCAATTTTATCAAGCTTTTCCTCAACAGATTTGTTAAAAGCAGTTTGTGTACTAATAAATTCTTTAAGCATAGCTTCAAGACCAGAGGGTACATTCCTATTATTGTTGTAAGAATTCCCATAAGAATTACCATAACCATTACCATTAGCAGAAGGATATGGCCTATAGTTATTACCAGAGTTGTTCCTATAAGCATTGTTGTTGAAATTATTGTTTTTAATGAAATTCACATCAACATTTTCTTCTTGAGCAACCAATGAAGCTAAAGGAACATTATTTAGATCAACATTAGATCTACCATTCACAAGCATAGACATAATCACATCAATCTTATCACTCAAGGAAGAGGTTTCTTCAACAGAATTTACCTTCTTACCTTGTGGAGCTCTTTCCGTGTGCCATTCAGAGTAATTTATCATCATATCATCAAGAAGTTTTGTAGCCGCCCCCAATGTGATGGACATAAAGGTACCTCCAGCAGCTGAATCCAATAAATTCCGCGAAGAAAAATTTAGTCCTGCATAGAAGGTTTGGATGATCATCCAAGTAGTCAGTCCATGGGTTGGGCAATTCTTTACCAAAGTTTTCATTCTCTCCCATGCTTGAGCAACATGTTCAGTATCTAATTGTTTAAAATTCATTATGCTACTTCTCAAAGATATAATTTTAGCGGGAGGATAATATCTACCAATAAAAGCATCCTTGCATTTAGTCCATGAATCAATACTATTCTTAGGCAAAGATAGCAACCAATCTTTAGCTCTTCCTCTTAATGAGAAAGGAAACACTTTCAATTTAATAATATCACCATCTACATCTTTATACTTTTGCATTTCACAAAGTTCAACAAAATTATTGAGATGGGCAGCAGCATCATCAGAACTAACACCAGAAAATTGATCTCTCATAACCAAGTTCAGTAAAGCAGGTTTAATTTCAAAGAATTCTGCTGTAGTAGCAGGTGGAGCAATAGGTGTGCATAGGAAATCATTATTATTTGCATTTGTGAAGTCACACAACTTAGTATTTTCAGGAGTATTCATTTTAGCAACGGTAAATAAAACAAACTAGATAAAGTAAATGCAAGTAACTAATTTTTTGTGTTTTTGATATAGAGAGCAAGACAGTAAATAAAGTAAAACTAGCAACTAATTTTTTTGTGTTTTGTTTAGGTGCAGCAAACAAAGTAGTAAATAAAATAAAGCAAGACAAAAACAAAGTAAAGAGATTGAGAAGTGGAGACTCCCCTTGCAGCGTGTCTTGATCTCCCCGGCAACGGCGCCAGAAAAAGAGCTTGATGGCGTGTAACTCACACGTTCGTTGGGAACCCCAAGAGGAAGGTATGATGCGCACAGTAGCAAGTTTTCCCTCAGAAAGAAACCAAGGTTTAATCGAACCAGTAGGAGCCAAGAAGCACGTTGAAGGTTGATGGTCGCGAAATGTGATGCGGCGCAACACCAGGGATTCCGGCGCCAACGCGGAACCTGCACAACACAACCCAAGTACTTTGTCCCAACGAAACAGTGAGGTTGTCAATCTCACCGGCTTGCTGTAACAAAGGATTAAACGTATCGAGTGGAAGATGTTTGCAAAGAAAACAGTAAAACAAGTAGATTGTATGCTATGTAAAGAATAGGACCGGGGTCCACAGTTCACTAGAGGTGTCTCTCCCATAAGATAAAAGCATGTTGGGTAAACAAATTACAGTCGGGCAATTGACAAATAGAGAAAGGCATAACAATGCATATACATGATATGATAAATATAGTGAGATTTAATCCGGGCATTACGACAAAGTACATAGACCGCCATCCAACTGCATCTATGCCTAAAAAGTCCACCTTCAGGTTATCATCCGAACCCCATTCAGTATTAAGTTGCAAAGCAACAGACAATTGCATTAAGTATGGTGCGTAATGTAATCAACAACTACATCCTTAGACATAGCATCAATGTTTTATCCCTAGTGGCAACAGCACATCACAACCTTAGAACCTACTGTCACGATCCCAGATTCAATGAAGGCATGAACCCACTATCGAGCATAAATACCCCCTCTTGGAGTTAAGAGCAAAAACTTGGCCAGAGCCTCTACTAATAACGGAGAGCATGCAAGATCATAAACAACACATAAACAATAGATTGATAATCACCATAATCATAGTACTCTCTATCCATCGGATCCCGACAAACACAACATATAGTATTACAGATAGATGATCTTGATCATGTTAGGCAGCTCACAAGATCCAACAATGAAGCACAACAAGGAGAAGACGACCATCTAGCTACTGCTATGGACCCATGGTCCAGGGGTGAACTACTCACTCATCACTCCGGAGGCGACCATGGCGGTGTAGAGTCCTCCGGAGATGAATCCCCTCTGGCAGGGTGCCGGAGGCGATCTCCTGAATCCCCGAGATGGGATTCGCGGCGGCGGCGTCTCGAAGGTTTTCCGTATCGTGGCTCTCGGTGCGGGGGTTTCGCGACGGAGGCTTTAAGTAGGCGGAGGGTCAACGCGAGGGGCCACACGAGGGGCCGGGTAGGTCGGCGCGGCCAGGGCCTGGGCCGCGCCGGCCTCTGCCGCCTCGTGGCCCCACTTCGTTATCTCTTCGGTCTTGGAAGCTTCGTGCAAAAATAGGACCCGGGCGAAAGTTTCGTCCAATTCCGAGAATATTTCTTTACTAGGATTTCTGAAACCAAAAAGCAAAACAGACTGGCTCTTCGGCATCTTGTTAATAGGTTAGTTCCAGAAAATGCATAAATATGACATATAATGTGCATAAAACATGTAGGTATCATCAATAAAGTAGCATGGAACATAAGAAATTATCGATACGTTGGAGACGTATCAGCCTCACGCATGGGCACCACACGTAAGTGACAGACCTGTTGGTGTAAAAACTCGGTTGATTATTATAGTGCATTAGAACAAAGTTTCCTATGGATTCAACGGTAGGAAATCCAAGTTAACTCATTTACATGACATTAATTTTTCCATGAAGCAAACACATCTATCAATTGGTACATTTTGGAGTGACTAAGAAGGATCCATGCTTATTCGTTTTCACGTGTTAAATTTGTTTAAATCTTGCTCAAACCTAGGATTTCACCAAGATTGAAATGGGCATGAAAATTCAAAAAAAAATGAAATACCAATGCACATAGTCTTCTTCTGTCATATAGTAAGCATTCAAGATGATAAACAAGGTCTAGACATATTCAAACCAGGCAAATCATGTATCTACTCCCTAACGACCCTAAACTCCATCTTATGAAGTAAGGCATGAAGAGAAGTGGTTTTGGGTTTCAAACATGCAAATTTCAAAAACCTCCCAAAAGCTTCATTTTAGAGTGACTAAGAAGGATCGAGGCTTACCTTTTCATTTTCATGTTTTAAACTTGTTTAAATCTTGGTCAAACCTAGCTAGTATTTGACCAAGAATCAAATGGGCATAAAATAAAAAAATCAGAAAAATGAAAAACCAAAGCACATAGCCTTGTTATGTCATATAGTAAGAATTCAAGTTGATAAAAAAGGTCTAGACATATTCAAACTAGACAAATCATGTATCTACCCCTAACACTTACTCTGTCTTATGAAGTCAAGCATGAAGAGAAGTGGTTTTGGGTTTCAAACATGGAAATTTCAAAAACCTCCCAAAAGCTTCATTTTAGAGTGACTAAGAAGGATCTATGCTTACCTTTTAATTTTAAAATTTTAAACTTGTTTAAATCTTTGTGAAACCTAGGATTTGACCAAGATTCAAATGGGCATAAAAATTCAGGAAAAAACCAAAAGAATGATAAACCAAAGCACATAGCATTCTTATGTCATATAGTAAGCATTCAAGTTGATAAACAAGGTCTAGACATATTCAAACTAGAAAATCATGTATATATCTACCCCTAACCTTAAACTCTGTCTTATGAAGTCAATCATGAAGAGAAGTGGTTTTGGGTTTCAAACATGAAAATTTCAAGAACATCCCAAAAGCCGCTTCATTTTAGAGTGACTAAGAAGGATCCAGGCTTACCTTTTCGTTTTCATATTTTATACTTGTTTAAATCCAGGTCAAACATAGGATTTGACCAAGATTCAAATGGGCATAAAATAAAAAAATAGAAGAATGAAAAACAAAAGCACATAGTCTTCTTATGTCATATAGTAAGCTTTCAAGTTGATAAACAAGGTTTAGACATGTTCAAACCAGACAAATCATGTATCTAGCCCCTAACCATAAACTCGGTCGATCTTATGAAGTCTAGCATGAAGAGAAGTCGTATTGGTTTCAAACATGAAAATTTCAAGAACCACCCAAAATCTTCAAATGGGCATAAAATTCAAAAAACCAGAAAAATGAAAAACCAAAGCACATAGCCTTCTTATGTCATATAGTAAGCATTCAAGTTGATAAACAAGCATGTCTAGACATATTCAAACCCGACAAATCATGTATCTACCCCCTAACCCTAAACTCTGCATGTCTTATGAAGTCAACCATGAAGAGAAGTGGTTTTGGGTTTCAAACATTGAGATTTCAAGAACCCCCCAAAAGCTTCATTTTAGAATGACTAGGAAGGATCCAGGCTTACCTTTTCATTTTCATGTTATAGACTTGTTTAAATCTTGGTCAAACCTAGGATTTGACCAAGATTCAAATGGGCATAAACATTCAGAAAAATCAAAAAATCAAAAACCAAAGCACATATAGTCTTCTTATGTCATATAGTAAGAATTGAAGTTGATAAACAAGGTCTAGACATATTCAAACTAGACAAATCGTATCTACCCCCTAAAGCCCTAAACTAGCTTTGTCTTATGAAGTCGATGACCCACAAGTATAGGGGGTGTATCGTAGTACTTTCGATAAATAAGAGTGTCGAACCCAACGAGGAGCAGAAGGTGTTGACAAGCAGTTTCGATGAAGGATTCACTGTAAATGCTCACAGACAAGTATTCAGGGGGTTTTGATATTGCAGATAAATAAAGTACGAGTAAGTAAAATGCGAGAGAAATAATTGCAGCGAGTGGCCCAATCCTTTTTAGCACAAAGGACAAGCCGGTTTGATTACTTATAATGACCAAACGTTCTTGAGGACACACGGGGATTTTAGTCTAGTGCTTTCGCTTCATGTAGCTAAATAATCTTCATTGTTTTGATAAGTGTTGTGTGGGTGAACCTATGCTAATGCACCGCCCTTCCTAGGACTAATACATACTTGTGATTATACCCCTTGCAAGCATCCGCAACTACAAGAAAGTAATTAAGATAAATCTAACCACAGCCTTAAACTCTGAGATCCTGCGATCCCTCCTGCATCGATATACTAACGGGGGCTTAGGTTTCTGTCGCTCCGGCAACCCCGCAATTAGCAACCGAATACAAGATGCACTCCCCTAGGCCCATAAATGGTGAAGTGTCGTGTAGTCGACGTTCACACGACACCACTAGAAGAATGACACCACAACTTAAATATCATAACATTGAATATTACTCAACCATAATTCACTACTAGCATTTAGACTTCACCCATGTCCTCAAGAACTAAACGAACTACTCACGAGACATCATATGGAATACAATCAGAGGTGATATGATGATGAATAACAATCTGAACATAAACCTTGGTTCAATGGTTTCACTCAATAGCATCTACAACAAGTATAGAATAACACCGGGAGAGTTTCCCCTATCAAACAATCAAGATCAAACCCAAATCGTTACAGCGGTGACGAGGTGCAGCGGTGGTGATGGCGGTGTAGATGGTGGAGATGATGATGATGATGATGGAGATGATGTCCAGCTCGATGACGATGGCGATGGCGTCGATTTCCCCCTCCGGGAGGGAATTTCCCCGGCGGATTCCTGCCCGCCGGAGAGCTCTTTTCTCTCTGGTGTTCTCCGCCCCGCAGAGGCGGCTGTAACCCTTCGTGAGGTCCTCTCTGTGGCTTAGGTTTTCGGGACGAAGGAGTACGCGAAGAAAAGGAGGCGAAAGGGCTGTGGGGCCCCCAGAGCACAGGGTGGCGCGGCCAGGCCCTGGGCCGCGCCGCCCTGTGGTCTGGGCCCACAGTGGCTCCCTCTGCTCCCCTTTTGGCTCCCTCCGTCATCTGGAAAAATAGGAATTTACGTGAAATTCCCTTCCACAGTTGATCTTCCGAAATATTGCGTTCTGACGGCGCTTTTTCCAGCAGAATCCTGGCTCCGGTGCTTGATCCTCCAATGATGATGAAACATGCAAAATAGATGAAATAACATAAGTATTGTGTCCCAATATGAAATATATCAATGAATAACAACAAATTATGATACAAAATAGTGATGCAAATTGGACGTATCAACTCCCCCCAAGCTTAGACCTCGCTTGTCCCCAAGCGAAACTGAGCTCGATAAACAAGACCACATGTTTATGGAGTGAAGAGTCGATAAATAAAATACGGACAAGAAGCATCATATTCATTCACACAAGACATTCTAGTAAACAACTTCCTCATATAACTCATCTTGAAATAGGTAAAGAGAAATCACAAGTAAAGGTGCATAAGAAATCATAGTTGGTGATGGCAAACTTTGTTCTTGGTCAGAGAACTACTAACGGATTGTACTTCTAAGCAAAGCTTTCATATTAGATTTTATAGCTGAGCCTTCATATTTAAGCATGACAATCTCCTCATAATCATTGATAACTTCAAAGTCATATTCATTCAAATAAAATTGGTACTAAACAAGAAAGCATAAAAGACATGATTAACTGAATCATAGCATAAATGATTGGTTCACAACAACTCAATTGCTTGCTTGAGATAGAGGGAAATAGGTTTACTGACTCAACATAAAAGTAAAAGACAGGCCCTTCGCAGAGGGAAGCAGGGATTAAATCATGTGCTAGAGCTTTTCAAGTTTTGAAATCATATAAAGAGCATAAAAGTAAGATTTTGAGCGGTGTTTGTTGTTGTCAACGAATGGTAGCGGGCACTCTAACCCCCTTGCCAAACGAACCTTCAAAGAGCGGCTCCCATGAGGGACGGCATCTCTACCAGCAAGGTAGATCATCCCCCTTCTCTTTTGTTTACACATGTATTTTAGTTTTATTATGGATGACACTCCCCCAACCTTGGCTTTCTCAATCCATGGCTAACCGAATCCTCGGGTGCCTTCCAACATTCACATACCATGGAGGAGTGTCTATTGCAAAATTAAGTTGCTTACTGATAAATCAGAGCAAAACATGTGAAGAGAATTATTAATGAAAGTTATTAATTGGGGCTGGGAACCCCGTTGCCAGCTCTTATTGCAAAATTATTGGATAAGCGGATGTGCCACTAGTCCATTGGTGAAAGTCCGCCCAACAAGATTGAAAGATAAAACACCACATACTTCCTCATGAGCTATAAAACATTGACACAAATAAGGAATAGTAGTTTGAATAATTTAAAGGTAGCACATGAAGTATTTACTTGGAATGGCAGAAAATACCATGTAGTAGGTAGGTATGGTGGACACAAGTGGCATAGGTTTGGTCTAAGGTTATGGATGTATGAGAAGCATCTCCTCTCGATACAGGTCTTTGGCTAGCAAGGTTTGATAGCAAGCATAAAGGTTGAGGGAAACAAACAAATATACATATGATAGAAACAATCATGCATCTTTCTCATAAGCACAAGCAATTTTAACTTCAGAATACTAAGCATAGAGATAATAGAGTAATATATCTAAGTGTATTTCTCTCTTTTATTAAACATCAGGGTGTTGTTGCTATTGACCAATGCTAAGTTTGCCAAAACCAAATAGATTTACTTGATGCTCCCAAAGTGATATCAATACTCATGTCAAGAGTAATCATATAATGGAGATTGCAAACTAAAATAAGGTGTGCAAAAAGTAAATGATAAGACTTCTCATTAATATTCCATAACGATAACTCACACCAACGGATACATAGATAACTAACTAAGAGAGATACTTCCACATTGCATACTATTCCATATGATAACTTCCCTACTCATGATATGACACTACTTGATAGTAAAAGATAAAGGTAATGATGATGTGATACCGCGACACTCCCCCAAGCTTGGAACAAACCAAGGGGATGCCAATACCGACGATGAATTACTCCTTCGGTGATGATGGTGAATCTTTGTCGTCATCAGACTTCCATGGAAGAGGCCCTCCATCAACAAAAGACATCTTGGTCTCCGGAAACCTGAAACTAGCAGCATGACTTATGCGCTTAAACCTGTTTTCATACTCACAGTTTTGATTATGAACATCATAGAGTTGAGCTTGGAGTTTGTTGGTGGTGTCGTGAAGTGAGAAGATATCGTCCCACAACTTTGCAGTCTCCTTCTTGTGCCCATCAATGAGTTCAGACACAATCTTGTGAAAGATATCCACTTCACGCTCAGCCATCTTCTTGTAGTTGAAAACCTCTTGTTCCAGTTTCTCCATCCTGTCTTCCAAGCTCCCTTCTCCCTTAGGACCCTGGACATCTTTGATCTGCAACTCTCCATCCACGAGCTGCAACTCTTTGGGGTGCATCTTCAGCTCGTTCATGTACGGGTTGACGACGTCCTCAAAGAAGCTGTCCTTCTGAGTTCCCGACGAAGACATGATGGATCTAGATCCGAAGCAGATCCTGGCAGAAAACAGCTCGAAACAAAACACGACGAGAAAACGATATTACGGACCTCCAGGGGTCCGGGGGATTATATAGCAAAAATTTTACGACAAAAGGAAGGTTCCAGATCGAACCAGAATCGGAAAGGGGCAACGAGGCGGCAGACCATAGGTCGGCGCGGGCCCAGGTCAGGCCGCGCCGGCCTATGGTGGCACGCCCTCGTGCGTCCTTTCCACTCCGTTTCGAACTCGTAATTTTTCATATTTTCTAAAAACAGCAGAAATAATGTTCGGAAAGGTAAACGCGGACTTTTTATTACCTGTACTGTTACCTATTCAAAGTCGAGTTCTGGCGGACTGTCAATTTGTCCTTTGATGAAAGCCTCCGGTGTTTCTACTTGAATAATATCAACATCAACATTATAAGAATCACCCGAGATATAATGCTTGAGTCTTTGTCCATTCACCACTTGTGTGGCATTGCCTTGGAGAGAGCTAATTTTAATTGCTCCTGAACGATACACCTCCTCAACAACATATGGTCCTTCCCACTTTGAGAGTAATTTCCCTGCAAAGAATCTGAGACGAGACCGATATAATAGAACTTGATCTCCAACATTAAATTCTCTTTTAATGATCCTTCTATCATGCCACTTCTTAACTTTTTCTTTAAAGAGTTTAGCATTTTCATAAGCTTCACTTCTCCATTCATCTAGAGAACTTAATTGCAACAACCTCTTATTACCGGCTAATTTAGGATCTTTATTTAGTTCTCTAACAGCCCAATAAGCTTTGTGCTCTAATTCTAAAGGTAAATGACAAGCTTTTCCATAAACCATTTTATAAGGTGACATTCCCATAGGATTTTTATAAGCAGTTCTATAAGCCCATAGTGCTTCTTTCAATTTACTAGCCCAATTCTTCCTAGATTTATTAACAGTCTTTCCTAAAATAGCTTTAATCTCTCTATTTGATAATTCTACTTGACCACTAGTTTGAGGGTGATAAGCGGAAGCAATTCTATGATTAATACCATACTTAGCAAGAGTTTTTCTAAAACCTCCATGAATAAAATGAGAACCTCCATCAGTCATAATATATCTAGGTACTCCAAATCTAGGAAATATAACATCTACAAGCATTTTTATAGAGGTCTCACCATCAGCACTTTTTGTAGGTATAGCTTCTACCCATTTAGTAACATAATCAACAGCGACAAGTATATGAGTGTTACCTTCTGAAGAAGGGAAAGGACCCATGAAGTCGAATCCCCAACAATCGAATGGTTCAATAACAAGAGTATAATTCATAGGCATTTCATTGCGTCTAGAGATATTACCAACTCTTTGACATTCATCACAAGATAAAATAAACTTCCTTGCATCTTTGAAGAGTGTTGGCCAATAAAAACCTGATTGTAGAACCTTTTGCGCGGTTCTATCTCCAGCGTGATGTCCTCCATAAACACTTCCATGACATTTATTCAATATCTCCTGTTGTTCATATTCAGGAACACATCTTCGCATAATACCATCCACTCCTTCTTTATATAAGTGTGGGTCATCCCAAAAATAATGCCTCAAGTCATAAAAGAATTTCCTCCTTGCTGAGCTGAAAAGGTTGGAGGCAAATACTTCGAAACAATAAAGTTAGCATAATCTGCATACCAAGGGCTCTCTCGCGAGCTCACCTTTATTACAGCCAATTGTTCATTTGGAAAACTATCATTAACAGGAACAGGATCATAAGCAATATTTTCCAATCTAGACAAATTATCAGCAACAGGATTATCAGCACCTTTCCTATCTATAATATGTAAATCAAATTCTTGCAACAGAAGTACCCATCTAATAAGCCTTGGCTTAGCATCTTTCTTTGTCATAAGGTATCTAATTGCAGCATGATCAGTATGAATTGTAACTTTCGAATCAACAATATAGGGTCTAAACTTGTCACAAGCAAAGACTACAGCTAACAATTCCTTTTCAGTTGTAGCATAATTTCTTTGAGCAGCATCAAGAGTCTTACTAGCATAATGAATAACATTTAATTTTTTATCTACCCGCTGTCCAAGAACAGCGCCTACAGCAAAATCACTAGCATCACACATAATTTCAAAAGGCAAATTCCAATCAGGAGGTTCGACTACAGGAGCAGTTGTTAAGGCTTTCTTTAAAGTTTCAAAAGCTTCCTTACAATCATCATCAAAAACAAAAGGTACATCTTTTTGAAGAAGATTAGTAAGAGGCTTTGAAATTTTAGAGAAATCTTTAATAAATCTCCTATAAAACCCAGCATGACCAAGAACACTACGAATACCTTTAACATCCCTCGGATAGGGCATCTTCTCAATTGCTTCAACTTTAGCTCTATCAACTTCAATACCTCTCTCGGAAATTTTATGTCCCAATACAATTCCTTCATTAACCATAAAGTGGCATTTCTCCCAATTAAGAACAAGGTTAGTTTCTTCACATCTCTGCAAAACTTTATCGAGGTTTCGCAAGCAATTATCAAAAGAATTCCCATAGACAGAAAAATCATCCATGAACACCTCTACAATACTTTCACAAAAACCATGAAAAATAGCAGACATGCATCTTTGAAAAGTAGCAGGAGCATTACATAAACCAAAAGGCATACGCCTATAAGCATAAGTTCCATAAGGACAAGTAAAAGTGGTTTTCTCTTGATCTTTAGCTTTAACAGCAATTTGTGAAAACCCAGAATAACCATCAAGAAAGCAAAAATGAGTATTTTTAGATAACCTTTCTAGCATTTGATCAATAAAGGGTAAAGGGTAATGATCTTTCTTAGTAACTTTATTAACTTTTCGAAAATCAATGCACATTCTATAACCTACAACTATTCTTTGAGGAATAAGCTCATCATTATCATTAGGCACAACAGTCATTCCTCCTTTCTTAGGAACACAATGCACAGGACTAACCCATCTACTATCAGCAATAGGATATATAATACCAGCTTCAAGAAGTTTTAATACCTCATTCCTTACCACCTCTTTCATCTTCGGAATTAGACGACGTTGATGTTCAACAACAGGCTTTGCATCTTCTTCCATATTAATAGCATGTTGGCAAATAGAAGGAGAAATCCCTTTCAAATCATCAAGAGTATAGCCAATAGCTCCTCGGTGTTTCTTCAATATTTCCAATAACCTTTCTTCCTCAATCTCTGAAAGTTTAGAACTAATAATAACAGGATATATTTTCTTATCATCAATATGAGCATATTTAAGATTATCAGGTAAAGGCTTTAAATCAAAAACAGGATCTTCCTTTGGTGGCGGTGTTGTACCCAAATCTTCCACCGGTAAATCATGCTTGAGAATAGGTTGACGAAGAAAAATTTCCTCAAGCTCATCTCTTTCTTTCCTAAAAGCTTCACTTTCACTATTCTCCAAATGTTGCTGCAAAGGATTATTAGGAACAAGAACAATAGATGCACACTGCTCCATTTTAAAATCATTACTAGGCAAGTCAGTTTTATAAGGAGTTTTGGTAAATTTAGAAAAGTTAAATTCATAAGGTTCACCAGCAAATCTAGTCAAAATTTTCTCTTTCTTACAATCTATAATAGCTCCACAAGTATTTAGAAAAGGTCTACCAAAAATGATAGGACAATGATCACTAGCAGCAGAACCAAGTACCAAAAAGTCAGCAGGATATTTAATCTTACCACATAGAACTTCCACATCTCGAACAATACCAATTGGAGAAATAGTTTCTCTATTAGCCAGATGAATAACCACATCAATATCTTCAAGTTCACAAGAACCAATTTCGTGCATAATCTCCGTGTAAAGCTCATAAGGAATAGCACTAACACTTGCACCAATATCGCATAAACCATAATAGCAATGATCACCAATTCTAACAGATAGCATAGGAACACTAACTTGTTTGGATTTATTAGGATGTGAAACAATATTAGAAGCATCTTCACAGAAAATAATATGACCATCCTCCACATTTTCAGTCACAAGATCTTTAACTATTGCAACAGCAGGTTCAATTTTAATTTGTTCTTCAGGTTCTTTAGGTTTCTTTTCACTTTTATTAACGCACTAGATATGACAGAGTACTCCTTCATTTTAGCAGGGAAAGGAGTTTTTTCAATATAAGCTTCAGGAATAACATTATCAACAGTTTCAACCACTACACATTTGTTTACAGATGAATCAATTTTATCTTTATATGGTTCATGATACTTATCAAAATTCTTCTTAGGCAATTCATAATGAGAGGCAAAAGCTTTATAAAGATTTGCAACAACTTGGGAATCAAGACCATATGTAGCACTCATATTACGAAATTTATCAGTATCCATAAAAGCTTCAATGCATTTATAATCATAAATTATACCTGATTCTCTATCTTTGTCGTTCTCCCATCCTTCAGTATTTTCTTGGATCCGATCAAGAAGGTCCCTTTTAAACTCTTCATTCTTGCGTGTAAATGATCCAGAACAAGAAGTATCCAGCAAGGTCTTGTCTTGAAAAGAAAGTCTTGCATAGAAATTATCAATAATAACATTACCAGGAAGCTCATGAATGGGGCATTTGAGCATTAAAGACTTCAATCTCCCCCAAGCTTGGGCAATACTCTCTCCATCATGAGGCCAGAAATTATATATGCGGTTCCGATCTTTGTGAATTTCACTTGGAGGATAAAATTTGGAATAAAATAAAGGCACAATGTCCTCCCAATCAATAGAATCACCATTCTTCAGCAATTTATACCAGTGCGCCGCTTTACCAGACAGCGATATAGTGAATAGTTTCTTTCTAACTTCATTCATAGAAATACCTGCACATTTGAATAACCCGCATAATTCATGCAAAAACAATAAATGATCACCAGGATGAACAGTTCCATCCCCTTCATAGCGGTTATCCATAACACGTTCAATAATTTTCATAGGTATTTTATATGGTACTACTTCCTCACCTGGCGCTTCATCCACTACCGTTGCAGTAGTAGTAGATTTCCCAAATAGAAATTGAAGAGAAGATCTCTCCATAATGACTTATAGCAGCAGGCAGAAATAAAATCAGCACAAACAGAAAGGTTTTCCTTACCAATTCCACTTACCAATAGCGCTTCACTCCCCGGCAACGGCGCCAGAAAATAGTCTTGATGACCCACAAGTATAGGGGGTGTATCGTAGTACTTTCGATAAATAAGAGTGTCGAACCCAACGAGGAGCAGAAGGTGTTGACAAGCAGTTTCGATGAAGGATTCACTGTAAATGCTCACAGACAAGTATTCAGGGGTTTTGATATTGCAGATAAATAAAGTACGAGTAAGTAAAATGCGAGAGAAATAATTGCAGCGAGTGGCCCAATCCTTTTTAGCACAAAGGACAAGCCGGTTTGATTACTTATAATGACCAAACGTTCTTGAGGACACACGGGGATTTTAGTCTAGTGCTTTCGCTTCATGTAGCTAAATAATCTTCATTGTTTTGATAAGTGTTGTGTGGGTGAATCTATGCTAATGCACCGCCCTTCCTAGGACTAATACATACTTGTGATTATACCCCTTGCAAGCATCCACAACTACAAGAAAGTAATTAAGATAAATCTAACCACAGCCTTAAACTCTGAGATCCTGCGATCCCTCCTGCATCGATATACTAACGGGGGCTTAGGTTTCTGTCACTCCGGCAACCCCGCAATTAGCAACCGAATACAAGATGCACTCCCCTAGGCCCATAAATGGTGAAGTGTCGTGTAGTCGACGTTCACACGACACCACTAGAAGAATGACACCACAACTTAAATATCATAACATTGAATATTACTCAACCATAATTCACTACTAGCATTTAGACTTCACCCATGTCCTCAAGAACTAAACGAACTACTCACGAGACATCATATGGAATACAATCAGAGGTGATATGATGATGAATAACAATCTGAACATAAACCTTGGTTCAATGGTTTCACTCAATAGCATCTACAACAAGTATAGAATAACACCGGGAGAGTTTCCCCATCAAACAATCAAGATCAAACCCAAATCGTTACAGCGGTGACGAGGTGCTGCGGTGGTGATGGCGGTGTAGATGGTGGAGATGATGATGATGATGATGATGGAGATGATGTCCAGCTCGATGACGATGGCGATGGCGTCGATTTCCCCCTCCGGGAGGGAATTTCCCCGGCGGATTCCTGCCCGCCGGAGAGCTCTTTTCTCTCTGGTGTTCTCCGCCTCGCAGAGGCGGCTGTAACCCTTCGTGAGGTCCTCTCTGTGGCTTAGGTTTTCGGGACGAAGGAGTACGAAGAAAAGGAGGCGAAAGGGGCTGTGAGGCACGGGGGTGGCCGGCGGGCCCGGGCCGCGCCGCCTGTGGTCTGGGCCCACGTGGCCCTCTCTGCTCCCCCTTTTGGCTCCCTCCGTCATTTGGAAAAATAGGAATTTACGTGAAATTCCCTTCCACGTTGATCTTCCGAAATATTGCGTTGACGGCTTTTTCCAGCAGAATCCTGGCTCCGGTGCTTGATCCTCCAATGATGATGAAACATGCAAAATAGATGAAATAACATAAGTATTGTGTCCCAATATGAAATATATCAATGAATAACAGCAAATTATGATACAAAATAGTGATGCAAATTGGACGTATCAAAGTCAAGCATGAAGAGAAATGGTTTTGGGTTTCAAATTAAACATGGAAATTTCAAGAACCCACCCCCCAAAGCTTCATTTTGGAGTGACTAAGAAGGATCCAGGTTTACCTTTTCATTTTCATGTTTTAAACTGGTTTAGATCTTGGTCAAACCTAGGATTTGACCACGACTCAAATGGGCATAAAAATTCAAAAAAAATAAAAATGAAAAACCAAAGCACATAGCCTTCTTATGTCATATATAGTAAGCATTCAACTTGATGAACATGGCTGGTCTAGACATATTCATAATAGAAAAAACGTGTATCTACCCCCTAACGATTAACTTTGTCTTAATTATGAAGTCAAGCATGAAGAGATGTGGTTTTGGATTTCAGACATGGAAATTTCAAAAACTTCCCAAAAGCTTAATTTTAGAGTGTGACTAAGAAGGATCCAAGCTTACCTTTTCATTTTCATGTTTTAAGCTTGTTTAAATATTGGTCAAACCTAGGATTTGACCAAGATTCAAATGGGCATAAAAATTGGAAAATAAAAAAATTAAAAACCAAAGCACATAGTCTTCTTACGTCATATATATATATATATATATATATATATATATATAGAGCCCAACTATTCTCGAACCCCCCTTAAGAGGGGTTCTAGAATAGCTATTCTCGAACCCCCTATTCCCGCTTTAGTTTCTACCGACCGAACCGACGACCCAGGCACGGAAGAAACCGAACCTGGTCGTCACCCCACCCCATCCGACCTTATCTTCCTCTCCCGACCTTTTCCCCATCCTCTACATTCCCGGCGGCCGGCGGCCGGCGGCGCCCTGTAGTTCCCCTGCCGCGCGCGCCCACCCTGTCCTCTCCGGCGCGCCCCCACCCTGTCCTCTTCGGCTCGCCGCCCGACCCCATCCCCACCGGCGGGCGGCCCTCACCTACCCTTCTTCCCCGGCGCGCCGCCCGACCCCATCCCCTCCGGCGCACCGTCCCCACAAGCGGGCGGCGCCCTCACCTCCTCTTCCCCGGCGCGCTGCCCCAAGCTTTCCTCAAGATCCAAACTCCTCCCCTCTCCGCCGCTGCTTGCGCCGCCCGCCATCTGATCCGCGAGCAGCGAGCCAAACCGGAGTGCGCGAGTGATCTCGCTGGAGCCCGTCTAGCCGTCCCGCTCGGGGCGGCGCCGCCCATCAGGGACCCGTGCTCCGGCTTCTCTCGTCGCGCCGGTAAGTAATCCCGTGGTCGATTGTCCGATGAACCCTGTGTGCTTGATTTGTTCCTCGGCGGGTGGCTTCAGTTACATACAAATCCGGTGCAGCACTTCATTTCATTTGCATTGTGCGGTTCAGTTGTCCTGCAGTCGAAGTTCTTTTTCCTTCTCTGAAGAATTTGAGTTTACCACAGGAGTCCATGGAGAGCGACCACGGGAATCCACCGCGCCGCTCCTGGGAGTCTATACCACACGCATGATTTTCGAGGACTAGAGTAGGTCCGCGTGTACTCGGTACTTCACGGCGTACCGACATACGTCAGCAGTGGCCATCACCGGCAGGCACTCCTTCAATGGCCCGTATGGTGAACAACAAGCATATTAGTAGCCACCCATGTGATATTTCCTGTGATCGATGGCGATGGGGATTTAATCTTGGTGCCCATTGATTTCTTATGTCTGAGTTGGTGCTTGGTAGTTCATTCTTAATTTCTAGGAAGCTCGTACTATCTGTGTTGGTGGTTTCAGTTAGAATTGCATAGCAAAAAGGAATAAAAAATCATGCAATGCGGTTGAGAAGATCTCTTTAATTCGCCAGGTAATCCAGTCCCCCTCACTTTTTATTCCCAGCACAAGTTCATTATTTTTGGGGCAGTTCATTTTCTACGATGCGTAGTTTCAGTTAAAAAGCAAAATACAGTAAAAAGACAGAGAAGTACAGTGCAGTTCCAAAGTCCACTTTATTTCTAGGAGAGGTTTAATTAGTCCCGTGTTGGGACTTCAATTAATTTTGGCACCTTTCCGTGAGGAAAAATAGATCACATTTATCTTTCATGAAGTTCGACTTTTTATTAGAAAAATCAAATTGTTTTGTTTGCTTAGTTCATAGATTTAAAAATTTGTATCGCACTAACCTATTAAACAAAATCACTCTGTAGGTTTGAAAAAAATAAGTTCACGTTAAGCGTGAACGGTTCGTTTACTTAAATCCTGAAGTTCACTCTATAAAAAAACATATGTACTTGACGTATAAAGCAATTGAAGTTCTCTTACTAGAATCGAAAATTCTTATAAGCAAATAGAACCTCACTCCGCAAAAAATACAGCGATTCGATTGCTAGCTTGTCCGAAGTTCAGTTTTTGAAACTCTTGACCAGGCAACCTCGCACTTTCTTCCTCTCTGCAAGTTCACAGTAGGGCATCGGCAGCACTTCAAAGTGTCCTTCGTGTCCACCTTTTCCAGATTTGTTTGACATAGTTTTGTCTAGGCCATATGTTGTGAAATGGAAAATTCACGTCCAGAAAAGTGCCGATTTGTCGGCATCTGGCAAGTTCACTTCTTTGTGTCAGGAAGTTTGCATAGTAAATTTGTGACTTACAGAGATGCTTGATTTGTATGTTGAGTAAATGTTCCTTGTGCTTAGGAAGTGCAGCTTTATTAATATTTGTGAGCAGTACACTACTTTGTGATAAAAATAAAGAGGAGTGATTGAAAGTTTGCCTTCTATTATGGCCGTTGTTGCATGAGAGAAATATGGCAACAATGGTGACATGATAAGATCTGTAGATGAATTATCCTCCTCTTCTATTAACTATCACTAAAGTGATTGTTTACAAAACTCAAAAAGAGGTGATTGCCAAGGAGATGGTGCAGAAGTGGAAACCACCACCTACCTAGCTTCTGCTCATGCGCTAGCCCTCCAGGCTGTCCACCGGCGTCCCTCGCCTCCTCTAACTCATGCCTCTGCAGGGAGTCCACAGCGTGCAGCCAGTAAGCCCTCCGTGCATTCTCCAGGAGTGCCTCGCGAGCTGTTTGCAATGATTTGTTGGTAAGTAGTTATCTTTGTCTTTATTGGAAGTTCATTAATAATAAAAGCCAAGTCCACTTTGTAGATCACTGTGTGCAAACAACGCATAAAATATTCAGTTAGTGAACTTCAGAAGTTCACTATGTTTGGACGGAAAAGTTCATTTCTATGTTCATTTGCCGTTTTTGTCTAGTGGTCTGTAACTTTTTTCCATCATGTGCAATGTTGAATGTGAGAGATTAACCGGATGCAAAAAATTGATTATTAGGAAGATTGCTTTAGTGCGACATGAAGTTTGGTCTCCCAGGTGCGTTGCTGTGGACTCCTATGAGCGCCGCCGTGGTCCCCCAGGCAGACCGCTACCAGTTAACTTCACTCACGTCATGGAAGCAATAATGTATCAGGAGTCCATGGCTTCGGCGAGTCTCTCATGCCCAGGTCAGCCTGCTCCTCACACTGTGGACTATGGTTGATAGGCTGGTTGCTGCTATGCAAAATGCTATTGCTTCATGTGATTTTATTCTTGGTTGTACTTGCTTTTTTATCTACAGCATTGAGCGGTTCACATGTTAATTGTGAGCAGCTAAATTAGGACAAAATAGGGAGTTCACTTCCTGTTAAAAAAAGATAGCAGAAAATGCCCTGCGGTCACTTGTTAGTTTTAGGAAGTTCATTTCCTGTTAACCTCATAGCAGCTAAATTGAGCTTTGTGCATGTTTTGATATTCTGCATAATCACCCAGCACAATATACAACTTTTTCGGATAATATTATAATTTATTGGGTGATTGCTCTTAGCTCACTTCTCCTAATCTGTGAAGCTCACTTCTCTTAATTCGCGAAGTTCACATCTACTGCTATTTTCATTTTATATATTCCTGCCACTTCTTATAATCCATGAAGCTCACTTCTTATAATCCGTGAAGCTCACTTCTCCTAATCTGTGAAGCTCACTTCTCTTAATTCGCGACACATCTACTGCTATTTTCATTTTATATATTCATGCTAGTTCTTATAATCCGTGAAGCTCACTTCTTCTAATCCGTGAAGTTCACTTCTCCTAATCTGTGAAGCCCACTTCTCTTAATTGGCCAAGTTCACATCTACTGCTATTTTCATTTTATATTTTCCTGCTAGAATATTTGCGATGTTCGCTCTATTCTCATCTGGAGTTCACTCTTTTATTTTTTGATGGAGTTCACACTTTTATTTTTCTGAAGTTCAGTTTGGTCCTGCCTGTAGGTCGAAGGAGGAAGTTCATGTTCCTGTAAAAAACGAGAGAGGAAGTTCACAGTTCTCTCTATCAATTGCCAATTTTTAATGCTTCGTAGCATGGTACTTGCCTTACTTGCATAATATATGCTGCTGCTTGTTATATTCAAAACTTATCTAGGTTTTAAGTCCTGCCTATGTGAGGTTAGCAACGTACCTCTGTAGTAATTCTGACTACGTGTTTGTTTTAATATCATCTCTAGTAGTTCTGATGTAAACCTGCACCAGTGCCCTCTGTCTCACACTAATGAGGGTGAGTGGGTAGATGTTCACACATAAATTTTATGTAGTTCAGACATGGGGAGCTAGGCAGCTCACTGTACAGATATGTCTCTCCAGGTGTAGTCTCAAAACACAATCACAAAATGGATAAATGCATGTTTCGTGCTGCCCCAGGAAGTTCAGTTTTGCACCGTGCGTGGTTCACCAGTGTCAAAAGGGTTAAAGACGTACACGCCTGACACAGCAGGACACTACTGAATCAGCTTTAATGGAGCTTCTTCGAGTTGAGCAGAGCATGCAACCGATAGCGTCATCCAGAGCCTGTCCTGTGAGTGTTCCTGCTTATTTTTGGTTGATGCTTCATTGAGTGCTCCTTTTGTTTCTCTTACGATAAAGAATATTCTTCTTTGCAATATTTGCATGGACACAGTAGCAAAAAGTCGATAGGTTGCAAAATAAAGTGAATGCATTTATAGTTCACTCTGACCCTTCCTCCTAGGCTTAGCAGGATAGGTGTAGGATGGGTGAAGTTCACTTTTTCTAATCCTTATAGTTCACTTCTCCTTAGTATCGTCTGTGACCGAGTGGCCATGGCAAGTTCACTGTAGGCCATGGTAGCAGTTCACAATCTATGGAATTTGTTCCCTACAAGTGTTTGCTTCTATGTCTACAAAAATGAATTATGCTTGAAAAAATAATTTCCACCAGAATATGCTCCTAAATTACAAAAAAATGGCTTTGCAGTAATGCAGGAAGTTCACTCTTTAATTAAAACTGGTTCAATACCTGAAAAACAAAAATTCCTGCGCGGAAAAATAATCTTTATCAAATTGCATGTCCGGAGGTCCACTTTGTTACGACCTGGAAGCTCACAATTCACAATCCACTTTCTTATCTGAAGTTCACTTTCTCCCTACCACGAAGTTTGGTCAGGTACATGGGAATTGCAGCTAATTAAAAAGCAATGTGGTTCAAAGGTTCACCTTTTTATTTTCTGAAAGTTCAGTTCCTCCATTAGGGGAAGATCACGTGTTTTTATCATGTGTTGAAACTCAAAATATATCTCGTTAATCAACTTTTATAACAATGCTGCTCTGCGAGTGTATATCTTGCTTACAAAGAAAGTTTACGTTTCATTTTGTAGAAGTATACTGGACGCGCAGGTATTGCTAGTCATTGATATTGAAGCTGCTACTTGTGAATCCATATTCTGTACATATGCAAATGAGTAATTTTTTTGCCCTACAGGTATATGCTTTTATATAAAAAACATGAGTTATTTTATATCAAACCGAACTCGTGTGAGCCTACAATTTAACTATTACTGGTCTAGGAATTGTTCTAGTTCTGTATACGTATCAAGTTTTGGATGGACGATTGCACTAAAACATGAGTTATGATGTGCACGTACAAATTATCTATATTTTTGGAAGTTCAGTTTTCTTTTCTCAGAAGTATACTTGCTATTGGGAAGTGTAGGTGTATTGTTGTCTCCAAAGAAGTTCATTTTGGTCGTGTGCGTCTAACCCCGCTTCGTCACCCCTTGTTTATCTCATTTCATTTTGTGCAGATCGACGGTTCAGTTTCATGCTTTTTGACAGTTCACTCTTGTGTCCAGGAGGTCACTCAACTTGCCAGCAAATTAACATTTTGTAAACTGAAGTTCACTTTGTAAACTAGCAAAAGTTCACCACAAGGCAGTGCAGCTGCTGTACCTTCTTAATGCTATTATTAACATTGATAATCGCTGAAGTGTTGTTGATAATTTGTTGTTGATGCTTAGTTGGGTTCTCACTGATGTTGATTGTATTCTATTTTACAGAGAAACTAATAGAATGTATTTGTCGAAGTGCACATTGGTGAAAATAGGAAATTCATTGTATAGAAAAAATATAAGTGCGCTTCACTTTCTTGTCTTCTCTTTTTGTGCAGGTGGGCAATGCTTTGAGGCTGTATAATAATTTCATCTCTGATTTCGAGACCAAGATCAACCTTCCTGAAATTGCTCACTAAATAGTAGTAGGTTCACGCCAGTATTCACAGAAAAAAGAGAAATTGGCGCTGGTGCCGAGTGAGGGAGTTTGCTTCTATTTTTTTGTGTGGAGTTCACTTCGTATAACAGCAGAAGTCTGTGAAGTTCTTTTTCTTGTTTATTCATTTCCATGTAATAGTAAATATTTCATCGAACTTGAGTTTTATTGTACGCAAGAGTTCATTTCATTCACGAGAGGAGTACACTTCATCTGTAAAGAGAAATAATACTTTGCAGTATAAAAGCAATAGAAGTTCACTACAAAACTTTGTAACAAATAAAGAAATAATTTACTGTATGAAAACTTACAAAACTTTGTAACAAATAAAGAAATAATTTACTGTATGAAAACTTGATGGCCACTATGCAAAAAAATACCGGAGTATACAAAGAAATTTGGGAACATATATAGTCATGTGTGAGTTGTAGATTTGTGACCGAGAAAATAAATTAAGAAGTTAATTTTATTAACATGGGGAGTTAACTTTTATATTTTGGGGGAGTTAACTTTTATATTTTGGGGGATTTCATTTTGTCTAGACGGCTGATGAGAAATAGGAAATATACTTTGTTTAAAGTGCGATTTCACTGTTTTATTAGTGTTGGGATTCATTTCATGTTCTCTATTTTTATTTCACAAAGTGAACTAAGTAGCTCAGTGCATGTGACATTGAAGTTCACTCTACAATACATTAGGAAAAACATCGAGAAACTTAGAAAACAGATTTTCCAATTTGAAATCTGCTCATAATTTTTTTAATAATTTTGCAAATTGATTTATATGAAAAGATGCGGAATTTGCATAGATTTCCAATGGTATATTAGTTGTATCATTTCGGGAAACAGTTTGAAACCAAAATTAAATGGCCAGGTGCAGTGAAGATAATCTGTACCGCGATCGGAAGTTCAGTAGCACCTATTATGAAGTTCTCTTATATGTGGAAGGAAGTTCAGCCTCTCCATTTTTTCGGGGCGGAAATCCTATGTACTAAATTCATCCCTACAAGCTCCAGTTGACCAAATTGACCCCGGCCTTAAGTAATTGACATTTATATGAGCCTAATTTCACTCTAATATGCTGCCTCGCCCCATCTGAGCACCCAAGCCATGTCAATTTTGAACCCGTGGCGTGCCGACGAACATCTCCTTTTTAGTATACTTAAAATTACTTTAAAACTGTTAATAATTTGGAAAAATGATTAGCATGAGAAAGTTGCGCATTTTTCATAGCTTTCCAACGGTGTATCATATCTATCAATCCGACGAGTGGTTTGAAAATAGAGCGTAAATATAGTACGAGAACTGAGAAGTTCACGAAAACAAACTTGAGTATATTTAAATCTGCTCTTAAACCGTTTACAATTTCGGAAAACAATCTGAACGAAAATGATGCGCAATTTCCATACCTTTCCAATGGTACATCATATGTCTCAATCCGGCAAACGGTTTGAAAATAGCGGCCAAATAACTTTACGAAAACAATGAATTCCACGAAAAGAGAGTTCAGTATATTTGAAATTATTTTTAAAGTATAACGAATTTGGGAAAACTATGTGAACAATAAAGTTGCAAAATTTTCATATCTTTCCAATGGTATATCATATGCATCATTCCGACATTCAGTTTAAAAATCACCCTTGAAATACTGTCCGTTGAAACAAGAAATTTTGTGTTCCGCCGAGAAGTTCACTTCCACGAAGCGGGAAGTTCAGAAAGGGTTCGAGAATAGTTATTCTCGAACCGGTTCGAGAATAGCAGACCTATATATATATATATATATATATATAGGATAAATACATATATAGAGAAACTCTATTAAGCCCCCTGGGTGCAAAATAATTATTCTGCACCCGGGTCGATATACCCAGCCGGACGGCGTCCGTTCCATCGAACCATTTTTCCATCGAACCCATGGTCCGGCTCACAGCACCTTACCACCGTATTTTTTTTATTCGGACGGTTTGCTTTCTGATTAGCCCACGATGCCACGGCCCTAAGCGGCATCTATTTTTTCTCCTAGCTTTCTAATCGAGGACGTCCGGCGGCGAACGGTCCGGCGGAGGCGAGTGGGTGCGCGGCCGACGGCCGGCGACGAGCGTATGTGCGGCAGGTTGAATCAACCGCAGCTTGCAGCCTTGGCATCGCGCGGCCCGGCTGGTGGTCTCGTCGGCTGGCGGCAGCAGGCGGAATCTGCGAAGAAAACGACGGTAGGCCTCTCCGCGTGAATTCAGTGCCGGAGCTTCCGAGGAGCCAGCTTGCCGTGGTCTGCTGGTATACATCTACGCCAGGTCCATCCTTCCTCCACCGGTATGCCTGGTTATATTTTTCTCTTCCTTCACCGGTGTGGATCCAGTGGCGGGGCTTCTCAGGTGTTTCGATCTCTCTCAAAGTCTCGTCAAAGGCGCCAGCATCCTGCACGCGAGATATGAGCAGTAGCTAGCAAGCAGTAGCAGGCAGCTGCTGCAATCTCGGTATCTCTCAGCGCCTCTTGAAAGGCAGCTTCAAACTACTCTGCTCTCCTCTAGAAATTTAATTCTGTCATGTTTCCCCCCCTACTGTCCCACCTTTTCGTTACTTTTGATCCTTGCCTCTTAATTTGGGGAAATTCTAATTAGGTCTTAGATTCTGCACTAAAAAAATGTTCTTTACAGATTTCTATGTTCCTATGTGTAGTACTGTCAATTTTCAAAGGGAAACCATCGAGTCATTTTACAGAGTACATAGAGTTGAATGTGAAACTAATTAACGTGTAGATTTTGTGTCTTTCTATTGTAGATTTATTAAGATATGATAGTTAGGATCTGTACTAACGAATTATTTGTTTTCTCCTATGATATTGATCCTAAAAAATCCGAATTATATAAGTCACGGAAGTTGCAGATAATGACTGCACATGGTGTTTCATGCATGCTTTTTGAGTCGCCGTGTAGTCGCTGTATAGTCGCTGAGTCGGCGCGGTGTGGCTGGGTCGCTCAGGCGACTTGACTCACGGAGGGAGTGGCGCGACTTGCTGGCTCGCCAGCGACTATACAACGGCGGCTGATAGTCGCCGGTCGCCTGTCAGATTCTTTTGAGGGAATATATTTTATTGTTGAAGACATAATGCTCTTACTGCAACCAAACGCTGGCACATAGTGTGCCTTAGATTTATTCTTTTGTTGATACCAAATAAACTTATGACTAGCTATGCAGTCTTTTGTGTAAAAGTTAAAGAACTGGTTGGCTCACTTTGTTGCATGTCACCAATGTGTAATTTCTGATCCATCATGAAATAGATTGTTATTTTTTTTCTTATTGTAGAGTCAAGTTATTTTCATCCTAATTTAATTTAATTTCAGTTCGGCAGAGTGGCAACCCAATATAATTTTGCCGGTCACTGCTACCAGCTCGCAACCCTGCAACCATGATTTTTAGAATCTTGCATTGATAATTTTCATCATTAGTCGAATGCTAAATGCCATCGTTTCCCATTTGCAGAAACCTTGGCTCCGTTCTTGTGAGCATCGTGGTCTAATGTTGATTCATGTTGCTGCAACCTTAGCATATTCACTTGTTTGTTTACCCAAATCCAAGCTCTGCCATCAGATTTCAGCTGCCAAGCCAAGGTAGATTCTGATATCCAGTCAAGCATACTATGGTCTATGTGGTTTTCTTAGAATTACTACCTTCATTTTTGGTGCAATTTAGATCTCTTCTACCTTTTTTTCTTCAAGAACATGTGTTTGGGAGGTACAGATTTGTCATGTCCACTCCACTTATAAACATTTTGGCTAATTTGTTGCTGGTTGATATTATAACGATCTCTTTGATGGCAATACTGTCGCGTAATAAGCGCTGGCTTTGTGTCTTCATACATGCCAACTAAGTAATGACTAGCTATTTGTCTTCACATGAAAGTTTTAAAATGTTATGAAAAAGTTACTCACATACAGCAAAAGAAAATGATATACTTACAAAGCACGTCAATGCCCCTAATGTTATTTCGGTTGTAGCTGGTCTTTGGAAATGGGTATATGTACAAATAAGAAGTATGCGTTTGGGTAAATCCTTCTGCTAATTTTTGCAGTTTGTTTCTTTCCCTTGGTGGTATTTTGTAGTTTAAGCTCAACACATGGCCGGAGTTGATATATGGCCGTGCATGTGGTTTACTAGATGCTTGTGATACCTTTTGTTAGTAAATCTTTTACCTCCTTTTGTTTGGCCTGCTTCTCAGTTTTTCTGCTTTTCCCGTCATTATACATAACTTTTCTTATGCATAAATACCTCTCAACTTTTTCGATGCCTAATTATGCTATTGTCATTTGCATGAAAATTGATGAGTGTGAATGGCAAATTCATGGAAGTTTGTGTGATATGTTAGTTGCTTTGCTTCGAGCTTTGACCATGTTCCTAGACTAGTAGATTTTGCCTTGCAGACAGATATAGACCAAGTATGCCAAATGTATTTTAAATATGGCAAAATCGTGTAGAGCCTATTTTCAGTTTGCTGGCCTAGCATAACTGACATTCTAGGATTTTTAAGGGGTAATTTCTTTGACTCCAATCTTAAACATGACATAATCCTAAATGGTCGCATAATACATTCTTCTTGCACCTGATAATACATGGGTCATATATTTCTGCTTTTTTATTAGCCCCTAGTCAATTTCTAGTCCAATTCATGAGTGCAAGCTTGGTGATACCTTTTGTTATTCAGAAATATACGTTTATCAGATTGGCAGTTGCTTCTCGTTTTGTATGCTATCCGTGTGACATAACTTTGTTATTTGTAAATGATTATCACCTTTTCAGCTTCCTAGCTGTAATATTTTCGTGTGCTTCAAAATAGATTAGTGTGCATGTTAGTTTCTTTACGTCCACCTTTGGCCATGTTATTACTTATTAGCCTATCAGATTTTGCATTTACGGACCGAGACAGCTTCAGTATCACAAATGTATTTTCGATCTGGCAAAATGACCGTGGAGGATATTCCAGTAGTTGGCCTTTGAGCATAGATGACATTGTTGGTTTATTAATCAATTATTTTCCATCCTCCATTCTCAAATATGACGGAATTCTAAATGGTTGCAGGATATTGGCACAGCTGATTCTTTAGCTCAGTTTTGTTCGTGTAGAGATCCAGGTGAGGCTGCACCATATCACCTCTCTCCAGTTTCCGTGCATCCTTACAAGTCTATCAATTCATTTATTTAGCATTATAAGCTTATGAATTAGTTAGATTCTGGTCTGACTAGCTTATAAATCTTGTTATATATACTGGTGATGGTGTGACAATGTACATTCCTTTTCTCTTCACTGATTCAATTTTTTCCAAAGGAATTCTATGGTTGCAAATTATGTCCAGGTTCTTGATTCCTATGGTAATTGTCTGCCCATTTTTCAGGACACACGCCGATGTTCAAAAACTTAAGTGGAACTAGGGATGTGTCTTACTCCTGGGTACACAATGAACTGTAGAGCTACATCGCTTGTTTTGGTCTTCAGCGTCGGGCTGCCTAGTACGATGGAAATACAACATCAACGCGTTGTCTAGTGGAGCTCATCTAGCTAAATAATTTGCACCCGACTAATGTAATTTTTTATTACATGTTCACATATTAATTTCTTAACTTTTGATATGCACTCGATGCCTGAAATATGTAAACACATGTGTGCATGGACACATATATATGTTTAGTCAAATGGAGTTCTTACTCTAGCCGTACTTGTAAAACTTGCATTGTGTAATCAGGCCATCCTTGCTATTCTTACAGGCATTAAACTTTTACATCACCTCTGAAATATCTTAGCTTTATTAAGTTTTAATCGTTCTTAGCTTTATTATGTTGTATGTAATCATGTCTTTTATAAGTTTTTACATCGCCTTTGATATTTCCTACGTCAGTGGTTGGCCCAAACTTTCTTGCGATGGAGTGCAAATTGAATTAGTGGCGCATGCTCGTTAGCAGATTTTCTTAATAGGTTCATTGCATAGATGTTTTCTAATCAGTCAGCGAGACACATGGGTTGCCGTGGTCATTATATTATTGTACGTCAATCAGATTAGAAAAGCAGAGGCCGGGAATGCTCTGGACACTGACTGAGCATGCAACGTAATTTTACGTCGCCTGGCATGTGGACAGGGATCGTGGTGCCCGGCCTGGAACGGACACGGATTGAGCATGCAACTGGGATCGCGGTGCGGGGCGAGCGGATAACGTAATTTTACGTTGCCTAGCGCGTGGATGGGGATCGCGGTGCGCGCAGGCGTACGGAGGTGCGGGCAGGCCCGTCTGGTGTGGTGGGGTGCAGAATAATATTCTGCCCCCAGGGAGTCAAATAGCGCGTCTCTATATATATATATATATATATATATATATATATATATAGAATAAATACTTCCTACTCCTGGGTGTAACTACACCCACGTCTCATATACTACCATACGGAAGTATGTAACATTCTTTATTGGTTTGAGTATGTTCGTACGCTATATCTAAGATACTCCATACCAACTTTGGTGAAATTTTTTTAAATACACCCATAGTTTGCACTATATATACAAAATACATGCATATTTATACGTAAAAAAATAGTGTACGTAAAAAAGTATACATACTACCTACAAAGTAGTATATATACTACCAAAATATTCTTATATACTTCATACTACATGTATATACTCTTCGGTATGATAGATACTACCTAGATTGTGTGAAACACACGTGAGAGTAACTACACCCGGGTGTAGCATGAATATGACCCTATTAGATACCCTGGGAGTAGAATAATATTCTGCACTCGGGTCGTTATAACAAGCCGGACCAGGCATCGTCCACCGAACGTGTTAGCCGGAACCAACGAGTCCGGTCCATCAGGGTTAACGTAATTTTAATTTTCTTTTTACATCGACGGTTCTCTCCTCTTTTTTGGTCATGGAGTCTGTGGTTACGAGCTAGCCCACCATCTTCCCAATCGTGTGCGTGCGGTTCTGGAATTTCGACGGCTGGAGGCGGGGTGCCGGCGGCGAGCGCTGCAGCTGGAATTGCGGCAGTCGGCGAGGGCTACAACTGGGGATTAGGGCGGGCGGCTGCGCGGTGAGCTGTTTGGGTTTGGAACTGAGCCGCAGTGGAGGGTGTGGATGTGCGTCCGGCGGCGAGCGGGTGGGCGGACACGCTGGCCAGGCGATTGTGTCCTAGGCAGTGTCGTGGTCGGCGTAAGGAATTGGGGGCGTCGTGGTCGGGCGGCCGCATCGGCAGCAATGGCGGCGTGGCGTGCTTTATTTCTACCGGAGGGGATTGGACGAGCGGCCGGCGGGTGACGGCAACTGGTGACTCCGGCGGCCACAGACTCAGATTCGACGCGTATTGCTTCATCTCCTTGCTTGGTAACTATTGCTCGTTTCAATCTTCTTGCAGGAATTTTATTATGGCCTCCGTTAGATTTGATAATGTGAGCCTTTGTCCTACTCAGTCAAGGCTGGTAAAGAATTTCATGGCGGTCATGATCTGGTCCGTGAGGTACAAGATTTGATGTCAGGGATGAATCAAAAAGGACTTCTCTCTCCCAATCAGTCCTAGGGTTACCTTGAGTCCAGCTACCAATCCTAATCTGTCTTGAGCTACAAATTCTGTTGTCTATAATGTCTCCGCAGGTTCAGCGCTACTTTTTTATATGTTCTGGTCCATCAAATCTTCATTATTATTAGATTAAGCATTATCAGATCTAGATAGGTTTTAGATTATCTCGGTCATACTGAAAGGATTAGGCAATAAAACGTTGGCTATATGATAATTTGGTTCATGTGCAATTATGCTGATTTTGGGAGTTATAATAGCTTGAAGAGATAAGCTTAGCTTAGAAGAGACGTAAGACACATTGTAGCCAGTATTTGAAACGGGAATTATTTCCGGCTGTATGTGCAGAATCACGACAGATTATATAACGGAGTTTATGCATTTTCCCAGCTGTGTTGACCTTCAAAGATGAGTTGGCCATATAACTTATTTCATCATTAAACATAGTATGAGGTAACTGGTATTGCTTTTATGGTTCAGGTCCACTTTGACTCTTAGCTACTCTAGTTCTTTTTTATGGCCCAAAAAAAATCCCCCTATGTAATGGTGAGCTTTAGTTGCTGAAGCTGCAGACGACCACCGTCCATGGCTTTGATCTGTATGCCGCAAAGGCAATAGAAGTTTCCGTAGCCAACACCTACGACAAACTACATGAACGCAACTTCAAACTAGAAGCTTCATTTTCTTGATGAGGCATGGTATGGAGGCGAGAGATCTTCAGAAAACGAACTTACTTATTTTGTTATTTACCAAGCAACACCCCTAGTACACTAGTGCATAAACGATGGGCCTCAAATTTCGCTCATTACTCTTGGACCACATCGAGTCATTTTTGTTGTTTTACGCACTAAAAAGTTTGGTAAGCTATTTAAGTTTTGATGCCGCATAAAAAATGGTGCATGTGGACGACTTTTATTTTGTGTCTTCACGAGCGCAACTTCTAACTAGAAACTTCATTTGTTTGACACGCCATGGTATGGAGGTGAGAGAGCTTTAGTAAACAAACTTACTTGTCTTGTCATTTATCAATCAACATTGCTAGTATTTTCTGATATTTAATTCTTCTTACTGTCATAATGATGATCGAGACAAGCACACATGCTGATTTGCACCAAATTTGCTCATGACTCTGGGGTGCATCTATATTCTATACTCTTCAGGTGGGCAAATGCTTCTTTGTCTGAATTTTCTCTTCATTTAATACTTGATGGGTAGATTGTATGCTTGATTTGATATTCTATAGTCATTTTTGGCAAGTGGTACTTATACTATTTAGATTATATTTTACATCATGTAATGACAAAGAGATCGCAATACATAACTGCCATAACAAGTCAGGAAGGTAATCGATTCTTTTCTTTGATGATGATTGGTATGAACTCTTACTATTTCAACATATGAGAAGTACTGCCCTGACTTATCTCTGGAATTAGCATTCATTGTCTGAATGGTAGAAAAAATGACTTGTTCGCCTTGTTTACCTTGTTAGTGCATGAATTGCATTGGAAAGCCCATAATGTCGATGCTCGCTGTACTTGACACTTGTTTGTTTTCTTATATTGTTCATTTATGTCCATAATTTCATTTTTTGTATGCTAAGAATGATAATTCTATATCTACTCTTTTTTTGGACTATGTTTATTGTTATCCATATTGGGCTGCAGCTGTGATGGTGATTAGTTGATGAATAGCAGATATGCAATAGCAGAAAAGTGACTGATTATGTGGTATCTGTCATAATATGTGAGGTTATGTGTTGCATAGTGTTGTGTTATTTCAAACTGTAAGAAAGCTGGTCATTTTAACTAGGATGCTCTCGAGCAGAACTATGTAAGCTGACACAATTATTTCAGTTCTTGCTTTTGTTTTTTCTATTTTTTGGTTGTTTCTTGCTTTTATTTCAGTAGGTACCTGTCTCACACTAGCTTCCACTAGTTGTAGATGATTTTGCACATCTTTGATAGCATGCATTGAGCATGGAAGATGGCGTGGTCAAAGCATTCTATGCTTTGTCAAAATTTGTTTCTTGCAGATTAATCTCTTGCCTATAAATCTACAGTTTAAGAAATAAGCTAAGCAGGTCCATCTTCTTGCAGATTGATTAAAAAGCTGCACTCTCGAGCTAGTGAAGCATCTTTGAGCAGTCTTATATTGGTTTAACAAGATGCTCCTGAGTCCTGACAAATGTATGGAAGTACTGCATAGTATTTTTTCAAATGGAAGGCAAGCGGAACAGTTTCGAAGACGATGGCACATTTGATTAATGCTTCCCAGTTGGGTTTCAGGTGTTCAGCATATTGAAACCCAAATTTTACCAACTTGTATATGACTGATTTATTCTTTTTTACTCTGTAATTCATATCATTGCCAGTCTATGGCTTACAAAATTCCAGAGCTGTTTAAGGAACCTAATTGTAAGTCATTGCTAGTACTCCCTCCATGCCAAAATATAGTGTGAATTGGTTTCTGCGAAAGTCAATCTTCGCTAACTTTGACTAAGATTATTGAGGAAAATATGTATATGTACAATACCCTATGTATACCATATTGAAGTATACTTCACGCTGAATCTAATGGCATTGATTTGATATTTGAGATGTCCATAATTTTGTGTATAAATTTGGTCAAAGTTTGCATTATTTGACTTCGAAAAAAGATTATAGGCACTGCAGTTTGGCATAGAGAGACTAATAGATTATTTCTGTACCCACCAGAGCATGTCGATTTTCTTTATGTTTATGATTTTAGCTTGTAGCTCCTTTTCCTTCGTGACAATTTGCCCAAGTGGAATTTGTTTCAGTGTCTTACGATTAGAATAGTGGTGCATCTAGTGCTGCATTAAGTTTAGATCAAGTTTTCTTGTAGCATAAAAACGTGGGGCAGGGCGTGTGCCGTGTGGCCACTTTTCTTCTTACCCAGAGGCATGCTTTTTCTACGGCGGTGGTTTGCGAAAGGACCTGGGTTATTTCTCATGAGATGATGGGCTGGCCTGGAAATCGTGGGAAGACGTAAACTGCCCAAGCAAATTACTTCGCATGCGACGTTTTCTTACGTTGCTTACTACCGGGCGGCAGCGCGCGGGCTGGTTCGGTGTGGTGCGGCTCGGCCGCTCGGGCGCAATCCGGCGGGGTGCAGAATAGTATTCTGCCCCCAGGGAGTCAAATAGCGCGTCCCTATATATATATATATATATATATATATATATATATATATATACATCCCTATGTACTCATCGAATTAAAAAAATTTGTTTCTCGAAAAGAAAAGTAGTTACTAGACCAAATATGCTATATGTATTGCTGGAAAGTGGACACTGAAGATTCTAATATTCTGTTGGATGTCTTTTGCAGGATTTTGAGGCTGCTCCACCATTCCATTTGGTTTAGCTTCCCAAAAATTGGAGGGACAGGTTCGAATTTCACAATCTAATATCTTAGTTGCATCGCTGCTGCCCTCGCTACATAGGCTAGGGCCGTTTTGTCAATCCTCCAGCTGACTCTATGCTTCCCACATGGTGTTTCACAAATTGTCTCACATGTTCTTTTTCACCGCCATCTTATCTATCAATTATGTGTTCCTCTCGCTGGTACGCACAAGAATCTTTATACATGTTGACTGATACAAGAGCATGGTGATTACGTTTAATTTTATGTTCATGCCTAACTGGCTGATGAAGGGATTGGGCTCAAAAGAGTGTTGTTTCTATTCTTTTATTTCTATCTCTAAATTAGTTGAATTATTTATCTAACACTCCAAAGTACTCGTTAGAAGAAGGTTTGATCTTTTCTCCTCCACTTAACATGTAATTATTTAAACAGTAGACAAGTACTATGTAACACCTGGACTCATGAAATAATCATGTTTAATTTGGGAATTTGTTCTATCTGCTTGTTGAACCAGAGTCACAAAAATAGGGAGTGTTTTTGTGAAGTTTGAGACGGAGCTCCTTTTTTTTCGAAATAGAGATTTCCCCTGCCTCTGCATCAAGTGATGCATGCGACATTTTATTACCTGAACTGGAGCTCCTCAGCTGGGTTATCTTAACTTAGTGCATTAATTCCTTGTTGTGGCATTAGTATTTCTCTAGCCTTACCAAGAGCATGACCTTGTTGTTAGTTGACAAAAGTGGCATGTACACATACAGGTTTGTCAAGCAGTTTGTAGCTTTGTAAATGTGCATGCATATTGATCCTGTCGGACACTATGTACGTATGGATATCCCTCTTGCTTCTATGCACACTGGAAATGAAATAAGCAGATCATGTTTTTATGTATTTTAATTTTTCATGTAATTAAGCTAACGCCTCTTGGCACGCTGCGCTTCCATAGTCCAAATAAGCATATGCACTTACTGTAAATAGTACACTGATATTCTCTTCCAACCCAGGTAATGTACACCTTGCTGACAACATTAATTTAGTATTGATTGTGTCCCAATCATTCCAGAAACTGTAATACATAGCATAACCTGAACTAAAATTTCAATGGCTATAATAGATTATTCTTGGTTCATCTTGGCTGTGGGAAATCATTTGAAGTATCTATCCCGAGTGCAAATTACTCGCCCCTATTTCTTCCCAACGGAATCTTACCAGTGTACTTTTCTGGTGTTAGGATGTGTTAAATTAGGCGGCTGGCCAACCTGCTTGGACACGTTCAGAAGGCAGCAGCCATATTATTCCTATTCATCACCCATGGTCTTTCAAGTCAGTTGGGAGATTCCTGAAGATAGCAAGATAGCTTCTACTGCCTGAGATGGATTCTATTTGGACTGGTTGCATGGGTTTTTTGACAATAATGCTTACACCGATGATGACAACAGCTAGCATTGATGCACGAGGTTGCGCTTTAGGTTAGCTCCCATCCCCAGACACCCCTTACACTCTTCACATGTTTCAAAAGCTATTTTTTTTCAGGATGTCATAGATACATAAGACAGGTTATGCTTACGCTTCACTACCTTTACTTGAGTGTTTTGGCCGAATGGTCCTTTCTTGACATATAAACATACCAGTTCTAATTCTGGACTGAAGCTTCAGGATGTTTCTCCGCTTCCTATTCATATGCAATGGACTGAAATTACTGCCAGGTAGATTTTCTATGTAATTCTACCTTAAAAATAGTTTGTATGTTCCAATATATATTCATGTTAGGTTCTTAGTTTTTATGTTCCTATACGTCGGTGCTTTACTTAATTACACCACAGTCAGGTATGGGACTAAATAGTATTTTGTACCCCCTCAAATCAGGATTGCATACAAATTCGTCTTGTATTCTTGCTGAAATTACGTCTATGTTGATAAAGGCATAAATTTTTGAAGTTGTAGACCCACGGAGAATCCGTACCAAGATTGATCATCGTTATGTCATTCATTTTTAATGCATTATTATAAGATTTGTTTGTGTCATTTCAGTTTAATCAACCACAAACTATTGCACTGTTAATGTAGTACTCTGAATATGTTCCAAGTACACAACACTACCTATACTACAGAGACTCATCGAATGTATTTGTGTCGTCGATTCACTAAGTGAAAGGAATGTGTGGTTTCTTCATGCACTCTTTATCTGTATAGTATTCATAGAGCTTGAGTATATATGTTAGTCAATTCCTTAAACGGCATTGAAATTTGTGTTATGCTATGTTGTTAGCAGTAAAAACATCAGTTAGATGTTCGAATTTTTTTTTATAAATTTTCCAGAGCATATGATTACAAGAATATCTTGTATAATGGTTATTCTCTAATTTAAGTTTAAGGACGTCTAATTCACTGCTTGATGAACTGAATTAATCAAGGGATGCAGAGTTATCCTTTTTTTTTCCTTTAGGAATGCTAGCTAGATTCGTTAGTATGCCTCTGGGGAAGGTGAAATAGTAAGGTTTTGAATGATTACGACCCACCTCTTATCGTCTTATTTCTGCTGGATTAATTATTGCTCTTGAATATATCTACATGTGAGCTAACAAGTATGCACTATGCATAGGGACATTTGATTCTCTGTATATGTAGTATTGTACTGCTGTGAGCTCATCTGATCCGTGCTCAGTGTCTTGATCCAAGCTCCTCTAGCATGAATACTACTCTAGGTCTTGTATATACCATAATTTGCAAGCAGACAGTCAGACTGCATATGGCCCCATTGTCATACAATGTTGATACTCAGTACACAATAAGCTTGCAAATATATGAATTTGGTAAGAATGCTAAACTTTTCGTTTTGGTTTAAATTTGTTCTACTCATTTCCTGCTGTATAGGTTCATGAATCATGAGTACCATAGCCAGCACGGACTGCATCATCTTTTGCCTTGTATCAGGTCCTTTGGTCATCTTTGTTCTTCACATACATAGGCAGAGCAAAACAGCATTCCACACCCAGGTTGCTAGACAGCTAGGATGGAAATAGTAGTACCCGAGGAACAAATCTGAACACAAGCAGGTCTGAGACAGTCCAGATCAGAGTGAGATATTTTTTTTGAAACAAGGGGCAAAAGATTTGCCACCATTCATTAATTAAGAAGAAGAGTCTTGACAAGACAAAGTTCCGAACCCAAAAGCAAACTAAAGGATTACTCTCCCGTTATTACAAAACTCAAACACTTCGCACCCGCGGCCACCCATAGCTTAGCTTCGGTCTTGATGATGTCGAGGAGGATGGTAGGGGGAGCGGACTTGTGGTTGAACACCCTAGCGTTTCGCTCCTTCCAAATGGTCCAACTAACAAGCATGGTTAAGGAGGCCATTGCCTTACGGTTAGCCGTTGCATCCTTCAACATCTTCGCCCACCAAACCTCAAGGGAGAGGTCGTCCGTCCACTCATGGGTGCGAATGGAGGGGATGCCAATCCAACCCTTGACCATTCCCCAAAGGCGCTTGGAGTAGCGGCAATGGGAGAAGAGGTGAGCCGCCGTCTCTTGAGTTTGGTTGCATAGCGGGCAAAGACCGGAATTGGTCCTACCCCTCCTTGCGAGGCGATCCGACGTCCAAATCCGATTTTGAAGAGCCAACCAAGCAAAGAATTTAATCTTCGGGGGAGCCCAAGCCTTCCAAACAAGCTTGTTCATGTTGGTGGTCAAGGCTCCGAAGAATTGCGCATTGTAGGCCGCGGAAGAGGAGTATTCCCCATTCGTAGTGGTGTCCCAAGTGATTGTATCCTCAATATGCTCATCGAGATGGACGCCACGGAGTTGCGTCCACAACCGGATGTACTCATGTATGTGTTGGACGGTGAGATTTATGTCCAACCTAATTTTTCTCACCCATGCATTGGCCAACAAAGCTTGATGGACCTTCCAATTCTTTCTTGAGGAGGCTTCATAGATAAGAGGTGCAATGTCTTTGGGCTTCATGCCATTGAATGCTTGAAGCCTTCGGAAGTTTTGTTTTCCAACAAACGAGTTAGAGCTAAACCATCTTTGCACGATTCCCTTGTACTTCTTTCCCTTCTGTCCAACATATTCCTTCCTTTTCATGTTTTCTGTTAGCATTAGCATTTGTTTAAAATGGTATTTATTATCGTATATGTAAAATATTGATTTATTCAGTTCAGTAGCACCCAGCCTGATACAATATGGAATACTCTACAAGCTGCTACATATTTTCTGCATCAATAATGTTTTTATTCTTGTGAAATGTTATGCGACTTGGCTACCTGGTGAATTACTAAGAGGCATCACTCACAAAATAGTGGGAAAATTCAATCTAATTTTCCCATGGTTGGTAGTTTGCTTTAAAATATCTTATGCTAAGTTGAACCGGCAATGGGAGACTTGGGTTAAAAAAGAAAAAAAAAAGCGACCAGAACCTGAAGTGTGCTGCAGCGGACCGGTAAGGAGGAGCTGGACCGTGATTGGGCTGCACCTGGCCGGTTAGGAGCCGCCCCATAAGAAAACACGATTGGACTTGAGATGTTTGTGGTACATAAAAAAATGTTCACGATTTTGTTTACACGTTTTAGTTGGTAGATATATGCGAATCTAGATAAATTTATAATAATTATTTTTAAATGAAGAAATCACATAATATACATGCAAGGCTGCGTGCGCCTTAGATCGAATGATCTTTCGTGTAGACATGTTGGCTGAAACTTATAGAACACCAAAGTATGGATCTCAAATCACATGTTTCTGGAACCCAGTTTATTCAACAAACAGTAAAGGATCTGAATCTAGCGCTCGTGAGGCGTGCTGCCATGGCACTCCCACGGCGGCAAAAAACACCGAGGAAAACGAAAGCAAAGAAGAACAACGGCACAACGTACAACAAATAACCGATGCGTGCGCCACTCCCGCGCTGACAGAACGAAGCAAAAACACACACACACACACACACACTGGGAAAACAGAGGATCTACTGTCTAGCGTCTGGCCGGCGACGGGTCGGCCTTGATGCCGCTGGACGGGTCGGGGTCGACCACCGACGCGGCGGTCTGGCCGGCGCCGGCGAAAGCGGCCGCGCCCTGCGCACCGGCATCCTCGACCGCGCTGGCGCCCCCGGCGACCTCCTTGGCGAAGGGGATGGACTCGGCGCTGCTGGCCGCGTCGGCGAGCGGCGCCACCGCGGCGGCGGCCAGCAGGAGGACCGCGACAATGGCGAGAGCGCGAGACATGTTTGCGTGCGTGGTGGACGGACTGGTATGGTCGAGGTGGTTGGCAATGCCGGACGGGAGAGGGGCGGGCGGGCATATGTAGCTCGCTGGAGAGGAAGGCGCGCACGGTGGCCGGTGGTCGCGCGCGCGCGAGGGAGGCGCGATTTGCTTGTGGACGTACGTGCGCGACCTGGTTCTTCTTGCGCACTAATCGCTTGAGTGCTTGACCATTTATTCAGCATCCGGGATGGCATCTCGATTTCGGCCCTCCTGATTTACTTGTGGCCGTGCAGAACGTTAGGTGTCATGTAGCATGATATGGCTATATCATTTTGAGCTGTCTTTGTAACTATAAATAAGTAGATAAAACTGTATTGCTCCCTCCCGAAAACCGTGACAAGTATTTAGGGTTGGAGGGGTACGAGTACAAACGTCTCTTGTGCCAGCTAGAGTATATATCAAGTTGAAAGTCAAAATAATAAAACGTAAACTTCACTTTTCCTCGCTTATTTGTAACGAAAGTGTCAAAGATAACACCTGATTTAAGATTTGATTCATGCATTTTGCTCTCTAGTTTTTCGTTCCTGTATTGAGCTTGGCTTCTTTTTCAATGAAAATGGAGCTGGGGGTGACCCCTGTTGATCTAAATTTTTTTTTTTTGCTCTCTAGTTGTGTGTGTGTGTCGTTATTTCCAATTGAAATAGGGTTTTACATCTCCACCTTGGGCCACTTGTCATGTCCATGTGGCACATCGCCCTCATTTTGAGCAGTTTTCGTAAATTATAAACATAACATTAATAGTTACCGCAAAAAAGTATCATTCATAGTGTTATGGGTATAAACTAGAACGAATTATAAACTATACCATTAACAGTGTTATGAGTATATTTTTACCTCAGATCACAAAGATCACCAATCTGAACTAGCAAAACCACGCGGTATCTAAAGGTATAATAGATGCCCCCCATAGGGGGTCTCACATCGATTTAAGCCTTGTGTCCGTCCGATAACTTCATCAGCGTATCTCGTCCATTTATTCTGGGAAGGAAACACATTCCCGCAGTCTCCTCCAGCTAGCTAACCTCATGCAACGGCCATTTGTTACCCGCCCTGTCTGTGCATGGGTCCTACTTTCGGTCGGGTCCGTTCGTCAGTGACTGTGGGTGGACTTTAGTTCGGTTGGAAAAGATCTTCTCTCGCAGGGGTAGATTGGGTATTTCCTCGTGCGGCCATTGGATGAGACAAAACTTCAGCCCGTCATAGAGGGACTGAGATCCGGTGCCCCGCTAGAGGCAAGGCACGGATCAACAGTACCGTGCCCTGCTGTCTTGGCCGTTGGATTGGAAATGAAAAGACAGGATTAAGTACTGTAGCGTGGCACTGTGGTCAACTGATGGACCAGATATTTTGGACAGATACTGTAGCAAATATCCTGTAGCATATGTACTGTTGATGTCCCTATAGCAATGTCACTGTTCACGTTCATCTAGCCATTGGTTCTAGATCCAACAACCAAAAAAAGAGGCAGGGCACGTTACTGTTGATCGGTGCCTTGCCTCTGGCGGGGCACCTGATCTCAGTCTGTCATAGAGAACCCTAGCCATTCGTGCTTTCGCTCGCTCCCTGCTGCCGCCTCCCCATCTCCCGCTCCCCGCAGCGACCGGACTCTACACGGCGCACCTCGATGGAGCCGTCCTTGGGGAGGAGCGTAGAGACAGGCCTGGCGAGCGCGACGGCTGTACGTGCGAGCGCGTCGAGGGAGGAGCAGAAGAGGCAGAGGACGTCGGCGAGTCCCGCCCGTCCGATGATGGCAGCGCCGCACGCAGGGCCGACGGCGACGCATGCAGCAGCGGCTGCGCGGGGCCTCTTGCGGAGAGCGGGCCTGGCGAGCGCGATGGCTGGGCGGGCAAGCGCGTCCGGGGAGGAGCAGAGTAGCAGAGTAGCAGAGGAGCAGAGGAGGCATCGGACGGCGGCACGGCCTCTCTCCCTCCTTTGGCTCTTCTCTGTCTCTCTTATCTCACCTCCTCTCTCTCTCCCTAAGCAGATGACAAAGACGAGGCAGAGGCGGCGCACTCGAGCAGTTCAGCCATTCTTCCTGGCGGCGGCTACCAAACCCTACCGGAAGAAGCGACGGCGAGTCTTCAGTGGGCTGTGGGGAACGAAGAACCCTCCCCGGTATATCCTCTCCCTGTCCTCTCTCTTCCCTCGTGTCCCGCGGTGGGAAATGACGAGAAGTGGCGAAAGTTGCCAGGGCGAATGACGCTCACACTTTCCCCTTCGAAATTTCGGTTTTCTCCCATCATGAGTTCACCGGATCTATCCCCCATCATGATTTCACCGGATCTATTCCCCTTCGAAATTTCGGTTTTCTCCTTCATTGACAGATTGATTGTTTCATTATTTTATCTTCTCTTTTGCAGATCATAACAAGAATCACCAAAAGGCCACAGATCTATATATCAGCAGCGATAGTGATGCTTTGATTTGTTCCCTCATTCTAAAAGTTGTGTACATCTCTCTCTGTTTCTCTGTTGCTTACAATCTATTTTCCTATTTTTGACAAACATAGTGAATAATCAGTGGAATCCATCTCTTGTATCAATGGATACGGTAGGGAAATTGACTGTCTTACGATGTAGATTTTTTTACAGGCTTATAAGATGTAATTTTTGTTTGCCGCTAGCTGTATTGCTGTTGTGTGTCTCCTTGTTTCACAGTCAGGACTGCATCTTCGTTCCAACAAGGGACTGCTTTCATACATTGAGCAAATGTATGGAGGAGCAGTAGGCGTTAGTTCAGAACACTCAAGATGATGTGAATATTTAAGATGCTAGCTGAACTGGACCATTGCATCCTATCAGGTTTAATTAGTTTCAAGTAGAATTTTTTTATATTCCCATGCCCATTCCTAGGATAAATCCCACCGCACACCAAACTAGGTATTGAGACTGAAAGTCTATTTCCCATGTATAACCTCTCACCAAACACCCATCCTGAACTCCCATTTCTCATGCCAAAGGTTGACGAACACGCTGTGGGCTTCTTAGTTGTGGATGTTGATTTGGTCATGTTTCTCAACTTTTCCTCTTTTGATATGCTGACATGTAGTATTTCATATTTAGAGTAACAAAGTTAAGTTGATTCTAATTTAAATTTTGATGTTAATGCGCTGCTACACATCTCTTCTCGTAGAATAGAAAAGGATAAGAAAAAGAATGAAGTGCAAGTTGATCTTGAGATAACGGCCACCTCTGTTGGTACCGTACCGACATTTTCCTATTAATAGCCTCTACTCTCTACTCTGTAAATTTTGGCTAAAAATAGTGTCAGGGAATATCGAATATGCTACTTTGTATATCCCTGGACTATTGAAGTCAATAGAGTTGAACTATGAACACTAATTATATTGTATCTAATAAGATGCTTGTATTATTTTTCAGCATTGGATGGAGCACAACGCCCACGCCCATGCCATGCAGACGGCCGGCAAAGAGGAGCAGCTGCTAGGCACCGTCGTGGCTGTCATGTTCTGAACTTGTGATGCATAGCCCCCTTGGAGATTAGCAGCTATGATGAGTAGATTGTATCCTCCGTTGTTCCACTCTTGCTGGGGCTAGCAACTGCGGAGTGTTTGACCAGTAACAAGGTATCAAGGCCTCTTCCTACTGTCTTCAGCCCCGTAGATTCCTTCATATTCTGTAGGATGTTCTCAGTTGTGCCTCACCAGGGCGTTACTCTCTGGCTCTCTGCCATACGAATCGGTTTATGCAGGAAACATATGGTGAACATGCTGGTGCTACTGCTGCAGTTTCTCGCCCTCTGCCTCTTATCCAGATTTCTTCTTTTACTACTGAAATTTAGAGTTAGTCACAACTCATGGGTGCATGTTTTTTTGTTCATGTTTTGAAGCATATAAGATAAGGATCATCCATCTGAATAATTTTGACGTTAGTGTACATTTCGGCTCTGCTAGAACATTATTGTGCAATTTTTTTATTACTATATAGCCTCTTTATGGATATGTCATTTGACAGTTTCGTGCCCATGTGGCCAGTTTTCTCTTTCTACTTATTAGTTAACCAAGGTATCTAGAAGTTGCACTATTAGTAATTTGGTTTTACTCGCCTGCTACTGCCATCTATATATCGAGTTTGGGATTCCGTATAGCAGAATGATTTCTCTTTACTTGATTATCATATATACCTTCCCTTAGGGTATTAATTTGACATTTTCCTATAATGTAATTGCTTAGTGTATTCATTTTATCTCGCTATTGCTCTACATTTTGTGCAGCGCAACAATATGAATTCTACAGTATGGATTATGCAAATATTTTTTCACAGCATCTGTCAGGGTGGTAAGCTTTCCTTGCCGATTCTCTTTGCTGCTCCCGCTAGCTAGCTTGTGGTTTCTATTTTATTACAAGCATGGTATGGTGAACCTAATTTTCATTCAAAGGAACTTGGTGCTACAACCAGTTGACAAAAAAATTCTTTTAGTTTTACATACTGGAGTCACGACATATTTATCTTGATTAGCCTATTGTTGTATGTAGTTACCTGGCATCATATTTACTCCATGCCTTTCTATCTTGCAGCAGCGTCAAGAAATATATTGTGACGACAATCTAATCTGCCTACCTAAGGACACCAACTTGTATTCAGCTCGATCTTTTGGATTGACCATGGTGAGTATAGATATGTTTTTTGACGTATAAGTGATTCTTTGGCTTAAATATCTTTGCACGGATATGTTTAGTCTCTCTGCGATGCATCAATAGCATGTCTTCTCAAGACAAGCTTGGTTAAATTTTGGTTCGTGTCAGTTCACTAATTTTTTGTAGAAAGTACAATATTATACATGATTGTTACATATCAAGTTCAGCATCTGGTATCTCGGTAGCAGTACTAATTACTTGTTCTTTCTACGTAGCTAGCTTGCTACATTCAACAATTATACAATTGGGAAGTTACGGCAGCTAGCTATGGTCCCGTTTGTGAATTACTAATTGTGGAGCTCTGTTTGTTCATTACCAGGATATCAGCCATGCCCTCCTTAATTAGGATTGTACACGTGTGAGAGGGCAGTATAAATATGGATTTTTACCAAACTGAAGCAATAGGATGCATGGTTAGTACGCCAAGAAGCAAATTGCCGCTTTCCGTTTTCGGTAAAAAAATCCATATATATAGTGCTATGCCATTCTATGTATTTGTTTCTATTCCACATGCCTTGTTCTGCTACATAAATAGATCTTTCTTTTTGTATATCAGAAAGAGAACCTGCTAGACCTAACCTATCTCTCTATTGCATACACGTAAAGAGACATATTCAGATGTGCTTATGTTTTAACCCGATATGATCTGGGTGTTCAATGGCTGGTAACAAACTGATTAATGGAGGGCAACAAATAATTTATAAATAAACTTACATGCCCAGATAAGTACGATTGCGTACAAATGTTGTATATTTATAAACAAACTGATTAATGGAGGGCAACAGATAATCTATTCAAAGAAGATGTTCTGGATTAGGTAGTTATTTATCTCACTTGGTTAGCTTATTTCCAACTTGACGATTTTTTCAGGTAGCGATTCTTCAGTTAACTTCAGTTTGTTCGTTATATATTTATGAAAAGGAGTGAGAGGGCACCCACTGCAGATTTTAGAGGTATTTTCTTTAGTTCATTTATTATTTTGCCTTTATATTCTCGGTTTGGGGATCCATCGTGGTGGCTTGATCAATACATGTGTTTTTGTAGATCAGTTTGCTTGGTTCGTTCCGACTATTAATCCATTCCTTGCTAAAGCTTGTCCAACTTGCATTGTCGCGGATCCTCACAAGGCACCGCCATGCAACAGTGTGTCCAAATAAATGATTTGTTGGTCCATGAAACTTGGATCTAGGCTGAGGTGAGTACTGCATTGTCTGTTTTGTTGTCCCGTAACCATCCAACCGATCAATCATGCTCTGCATGATTTTTGTTTCCTGCTTCTAACTACTATTGGTATTCAAAAATATGATAGGTTTCTGATCTGGCTGATGATCACATTGTAGCCCTGGAGGAAGCTCTATGAAGACTCAGACATAATAGGTGTGTACCGACCATAACAGAACAATACACGAATAATCTGGCTTAACTGAAGAATGATGTTGTAATAATGACTAACGAATGACTGCTTTGCAGGATGTGTAGTGTACAACCTCGGTCCTAGAAAGGGAACATTTCTTTGGCTTAAATCCCTCTGGTGTATGCTGGGAGAAGAGAGATGCAGATGTTGCATATGTTGCAACTACCAAAGCTGTGAAGGGGCTCAAATGGAAGTGTGCTACCCCATTATCTCCCTACTGCTTAATTAGTGTCTATACGATTGTGGCTGGCCCATAAAGGAAACACTAATGGAAATGTTTAAAGTGTTAAAGCATTTATATTAAAATGGTGAGTGTTAGGTTTTTCTGAATTTCCTTTCCTTGGAGAGTTATATGTTTGGTAGATGGCATACTTGTGGTATCATCAATTGTTTCTGCAGAATTGAATTCACATAGGTTACAGTGTAGATTATGCGTATGTAATTCAGCTATGTAAAGACCACATCCATGTGTAAAGGCCATGTGTGCATGATTATTAAAATCTTATTTATTATTTATGTAGTTGTATTGGATATCTCCATCTTATTTCAAAAGTCCATTGTTCTGGACTGTGGCCTTTACCAAATGATAGAAGTGAGGTTTCAAGTTTAAAAAATTACACTATGGTCTGGATCGCTAACATTTTGGTAATTAACTCTAGCCAACACACTTATTAGTGTTGATCTCTTATACTCCCTTCGTTCAGACTAAATTGACGCATTGGTGCGTACAAGATAGCTTATGTATGTACGTCCCTCATGTCAATTAAATGCGAACAGAGGTAGTATTTTGTAGTTCAACTTCTAGCACTGTTGATGCTGAACTGTTTATATTGTACCATGCGCAGGTTAAAAAGATGAAGCCCAGTGTTGTACTTGGACTTTGGACTATCTGTTGTGGGTGATTTCCTCTCAAAGGAGGTATGAAATCTTACAATAATTGCATGGAAGTTTTTGTTCGGTACCTGACACCATGATTTCCGTGACTCATTGGTTACCATGCTCTCTTCTTTCAGCATTTGCTTGTGATGATTGAGAAATTCAAGGGACATGCAGCTTTTGTTTTCTGTTAGATTTTTTTAAAGGTTAGATTTTGTCTCTTTGTTATATATCTCTGCTTCAAATATGAGTTACTTTGAATGATACATGCAGTATTTTATACAATATTTGTGGCTGGAATTTGATAAATTTCAACTGATTCATTTATATCTGGGGTATAAGTCAGTTTGTGAAGTTCACGCCATTGTAAGCTATACTTTTTGTCTCAAGGGTTACCAGAGCTGAGATGTAGCATAGTGCCTTTTTTCGCATGGGCTATCTTGCTTTGGCTTATTGTTTATGCACAAAAATGTATTGCAGAGAAGGGTCGCTACAAGTGTGTGTAAAAGTGCGATTAAATCACTCAGAAGAGAAAAAAGCAACGTTAGATTAAGTGAAGTTGTCAACTTGGCAGCATTTGATTTTCGATGTACACACATTTGGATCCATCATTATCTTAACCGGTTAACATATTGTGTTCTCAGACCATGTAATTCCTTTAAATAAGTTGCACAATATCTGTTGACTACTTTATTCTCTTGCCATTCAATATATCGTAGATTCAAGATTTATATCATATACCATCTGCACAGTAACACATTATGGAATTTAGGTTTGTATTGTTTTCTGTGCCCCTACTATACCTGTGTGATTAATTAGGTGCGTTTGTATACTGTATGTACGTTCTTTTGATTCCTCCATGTAAATTGTGTTGTGCCTGTTAATTATGCATAGAAGATCAGCTTTTAGCGACCAATTGCCTAGGTGCAGGTAATCTGTTAATTCTGTGTATCACGATCTACTGAAACCTAACACAGCATTTGTTATCTTTTTCCTGTGTTTAACATCTGCTGCCCTTTAGGCTGGTCTTGCATATGATCGCTTGAGGTTTGCAGTAGAACGATGCCCTTGAGTCCAGGCTCGTTACGTGTTAATATAGGCCATCAATGAGGCGATAAGATTACAGGAGGTTGCAACCCTAGCGAGATATCAGGAGATCGATCTAATCTTTATATCACAGATTAGATCGTGTACAATGTTCTAGTCTATCTCCTTATCTCTACGTTCGGTGCAACATACAATGTGTTACAAACTCTAACACCCCTCCTCAATCACAACTTTCTCATGTTGAGATTGTGTTTGAACTCTTCAAGTTGCCTCACTGGTAGTGCCTTGGTGAAGCCATCTGCCACCTGATCTTTAGAAGTGAGGTGATTGCTTTGTTGGAGGAGCTAGTAACAATGATATCATCAACATATACTAGCACAAAAATCATGATACCTGACTTATTGTATATGAACAGAGATGTATCTGCTTTGGAAGCCAGGAAGCCAAGCTCTTGTAACTTTGAACTTAGCTTGGAGAACCATGCCCTTGGAGCTTGCTTAAGCCCATACAGTGATTTGTCAAGCTTGCATACAAGGTGAGGTGCATTTGGATTCTCATACCCAGGTGGCTGCTTCATGTAAACCTCTTCTTCCAGAACACCATGAAGGAACGCGTTCGTCACATCTAATTGCCTCAAACTCCAACCTCTTGAGACTGAAATAGCTAAAACAAGTCTGATAGTAGCAGCTTTAACAACAGGACTAAAAGTATCCTCATAGTCTATGCCATATCTTTGTTTAAAACCTTTAGCTACTAATCTAGTTTTATATCTATCTATTGATCCATCAGCTTTTCTTTTAATTCTATAGACCCATTTGCAATCTATAAGGTTACTACCTTGTTTATGTGGTACTAGGTGCCAAGTTTTATTCTCAACTAGAGCCCTATACTCATCATCCATTGCATTTTTCCAATCAGAATTTTTTAACGCTACTTGCAAATTTGCTGGTTCATCAGTAGTGCTAGACAGTCCGTACCTGACAGTTCCATCGGTATAGGTTTTAGGCTTTGCATTACCAGTTTTGGACCGTGTGCGATGAACCATTGGTGCAGGTCTTGCCACAGAAGGATCCGGCGCAGAAGATCCGCCAGAGGGAGACAGATTCTGCTCAGAATCGCTCTCGGATCCGTCGCCGGACGCGGAAACTGACGCTGTCCCCGCAGGCGACGCGTTTTCTGGGTCCCGCGATGACGTGGAGGCGGGCGTCGCTGTCGAGCCGGGTGTCGCTGTCGCTGGACCAGGCGACGTGGCTGGCTGTGGTTGGCTCGGCCCCGCCCGACGCGAATCTGCCGTCGATCCCGAAGCAGGAGCTCTGCCTCTGCGACTGTATGTGCGCGTGATCCGAGGACGATTCGCGTCGGGAGCTGCGTCACGCCCCGCGTCGCACCCAGCTGCTGATGTGGCTGTTATTTGATGTTGCAATTTTGCTTCATTCTCCCTCATTCTGGCATCATTCTGCACGCAATTTTTTTCTGCTTGCGACTGTACCTGAGGAGAACTTAAAAAACCAGGATTTACAGAATCATTAGATGTTAGATCAGTGCAATGTCTTTCCCCCAGGTGATCTAAGATGGGTGGATTTTGGAGAGAGTCGGGTAGGAGAAGGATCTCACGTTTGAGAAGTGAACCAGCGTTTGGATGAAGTTTAGAGAACGGAAAAACCGTTTCATCGAAGACAACATCACGCGAGATGTAGACTCTACCAGATTTGATATCAAGACACTTAACTCCTTTATGCATAGGACTATATCCAATGAAGACACATTGAGTGGAACGAAAGGCAAGTTTTCGCTTGTTGTAGGGTCTAAGGTTAGGCCAGCACGCACAACCAAAAGTGCGAAGGGATGCATAATCAGGAGTTTTGTTGAGAAGCCTTGCCATGGGAGTGTCATTGTCAATGACTTTAGACGGAAGCATATTTATCAAGTATGTGGCTGTTTGGAATGCTTCATCCCAAAATTTTAATGGCATGGACGCATTTGCTAGTAGAGCAAGTCCTACTTCTACTATATGTCGATGCTTGTGCTCAGCTGACCCATTCTGTTGGTGTGCATGAGGGCAGGAGACATGATGTTCAATGCCAAGTTTTTGAAAGAAAGGGTTGAGTTTTTCATACTCGCCACCCCAATCTGATTGTACGGCAAGGATTTTCTTATCGAATTGTCGTTCAACAAGTTTCTGAAAATTGTGGAAAATTTGGAACACTTCAGATTTTTTCTTGAGAAGATAAATCCAAACATATTTGCTATAGTCATCGATAAAGCTTACACAATAGGTGTATCTTCCCACAGAACTAGGTGCAGGACCCCAGACATCTGAGAATACAAGTTGCAAGGGGGAGGTGGATACACTAGTAGATCTCTCATAAGGTAATTGATGACTTTTAGCTCTTTGGCAAGAATCACAAATAGACTCAACACTAGACTTTGTGGAACATGGTAAATCAAAATTGCTAAGAATTTGTTGAACAATTCGAAAAGAGGGATGTCCTAGACGATTGTGCCACCGTGAAGCTGAAGGCTTGGTGACGCTGAAGCCTTGTTTATTCTCGAGTGATGAAGATGATGAGACGAAGGGATAGAGGCCTCGTATGCATCTACCCTTAAGCAGAGTTCTCCCCGTCGCCAAGTCCTTAACATAAAAATGCCATGGATGAAATTCAATGTAAACATTGTTATCAAGAGTAAAACGGTGGACAGAAAGTAGGCTTTTTGAGGCATGTGGAACATGTAGGACATTGTTTAGATGAAATTTTCTAGATGGGGAATTGACAATTGCATGACCAACATGGCTAATGTTCATACCTTGTCCATTGGCGGCATGGATCTGGTCGCGGCCTGCATATTTCTCCTTCATGGTGAGCTTGTGAAGCTCACCGGTGATGTGGTCTGTGGCACCGGTATCACCATACCAGTTGGTGTCCACGCCGTAGGACGCAGCGTTGGCGCCCTTCTCCTCCTCTTCTTCTTCGTCGTCGGAGTAGCGATGCCAGCATTTCCAGGCAGCATGCTGATGCGCGTAGATGTACACGTCCGTTGGGAACCCCAAGAGGAAGGTATGATGCGCACAGTGGCAAGTTTTCCCTCAGAAAGAAACCAAGGTTTAATCGAACCAGTAGGAGCCAAGAAGCACGTTGAAGGTTGATGGTCGCGAAATGTGATGCGGCGCAACACCAGGATTCCGCGCCAACGCGGAACCTGCACAACAAAACCAAAGTACTTTGCCCCAAAAACAGTGAGGTTGTCAATCTCACCGGCTTGCTGTAACAAAGGATTAAACGTATCGAGTGGAAGATGTTTGCAAAGAAAACAGTAAACACAAGTATTGCAGAGATTGTATGCTATGTAAAGAATAGGACCGGGTCCACGTTCACTAGAGGTGTCTCTCCCATAAGATAAAAGCATGTTGGGTGAACAAATTACGGTCGGGCAATTGACAAATAGAGAAAGGCATAACAATGCATATACATGATATGATAAATATAGTGAGATTTAATTGGGCATTACGACAAAGTACATAGACCGCCATCCAACTGCATCTATGCCTAAAAAGTCCACCTTCAGGTTATCATCCGAACCCCTCCCAGTATTAAGTTGCAAAGCAACAGACAATTGCATTAAGTATGGTGCGTAATGTAATCAACAACTACATCCTTAGACATAGCATCAATGTTTTATCCCTAGTGGCAACAGCACATCCACAACCTTAGAACTTTCTGTCACTGTCCCAGATTCAATAGAGGCATGAACCCACTATCGAGCATAAATACTCCCTCTTGGAGTTAAGAGTAAAAACTTGGCCAGAGCCTCTACTAGTAACGGAGAGCATGCAAGATCATAAACAACACATAAACAATAGATTGATAATCACCATAATCATAGTACTCTCTATCCATCGGATCCCGACAAACACAACATATAGAATTACATATAGATGATCTTGATCATGTTAGGCAGCTCACAAGATCCAACAATGAAGCACAACAAGGAGAAGACGACCATCTAGCTACCGCTATGGACCCATGGTCCGGGGGTGAACTACTCACTCATCACTCCGGAGGCGACCATGGCGGTGTAGAGTCCTCCGGGAGATGAATCCCTCTCCGCAGGGTGCCGGAGGCGATCTCTGAATCCCCCGAGATGGGATTACGCGGCGGCGGCGTCTCGGTGGGTTTTCCATCGTGGCTCTCGGTATGGGGTTTCGCGACGGAGGCTTTAAGTAGGCGGAGGGTCAACGCGAGGGCCACACGAGGGGCCCAGGGGCTAGGTCGGCGCGGCCAGGGCCGGGCCGCGCCGCCCTACCCTCTCGGCCGCCTCGTGGCCCCACTTCGTTATCTCTTCGGTCTTCTGGAAGCTTCGTCAAAAATAGGACCCTGGGCGAAAGTTTCGTCCAATTCCGAGAATATTTCTTTACTAGGATTTCTGAAACCAAAAACAGCAGAAAACAGCAACTGGCTCTTCGGCATCTTGTTAATAGGTTAGTTCCGGAAAATGCATAAATATGACATATAATGTGCATAAAACATGTAGGTATCATCAATAAAGTAGCATGGAACATAAGAAATTATCGATACGTTGGAGACGTATCAGCATCCCCAAACTTAGTTCTGCTCGTCCCGAGCAGGTAAAACGATAACAAAGATAATTTCTGAAGTGACATGCCATCATAATCTTGATCATACTATTTGTAAACATATGTAATGCAGCGATCAAAACAAAGGTAATGACATGAGTAAACAAGTGAATCATAAAGCAAAGACTTTTCATGAATAGTACTTCAAGACAAGCATCAATAAGTCTTGCATAAGAGTTAACTCATAAAGCAATAAATCAAAGTAAAGGTGTTGAAGCAACACATAGGAAGATTAAGTTTCAGCGGTTGCTTTCAACTTATAACATGTATATCTCATGGATATTGTCAACATAAAGTAATATAACAAGTGCAATATGCAAATATGTAGGAATCAATGCACAGTTCACACAAGTGTTTGCTTCTTGAGGTGGAAGGAGATAGGTAAACTGACTCAACAATAAAAGTAAAAGAATGGTCCTTCAAAGAGGAAAGCATCGATTGCTGTATTTGTGCTAGAGCTTTTATTTTGAAAACATGAAACAATTTTGTCAACGGTAGTAATAAAGCATATGAGTTATGTAAATTATATCTTACAAGTTGCAAGCCTCATGCATAGTATACTAATAGTGTCCGCACCTCGTCCTACTTAGCTTGGACTACCGGATCTTTGCATGCCATGTTTCAACCAAGTGTCACAAAGGGGTACCTCCATGCCGCCTGTACAAAGGTCTAAGGAGAATGCTCGCATTTTGGATTTCTCGCTTTTGATTATTCTCAACTTAGACATCCATACCGGGACAACATGGACAACAGATAATGGACTCCTCTTAAATGCATAAGCATGTAGCAATGATTATTATTCTCATATGAGATTGAGGATATATGTCCAAAACTGAAACTTCAACCATGATTCATGGCTTTAGTTAGCGGCCCAATGTTCTTCTCTAACAATTTTGCATGCTCCAACCACTAAAATGATAGATCCTTCAGACAAGACGGACATGCATAGCAACTCACATGATATTCAACAATAGTTGATGGCGTTCCCCAGAAGCATGGTTATCGCACAACAAGCAACTTAATAAAAGATAAAGTGCATAAGTACATATTCAATACTACGATAGTTTTTAAGGCTATTTTGTCCCATGAGCCATATATTGCAAAGGTGAATGATGGAATTTTAAAGGTAGCACTCAAGCAATTTACTTTGGAATGGCGGAAATACCATGTAGTAGGTAGGTATGGTGGACACAAATGGCATAGTGGTTGGCTCAAGGATTTTGGATGCATGAGAAGTATTCCCTCTCGATACAAGGTTTAGGCTAGCAAGGTTATTTGAAGCAAACTCAAGGATGAACAAGTGCAGCAAAACTCACATAAAAGACATATTGTAAACATTATAAGACTCTACACCGTCTTCCTTGTTGTTCAAAACTCAATACTAGATATTATCTAGACCTTAGAGAAACCAAATATGCAAATCAAATTTTAGCAAGCTCTATGTATTTCTTCATTAATGGGTGCAAAGTATATGATGCAAGAGCTTAAACATGAGCACAACAATTGCCAAGTATCACATTATCCAAGACATTTTAGAATTACTACATGTAGCATTTTCCAATTCCAACCATATAACAATTTAACGAAGAAGAAACTTCGCCTTGAACATTATGAGTAAAGCCTAAGGACACATGTGTCCATATGCAACAGCGGAGCGTGTCTCTCTCCCACAAAGTGAATGCTAGGATCCATCTTATTCAAACAAAAACAAAAACAAAAACAACCGACGCTCCAAGTAAAGAACACAAGATGTGATTGAATAAAAATATAGTTTGGGGAGGAACCTGATGATGTTGTCGATGAAGAGGATGCCTTGGGTATCCCCAAGCTTAGACGCTTGAGTCTTCTTAAAATATGCAGGGGTGAACCACGGGGCATCCCCAAGCTTAGAGCTTTCACTCTCTTGATCATAGTATATCATTCTCCTCTCTTGACCCTTGAAAACTTCCTTCACACCAAACTTCAAGCAAACTCATTAGAGAGTTAGTGCACAATTAATAATTCACTCATTCAGAGGTGACACAATCATTATTTTCACTTCTGGACATTGCATAATGCTACTGGACATTAATGGATCAAAGAAATAAATCCAACATAGCAAAAGAGGCAATGCGAAATAAAAGGCAGAATCTGTCAAAAACAGAACAGTCCGTAAAGACGAATTTAAAGCTGGCACTAGACTTGCTCAAATGGAAAAACTCAAAACTAATGAAAGTTGCGTACATATCTGAGGATCACGCTCGTAAATTGGTAGATTTTTTCGAATTTTCTACAGAGAACTGTGCCCAGATTCGTGACAGACAGCAATGCTGTTTCTGCGCAGCGATCCAAAATATAACATCAACTTTGACATAGAAACTTTACTTGGCACAAAAACATGATAAGGAGAGGTTGCTACAGTAGTAAACAACTTCCAAGACTCAACAAAACAAAAAATTTATGTAGGTAAAAACATGGGTTGTCTCCCATGCTTTTCTTTAACGCCTTTCAGCTAGGCGCAGAAAGTGCAAATCAAGTATCATCAAGAGACGGTGTGTCAACCTTACCTTGGGCTTCATCCTTACCTTTCTTATTGTTTTTCTTTCCTTTTGGTTTAGGAAATATATGATTTCCCCCTGGTATAGAGGTGAATTTCAGAGTGCCTTCTCCCACATCAATGACTGCTCCCAATAGTTTCAGCAAGGATCTTCCGAGTATGATTTTTCCTGTTTCAATAACAAGATAATCAATGGATATTGTTCTTCCATGAATGGTTGTATGCACACCTGCAGCTATTCCCTTAGGAATTATAATAGAGTTATCAATGAGAGTTATTTCTTCTCCCCCTTCATGACTCCCCAAAGTTTCAAAGATTTATAAATGTTTTCAGGCATAAGGCAAAATTCATACATAATATCACAGTAGGCATGAAGAGTTCGATCACCGATAACAATTTTAACAGCAGGATCCCATAATGAAGGTTTAGGATTCTCTAAGACTTGTTCAAGACGATTACGAACACAGTGATAATTGTCATTTAAGCGAGATGTACTTATCTCGAGATTGTTCAATCTATTATAAATGCTAATAAGGGCTGAATCAAAGTTATTAGCTGAATCATGTGATGCAACCAATTTCTTTATGGCATTAAAAGCTTGATCCCCATTACAATGAAGGAAATCTCCTCCTACTAAAGTGTCCAAAGCATATCTATAGCGAACCATAAGACCAAAATAAAAATTACTAAGGAGCAAACTTAGAGTCATTTGAGGTTCAGTTTTACGATAAGAAGTAAAAATTCTAGACCAAGCATCCTTAAAACTCTCCTCATCCCCTTGTTTGAAAGTAAAAACTAAGTCCTCAGGTGAAGAAGTAACAGGTTCAGAGCTAGACATGGTAATAAAAGTACCTAAAAAAAATTTGTATTTTAAATATAGAGTGCAGGACAATAAATAAAGCAAACTAGATAAAGTAAATGCAAGTAACTAATTTTTTTGTGTTTTCGATATAGAGAGCAAGACAGTAAATAAAGTAAAACTAGCAACTAATTTTTGTGTTTTGTTTAGGTGCAGCAAACAAAGTAGTAAATAAAATAAAGCAAGACAAAAACAAAGTAAAGAGATTGAGAAGTGGAGACTCCCCTTGCAGCGTGTCTTGATCTCCCCGGCAACGGCGCCAGAAAAAGTGCTTGATGCGCGTAGATGTACACGTCCGTTGGGAACCCCAAGAGGAAGGTATGATGCGCACAAGGGCAAGTTTTCCCTCAGAAAGAAACCAAGGTTTAATCGAACAAGTAGGAGCCAAGAAGCACGTTGAAGGTTGATGGTCGCGAAATGTGATGGCGCAACACCAGGGATTCCGGCGCCAACGCGGAACCTGCACAACAAAACCAAAGTACTTTGCCCCAACGAAACAGTGAGGTTGTCAATCTCACCGGCTTGCTGTAACAAAGGATTAAACGTACCGAGTGGAAGATGTTTGCAAAGAAAACAGTAAACACAAGTATTGCAGTAGATTGTATGCTATGTAAAGAATAGGACCGGGGTCCACGGTTCACTAGAGGTGTCTCTCCCATAAGATAAAAGCATGTTGGGTGAACAAATTACAGTCGGGCAATTGACAAATAGAGAAAGGCATAACAATGCATATACATGATATGATAAATATAGTGAGATTTAATTGGGCATTACGACAAAGTACATAGACCGCCATCCAACTGCATCTATGCCTAAAAAGTCCACCTTCAGGTTATCATCCGAACCCCCTCCAGTATTAAGTTGCAAAGCAACAGACAATTGCATTAAGTATGGTGCGTAATGTAATCAACAACTACATCCTTAGACATAGCATCAATGTTTTATCCCTAGTGGCAACAAGCACATCCACAACCTTAGAACTTTCTGTCACTGTCCCAGATTCAATGGAGGCATGAACCCACTATCGAGCATAAATACTCCCTCTTGGAGTTAAGAGTAAAAACTTGGCCAGAGCCTCTACTAGTAACGGAGAGCATGCAAGATCATAAACAACACATAAACAATAGATTGATAATTACCATAATCATAGTACTCTCTATCCATCGGATCCCGACAAACACAACATATAGAATTACATATAGATGATCTTGATCATGTTAGGCAGCTCACAAGATCCAACAATGAAGCACAACAAGGAGAAGACGACCATCTAGCTACTGCTATGGACCCATGGTCCAGGGGTGAACTACTCACTCATCACTCCGGGGGCGACCATGGCGGTGTAGAGTCCTCCGGGAGATGAATCCCCTCTCCGGCAGGGTGCCGGAGGCGATCTCCTGAATCCCCCGAGATGGGATTCGCGGCGGCGGCGTCTCTGGAAGGTTTTCCGTATCGTGGCTCTCGGTGCGGGGGTTTCGCGACGGAGGCTTTAAGTAGGCGGAGGGTCAACGCGAGGGGCCACACGAGGGGCCCAGGGGCTAGGTCGGCGCGGCCAGGGCCTGGGCCGCGCCGCCCTACCCTATGGCCGCCTCGTGGCCCCACTTCGTTATCTCTTCGGTCTTCTGGAAGCTTCGTGCAAAAATAGGACCCTGGGCGAAAGTTTCGTCCAATTCCGAGAATATTTCTTTACTAGGATTTCTGAAACCAAAAACAGAAAACAGCAACTGGCTCTTCGGCATCTTGTTAATAGGTTAGTTCCAGAAAATGCATAAATATGACATATAATGTGCATAAAACATGTAGGTATCATCAATAAAGTAGCATGGAACATAAGAAATTATCGATACGTTGGAGACGTATCACATGCCCAGGCTTGTCACAGATCTGGCACGTGATCTGGTCACGATCACAATCCTTGCTGCTGCCTCTTCCGCCACCGCGGCGTGCATTGTTGCCGCCGCCTCCGCGGCGTCCGCCCGCGGCCACGGCCTCCTCCGCGACGGCCACCATAGTTTTGGCCACCACGTCCTCCGCGTCCACGCTGGCCTCCTCCTCGGCCGCGCGAAGCAGAGTTGACGACAGCGCCTCCACTGACTGCGCCATCAGTCAAGAGATCGATGTGGTTGTCATAGGCGACCACCTGGGCGTACAGATCGGTGGAGGTGAGGACGTTGGCGCCGTTTACCCCGATGGCGGCGAAGAGGGGATTGTACGTGTCGTCGAGGCCGGCGAGGAGGTACTCAACAAGTTCCTCCTCATCGATCGGCCGGCCTGCCGCCGCAAGTTCGTCGGCGTAGCCCTTCATCTTGGCGAAGAATTGGGCAGATGTCATATTCTCCTTCCTCGTCCTGGCGAGGGCGACGCGGAGGTTCGAGACCCGCGTCCGTGACTGGGAGGCGAACATCGTTCGGATCGCCCCCCAGAGCTTCGAAGCTGTGTCCATGCCGATCACAGAGACAAGAATGTCAGGGGAAAGAGTACCCTGTAAAAAGGTTAGAACCTGTTGGTCTGTGGCCACCCAGTCGTCGTACGCAGGGTTGGCCTCCTCGCTGGTCTTGCCATCCTTTTCGACGGTGATCGTCTCAGATGGCGCATGCGCCTTGGCGTCGATGAAGCTCATCAGGCGGGCGCCGCGGATGGGCGGAAGAACTTGGGACTGCCAGACGAGGTAGTTGGTTCTCGTCAGCTTCTCACTCACGCCAATGCCGGAGAAGGGGTTCGGCATGACGGCGCTCGAGGAGGAGGACGAGGCGAGGCACATAGATGTGTTTTTAGGAAGTCGGCTCTGATACCATATGATCGCTTGAGGTTTGCAGTAGAACGATGCCCTTGAGTCCAGGCTCGTTACGTGTTAATATAGGCCATCAATGAGGCGATAAGATTACAGGAGGTTGCAACCCTAGCGAGATATCAGGAGATCGATCTAATCTTTATATCACAGATTAGATCGTGTACAATGTTCTAGTCTATCTCCTTATCTCTATGTTCGGTGCAACATACAATGTGTTACAAACTCTAACATTGCATGCCCAACAGGTACCTAAGTTCAGTTATCCGTGTCAGCGCTTTCTGCAACCAATATTATGCCATTATATTCGAGTATTTATTTGAATATCAATTAGTACATATGCATTGGTTACTTACAAGAGGTATTGTATTCAGTTTTCATAGGCCGAGTTTTCCATCTCTACTGCTTCTATGTAACTGGCAAAATAAAACAAATGGTTTCTGCTTGCTTATCCCCAGTTGCAGCGGTGTTAACTCTTGGTGATGCAAGCCCTAATCTCTAAAGACCGAGACAATGCCTAGCCTACGTAGATGATACATTTGGTGTTCATTTCTTGCTTTTGTTGCTCTTGATGGAATCAAAGAATGTAATATATTCCCTATTGTTTCTCTGATTATATATAAACTATTCTTGCTCTTTTTGTAATTTTATGTGGTTCACTATGTTTTCTAAAACCTGGAAAAACTATTATTATTATTATTATTATTATTATTATTTTATCTCTTATACATTAGTTTCTTGGGGTCGTGCGCCAAGGCGCACAACAAAATCTAGTATTTTTAAAGGGGTCACACTAGCCTAGCTCGGCTGCCCAGAGGCCACACAGTAACCTAAGCCTATCCCAAAATAAGATGTCCCACAACATGCCTCGAAAACTTCAATACGACAATTGGTTCGAACTAAAATAATAAACCATGAATATTAAGTCATATTCAGTTCCTCCCTCAAACAGAACACGAATAAAATTGTTTTTGCCAATGCTACTTGGACAAGCCGAAACACATTGGAGCCTTGGAGGTGTTTGGAAGTTTGGCTTCACCTCATCACTAGGAGGAACTTCAATGTAGAAACGTCCAAACTTGAGAACATAAGAGCATCTCTAACATAGCCCGTAAATTCCGCCGGAACCGAACTTTTCTGGCGGATTTACGGGTTCAGGCCAAAACGCACGCAGATCAGCGCCTGAATACGTGGGCCGGCCCGAATAGGAAGTTCAGGGGCCCGAACAACTCCATGCACGGCCCCTATTAAAAGGGTTCGCGGAGGGGAGTTCGGTTCGCAAACCCTACTCCCCTCCGCCGCTGTCGCCGCTCCGCCGCCTAGGTCCGCCAGCTCCGACGAGCAATTGCCGTCGCTCCTCCGCCGCGTCGCCGCCCGTAGAGGTCCGCATGGCTAGCCGCGGTAGATCCGCTAGGGCAGGAGGAAGCTTGGGCGGCGGGGACTCGTCGCCGCGTCCGCCCGTATTCCACACCGAGGCGGAGCGGCGGAAATGGGTCCGCTCGGAGGGTGCGCGCAAGCGCAGCGCCCGCCGGTGGACCAACAGGAGGCTCACGCCCCTGGGGAAGCTCGCTCGGAGGCGAGGGGTCCTCCTCCGGCGGTTCGCGACGCCCCCCTTGGTCCGAGTCAAAGGAGGAGGAGGAAGAGTCGGAGGAGGAAGACGAAGTGTCGGAGGAGGAGGAGGAGGAGGAGGAAGTGGAGGAGGCGGAGATGGCTATCGTCGCGCAGCCGGCTACGATGGTCGTGTCCGCCGAGGACTATGTCCACGATGACGACGAGGAGGAGGCGGTCGTCGCTCAGGTGGCGGCCGTGTCCGCCGCGGAGGCCCGAGCCCGCTGGCACCGCGAGGAGGCCGATGCCGTCCGGCAAGTCCAGAAATACGAGGTGGCGCGCCTTGAAGAACGCGCCTGCCGCGTGAAGCTGGAGATCGTCGAGCTCGACGACGACTAGGACATCCACACGTCCGCCGCCTCGCCTTCTGATACGTCCAAAACGTATTGATGTCTACGGGTGCTTCTATTCTTGTAGACAGTGTTGGCCTCCAAGAGCAGAGGCTTGTAGAACAGCAGCAAGTTTCCCTTAAGTGGATCACCCAAGGTTTATCGAACTCAGGGAGGAAGAGGTCAAAGATATCCCTCTCAAGCAACCCTGCAACCACAAAGCAAGAAGTCTCTTGTGTCCCCAACACACCTAATACACTTGTCAGATGTATAGGTGCACTAGTTCGGCGAAGAGATAGTGAAATACAAGTAGTATGGATGTATATGAGTGGTAATAGCAATCTGAATAAAATATGGCAGCAAGTAAACATGCAGTAGAACAGTAAATAAACGGTGTTTGCAGTATTGGAAACAAGGCCTAGGGATCATACTTTCACTAGTGGACACTCTCAACATTGATCGCATAATAAATACTTCTTCTCATATGTGCTACATACACTCTTGTTTGATAATGAACATCATTCGTTGCGTAGGATTACACGAACCCTCAATGCCGGAGTTAACAAGCTCCACAACATTCGATATTCATGTTTAAGTAACCTTAGAGCATAATAGATCATTGCAAAATAAACCAAGAACTAACATAGCGCACACACTGTCCACATTACACTATGAAAGGAGGAATAGATCACATCAATACTATCATAATGATAATTAACTCCACAATCTACAAGAGATCATGATCATAACCTACGACAAGAACCACACGGTGCACACACTAGTCACCTTTACACCATGCAGGAGGAATAGACTACTTTAATAACATCACATGAGTAGCACATAACTAGTAGCGATACAAAGCTCATCATATGGATCTCAATCATGTAAAGCAACTCACGAGATCATTGTATTGGAGTACAGAGAGAGAGATTAACCACATAGCTGGTAGAGCCCTCAGCCCCGGGGATGAATTACTCCCTCCTCATCATGGAGACCGATGGCGGTGAAGATGGCGGTGGAGATGACTCCGGGGGCATTCCCCGTCCCCGGCTTGCGAACAGAGACTTGTCCCCGAATCTTGATTTCGTGATGGCGGCGGCTCTGGAAGGTTTTCTCGGGTTTCGTCGAACGTATCGGTGTTTTTAGGTCAGGAAGGCTTTTATAGGCGAAGAGGCGGAGTCGGAGGGGGTACGGAGGCTCCACACAATAGGGTGGCGCGGGCCCAGCCCTGGCCGCGCCGGCCACACGTGTGGGCCCCCCACTCCCTTGGCGGCTCTCGGGTGTTCTGGATGCTTCCGGGCAAAATAGGAACCTGGGCGTTGATTTCATCCAATTCCGAGAATATTTCGTTACTAGGATTTCTGAAACCAAAAACACCAGAAAACAGGAACTGGCACTTCGGCATCTCGTTAATAGGCTAGTTCCGGAAAACGCATAATAATAACATATAATGTGTATAAAACATGTAGATATCATCAATAAAGTAGCATGGAACATAAGAAATTATAGATACGTTTGAGACGTATCAAGCATCCCCAAGCTTAGTTCCTACTCGCCCTCGAGTAGGTAAACGATAACAATGATAATTTCTTAAGTGACATGCCATCATAACTTCGATCATACTATTGTAAAGCACATGAGATGAATGTAGAGATTCGAAGCAATGATGAAGATAATGAGTAAACAAATGAATCATATAACAAAGACTTTTCATGAATAATACTTTCAAGACAAGCATCAATAATTCTTGCATAAGAGTTAACTCATAAGCAATAAATTCTTAGTAGAAAGCTTTGAAACAACACAAAGGAAGATATAAGTTTCAGCGGTTGCTTTCAACTTTAACATGTATATCTCATGGATAATTGTCAACACAAAGTAATATAACAAGTGCAATAGGTAAACATGTAAGAATCAATGCACACAATTTACACAAGTGTTTGCTTCTAAGATAGAAAGAATAGGTAAACTGACTCAACAATAAAGTAAAAGAATGGCCCTTCAAAGAGGAAAGCATCGATTGCTATATTTGTGCTAGAGCTTTGATTTTGAAAACATATAGAGAGCATAAAAGTAAAGTTTTGAGAGGTGTTTGTTGTTGTCAACGAATGGTAGTGGGCACTCTAACCCCCTTGCCAGACAAACCTTCAAAGAGCGGCTCCCATTTTATTTTTATTTTTGGGTGGCACTCCTTCCAACCTTTGCTTTCACAAACCATGGCTAACCGAATCCTTCGGGTGCCTGCCAACAATCTCATACCATGAAGGAGTGCCTTTTTATTTTAGTTTTATTATGTTGACACTCCTCCCCACCTTTGCTTTCTCAAGCCATGGCTAACCGAATCCTTCGGGTGCCGTCCAACAATCACATACCATGGAGGAGTGTCTATTTTTGTTAATTAATTTGGGACTGGGAATCCCAGCTCTTTTTGCAAAATTATTGGATAAGCGGATGAAGCCACTAGTCCATTGGTGAAAGTTGCCCAACAAGATTGAAAGATAAACACCACATACTTCCTCATGAGCTATAAAACATTGACACAAATCAGAGGTGATAAGTTTTGAATGGTTTAAAGGTAGCACTCAAGCAATTTACTTTGGAATGGCGGAGAAATACCATGTAGTAGGTAGGTATGGTGGACACAAATGGTATGAATATTGGCTCAAGTATTTGGATGCATGAGAAGTATTCCCTCTCGATACAAGGTTTAGGCTAGCAAGGTTATTTGAAGCAAACTCAAGTATGAAATGGTGCAGCAAGACTCACATATAAACATATTGTAAGCATTATAAGACTTTACATCGTCTCCTTGTTGTTCAAACACCTCAACCAGAAAATATCTAGACTTAGAGAGACCAATCATGCAAACCAAATTTTAACAAGCTCTATGTAATTATTCATTAATGGGTACAAGGTACATGATGCAAGAGCTTAAACAAGATCTATATGAGCACAACAATTGCCAAGTATCACATTATTCAAGACATTATACCAATTACTACATGTAGCATTTCCCGTTTCCAACCATATAACAATTAACGAAGCAGTTTCAACCTTCGCCATGAAAATTAAAAGCTAAGAACACATGTGTTCATACGAACCAGCGGAGCGTGTCTCTCTCCCAAACAATCATTTATTCAAACAAAAACAAAAACAAAAACATACAGACGCTCCAAGTAAAGTACATAAGATGTGACCGAATAAAAATATAGTTTCAAAGAGAAGAAACCTGATAAATTGTCGATGAAGAAGGGGATGCCTTGGGCATCCCCAAGCTTAGATGCTTGAGTCTTCTTGAAATATGCAGGGATGAACCACCGGGGCATCCCCAAGCTTAGACTTTTCATTCTTCTTGATCGTAGTATATCATCCTCCTCTCTTGACCCTTGAAAACTTCCTTCACACAAACTTCAAGCAAACTCATTAGAGGGTTAGTGCATAATCAAAATTCACATGTTCAGAGGTGACACAATCATTCTTAACACTTCTGGACATTGCACAGACTTCTGAAAGTTAATGGAACAAAGAAACCCATTCAACATAGCAAAAGCGGCAATGCGAAATAAAAGACAGAATCTGTCAAAAACAGAACAGTCCGTAAAGACGAACCTGAAAGGGGCACTAGACTTGCTCAAATGGAAAAACTCAAAACTAATGAAAGTTGCGTACATATCTGAGGATCACGCTCGTAATTTTGCAGATTTTTTCGAATTTTTTACTGGGACTTATGCCAGAATTCGTGACAGACAGCAATGCTGTTTCTACGCAGCGATCCCAAATATAACATCAACTTTAGCATAGAAACTTTACTTGGCACAAAAACATGATAAGGAGAGGTTGCTAAAGTAGTAAACAACTTCCAAGACTCAAATATAAAACAAAAGTGCTGTAGTAAAATAAACACATGGGTTATCTCCCAAGAAGTTCTTTCTTTATAGCCATTAAGATGGGCTCAGCAATTTTAATGATACTCTCGCAAGAAATAAAAGTTGAGGCAAAAGAGAGCATTTAAGTCTAACACACTTCCTATGCAAAGGAATCTTGTACACAAATGAATTCATGAAGAACAAAGTGACAAGCATAAGAGGATAAAACACGAGTAACTTCAAGATTCTCAACATAAAGAGGGGAAACTTAATATTATTAAGATGCCTATAACCATGTTTCCCTCTCTCATAATAACTTTCAGTAGCATCATTGATGAAATCTACAATATAACCATCACTTAAAACATTCTTATCATGGTTCATATGCATAAGGGTATCATTATTTTTGACATAAGAAAAACTCTTCTCATTAATAGTAATTGGAGCAGGATCATTGTTGAGAATTTGAACATGGTAAACAAGTTGCATACTAAGGGAATGGTTTTTGGCAAGCCCATCATAACTATGACAAGTTTCATAAGGATAATTGTAACATGTGTCATATACATCTCTATAGCAATTATCTAAACCAGAATATGTAATATCATCATTTTCACTAAAAGTAGAGGTCTCAAATATAGGATCTTCAAGCACAACATCCCCAAGCTTAGAGCTTTCAATATCATCGTTTAAGGGGACATGAATAATGCTATCATCATTACTTTCATAATCAGTACCAAAGAGATTTCCAATATCAAAGGTAGTGTGCTCATCCAAATCATGATCACTAACATGGGTACAGGGCATAGGAAGATCATCGTACTCAGATTCATTATCATAATAATCATTAGGCGCAACATACTTACGGTTACCTATTGTTACCTCATACACGCGGGGATATGCCATTGCCTCTTTCTCTTTATTCTCCTTCTTCTTCTTCTTCTTCTTCTTCTTCTTCTTCGTTCCTTCTTCTTCTTCTTTTCCTTCTCCTCGTTCCCTTCTTTAGGAGGAAGAGGCTTGAAGGGTGGCTTGTCCGCATAACCTGATTTACTTTCAGAAACAATAGAAGAAACTTGGGAGGATCCCTCCTTTTCATTAATTAGTTGAAAACACACAGCGGTCCTATCATATTTTGGCAAGGTGTCATCTTCTAAAATATTTTGTATGTAAGTGTTTGTATGGCTATTGTCAATGCAATAAGAAAAACACCCATGCAGGACATCATCAATATCAAGATCACTCATATGTAACAAAGAGATTTTTCTTGAGAGCTCTTCACACCACAAAAATAAAGTAAGTTCATCATGCTGATTAGGAGTAATTTCATCATCACAATACAAATTTGCAGCACTCATTGGGTTCAAATTATCATTGGAGGAGCATTGAAAATTAAAATGACCCACTTCATGGCAAACTTCACAAATAAAAGGATAGAGGGCACAAACTTTTTTACCAAGATCATCTAGAGTCCTAGCCCACTTTCTAGTTTTTTCATTACTATGGTGGATACAATATTCATCTTCGATTTGATTAATTCCACAAGGTCTATGCATTCCACAAAAATTAACATGCTTATAGGAAATAGCATTCTTAGGAGTTTGAGCATGCTTATTGCAATTATTAACAACAATTTCATTCTTCATGCAAGCCTCTTTAAAAGGTTCATGATACTTATCAAAATTCTTTTTAGGCAATTCAAAATGAGAAGCAAAGGCTTTATAAAGATTTGCAGCAACTTGAGAGTCAAGACCATAAGTAGCACTCATATCTCGAAATTTATCAGTATCCATAAAAGTTTCAATGCATTCATAATCATAATTTATAGGGATTTCTATTTTCGTGCCCCTGCTTCGTTAGTTGTACTCAGTTTTCCCCAGCTCCTTAGTTTTTCCTCAGTTTTACCCAAACGTTTGTCTGAACCGCAGAAGGAGCTCGGACGGAAGGAATCCGTTAAGTTGACCGTTCCGTGCTGACGAGTGGGGTCGTGTCGTTTGTGGGGTCGCGTCGTGTGGGACCGCGTCGTGTGGGGCTGGTAGGAAGGGACCGCGTGGGACAGGACGAGGCCGTGTTTGTGGGGCCGTAGCGTGTAGGGCCGTAGCGTGTGGAGCCGTGTGGGTCCGGGACGGGGGCACGAGTGGTTTCTGTCTCTTTCGCCCAGATTAGCAGTTTTCAATGTACCTTTTTCCTCTCTATCGCTCGATCTCATTCATATTTGATAGCCCAAATTGGTAGCAAATCTAGAGAAGCTTCTCCTTCTGTTTTTTAACGCCATTCATTTCTTTATGCCTTCGTTTTTACCCAATCAGGTAGGAAATCTAGGGCACAAATCCAGAGAGAAAATATAGGATAAGCTGCATACAGCAACCAACATAGCATAGATATATTCAGGACAGATCCAAATGTAGTACCGATAGATCCAACATAAGCTACATTTTACATGAATTTAAGCTGCTCTACAGATAGAGCAGTCACATACAGAGAGTGCAGTAGGCACGTTCAACGCCTCCAGGTAGCGCGTGTGACTCGCTTGGAGGTTGCGCAGGTGAATCCCAAGTGCTTTGTGTTTGGCCATGTACGCATGCACGTTCACGGTCCTTCCAACTCTAGCGCCATATCTGCCAATGGATTCAGCATGGTTCAGCAGGGTGTTGAAGTCGGTGTCGCGGAGCCTCCTGTTGCAGAAGGGGCACTTGTAAATGCCTCGAGCAAAGGGGCCATCGTATTGGCCGGACTGCAGCCTCCTGAGGACGTGACGAGTCTTGGTGTGGAAGGACTCGTCGTCGCTGTCGACGTCGCTGCTCTCCACCTGTCACGTAGCACCAAAGATCGTGCAAAAAACACGGAGTCAATTGCAACGATGATTGAACAGAGAGTGAACAAAAAATCATGCATGATAATATGGGCTCGAAAAAAAGAGGTAGCCTCAGTTACATTGGACACACTTATATCCAGGATTTGAGTAAGTAAACCAAAGATCATGCACAACAAATTTGTACACACCAATTGTTTACTGACCAAACCCTGAATCAATTTAGGGATGCCCAAATATTCATCATCATCGGCACAAATCTTAAACAAAAGCAAATCACAAACACTAATAACGCAAGATCTAACACAAAAGGATCGAACTAGGAACAGACGAACAGTAATAACGCAAGATCTAACACAAAAGGATTGAACTAGGAACAGACGAACAGTAATAACGCAAGATCTAACACAAAAGGATTGAACTAGGAAGAGACGAACAGTAATAACGCAAGATCTAACACAAAAGGATTGAACTAGGAACAGACGAACCGTAATAACGCTAGATCTAACACAAAATGATTGAAATGAGATAAGAACAAGGGAACAAAGGGTTACCTCCGGCTCGTAGTCGACGATGGTGGTGTCGTAGGGGTTCTCCGGCGCGTCGTACTGCACTGGTTCGTACGGGTCCCAATCGACGGGGGACTGGACGGGGGCGGCGGCCGATGCGCCGGCTGCTACGTTGGAAGCAGCGACAGGGGCCTGGACGGGGGCGGCGGCCGATGCGCCGGCTGCTACGTTGGAAGCAGCGACAGGGGCCTGGACGGGGGCGGCGGCCGATGCGCCGGCTGCTACGTTGGAAGCAGCGACAGGGGCCTGGACGGGGGCGGCGGCCGATGCGCCGACAATGGGCATCTCATTCTTCTCCATCGCCGGCGGTTTTCTTCGGGGTTTTTTCTTCGGTTGTGGAGAAGATGATGGGACAGGAGAGGCGGTTGCAGTGAGCCAGTGAGAACGTGCGTCGAGGGAGAGAAAGAGGGGCTCTATAAAGACGAAGGTGGCGTGTACCGCAACACGCGTCCGCTATGCACGGCTGCAGCGTGCACCGCTACACGAGTCTAACCCTGGGACGTTTGGTGTACTCAGTTATAACCTCAGGCCTTATACAGAAATTTTATCTGTACTCAGTTTTCCCCTCGAGGACTTAGACCGGCAAGTGCAATATACTCAGTTTTACCCTCAAGTAGCTGGTCAACAGAGAGTCAACAAATGAGATTAACATAGCTAATTGAGTCATTTCATGCGCAAAAAAATCCAAAAAAATAAAAACATAGTGGCAACTACTCATGGAGTCTTCCTACGCAACCTGCCACCTAGAAAACCTTAACAAACATATATAAATCAAGTTTTACCACAAATTGCCACTTCTCAGAATCACTAGTGTAGCTATGAAGATGCATGGTTTTCCACCCAAACCCCTTTGCAAAACATCTTTCCCAAAACATAGTTTGTCTAAATGATGCCATAATTGTCACACTCATGTATATTTGAATTGCAAATAATTTGATGTAGCCCAATATGAATTATATTGTACAAAACACACATTTTTCATTTTGTAATTCTTTTGTTTGAATCCCTTAGTCTATTTACTATTTATGTGCCCTTGGATTCTTAGTACTACTCAGTTTTGCCCTCAAGTACTGTCACAAATGCTCTGAGAAGCCCAAACTTATCCTGATTGGTTGAGCCGTTGTCACACGGATCGACTCCACGAACCGTTGATCCACTGATCTAACGGGCAGTATACCCCTATCCGTCTCTTCGTGGCAACCTCTCTCTCTCTCTCTCTCTCTCTCTCTCTCTCTCTCTCTCTCTTCGTGGCCACCCATCTCTCTCTCTCTCTGTCGGTGGAGAATAAACATGAGGCATACATATTTGCGGATTTCGGTGATTGCATTATTTGTCAGCCCTCTAACAATTATCAACTATCTTGAGCTGTCCTTTTCTTTTAGGGAATATAGTTTGGGATATAGTATTGGTATTTTGAAACGGCCTAAAAGTGGTATAATTTTGTTATAAACATGAGGCATACATTTTTGCTGATTTCGGCGATTGCATTATTTGTCACCCCTCTAACAATTATCAACTATCTTTAGCTGTCCTTTTCTTTTAGGGAATATAGTTTGGGATATGGTATTGGTATTTTGGAAAGGCCTAAAAGTGGTATAATTTTGGTATAAACATGAGGCATACATATTTGCGGATTTCGGGGATTGCATTATTTGTCACCCCTCTAACAATTATCAACTATCTTTAGCTTTCCTTTTCTTTTAGGGAATATAGTTTGGGATATAGTATTGGTATTTTGAAATGGCCTAAAAGTGGTATAATTTTGTTATAAACATGAGGCATACATTTTTGCTGATTTCGGCGATTGCATTATTTGTCACCCCTCTAACAATTATCAACTATCTTTAGCTGTCCTTTTCTTTTAGGGAATATAGTTTGGGATATGGTATTGGTATTTTGGAAAGGCCTAAAAGTGGTATAATTGTTGGAGATATGCCCAAGAGGCAATAATAAAAGTGGTTATTATATATCTTTATGTTTATGATAAATGTTTATATACCATGCTATAATTGTATTAACCGAAACATTGATACATGTGTGTTATGTAAACAAACAAAGAGTCCCTAGTAAGCCTCTTAACTAGCTTGTTGATTAATAGATGATTAGTTTCATAATCATGAACATTGGATGTTATTAATAACAAGGTTATATCATTGTATGAATGATGTAATGGACATACCCAATTAAGCGTAGCATAAGATCACGTCATTAAGTTATTTGCTATAAGCTTTCGATACATAGTTACCTAGTCCTTATGACCATGAGATCATGTAAATCACTTATACCGGAAAGGTACTTTGATTACATCAAACACCACTGCGTAAATGGGTGGTTATAAAGGTGGGATTAAGTATCCGGAAAGTATGAGTTGAGGCATATGGATCAATAGTGGGATTTGTCCATCCCGATGACGGATAGATATACTCTGGCCCTCTCGGTGGAATGTCGTCTAATGTCTTGCAAGCATATGAATAAGTTCATAAGAGACCACATACCACGATACGAGTAAAGAGTACTTGTCAAGAGACGAGGTTGAACAAGGTATAGTGTGATACCGATGATCAAACCTCGGACAAGTAAAATATCGCGTGACAAAGGGAATTGGTATCGTATGTGAATGGTTCATTCGATCACTAAAGTCATCGTTGAATATGTGGGAGCCATTATGGATCTCCAGATCCCGCTATTGGTTATTGGTCGGAGTGAGTACTCAACCATATCCGCATAGTTCGCGAACCGTAGGGTGACACACTTAAAGTTGGATGTTGAAATGGTAGAACTTGAATATGGAATGGAGTCGAATATTTGTTCGGAGTCCCGGATGAGATCCCGGACATCACGAGGAGTTCCGGAATGGTCCGGAGAATAAGATTCATATATAGGATGTCATTTTATGTGTTTGAAAATGATTCGGAAGGTTCTATGGAAGGTTCTAGAAGGTTCTAGAAAAGTCCGGAAGAAACCACCAAGGAAGGTGGAGTCCACATGGGACTCCACCTCCATGGCCGGCCAACCTAGTGGGGGAGGAGTCCCAAGTGGACTCCCCCTTAGGGGGCCGGCCACCCCCCCATATGGGAGGTGGAAACCCCACCTCTAGTGGGACTCCTAGTTTGGCTAGGTTTCCCCACCATATGGAAGGTTTTTCGTTCGGGTCTTATTCGAAGACTTGGAGACTAACTCTTGGGGATCCACCTATATAATGAGGGGCCAAGGGAGGGGGCCGGCCACCCCAAGACCACAACCCTGGCACAAGCCCCATTGAAGTGGCCGGCCACCCCCTCCCAAACCCTAGCCGCCCCCTCTCCTCCATATCTCCCGCATAGCTTTAGCGAAGCTCCGCCGGAGTTCATCACCACCACCGACACCACGCCGTCGTGTGTCGGATTCAAGAGGAGCTACTACTTCCGCTGCCCGCTGGAACGGGGAGGTGGACGTCGTCTTCATCAACAACCGAACGTGTGACCGAGTACGGAGGTGCTGCCCGTTCGTGGCGCCGGAACCGATCGTGATCAAGATCTTCTACGCGCTTTTGCAAGCGGCAAGTGAACGTCTACCGCAGCAACAAGAGCCTCCTCTTGTAGGCTTTGGAATCTCTTCAAGGGTGAGTCTCGATAATCCCCTCGTTGCTACCGTCTTCTAGATTGCATCTTGGCTTGGATTGCGTGTTCGCCGTAGGAAAATTTTTGTTTTCTATGCTACGTTATCCTACAGTGGTATCAGAGCCGTGTCTATGCATAGATGGTTGCACGAGTAGAACACAATGGTTTGTGGGCGTTGATGCTCTTGTTATCTTTAGTTGAGTACTTTGCATCTTTGTGGCATAGTGGGATGAAGCGGCTCGGGCTAACTTTACATGACCGCGTTCATGAGATTTGCTCCACGCTCGACATGCAACTTGTATTGCATAAGTGGCTTTGCGGGTGTCTGTCTCTCCTACTATAGTGAAGATTCAATTTACTCTTCTATTGACAACACTAGTATCACCGTTGTGGTTCATGTTCGTAGGTAGATTGGATCTTACTCGAAAACCCTAAACCACGTAAAATATGCAAACCAAATTAGAGAACGTCTAACTTGTTTTTGCAGGGTTTGGTGATGTGATATGGCCATAATGTGATGATGACTATGTATGAGATGATCATTATTGTATTGTGGCAACCGGCAGGAGCCTTATGGTTGTCTTTAAATTTCATGTTGAGTAGTATTTCAAAGTAGTTGTAATAGTTGCTACATGGAGGACGATCATGAAGACGGCGCCATTGACCTTGGTGCTTCGCCGACGATGATGGAGATCATGCCCGTTGATGATGGAGATCATGTCCGTGCTTTGGAGATGAAGATCAAAGGCGCAAAGACAAAAGGGCCATATCATATCACATATGAACTGCATGTGATGTTAATCCTTTTATGCATCTTATTTTGCTTAGATCACGACGGTAGCATTATAAGATGATCCCTCTCACTAAAATTTCAAGATAATAAAGTGTTCATCCTTAGTAGCACCGTTGCCAAGACTTGTCGTTTCGAAGCATCTCGTGATGATCGGGTGTGATAGAATCAACAAGTGCATACAACGGGTGCAAGTCAGTTTTGCACAAGCGGATACTAAGGTGGCCTTGACGAGCCTAGCATGTACAGACATGGTCTCGGAACACGTGATACCGAAAGGTAGAGCATGAATCATATGATTGATATGATGAACACTTTGAGTGTTCGCCATTGAAATTACATCTTGTCTCGTGATGATCGGGCATAGGTGTGATGGATTTGGTTCGTGTGATCACTAAGACAATGCGAGGGATATTGTTTTGAGTGGGAGTTCACCTAGATTTTTAATTATGTTGAATTAAAATTTGAACTCAATTTGTCATAAACTTAGTCTAAACTATTGCAAATATGTTGTAGATATGGCGTCCCCAATCAATTTTAACCAGTTCCTAGAGAAAGAAAAGCTTAAGAGCAACGGTAGCAACTTCACCGACTGGTTCCGTCATGTGAGGATCTTCCTCAATGGCGGAAATCTGCAATATGTGCTTGATGCACCGCTAGGTGACCCTCCTGCAGAAACTGAAACCGATGAAGTAAAGAATGTTTACGCGACTCGGAAAACTCGGTACTCTCAAGTTCAGTGTGCCATCTTATGCAGTCTGGAATCCGATCTTCAAAAACGTTTTGAGCACCACGATCCTCATGAGTTGATGAAAGAGTTGAAGACTATTTTTGAGACTCATGCGGCCGTGGAATGCTATGAAGCATCGAAACATTTTTTCAGCTGTATGATGGAAGAAGGCAGCTCCATTAGTGAGCACATGCTCGTCATGACCGGGCATGCGAAGAAACTCAGTGACTTGGGAATAGTGATTCCTAACAGACTGGGGATTAATCGTGTCCTTCAATCACTGCCACCAAGTTACAAGAACTTTGTGATGAACTACAATATGCAGAACATGAACAAGGAGTTTCCTGAACTCTTTGGCATGCTAAAAGCTGCTGAGATTGAGATCAAGAAAGAGCACCAAGTGTTGATGGTCAACAAGACCACCAGTTTCAAGAAACAGGGCAAGTCTAAGGGAAAATTCAAGAAGGGTGGCAAGAAAGCTGCCACGCCTCCTGTGAAACCTAAGTCTGGCCCTAAGCCTGATGCTGAGTGCTATTACTGCAAGGAGAAGGGACACTGGAAGCGTAATTGCTCCAAGTATTTGGCGGATCTGAAGAGCGGCCTTGTCAAGAAGAAGAAAGAAGGTATATCTGATATACATGTTATAGATGTTTATCTCACTGGTTCTCGTACTAGTACCTGGGTATTTGATACTGGTTCGGTTGCTCATATTTGTAACTCGAAACAGGAACTAAAGAATAAACGAAGACTACTGAAGGATGAAGTGACGATGCGCGTTGGAAATGGATCCAAAGTCGATGTGATCTGTCGGCACACTTCCTCTACATCTACCTTCGGGATTAGTTTTAAGCCTAAATAATTGTTATTTTGTACCCGCGTTAAGCATGAACATTATATCAGGATCTTGTTTAATGCAAGACGGTTATTCATTCAAGTCTGAGAATAATGGTTGTTCTATTTTTATGAATAATATCTTTTATGGTCGAGCACCTGAAAAGAATGGCTTATTTCTGTTAGATCTCGATAGTAGTGATACACATATACATAACATTGATGCTAAGCGAATTAAATTGAATGATAATTCTACTTATATGTGGCACTGTCGTCTTGGTCATATTGGAGTGAAACGCATGAAGAAACTCCATACCGATGGATTACTTGAATCACTTGACTTTGAGTCACTTGATAGATGCGAAGCATGTCTGATGGGAAAAATGACTAAGACTCCATTCTCGGGTATGATGGAGCGAGCTACTGACTTATTGGAAATCATACATACAGATGTGTGTGGACCAATGAGTGTAGCATCGCGCGGTGGTTATCGTTATGTTCTAACCTTCACAGATGATTTGAGTAGATATGGGTATATCTATTTAATGAAACATAAATCCGAAACTTTCGAGAAGTTTAAGGAATTCCAAAGTGAAGTAGAAAATCAACGTAACAAGAAGATTAAATTTCTACGATCTGATCGCGGAGGTGAATATCTGAGTTATGAGTTTGGCATGCATTTAAAGAAATGCGGAATACTTTCACAATTGACACCGCCGGGAACACCACAACGAAACGGTGTGTCCGAACGTCGTAATCGAACTCTCTTAGATATGGTTCGTTCTATGATGTCTCTTACTGATTTACCTTTATCATTTTGGAGTTATGCATTAGAGACAGCCGCATTCACTTTAAATAGAGCACCATCAAAATCCGTTGAAACGACACCGTATGAATTATGGTTTAATAAGAAACCTAAGCTGTCGTTCCTAAAAGTTTGGGGTTGCGAAGCCTATGTAAAAAAGTTACAACCGGACAAGCTAGAACCCAAAGCGGAGAAATGCGTCTTCATAGGATACCCTAAGGAAACTATAGGGTACACTTTCTATCACAGATCCGAAGGCAAGATCTTTGTTGCTAAGAACGGAACCTTTCTTGAGAAAGAATTTCTCACTAAAGAAGTGACTGGAAGAAAAGTAGAACTCGATGAGATTGAAGAATCTCTACTCGTTGATCAGAGTAGCGCAGTACCGGAAAATGTTCCTGTACCACCTACACCGGCAACAGAGGAAGCTAATGATAATGATCATGAAACTTCAAATGAGACAGCTACTGAACCTCGCAGATCGACAAGGGATCGTGCCACTCCAGATTGGTATGATCCTTGTCTAAATGTCATGATTGTGGATAACAATGATGAAGACCCTGCGACGTATGAAGAAGCGATGATGAGCCCAGATTCCAACAAATGGCAAGAAGCCATGAAATCCGAAATGGGATCCATGTATGATAACAAAGTATGGACTTTGGTAGACTTACCTGATAGCCGCAAGGCTGTCGAGAATAAATGGATCTTCAAAAGAAAAACAGATGCTGATGGTAATATTACTGTCTATAAAGCTCGACTTGTCGCAAAGGGTTTCCGACAAATTCAAGGTGTTGACTACGATGAGACTTTCTCACCTGTAGCGAAGCTAAAATCTGTGAGGATTTTGTTAGCAATAGCTGCATTTTTCGATTATGAGATTTGGCAGATGGATGTCAAAACGGCGTTCCTTAATGGAGACATTGAGGAAGAGTTGTATATGGTACAACCCAAAGGTTTTGTCGATCCTAAAAATGCTGACAAAGTATGCAAACTTCAGCGTTCAATCTATGGACTGAAGCAAGCATCAAGAAGTTGGAACCGACGCTTTGATAAGGTGATCAAAGACTTCGGGTTTATACAGTGTCATGGAGAGGCCTGTATTTACAAGAAAGTGAGTGGGAGCTCTGTAGCATTCCTGATATTATATGTAGATGACATATTATTGATTGGGAATGATATAGAACTATTAAGCAGTGTAAAGGGTTATTTGAATAATAGTTTTTCAATGAAAGACCTTGGTGAAGCATCATACATATTAGGCATCAAGATTTATAGAGATAGATCAAGACGTCTAATAGGGCTATCACAGAGTACATACCTGGACAAGATTCTAAAGAAGTTTAGAATGGACGAAAGTAAGAAAGGGTTCTTACCTATGTTACCAGGCAAAGTCTTGAGTAAGACTCAAGGACCGGCTACGGCAGAAGAAAGAGAAAGGATGAGTCAGATCCCCTATGCCTCGGCAGTAGGCTCTATCATGTATGCCATGCTATGTACAAGACCGGATATAGCACATGCTGTTAGTTTGACTAGCAGATATCAAAGTGATCCAGGAATGGAACACTGGACAGCGGTCAAGAATATCCTGAAGTACTTGAAAAGAACTAAGGATATGTTTCTTTGTTATGGAGGTGACCAAGAGCTCGTTGTAACAAGTTACACCGATGCAAGTTGGAACACTGATCCTGATGACTCTAAGTCACAATCTGGGTACGTGTTTATATTGAATGGTGCTGCAGTAAGCTGGGCAAGCTCGAAGCAGTGCACGGTGGCGAAATCCTCAACAGAATCGGAGTACATAGCGGCTTCAGAGGCTTCATCAGAAGCGGTATGGATGAAGAGGTTCATTGTAGAGCTCGGTGTGGTTCCTAGTGCATTGGACCCACTAGTCATCTACTGTGACAACATGGGTGCCATCGCCAATGCACAAGAACCAAGGTCACACAAGAGGCTGAAGCATATCAAGCTGCGTTACCACTCGATTCGCGAGTACATCGAAGATGGAGAAGTAAAGATTTGCAAAGTACACACTGATCTGAATGTAGCAGATCCGTTGACTAAAGCTCTCCCTAGGGCAAAGCATGACCAACACCAGAATGCCATGGGTGTTAGGTACCTTACAATGTAATCTAGATTATTGACTCTAGTGCAAGTGGGAGACTGTTGGAGATATGCCCAAGAGGCAATAATAAAAGTGGTTATTATATATCTTTATGTTTATGATAAATGTTTATATACCATGCTATAATTGTATTAACCGAAACATTGATACATGTGTGTTATGTAAACAAACAAAGAGTCCCTAGTAAGCCTCTTAACTAGCTTGTTGATTAATAGATGATTAGTTTCATAATCATGAACATTGGATGTTATTAATAACAAGGTTATATCATTGTATGAATGATGTAATGGACACACCCAATTAAGCGTAGCATAAGATCACGTCATTAAGTTATTTGCTATAAGCTTTCGATACATAGTTACCTAGTCCTTATGACCATGAGATCATGTAAATCACTTATACCGGAAAGGTACTTTGATTACATCAAACACCACTGCGTAAATGGGTGGTTATAAAGGTGGGATTAAGTATCCGGAAAGTATGAGTTGAGGCATATGGATCAATAGTGGGATTTGTCCATCCCGATGACGGATAGATATACTCTGGGCCCTCTCGGTGGAATGTCGTCTAATGTCTTGCAAGCATATGAATAAGTTCATAAGAGACCACATACCACGATACGAGTAAAGAGTACTTGTCAAGAGACGAGGTTGAACAAGGTATAGTGTGATACCGATGATCAAACCTCGGACAAGTAAAATATCGCGTGACAAAGGGAATTGGTATCGTATGTGAATGGTTCATTCGATCACTAAAGTCATCGTTGAATATGTGGGAGCCATTATGGATCTCCAGATCCCGCTATTGGTTATTGGTCGGAGTGAGTACTCAACCATGTCCGCATAGTTCGCGAACCGTAGGGTGACACACTTAAAGTTGGATGTTGAAATGGTAGAACTTGAATATGGAATGGAGTTCGAATATTTGTTCGGAGTCCCGGATGAGATCCCGGACATCACGAGGAGTTCCGGAATGGTCCGGAGAATAAGATTCATATATAGGATGTCATTTTATGTGTTTGAAAATGATTCGGAAGGTTCTATGGAAGGTTCTAGAAGGTTCTAGAAAAGTCCGGAAGAAACCACCAAGGAAGGTGGAGTCCACATGGGACTCCACCTCCATGGCCGGCCAACCCTAGTGGGGGAGGAGTCCCAAGTGGACTCCCCCTTAGGGGGCCGGCCACCCCCCCATATGGGAGGTGGAAACCCCACCTCTAGTGGGACTCCTAGTTTGGCTAGGTTTCCCCACCATATGGAAGGTTTTTCGTTCGGGTCTTATTCGAAGACTTGGAGACTAACTCTTGGGGATCCACCTATATAATGAGGGGCCAAGGGAGGCCGGCCACCCCAAGACCACAAGCCGGCCACCCCAAGCTGGCCGCCCCATTGAAGTGGCCGGCCACCCCCTCCCAAACCCTAGCCGCCCCCTCTCCTCCATATCTTCCCGCGTAGCTTTAGCGAAGCTCCGCCGGAGTTCATCACCACCATCGACACCACGCCGTCGTGCTGTCGGATTCAAGAGGAGCTACTACTTCCGCTGCCCGCTGGAACGGGGAGGTGGACGTCGTCTTCATCAACAACCGAACGTGTGACCGAGTACGGAGGTGCTGCCCGTTCGTGGCGCGAACCGATCGTGATCAAGATCTTCTACGCGCTTTTGCAAGCGGCAAGTGAACGTCTACCGCAGCAACAAGAGCCTCCTCTTGTAGGCTTTGGAATCTCTTCAAGGGTGAGTCTCGATAATCCCCTCGTTGCTACCGTCTTCTAGATTGCATCTTGGCTTGGATTGCGTGTTCGCCGTAGGAAATTTTTTGTTTTCTATGCTACGTAAGTGGTATAATTTTGGTATAAACATGAGGCATACATATTTGCGGATTTCGGGGATTGCATTATTTGTCACCCCTCTAACAATTATCAACTATCTTTAGCTTTCCTTTTCTTTTAGGGAATATAGTTGGTAATTTCGGTGAATGCACACACTAACTTTGAAAACAACTACAAGTACATGTAACTGAATAATGGATTTGTAACAAGGTATCCCTTGTAACAACTTCTAGCGCCTGGTGAGCAATGATAAGAATCCGATCGTAATTATACAACAAAAAAACAACCAGCCATCAGATTAGCTTGCTTCTTCAACTCGATCAGCTGCCTTAACTGCTTGTTCATTTTCTTCAGTTCTCCCTTCACTTCCACCAGTTCTGCATTGGGAGCATTAGGCATAATCGGAAGGTCCCTAATCGGAACGGCTCCTCTCTCCGCCGCATTCTCTACAGCAAGTCCCCCCTCCCAAATTGCGCCCCCCAATAGCGCCAATTGATTCCTGCAACTGAAGCCTCTGAACGTACACATCGATCCACTCGAAATGCCTGCATTTCTTCAAGATCTGAAAACAACAACGTGAACCCTAAATCCCAAATTCGAGGGAATAACAAGAAAATCGAGAGAAAACAGAGAAATTGGAGCGAGATCTAACCTTATCCCCCTCTCTATATGGCAAGCTCTCGCATGCAACGAACTCACGTCCACGGTTGCCGTTCTCGTCCGTCTTACAGATCGACCGCTTCAGAGGCTCCTGGCGTGGGCAGTCAGGGCATCTTGTCAAAGGCACGGGTCCATACTGCGGCCATGAAGAACGGGAGGTCGAAGAGAAACTAGACATCACCCGCGTGCCGGAGAAGGGCTGCCGCTGGCGGAGAAGAAGAACAATGGGGCGCGGAGAAAGAAAGGGGAAGCAATGGCACGGGCACGGGCGCGGGGCTAGCTCGGGCTCCCATTTTGCAACGGTCACCTGGGTAAGCTGTGGGTCCGGCGCGCTAACGTGGACAAGTTGTGGGTCCCACGATGATCTGGATAAGTGGAGACGTGTCCACTGCGGGGCACCAACAGCGGCCCCACTTGCCAGCACCAACCAACGTCAACTAAACGGGATTCCTTCCGTCCGAGCTCTTTCTGCGGGTTATAGACAAGGGGTTGGGGAAAACTGAGGAAAAACTAAGGATCTGGGGAAAACTGAGTACAACTAAGGAGCCGAGGGCACGAAAATAGAAATCCCTAATTTATACCTGACTCTTCACCTTTGTTGTTCTCCCATCCTTCAGCGTTCTCCTCAATCCGATCAAGAAGATCCCACCTAGCTTCAACCTCCTTGCTTGTGAAAGATCCCTCCGAACAGGCATCCAGATAGTCCTTGTGTTGTCCTGAAATCCTCGCATAAAAATTGTTAACAATAACATTACGGGGGAGCTCATGGATGGGACATTTGAGCATTAGTGACTTCAATCTCCCCCACGCTTGAGAGATACTCTCTCCATTACGAGGATAAAAGTTATAAATGTAATTCCTATCAATATGCACTTCATGAGGAGGATAAAATTTAGAGTAAAAGAGAGATACAATTTCCTCCCAACCAAGAGAATGACTATTCTTCAACAATTTATACCAATGCGCCGCTTTACCAGACAGCGAAACAGAGAATAGCTTCTTCCTCACTTCATCCATAGAGATACCTGCACACTTGAATAACCCGCATAATTCATGCAAAAACAGTAAATGATCTCCAGGATGGACAGTTCCATCCCCTTCATAGCGGTTATCCATAACACGTTCAATAATTTTCATAGGGATTTTATACGGAATACTTTCAGCAGGTGGATTTAAAATATCAGAAGCATCATTAGAGTTATCGCATATGGGAGATAAAGCATTATCAGAGCAAAATATTTCTTCCAAAGTTGAGGAGCAAAAAAGATTATTTTTATGTAAACTAGCTTCCCCAAGCTTAGACTTCTTCATAGCATTAGCAGTAATTGCATTCATACTAATAACATTGCTACTATCATGTAAATAAGGTTCCATAGGTTTTTTAATTTTTGTATCAAACAATTCTAAATCAGGAAAAAGATTAAAAAGCTCACTAATTTTTGTTTTTTTTTCCATTATGCCTAACTAGTGAAAATAAAAACAAGAAACAAAAAGATGCAATTGCATGATCTAAAGGAAATAGCTTCAGTACTTAACGGCGCGGAAAATAGCTTAGTAGCCGAGATCCGGAGTGTGAGTACCTTTTACCTTTCCTCCCGCAACGGCGCCGAAAATAGCTTGATGTCTACGGGTGCTTCTATTCTTGTAGACAGTGTTGGGCCTCCAAGAGCAGAGGTTTGTAGAACAGCAGCAAGTTTCCCTTAAGTGGATCACCCAAGGTTTATCGAACTCAGGGAGGAAGAGGTCAAAGATATCCCTCTCAAGCAACCCTGCAACCACAAAGCAAGAAGTCTCTTGTGTCCCCAACACACCTAATACACTTGTCAGATGTATAGGTGCACTAGTTCGGCGAAGAGATAGTGAAATACAAGTAGTATGGATGTATATGAGTGGTAATAGCAATCTGAATAAAATATGGCAGCAAGTAAACATGCAACAGAACAGTAAATAAACGGTGTTTGCAGTATTGGAAACAAGGCCTAGGGATCATACTTTCACTAGTGGACACTCTCAACATTGATCGCATAATAAATACTTCTTCTCATATGTGCTACATACACTCTTGTTTGATAATGAACATCATTCGTTGCGTAGGATTACACGAACCCTCAATGCCGGAGTTAACAAGCTCCACAACATTCGATATTCATGTTTAAGTAACCTTAGAGCATAATAGATCATTGCAAAATAAACCAAGAACTAACATAGCGCACACACTGTCCACATTACACTATGAAAGGAGGAATAGATCACATCAATACTATCATAATGATAATTAACTCCACAATCTACAAGAGATCATGATCATAACCTACGACAAGAACCACACGGTGCACACACTAGTCACCTTTACACCATGCAGGAGGAATAGACTACTTTAATAACATCACATGAGTAGCACATAACTAGTAGCGATACAAAGCTCATCATATGGATCTCAATCATGTAAAGCAACTCACGAGATCATTGTATTGGAGTACAGAGAGAGAGATTAACCACATAGCTACAGTAGAGCCCTCAGCCCCGGGGATGAACTACACCCTCCTCATCATGGAGACAGCGATGGCGGTGAAGATGGCGGTGGAGACGGCGGTGGAGATGACTCGGGGGCAATTCCCCGTCCCGGCGGCGTGCCGGAACAGAGACTTCTGTCCCCCAAATCTTGATTTCGCGATGGCGGCGGCTCTGGAAGGTTTTCTCGGGTTTCGTCGAACGTATCGGTGTTTTTAGGTCAGGAAGGCTTTTATAGGCGAAGAGGCGGAGTCGGAGGGGGTACGGAGGCTCCACATAATAGGGCGGCGCGGGCCCAGCCCTGGCCGCGCCGGCCACGTGTGGGCCCCAGGGCTCCTGGCGGCTCTCGGGTGTTCTGGATGCTTCCGGGCAAAATAGGAACACGGGCGTTGATTTCGTCAATTCCGAGAATATTTCGTTACTAGGATTTCTGAAACCAAAAACATGAAAACAGGGCACTTCGGCATCTCGTTAATAGGCTAGTTCCGGAAAACGCATAATAATAACATATAATGTGTATAAAACATGTAGATATCATCAATAAAGTAGCATGGAACATAAGAAATTATAGATACGTTTGAGACGTATCACGTATCTACTTTCCCGAACATTTTTGCTATTGTTTTGCCTCTAATTTGTGTATTTTGGATACAACTAACACGGACTAACGCTGTTTTCAGAAAAATTGCTCTAGTGTCTTGTTTTTGTGCAGAAACTCAACTTTCAGGAAAATCCCCGAGATAAATTCCAATGGCCCTATTTTCACAGAAGATGGACGGAGCCGGAGAGGAGGGGGCCACGAGGCGCCCACCCCACAAGGCGGCGTGGTGGGCCCCGGCCGCGCCGGCCTATGGTGGCGGCGCCTCGGCCAACCTCCGACGCCCCCTTTCGACTACTTAAGGGTTTCGACCTAAAAACGCCGGGGGTTCGACCATATTTCCAGAAGACGTCCAGAACTCCGCGCCATCGCGAAACTCCATCTCGGGACCGAAACTCCGTTCGGCACCCCGGGACGGGGAATGGGAGGAGATCATCGCCATCATCACCACCGACGCCTCTCCATCGACCATCCATGATGCCCCCATCCATGTGTGAGTAATTCCCCCGCTGTAGGCTGAAGGGGATGGTAGGGATTGGATGAGATTGATCATGTAATAGTCATAAGATTGTTAGGGCATAGTGCCTAGTATCCGTAGTTGGTACTTTTATGATATTGTTGCAACTTGTTATGCTTAATGCTTGTCACTAGGGCCCGAGTGCCATGATTTCAGATCTAAACATGTTATTGATTCATGTTGATATTCATTGTTTTATGATCTTATTGCAAGTTGTATACACATGTTGCTGTCCGGAACCCGAGGCCCCAAAGTGACAGAAATTGGGACAACCGGAGGGGAAGGCTGTGATGTGAGGATCACATGTATTCACGGAGTGTTAATGCTTTGCTCCGGTACTCTATTAAAAGGAGTACCTTAATTGCCAGTAGTTTCCCTAGAGGCCCGGCTGCCACCGGCTAGTAGGACAAAAAATGTTGTGCAAGTTTCTCATTGCGAGCACGCACGACTATATACGGAACACATGCCTATGGATTGTTTAGTACTTGGATACCGTTTTATTATTATCTGCAAATGCCCTGCCTTGATTGTTACATGAGTTCTCTTATCCATGCAACGCCCGTTCATCCATCTCTATGCCTACAGTATTTTAATCCTGCTGTTTACTAAAATCACTACTGCTGTTTTTATTACATTGCTGCTTATATTTCACTACTGCTACTGCTATAAAACTTTTGCTACTGATAAACTCTTGCGAGCAAGTCTATTTCTAGGTGCAGCTGAATTGACAACTCCGCTGTTAAGGCTTACAAATATTCTTTGGCTCCCCTTGTGTCGAATCAATAAATTGGGTTTTACTTCCCTCGAAGACTGTTGCGATCCCCTATACTTGTGGGTCATCACCTTCCACCGCCACCACCGCCGCCGCCGCGCGTAGAGGCCGCCAGGCCGAATTTTGGGCAAAATTAGCTCGCGCTGCTGCGGATAGTAGTTAATTTAGGTTATTAATTCGAATTATGTAAAGTTTGGTGCTCAATCGGAGCAACAACTATCGTCTATATGTGTTCATCGATGAATTCTCCCGCGAGATTTCTAATTTCATGTTTTCAGTTTGTCTTTACGGTTTCTGTTCTGCGCTACTGTCAAAATCGCACAAACTCACGTTTTCGGGAGACAGAATCCTTTGTTTTCGGTTTCAACTTTTTCGGGCTCTACTAGAGATGCTATAAGAAAGTGGTGCAATAACAAGAGCAGTAGTTGTCATGTCCTCACTAGGCAACATCACTGCAATTAGGGTTGTGTGTCACATAGGGTGGGAAGTTCACATGAGACAACACAATTTAGAGTGGAGGCTTGTCAAACAGTAGGGCCACCAAACTTGATGCACAGAAAAGCAAAAGTGGTGGCTCTTATGGAGGCAAGGTTGGATTGAGGATTTGAGGATGTGGTGTGGCGATGAGAGAAATAAGTTTAACTAATCAAGAAGAACAATGATGTGTCATAGACCCGTATATCCCATCATTGAAAAATTGACTACTCATATGCGTTACACGCTGTTTGAGCAAGATATTACTTTATTCTACCATCATATTCTCGTATGTTCATATTCTTTTCACTGTGTCATTTGTAGCGATGGTGGTTTAATGGAGTGTAGAATGTCATAGCCGTACAACGACACGTAGTGGCATTGAAACCTAGAGCCGAGGGGCGGTGGAGGATGCGAGCAATGGTGTATTTTGTGTTTGCAGCCCCAACTAAGTGGAATCTCCGTTTATAAGCGATATAGCCAAAAGTAGAGTTGAGGAGCAGGCGAATAGGGAGCAAATAGAAAACCACATCTCTCTCTTCTAGCATTTTGCGGTAGGTTAATCTATGATCCATAGTACGTATCATGTTGACAAGCAAACCAAACGATAACGAGATGAGAGTGAAAGGGAGGATACAACATGGTTCTTTTATCTTTTTTTTACTGTACTTAATAGTATGTTTATTTAAGATGTACATAGCAATGTATGTATAGGTACTTTTGCTCGTAACAATGGAAATAACACAGGTACATAATTATAGATACATGGAAATCATCGATTAACAATAATATTATTATATTACATATGATACGAACTAGTAAGAAACACGATAAACAACACAACTCGGAACAATGAAAAGACAGAAAAAAGAACACAAATTCAGAACGACCATCCTATTATCATCTCCAAATCAACTGAAAACCCCGGCCATCGGTAGATCACGCGTCCGCCTGCCCCACGTCGAAGGGGTAGTTCCAGCAGGGCACTTCAGTCGTCGTTGTCGTCATCGTCCGAGAGGCCGGAGATGCCCTCAGAGGGGCCGGGGGCGCCCGCCGGTCCATCCGATGGACCCTCAGCGGGCGCGTCCGCGGCCGGTGCGTCAGCTTCAGGGGCGTCGGCGGCCTTCTCCTCCTTCTTGGCGGACTTCTTGGCCTTGGCCAGCGGCGCGACGGCCACGGCGACGAGGAGCAGCAGGGCGAGAGCGAAGGCTGTGTGGCGGGCCATGGCAAGCTGCGTGGGCGTGCTTAAGCGCGCGCTCTGATCTCTGTGCTGCTGCTGTGCGTGTGCAGTGCTTTCTCAGGCTTCGGTGTGGCGAGGGGAGGCGTCGGGGCGGTCTTATGTAGGTGCTGGAGGTGGCTATTTCTGGGCGGGCCTGTCTGAACGAGGCGTAGCGCGTGGCTCTCGGCGGTGGCAATGGCGTAGTGGTGGCGCGCGGTTGTAGCCGTGGGAAGAGGTTTCAAAACATGTCCCAGCCGATGGATCGATCTTTCTTCGTTTTCACGGGTAGGTTTACGGCAAACGCTGCTGGCCATGTGTTTTGGAACTAAGAAAAGTTCACCTTGTACTGCTCAGTAGTCGCCAGACTGATGTGATTTTTGTTTAGAAGAACGTCTACTTTAATCCTTGAATTCTAGTAAAAATTTACCTTTGGTACTTGAACTTCTGTTTTATTTAAAACGAACCTTGAACTTCTAAATCATTCACTTTTATCTCGGTTTCAGCCAACCAAATATCTGCCACATGTGCAAGGGCGAGAGCCATGACGATACTGATAGGCAAAGCAAGCATGCTTTCGTGAATCGTGACGCAACGCTTCAATTAAATTGGGATAGAAAGAAATAGAGGGAGGAACTGGTTGAGAGACAAAGGGTTTTATTTCTTGAATTAAGATGTTAGGTTTGACATCTCAGCTAGCTTGGGCTTGGTCTAGTTCGAAACCAATTCATTTGGTTGATTGTTTGTTCATTCCATGTTAGGGATTTGCTCAACACAGCCGAAAAAGGGATGAAAAGTAAACTATTTTGTACAAGTTCCATTCTAAACTAAAAATATTTTTTAGGACCAAAAGTGAACTCTCCCAAAAATTTAAGAACTAGAAATAGACTGTACTCAGTATAGAGAAAATAAAAGCTACTCTAGTTAGACATAGAGTGCCAATCACATATGGGCTGGGCAAACATTGTATGGTGCAGTATATCCAAACGCTTGTTTGATCTAACGGCTACATAAAGTGATTGGCTCATTTATTTTTATCTCTTGCTATCTTTGTAATATCTTTTATATCTTCCTTTTTATGTGTCACAATGAGCCTTTTTCATCGAGTATTTAACATGTAAACTAGATAAGGAAGAGGTTATCATTTGCACCAACATGGTATCAGACCATCCTTTTCATGTAACATCTTCCTAGCCTGCGATCGCTACAAAAAAAAGGACCGAGCGACTTGTGTCACCCCTACCGATCTTCCATTACGTTTCCCCTCCCTCCCGAAGGCATCGTCCTCCTCTATGACATCGTCCTTCGCGGAAACCATTGGAGAACCGCCGTTTGACAAACTTTCCCACAAGAATCATCTCTTATGGAAGGAGCAAGTGTTGCCCGCCTTGTGAGGAGCACAGGTCATGGGCCTGCTCGATAGGTCCGACCCCACGCCTGCAAAAACCTTGGAGGTTGAAGATGAGAACAAGAAGAAGATCATTGTTCCTAACTCATCGGATTTCGAGGGATTAGCAGGTTGTAAGTCATCTGCTCAAAACTATATCCTCTGATGTGCTTGCCGATGTACTTGGTTTAGAGCATGCAACCGAGATATATGGAAGATCAATTGGGGATATTTTCTCCGCCCAATTTGAGGCTCGGGTTGGGATGCAACGTGCAGCCCTCACCAACACGAAGAAGAAAGATCTCATTGATGCCGTCTACACTGCCAAGATGATGGGATTAGCCTTGGAGCTTGTGGTTGCGGGGCGGGTCATCTCCCACATCGAGCTCATGGAATATCTCCTTGCCGGTTTGGCTGGGGAATACAATGCCCTTGTCGCCTCCATCAACGCCAACCCAGCCGCCTCCTCCACTGGTGTGTGCAATTAACTCATGGCCTACGGCTACCACCAAGAGATGCTCTCCGAATCCGAGCATCCCACTGGCATCTTTACTTCGTCGGCAAGCGCAACGGCTCGCGGCCGTGGCTCACACCCGGGACAAGGGGTGGCTACCGTCAAGGCTCCTATAGTGACGACAACAACTACCACATCAGCAAACAGCTATAGCGGAGGATACTACAACACTATGGAGGTGATCACAACTAGCCAGGTGGGCGCCCTCCATGTTGCCAAGATGCTCTAGATCATGGTCATCGTGTTCTGTACAAAGGGGGCGTGGCTATGGTCATGGCCACCGCAAGCCCTCCCTTCATCAAGGGCGTCACATGCCAAATTGCAAGCAGTATGGCCATCCTGTGTGCGAGTGTTGGTGGCACTATGGTGATGATGATGACTCCCACACTGATGAAAAAGGTGTGCACGTGACCTCTTATGGTGTTGAAACAAATTGGTACGTGGACACGAGCGCCAGAGATCATATCACTGGTGAATTGAGCAAATTATTCACTCATGAGCACTACAAGGGGCAAGATCATGTCCACAATGCCAGTTGTCAAGGTATGGACATTAAACATATTGGTCACTCAGTTTTTCATACCCCCAATAATTTCATTCGTCTTAGCAATATTTTGCATGTGCCTAGTGCTTCCAAAATTTTATTATCTGCTCACAAAATTGAACTTGATAATAATGCCTTCATTGAATTTCACCCGTTTTTCATTTTGATTAATGATCAGGCCACAAAGAAAATCGTTTTTAAAGGTCCATGTCACAACAACTTGTATCCTATTGCGCCTATCTCCACCGGGTCCTTCAAGCACGCCTTCGTCACACTCAAGCCGTTTTCATCCGTGTGGCATCATCGACTAGGGCATCTTTCTTCATATGTTATTCAACAAATCCTTCGTTGTAATAATCTACCTCATTCACATGAAATAAATTTGCATATGTTTGCTATCCATATCAACAAGAAAATTTCATCAATTTCCATATCTCAATTGTACTAGTGTTTTCATTGTTTCTTTGGAGCAAATTTTCTCCAATGTATGGGGAGCGGCACCCACCTCGGTTGGCAAACATTCATACTATGTAAGTTTTATTGATGATTTTTCGCAAGTTTGCATGGATTTATTTGCTTAAGAAACATTCCGAGGTTTACTAAGGTTTGGGGGGGGGGGGGGTCCTTTGGGTTTGATCTGCATAAGAGTGGCTGGGTTTTTCACGTTGGCTCGTCACGCCTATCACAACCCTCTTCCTTTATCCGGGCTTGGGACCGGCTATGTTGAGACAACATAGACGGAGTTAATATGAGAAACATAAGCCTTCCTTAATTTTCAACAATATGTTTAGCGCAAATTTAGTGGCAAAATTGTCACTATGCAAACTAATTGGGTGGCAAATATGAGAAACTTCACTCTTTCTTTCAAAAAGTATGTATCACTCACCATGTTTGATGTCCCAATGCATACCAATAAAATGGCTCCGCCGAGCGTAAACATCGCCACATTGTTGAAGTTGGTCTCTCCTTGCTTGCAAATGCATCCAACACACTTAAATTTTGGGATGAAACTTTCGCCACGACGATATTTCTCATCAATCTCCTCCCTACAGGTCACACCCACTGAAAAAGTCCTCAATATTACACCCGTTTTGTACATTCAGTTGTGCTTACTAGCCAAATCTCCACCCCTACAACAAATGCAAACTAGCTTTCCATTTTATGTGATCTATTTTTTCTCGGCTAAAGCCCGCTTCACAAAGGTGTCAAGGGTCTCAACATCTCCATCATGCGTGTCTATAATTCTCGTGGTGTCATCTTTGACGAAAACATTACGTAGGTCAAAAACTTTCATGCCGGAATTTTACTTCTTCCACCCAACACATCATGGCCATCATCTTCTAGTGCGGATATGCCTAGCCATGGTCATATTCATACGACCATCAATCGAGCCTAGCAGGTCATTGACCTTAGATATTCAGAGCACTGACGAGCCGTGACATTGACGTTACAAATACCAAATGTTTAGATGACAGCCGTAAGTCGGCAAGTAGAAGAAAAGATTACATATTCATACGGCGACCATCAATCGAGCCTAGCAGGCCACCGCCTCTTCTACTACGCACGATTTGCTACAAACGAACGAAAACACAAGGAACTTATTAGTTGTTTCAGTAATCCACTGCGCGGCCAGGGGCCGGCGCCGGCGCGAGGGTGTCGGCCAAGCTGTTGATCTCCACGGCCGGCGCGTAGGCGGACTCGTCGATGTAGTCAGCGGCGGCCGGCGCGCCCGCGGGGGCGTCGGCGGCGTTCTGGGCGCTGGCCAGCGGCGCCACGGCCGCCGCGGCCAGGAGGAGCGCGGCGAGGACGAGCGCTCCGCGAGCCATTGGACGGTGCGTCCCCGCGTGCAGGCAGGCCTTGTCCGGCTTAGCTCACCGTCGTCGTCGCGTACGTACGGTACGAGTGGCGTAAGGTTGCCGTTGCCGTTGGGCGGTCGCGAGCTTTTCTTTAGGCGGCATCGCTTGCTCTCTTCTCGGCCGCTGGTGTCTCTGGTGGTGCCGCGCGCGTATCGTGTCGGTGGCCATGGCCGCACACAAGGCGTCACGGCCAGCTTCGTGGCAGGCATGGGACAGGGGCCGTCTCCAGGAATTTAGGGCCCCAGTGCGAAATGCAGATGGAGCCCTAATTCTTACAAAAAAAATCATATTGCTCATATACTAATGCATACTTTCACTTAGTTATAATTCAATTATGTATTAGTATTACTTAGTATATTATCCAGAAATATATCAAACTGAATTTCTTAAGACATAACAATATGAATTCAGACTCACTTCATCTATCAATTCATCTTTTGGAGTCTTAGTTACCAAAAAAAAAGTGTATGTGTTTCGTGTACTCGCGATGAATCTGTATTTTGGGTCTTTGATGGGAAAAAGAAAAAGAATGTATGTACTACGTATGTACTACTTGTACTAATGTTCAGAGTAAGCTGGAGTCATCTACAGCCTCCAGTAACAGCCATGTCCCCTCCACCGCTCTATCCCATTCCTGTGGCTAGACCACCTTTCCGCCATGGACGAAGAACCGCAGCGGACTGGGAGGCCCCTGACCGCCCGGGTGAAGATCTTTCCGCCCTCGGCGGCATCGCTTGTGCTTAGATCATCGATCGATCTGACTGAATTGGGGCCAAACTCACGCACAGTTAGACAAATCGAGAGATTTAGCATGTGCTGCGGGAGTTGAGGCCATGATCTATCGACCCTGGGCCTTACATTTGGGGGCCCCAAATTTTTTTGGGCCCAGTGCTAGCGCACAGCTCGCACGTGCTCCTCGACGGGCCTTAAAGTTGCTGAGAAGTGGAAGGGAGGAGGCGGCGTCACGCCGGTGAGAGCTAGGCAATCTTCACCGTTGGCGGGCTGAATGTCCTCGAATACACGAACCTACTATGTGTCTATGTGCACACAACGATATCAATTCTGTCAAGTAGTTAGATAAAACACCACATTTCTAACTAAATTTAACAAATGGTAACACACTGTGTTTTCCGGTAAAAAAACCCGCCACATTCTTTTGAAGTTTTGGCAATAAATATAAATGCCACTTGGACGTGAATTGACAGTAATTCTGACAGTTGGGACCCATTTGCCAGGAGTAATTTGTTGAGGTGGACTAGGTCCCACATGTCGGCCCTTTAAAAAAATTAAAAAATCTCTTTTTCCTCCCAATCTATCTCTCATCGGAAATACTAAACCTACGGAAGAATTGCTTAGGAAAGAGACTTACGGGGTGACTTGCAAGTTATCAATTGGTGCTAGTCTTCTTACCTCCCGTCATCCGAAATGCAGTCCGTACGTGTAGCATTACTGCTCTCTCATGCATCACCCTCATTCCGCTAGAGGTGGCACGAAGTGGAAGTCGGCCACAACAGGGAGCTTGCACATTAACTAAGGTCGGGGTTGCCATGTGATGTTGACAAGCTCCCGAACACGTCGTCGAGGTCACCGTGTAGCGTCATCGTTATAGACCTCCCCGTGCCCAGGTGATCCTCACATCGTCCCCAACTCATCACCTTCTACCTCCCCACACAAGTACTCGAAACAGAGCGTCCCCCAATCATTGCAATCGACATCATCTTCCCGACACCATTCGTTGCTGTTGTCGTTGAGTTGGCGCCTTCGCCACGTCATGGACTTCACCGATGGGCCCTAAAGTTATGCCTAGTTCATATGGTCCTTACGAAGCCCTTGCCGAAGAGCAGCGCATCCCCGAGCTCCTCCCCAACGCGTTCTTGCTCCGCCGTGTGCTGCTGTTGTCGAGGTGAACTACGTTCTCCTCCGGCTTCTCCAACTATATGAGCATGCTCAACGTGCCCCTAGATCGTCCTCTACTCCTCCCTCTAAAACTGAGGCGGCACTTGGCCACGAGCTTGGGGCGAGGATGTGGTCATTGGAGGCGGTGGTGGACTAGAGGTAGTCTCGGATGCGTTGGAAGGAGACGACCTCCCACTTCTTTTGTTTTTTACTGTTAATTTTTAATTGGGCTGAAATATCAAATATGAGACCTAATCCGCCTCAGCAAATTACCCTCTATCAATATGGGCCCCACCAGACAAAATTGTTACCAATTTGCGTTTAGTGTTATTTGCATAAAACCTGGAAAAAGTGGTGGCATTTTGTCCTGAAAACATAAAATGGTACCGTTCGGTAAATTTAACTAGAGATCTGGTGGCCAACAACTCCAATATTGTTCATGACAAAGGTGATTTCAGCTCTGTCCAACATAGTGCTAATTAAACCGATTTTAGCCAAAGACAAAAAGAAAAAACACAGGTGTCTTCAATTTCACGCCTCAACGTGAGGAGGTGGTAGGCCAGAACCAAAATCGTCTAAAATGATCAGTGAGCACTGCAGCCTAGAGGAGCCCGACACAGAACCGCTGCTCATCAATCGCCTTGCCCGATTCGACACTCGAGTGCTTTCCTGCAGCAAAAGATGTTTGGGCTATGTTGGGGAACCCTGTGGGCAGTGGTAGAGGCCCAGCGTGGCGGGAGCACCGTTCAAGCTCTAGCTCCCCATACGGTGTTCGCCATTGGGCACACTGTAACTTCTCTTTTCCGCTCGTCTCCATGACCATCAAGCTTTTCCACCACCGCCCCTCCACCCCTCCTTGCTCTTTATTCTACTGCCTGTTGCTTTCCATGCGTGGTTTCGGTTGTTTGACCTGTTTGAGTCGGATTGCATCCACCGACAGCCCAAGCCCCAGGAAATGAATGAGCGCCGGCAAGTGGTGGCGCCCCGTTCAAGCAAAGGACCTATCGGTTCATTTGTTTTATTGGATCGCTCTTCTGAGATCTTGGTTCCAACCAGAAATTGACTTGTAAGATTACCTCGAAGCAAGTTGTAAACGACTCGTTTATAATTTGAAGCGGAAATTGCGCCTGTTAATATGGTATGGAGCAACTCTGCTTCCAGATTGCACTCATCAGTCAACAGATCGACCAAAAGAAAATCAACGCCTAGTAAGACACTCGCGCATCACAGCTTTGATCTTGTAGCAGCAATGAACAAACAAGAACATCTACCAATGAAACAAGAAAACACAGAGAAGATTGAGCACACAACTATTTCTTCCGAGAGAGAAGCACATATCCCGCGAGCGCATCAGCACACCATCACACCACGATCACGACAACAGATCAAACACCAACAAAGGGAACAAAATACCCTATGCAAGCGTGGAGGCCACGGCGACGGCCGCCAGCGCGGCGGCGAACCACCGGGAGCGCAGCACGCCGGCGGCAGAGCTCTTCTTGGAGTCCTTCTTCTGGTCGGCCGGGGGAGCGTCGTCGGCGTCAGGCCCCGGCGCGTCCGCGACGACGGGCGCGGCCCGGTGGCGCGCGTGGGCGCCCTTGCCCGCCTTGGGCGCGTCGGCGGCCGGGGCGGGCGCGGGGGCCGGCGTCGGGGACGGCGCCGGCTTGAACAGCTCCACCGGCTGGACCACCCTGTCGACGGCGTACACGGCGACGGGGTCGGCGTCCAGGACCGTGGCCTTGACCCGCGCGACGGCGCCCGAGGCGCCCGTCTTGATGGTGACCACGTTGCCCTCGTTCTGCAGCGTGAAGTTGTAGTTCTTGGCGGCGCCGTCGGTGGCCAGCGTGTTCATCACGCCGTTGTTGGACTTGAGGCTCCCCGGGGAGTAGTAGACCGGCACGGCGTGGAACAGCAGCAGCGACGCCTTGCCGTCGGCGGTCAGGTTCTTGTACCTGGGCGCGAACGCCGCGACGGCGTCGTCGGACGGGCAGAACACCGTCATGCCGCCGCCCGCGGCCGACGCGTAGGTGGACGCCGCGTCCGGGGAGGACGCGATCAGGGCCGCGAAGGCCTTGCAGCCGCCCTTCGCCATGGCCGCCGTGACGTTCGGTGGAGCTGACGGAGCCGCGGGCGCGGCGGCCGTCGCCTTGCCCACCGCGGCCGCCGCGAGGGGGAGCACCAGTGCGACGCAGAGGATGGCGGCGGCGAGATGCATGCGTCGGCGCATTGTGTATGTGCGGGGCGAGCTTGGAGCGGGGCAGGAGTGAGGAGTGACTGGTGAGCGAGCTATGTGGGAGTGAAGGGGAGCGGAGTGGGATGGAGAGTGGCGTGCACCTAGCTAGCTCGGCTGGATATGTCCATGCCGCACACATGAGCCTGGGGTTTAAGGTAACTTGCCGTGCGCACTGACTGGCAAAGCATGCCGTTTTCCATCTGTAATTTGCTTTTTCTTACAACCTGGAATACTAGCAACTTTTTTTTGCTCGTATTTCCATGTCTTCTTCTTCTTCACTACTCCTGGATCTTTGTGGTGTTGGATGTGGCGGTGACGAGCACACACGTTGTATTTTTCCTATACAGAGAAAATTGTCGTCAGCATTGGCATGGAGTTATCGCCGGTGCACTCCACCCCTACTTCCTTCCTCGGTCCATCGGCTAAAATTTCCCAAGCATCTGCATGTGTATTAATGGAACGCGAAATATGACGATGATAGAGAAAATCACAAACCAAGGAATATTGGTATAGGCCCAACCCATTTTATTTAGTTCACAATTACTCAAAATCCCAGATCCAATTGTCCATTAATGCATGACAAGGGGTGGAACAAAAGTTTAGTCTCACTTACTAGTTTAGAGAGAGTTGGCCGGACGCCAAGTTGTTGCACCCGATTATGAAAAATTCCAAAAAAATGGTATATCAAAGTTTCAGAAATATTTGAAAAAATGCACGCATGTATATATTATGTTGACACCTTGTGCAGATTTTGGCATAAAAAAACAACCATGTGTGACCTACACGTAAATGTGAAAATAGAAAATCCTATTTTCGTGATCAGTTCAAAACCATGTTCATTTTGACTAAAAGGATAGATCCACCTTTAATTTTGAGACTAGCGCGATGGTCCTCACAAATGCAAGGATATTTTCTCTAAAAAAAGCAACCATGTTTAATAGGTTGAAAGAGTTTGAAAAATAAAGTTATGCTTTCATGGATATCACATTTTATGATAGGAAACAAATATGGTTCTAGCACTATAACAATGTTATAGGAAATAAAGTATCACAAATGTGAGTAATTTTTTTAACCAACCCGAATTTGTGCACTAATAATTATTGTGTCAGCTATCACAACACCCTGATACGTCTCAAACGTATCTATAATTTCTTATGTTCCATGCTACTTTTTATGATAATACTTGAATGTTTTATACATACTTTACATCATTATTATACATTTTCCGTCACTAACCTATTAACAAGATGCCGAAGCGCCAGTTGCTGTTTTCTGCTATTTTTGGTTTCAGAAATCCTAGTAAGGAAATATTCTCGGAATTGGACGAAATCAACGCCCAGGGTCCTATTTTTACACGAAGCTTCCAGAAGACCGAGGGGGAAACGAAGTGGGGCCGCGAGGCGACGCCACACTAGGGCGGCGTGGCCAGGCTTGGGCCCGCGCGGCCCTAGCATGTGGGTCCCTCGCGTCGCCCCGACCTGCCCTTCCGCCTACTTAAAGCCTTCGTCGCGAAACCCTGCGTACCGAGAGCCACGATACGGAAAACCTTCCAGAGACGCCGCCGCCAATCCCATCTAGGAGGATTCAGGAGATCGCCTCCGGCACCCTGCCGGAGAGGGGAATCATCACCGGAGGGGCTCTACATCATCATGCCCGCCTCCGGATTGATGCGTGAGTAGTTCATCCTTGGACTATGGGTTCATAGCAGTAGCTAGATGGTTGTCTTCTCCGCTTGTGCTATCATTATTTAGATCTTGTGAGCTGCCTAACATGATCAAGATCATCTATTTGTAATGCTACATGTTGTGTTTGATGGGATCCGATGAATTTAGAATACTATGTCAAGTTGATTATCAATCTATCATATATGTGTTGTTTATGTTCTTGCATGCTCTCCGTTGCTAGTAGAGGCTCTGGCCAAGTTGATACTTGTAACTCCAAGAGGGAGTATTTATGCTCGATAGTGGGTTCATGCCTCCATTTAATCTGGGACAGTGACAGAAAGTTCTAAGGTTGTGGATGTGCTGTTGCTACTAGGGATAAAACATCGATGCTTTGTCTAAGAATATTTGTGTTGATTACATTACGCACCATACTTAATGCAATTATCTGTTGTTTACAACTTAATACTGGAGGGGTGCGGATGCTAACCCGAAGGTGGATTATTTAGCCATAGATGCATGCTGGATAGCGGTCTATGTACTTTGTCGTAATGCCCTGATTAAATCTCATAGTAATTGATACGTCTCAAACGTATCTATAATTTATTATGTTCCATGCTACTTTTATGACAATACTTGAATGTTTTATACATACTTTACAGCATTATTATACATTTTCCGGCACTAACCTATTAACAAGATGTTGAAGTGCTAGTTGTTGTTTTCTGCTGTTTTTGGTTTCAGAAATCCTAGCAAGGAAATATTCTCGGAATTGGACGAAATCAATACCCAGGGTCCTATTTTTACACGAAGCTTCTAGAAGACCGAGGGGGAAAGGAAGTGGGGCCACGAGGTGGCCAGACCTTAGGGCGGCGCGGCCCAGGCCTTGGCCGCGGCCTATGTGCCTCCGCGTCGCCTGACCTACCTTCCGCCTACAAATAGCCTTCGTCGCGAACCCCCGTACCGAGAGCCACGATACGGAAACCTTCCAGAGACGCCGCCGTCGCGAATCCCATCTCGGGGATTCAGGAGATCGCCTCCGGCACCCTGCCGGAGAGGGGAATCATCACCGGAGGGGCTCTACATCATCATGCCCGCCTCCGGATTGATGCGTGAGTAGTTCATCCTTGGACTATGGGTCCATAGCGTAGCTAGATGGTTGTCTTCTCCGCTTGTGCTATCATTGTTTAGATCTTGTGAGCTGCCTAACATGATCAAGATCATCTATTTGTAATGCTACATGTTGTGTTTGGCAGGATCCGATGAATATAGAATATTATGTCAAGTTGATTATCTATCTATTATATATGTGTTTTTTATGTTCTTGTATGCTCTTCGTTGCTAGTAGAGGCTCTGGCCAAGTTGATACTTGTAACTCCAAGAGGGAGTAATTATGCTCGATAGTGGGTTCATGCCTCCATTGAATCTGGGATCGTGACAGTAGGTTCTAAGGTTGTGGATGTGTTGTTGCTACTAGGGATAAAACATTGATGCTTTGTCTAAGGATATTTGTGTTGATTACATTACGCACCATACTTAATGCAATTATCTGTTGTTTACAACTTAATACCGGAAGGGGTTCGGATGATAAGCTGAAGGTGGATTATTTAGGCATAGATGCATGCTGGATAGCGGTCTATGTACTTTGTCGTAATGCCCTGATTAAATCACATAGTAATCATCGTTGATATGTATTGAATCTTTATTTGTTAATTGCCCGCCTGTAATTTGTTCACCCAGCATGTTAGTTATCTTATTGGAGAGACACCTCTAGTGAACTGTGGACCCCGGTCCATTCTTGTACATCTGAATACATTCTATTGTTCTTTACTGTTCTTTGCAAACAAACACCATCTTCCACTCGATACGCTTAATCCTTTGTTTTCAGCAAGCCGGTGAGATTGACAACCTCACTGTTACGTTGGGGCAAAGTACTTTGATTGTGTTGTGCAGGTTCCACGTTGGAGCCGGTTTCACTGGTGTTGCGCCGCACTACATTCCTCCACCAACAACCTTCACGTGCTTCTTGGCTCCTACTGGTTCGATAACCTTGGTTTCTTTCGAGGGAAAACTTGCTGTTGTGCGCATCACACCTTCCTCTTGGGGTTCCCAACGGACGTGTACATCTACGCGCATCAAGCTCTTTTCTGGCGCCGTTGCCGGGGAGATCAAGACACGCTGCAAGGGGAGTCTCCACTTCCAATCTCTTTACTTTGTTTTTGTCTTGCTTTACTTTATTTTATTTACTTTCTTGTTTGCTTCATATTAAAAACACAAAAAAATTAGTTACTTTACTTTCTGTCTTATTTACTAGTTCTATATCAAAACACAAAAAAATTAGTTACTTGTCTTTACTTTACTTTTTTAGTTTACATTTTGCTTATTTCATCATGCTTCATCCTAAGTTTACTCTGGAAAAAATACCGGTAGGACGAGGGTGTATCATTGGAAGAGATAATATAGAAGAATTTTTCACCCATGTTAGTATGGATGAAGATTTTGAAGATATACCATTATTAAAAACTGCTCCTACTTATGAAAGTGCTTCTGCCTGTTTAATACACATGTTGAAAACTAGATTTGTTAATCTCAATCCCATAATACAACATATGTTTCTTACACTTTCGGATATGAAGATGGGAGAAAAGAGAGATTTTGTTTTAAAAGTCCTTGTAGAGAATTTGAAGATATAGCTAAAGAAGCTAGAAAAGTTTTTATTAAGCATAAGAGGTTTGGTTTCTTTCCTGATTTTAAACAAATACTTGAAAAGATGGATATGGATAGAATTAAGTACACTAATAATGTTAATGATGGTAGGGAGATTAAAGCACCGATACCTAGTAAGCTCCTAGGGATGCATGAAGCTTTAGAAAATAACTATGCTTGGCTTGTTCCTGAAAATTTGTTTGATGAGAATAGTAAGCCTAGGAGCAATGAGAGAGGAGTTACTTATATAGACCAGATACAATGCATTGTTGAGAAAACTCCCAACTCCCAAGGTAATAATATTGATGCATCATCTCTTGATGTTACTTGATTTGCACTTTCTGCGCCTAGCTGAAAGGCGTTAAAGAAAAGCACTTCTTGGAAGATAACCCATGTTTTATTTTATTTACTGTATTGTTGAGTCTTGGAAGTTGTTTACTACTGTAGCAACCTCTCCTTATCATGTTTTTGTGCCAAGTAAAGTTTCTATGCTAAAGTTGATGCTATATTTGGGATTGCTGCAAGAAACAACATTGCTGTCTGTCACAAATTCTCGCAGATCTCTGTAAAAAAATCGAAAAAATCTGAAAATTTACGAGCGTGATCCTCATATATGTACGCAACTTTCATTTGTTTTGAGTTTTTCCATTTGATCAAGTTAAGTGCCTCTGCCAGATTCATCTTTACGGACTGTTCTATTTTTGACAGATTCTGCCTTTTATTTCGCATTGCCGCTTTTGCTATGTTGAATGAGTTTATTTGTTCCATTAACTTTCAGAAGCTTTGTGCATTGTCCAGAAGTGTTAAAAATGATTGTGTCACCTCTGAATATGTGAATTGTAATTATGCACTAACCCTCTCATGAGTTTGCTTGAAGTTTATGGTGGAGGAAGTTTTCAAGGGTCAAGAGAAGAGGATGATATACTATGATCAAGAAGAGTGAAAGGTCTAAGCTTGGGGATGCCCCGGTGGTTCATCCCTGCATATTTTAAGAAGACTCAAGCATCTAAGCTTGGGGATGCCCAAGGCATCCCCTTCTTCATCGACAACATTATCAGGTCACTTCTAGTGAAACTATATTTTTATTCCATCACATCTTATGTTCTTTACTTGGAGCGTCGGTTTGCTTTTATTTTCGTTTTGGTTTGAATAAAGTTGGATCCCACCATTCTTATATTGGAGATATTATGCTCCGCTTTTTCATATGGAACACTTGTGTTCTTAATTGTGCTTTAATGTTCATGGCGAAGGCTGAAATTGCTTCGTTAAATTGCTATTTGGTTGGAATCAGAAAATGCTGCATATGGTTTGGAAATTTGGCAATTGTTTGAGCTCTCATAGATCATGTTTAAGCTCTTGCATCATTTAGTTTAATTTATTAATGAAGAACTACCGTAGAGCTTGTTTAATTTGGTTCGCATGATTGGTCTCTCTAAGTCTAGATATTTTCGGGTAAAATGTTTGAACAACAAGGAAGACAGTGTAGAGCCTTATAATGTTTGCAATATGTTCTTGTGTAAGTTTTGCTGTACCTGTTCATACTTGTGTTTGCTTCAAACAACCTTGCTAGCCCAAACCTTGTACTGAGAGGAAATGCTTCTCGTGCATCCAAACACCTTGAGCCAAAACCCATGCCATTTGTGTCCAACATATCTACCTACTATGTGGTATTTTTCTGCCATTCCAAAGTAAATTACTTGAGTGCTACCTTTAAAATTTCATTCCTTTACCTTTGCAATATATAGCTCATGGGACAAATAGCTTAAAAACTATTGTGATGATGAATATGTAGTTATGTGTCTTAATTCTTATAAGTTGCTTGTTGAGCGGTAACCATGTTTCGGGGACGCCATCAACTTTTTACCTTTGTTGGATATCATGTGAGATGCTATGCATGTTCGTCTTGTCTGAAGGAAGTGCGATTTCATGATCAAATGGTTTGAGTATGCATATGTTAGAGAAGAACATTGGGCCGCTAACTAAAGCCATGTATCATGGTGGAAGTTTCAGTTTGGACATACAACCTCAATCTCTTTTGAGAATATTAACTGTTGTTGAATGCTTAAGCATTAAAAGAGGAGTCCATTATCTGTTGTCTATGTTGTCCCGGTATGGATGTCTAAGTTGAGAATAATCAAAAGCGAGAAATCCAATGCGTGCTTTATCCTTAGACACTTGTACAGGCGGCATAGAGGTACCCCTTTGTGACACTTGGTTGAAACATAGGTTATGCGATGATAATCCGTGTTTTCCGAGCTAAGTAGGACAAGGTGCGAGCACTATTAGTACTCTATGCATGAGACTTGCAACTTGTAGGAAGTATTATGCATAGCACATATGAATTATTACTACCGTTGACAAAATTGTTTCTATGTTTTCAAAACAAAAGCTCTAGCACAAAAATAGTAATCCATGCTTCCCTCTGCGAAGGGCCAATCTTTTACTTTATGTTGAGTCAGTTTACCCACTTCTTTCTATCTTAGAAGCAAACACTTGTGTTAACTGTGTGCATTGATTCTTACATGTTTACTTATTGCACCTGTTATATTACTCTATGTTGACAAATATCCATGAGATATACATGTTACAAGTTGATAGCAATTGCTGAAACTTAATCATCCTTTGTGTTGCTTCAGTGCATTCTACTTTGAATTTATTGCTTATGAGTTAGCTCTTATGCAAGTCTTATTGATACTTGTCTTGAAAGTACTATTCATGAAAAGTTTTGCTATATGATTCATTTGTTTATTCATTATCTTTGTTAGCAATCTTTTGTTCAGATCACTCCATTCATCTCATATGCTTTACAATAATGTTGAACAAGATTATGTTAGTAGCATGTCACTTCAGAAATTATTTGTGTTATCGTTTACCTACTCGAGGGCGAGTAGGAACTAAGCTTGGGGATGCTTGATACGTCTCAAACGTATCTATAATTTCTTATGTTCCATGCTACTTTTATGACAATACTTGAATGTTTTATACATACTTTACAACATTATTATATATTTTCCGGCACTAACCTATTAACAAGATGCCGAAGTGCCCTTTGTTTCTGCTGTTTTTGGTTTCAGAAATCCTAGTAAGGAAATATTCTCGGAATTGGACGAAATAAATGCCCAGGGTCCTATTTTTACACGAAGCTTCCATAAGACCGAGGGGAAAGGAAGTGGGGCCACGAGGTGGCCAGACCATAGGGCGGCGCGACCGAGGCCCTGGCCGCGCCGGCTTGTGGTCTGGGCCCTCGCGCCCCCGACCTACCCTTCCGCCTACAAATAGCCTTCGCGAAACCCCTGTACCGAGAGCCACGATACGAAAAACCTTCCAGAGACGCCGCCGTCGCGAATCCCATCTCGGGGATTCAGGAGATCGCCTCCGGCACCTGCCGAAGAGGGGAATCATCACCGGAGGGGCTCTACATCATCATGCCCGCCTCCGGATTGATGCGTGAGTAGTTCATCCTTGGACTATGGGTCCATAGCAGTAGCTAGATGGTTGTCTTCTCCGCTTGTGCTATCATTGTTTAGATCTTGTGAGCTGCCTAACATGATCAAGATCATCTATTTGCAATGCTACATGTTGTGTTTGGCGGGATCCGATGAATATAGAATATTATGTCAAGTTGATTATCTATCTATCATATATGTGTTGTTTATGTTCTTGCATGCTCTCCGTTGCTAGTAGAGGCTCTGGCCAAGTTGATACTTGTAACTCCAAGAGGGAGTAATTATGCTCGATAGTGGGTTCATGCCTCCATTGAATCTGGGATCGTGACAGTAGGTTCTAAGGTTGTGGATGTGCTGTTGCTACTAGGGATAAAACATTGATGCTTTGTCTAAGGATATTTGTGTTGATTACATTACGCACCATACTTAATGCAATTATCTGTTGTTTACAACTTAATACTGGAAGGGGTTCGGATGATAAGTGAAGGTGGATTATTTAGGCATAGATGCATGCTGGATAGCGGTCTATGTACTTTGTCGTAATGCCCTGATTAAATCACATAGTAATCATCGTTGATATGTATTGAATCTTTATTTGTCAATTGCCCGCCTGTAATTTGTTCACCCAGCATGTTAGTTATCTTATTGGAGAGACACCTCTAGTGAACTGTGGACCCCGGTCCATTCTTTTACATCTGAATACATTCTACTGTTCTTTCTGTTCTTTGCAAACAAACACCATCTTCCACTCGATACGCTTAATCCTTTGTTTTCAGCAAGCCGGTGAGATTGACAACCTCACTGTTACGTTGGGGCAAAGTACTTTGATTGTGTTGTGCAGGTTCCACGTTGGTGCCGGTTTGGTGTTGCACCGCACTACATTCCTCCACCAACAACCTTCACGTGCTTCTTGGCTCCTACTGGTTCGATAACCTTGGTTTCTTTCTGAGGGAAAACTTGCTGCTGTGCGCATCACACCTTCCTCTTGGGGTTCCCAACGGACGTGTACATCTACGCGCATCAGTAATTGATACGTCTCCAACGTATCTATAATTTCTTATGTTCCATGCTACTTTATTGATGATATCTACATGTTTTATGCATACTTTATGTCATATTTATGCGTTTTCCGGAACTAACCTATTGATGAGATGCGAAGTGCAGTTCTGTTCTGCTGTTTTTGGTTTTGAAATCCTAGTAACGAAATATTCTCGGAATTGGACGAAATCAACGCTCAGTTCCTATTTTCACCGGAAGCTTCGAGCACCCGAGAAGGACCAGAGGGGGCCACAGCCCACCACACATGGCGCGGCCAAGGGGGTCGCGCCCCCTATTGTGTCGTCGCCCCGTCAGCCCTCCGACTCCGCCTCTTCGCCTATTTAAAGGTCCCGACCTAAAACCTCGATACGAATAAGCCACGGTACGAGAAAAGTTCCGAGCGCCGCCATCGCGAAGCCAAGATCGGGGACAGGAGTCTCTGTTCCGGCACGCCGCCGGGACGGGAAAGTGCCCGGAAGGCTTCTCCATCGACACCGCTGCCATCTCCACCGCCATCTTCATCAACGCTGCTGCTCCCATGAGGAGGGAGTAGTTCTCCATCGATGCTCGGGGCTGTACCGGTAGCTATGTGGTTCATCTCTCTCTATGTACTTCAATACAATAATCTCATGAGCTGCCTTACATGATTGAGATTCATATGATGATGCTTGTAATCTAGATGTCATTATGCTAGTCAAGTGGGTTTTACTTATGTGATCTCCGGAGACTCCTTGTCCCACGTGTGTAAAGGTGACAGTGTGTGCACCGTGTGGGTCTCTTAGGCTATATTTCACAGAATACTTATTCACTGTTATGAATGGCGTAGTGAAGTGCTTATTTATATCTCTTTATGATTGCAATGTGTTTTGTATCACAATTTATCTATGTGCTACTCTAGTGATGTTATTAAAGTAGTTTATTCCTCCTGCACGGTGTAATGGTGACAGTGTGTGCATCCGTGTTAGTACTTGGCGTAGGCTATGATTATGATCTCTTGTAGATTATGAAGTTAACTATTGGTATGATGGTATTTATGTGATCTATTCCTCCTACATGGTGTGAAGGTGACAGTGTGCATGCTATGCTAGTACTTGGTTTAGTCGTGTCGATCTTTCATGCACTCTAAGGTTATTTAAATATGAACATTTAATTGTGGAGCTTGTTAACTCGGCATTGAGGGTTCGTGTAATCCTACGCAATGTGTTCATCATCCAACAAGAGAGTGTAGAGTATGCATTTATCTATTCGTTATGTGATCAAAGTTGAGAGTGTCCATTAGTGAAAGTCTAATCCCTAGGCCTTGTTCCTAAATACTATCGCTGCTTGTTTCTTTTTCTGAGTTACTACTGCTGCATTACTACTGCTTGTTTACTTCCCGCAATATTACTACCATCAACTGCACGCCAGCAAGCACTTTTCTGGCGCCGTACTACTGCTCATATTCATTCATACCACTTGTATTTCACTATCTCTTCGCCGAACTAGTGCACCTAATAGGTGTGTTGGGGACACAAAACTTCTTGCTTTGTGGTTGCAGGGTTGCTTGAGAGGGATATCTTTGACCTCTTCCTCCCTGAGTTCGATAAACCTTGGGTGATCCACTTAAGGGAAAACTTGCTGCTGTTCTACAAACCTCTGCTCTTGGAGGCCCAACACTGTCTACAAGAATAGAAGCACCCGTAGACATCAAGCTATTTTCTGGCGCCGTTGCCGGGGGGAAAGGTAAAAGGTACTCACACTCCGGATCTCGGCTACTAAGCTTTTCCGGCGCCGTTGTAAGTACTCGAAGCTATTTCCTTTAGATCCTGCAATTGCATCTTTTGGTTTATTGTTTACACTAGTTAGGCATAATGGAAAGTAACAATGAGCTTCTTATTCTATTTCCTGAGTTAAGACATGGATTGTTTGCTGCGAAAATTAAAAAACCTATGGAATCTTATTTGCATGCTAGTAGCAATGATATTAGTATGAACGCTTTGAACACCATTGTTGTTAATGATATGGAAAATTCTAAGCTTGGGGAAGCTGGTTTTGATGAGCATGATATTTTTAGTCCCCCAAGCATTGAGGAGAAAATTTTCTTTGATGATACTTTGCCTCCTATTTATGATGATTATAATGATAGTGGTCTTTTGATGCCGCCTACTATGGAGAGTAAATTTTATTATGATTATATTATGCCTCCTACACTTGATGAGAATAATAATGATAGCTACTTTGTTGAATTTGCTCCCACTACAACTAATAAAAGTGATTATGCTTATGTGGAGAGTAATAATTTTATGCATGAGACTCATGATAAGAATGCTTTATGTGATAGTTATATTGTTGAGTTTGCTCATGATGCTATTGAAAGTTATTATGAGAGAGGAAAATATGGTTGTAGAAATTTTCATGTTACTAAAACACCTCTCTATGTGCTGAAATTTTTGAAGCTACACTTGTTTTATCTTCCTATGCTTGTTACTTTGCTCTTCATGAACTTGTTTATTTACAAGATTCCTATGCATAGGAAGCATGTTAGACTTAAATATGTTTTGAATTTGCCTCTTGATGCTCTCTTTTGCTTCAACTCTTATTTCTTACAAGTGCATCATTAAAACTGCTGAGCCCATCTTAATGGCTATAAAGAAAGAACTTCTTGGGAGATAACCCATGTGTTTCTTTTTACTACAGTACTTTGTTTTATATTTGTGTCTTGGAAGTTGTTACTACTGTAGCAACCTCTCCTTATCTTAGTTTTGTTGCATTGTTGTGCCAAGAAAAGTCTCTATAGTAAGGTTTCATACTAGATTTGGATTACTGCGCAGAGACAGATTTCTTTGCTGTCACGAATCTAGGCTTAGTTCTCTGTAGGAAACTCAGAAAATTATGCCAATTTACGTGAGTGATCCTCAGATATGTACGCAACTTTCATTAGTTTTGAATTTTTCCGTTTGAGCAAGTCTGGTGCCATTTTAAAATTCGTCTTTACGGACTGTTCTGTTTTTGACAGATTCTGCCTTTTATTTCGCATTGCCGCTTTCGCTATGTTGAATGAGTTTATTTGTTCCATTAACTTTCAGAAGCTTTGTGCAATGTCCAGAAGTGTTAAGAATGATTGTGTCACCTCTGAACATGTGAATTTTTGATTATGCACTAACCCTCTAATGAGTTTGCTTGAAGTTTGGTGTGAAGGAAGTTTTCAAGGGTCAAGAGAGGAGTATGATATACTATGATCAAGAGGAGTGAAAGCTCTAAGCTTGGGGATGCCCCCGTGGTTCATCCCTGCATATTTCAAGAAGACTCAAGCATCTAAGCTTGGGGATGCCCAAGGCATCCCCTTCTTCATCGACAAAGTATCAGGTTCCTTCTCTTGAAACTATATTTTTATTCGGTCACATCTTATGTACTTTACTTGGAGCGTCTGTTTGTTTGTTTTTGTTTTGTTTGAATAAGTTCATCCTTGTGTGGGAGAGAGACACGCTCCACTGGTTCATATGAACACATGTGTTCTTAGCTTTTAATGTTCAAGGGCGAAAGTTGATCGCTTCACTTGTTGTTATATGGTTGGAAACGGGAAATGCTACATGTAGTAATTGGTAAAATGTCCTGGATAATGTGATACTTGGCAATTGTTGTGCTCATGTTTAAGCTCTTGCATCATATACTTTGCACCTATTAATGAAGAAATACATAGATCTTGCTAAAATTTGGTTTGCATAATTGGTCTCTCTAAGGTCTAGATAATTTCTAGTAAAGAGTTTGAACAACAAGGAAGACGGTGTAAAGTCTTATAATGTTTACAATATGTCTTTTATGTGAGTTTTGCTGCACCGGTTCATCCTTGTGTTTGTTTCAAATAACCTTGCTAGCCTAAACCTTGTATCGAGAGGGAATACTTCTCATGCATCCAAAATCCTTGAGCCAACCACTATGCCATTTGTGTCCACCATACCTACCTACTACATGGTATTTCTCCGCCATTCCAAAGTAAATTGCTTGAGTGCTACCTTTAAACAATTCAAAAGTTATTACCTCTTATTCGTGTCAATGTTTTATAGCTCATGAGGAAGTATGTGGTGTTTATCTTTCAATCTTGTTGGGCAACTTTCACCAATGGACTAGTGGCTTCATCCGCTTATCCAATAATTTTGCAAAAAGAGCTGGCAATGGGATTCCCAGTCCCAAATTAATTAACAAAAATAGACACTCCTCCATGGTATGTGATTGTTGGACGGCACCCGAAGGATTCGGTTAGCCATGGCTTGAGAAAGCAAAGGTGGGGAGGAGTGTCATCATAATAAAACTAAAATAAAAAGGCACTCCTTCATGGTATGAGATTGTTGGCAGGCACCCGAGGATTCGGTTAGCCATGGTTTGTGAAAGAAAGGTTGGAAGGAGTGCCACACAAAAATAAAAATAAAATGGGAGCCGCTCTTTGAAGGTTTGTCTGGCAAGGGGGTTAGAGTACCCACTACCATTCGTTCACAACAACAAACACCTCTCAAAACTTTATTTTTATGCTCTCTTTATGTTTTCAAAAAAAAAAGCTCTAGCACAAATATAGCAATCGATGCTTTCCTCTTTGAAGGACCTTTCTTTTACTTTTATGTTGAGTCAGTTTACCTATCTCTCTCCACCTCAAGAAGCAAACACTTGTGTGAACTGTGCATTGATTCCTACATACTTGCATATTGCATTTGTTATATTGCTCTATGTTGACAATATCCATGAGATATACATGTTACAAGTTGAAAGCAACCGCTGAAACTTAATCCTCCTTTGTGTTGCTTCAACACCTTTACTTTGATTTATTGCTTTATGAGTTAACTCTTATGCAAGACTTATTGATGCTTGTCTTGAAGTACTATTCATGAAAAGTCTTTGCCTTATGATTCACTTGTTTACTCATGTCATTACCATTGTTTTGATCGCTGCATTCATTACATATGTTTACAAATAGTATGATCAAGGTTATGATGGCATGTCACTTAAGAAATTATCATTGTTATCGTTTACCTACTCGAGGACGAGTAGGAACTAAGGGGATGCTGATACGTCTCCAACGTATCTACAATTTCTTATGTTCCATGCTACTTTATTGATGATATCTACATGTTTTATGCATACTTTATGTCATATTTATGCGTTTTCGGAACTAACCTATTGACGAGATGCCGAAGTGCCAGTTCCTGTTTTCTGCTTTTTGGTTTCAGAAATCCTAGTAACGAAATATTCTCGGAATTGGAAATCAACGCCCGGGTTCCTATTTTCACCGGAAGCTTCAGAGCCCGAGAAGGACCGGAGGGGGCCACAGCCCACCACACATGGCCCGCGCGGCCAAGGGGGGCCGCGCCCCCTTGTGTCGTCGCCCCGTCAGCCCTCCGACTCCGCCTCTTCGCCTATTTAAAGGTCCCGACCTAAAACCTCGATACGAATAAGCCACGGTATGAGAAAAGTTCCGAGCCGCCGCCATCGCGAAGCCAAGATCTGGGGGACGAGTCTCTGTTCGGCACGCCGCCGGACGGGGAAGTGCCCCGGAAGGCTTCTCCATCGACACCGCTACCATCTCCACCGCCATCTTCATCAACGCTGCTGCTCCCATGAGGAGGGAGTAGTTCTCCATCGAGGCTCGGGGCTGTACCGGTAGCTATGTGGTTCATCTCTCTCTATGTACTTCAATACAATAATCTCATGAGCTGCCTTACATGATTGAGATTCATATGATGATGCTTGTAATCTAGATGTCATTATGCTAGTCAAGTGGGTTTTACTTATGTGATCTCCGGAGACTCCTTGTCCCACGTGTGTAAAGGTGACAGTGTGTGCACCGTGTGGGTCTCTTAGGCTATATTTCACAGAATACTTATTCACTGTTATGAATGGCGTAGTGAAGTGCTTATTTATATCTCTTTATGATTGCAATGTGTTTTGTATCACAATTTATCTATGTGCTACTCTAGTGATGTTATTAAAGTAGTTTATTCCTCCTGCACGGTGTAATGGTGACAGTGTGTGCATCCGTGTTAGTACTTGGCGTAGGCTATGATTATGATCTCTTGTAGATTATGAAGTTAACTATTGCTATGATGGTATTGATGTGATCTATTCCTCCTACATGGTGTGAAGGTGACAGTGTGCATGCTATGCTAGTACTTGGTTTAGTCGTGTCGATCTTTCATGCACTCTAAGGTTATTTAAATATGAACATTTAATTGTGGAGCTTGTTAACTCCGGCATTGAGGGTTCGTGTAATCCTACGCAATGTGTTCATCATCCAACAAGAGAGTGTAGAGTATGCATTTATCTATTCTGTTATGTGATCAAAGTTGAGAGTGTCCATTAGTGAAAGTCTAATCCCTAGGCCTTGTTCCTAAATACGCTATCGCTTTGTTTCTGTTTTTGAGTTACTACTGCTGCGTTACTAATGCTTGTTTACTTCCGCAATATTACTACCATCAACTGCACGCCAGCAAGCACTCTGGCGCCGTACTACTGCTCATATTCATTCATACCACTTGTATTTCACTATCTCTTCGCCGAACTAGTGCACCTAATAGGTGTGTTGGGGACACAAGAGACTTCTTGCTTTGTGGTTGAAGGGTTGCTTGAGAGGGATATCTTTGACCTCTTCCTCCCTGAGTTCGATAAACCTTGGATGATCCACTTAAGGGAAAACTTGCTGCTGTTCTACAAACCTCTGCTCTTGGAGGCCCAACACTGTCTACAAGAATAGAAGCACCCGTAGACGTCAGTAATCATCATTGATATGTATTGAATCTTGATTTGTCAATTGCCCATCTGTAATTTTTTCACCCAGCATGTTAGTTATCTTATTGGAGAGACACCACTAGTGAACTGTGGACCCCGGTCCATTCTTTTACATCTGAATACAATCTACTGCAATTATTGTTCTTACTGTTCTTTGCAAACAAACACCATCTTCCACTCGATACGCTTAATCCTTTGTTTTCAGCAAGCCGGTGAGATTGACAACCTCACTGTTACGTTGGGGCAAAGTATCTTGATTGTGTTGTGCAGGTTCCACGTTGGCGCCGGTTTCACTGGTGCGCCGCACTACACTCCTCCACCAACAACCTTCACGTGCTTCTTGGCTCCTACTGGTTCGATAACCTTGGTTTCTTTCGAGGGAAAACTTGCTGTGCGCATCACACCTTCCTCTTGGGGTTCCCAACGGACGTGTACATCTACGCGCATCAAGCTCTTTTTCTGGCGCCGTTGCCGGGGAGATCAAGACACGCTGCAAGGGGAGTCTCCACATCCAATCTCTTTACTTTGTTTTTGTCTTGCTTTACTTTATTTTATTTACTGTCTTCTTTGCTTCATATTAAAAAAAACACAAAAAAATTAGTTACTTTACTTTCTGTTTTATTTACTAGCTCCATATCAAAAACACAAAAAAATTAGTTACTTGTCTTTATTCTATTTGCCTACTTTACTTTTATTACTGCTAGAATGGGTACTCCTGAAAATACTAAGTTGTGTGATTTCACTAGCACAAATAATAATGATTTTATATGTACTCCTATTGCTCCACCTGCTAACAGAATTCTATGAAATTAAACCTGCTTTACTAAATCTTGTTATGAGAGAGCAATTTTCTGGTGTTAGTTCTGATGATGCTGCTGCCCATCTTAATAATTTTTTTGAACTTTGTGAAATGCAAAAGTATAAGGATATAGATGGTGATATTATAAAACTGAAATTGTTTCCTTTCTCATTAAGAGGAAGAGCTAAAGATTGGTTGCTTTCTTTGCCTAAGAATAGTATTGATTCATGGACTAAATGTAAAGATGCTTTTATTAGTAAATATTATCCTCCTGCTAAGATTATATCTTTGAGAAGTAGCATTATGAACTTTAAACAATTTGATAATGAACATGTTGCTCAAGCATGGGAGAGAATGAAATCTTTGGTAAAGAATTGCCCAACCCATGGACTGACTACTTGGATGATCATCCAAACCTTTTATGCAGGATTGAATTTTTCCTCGAGGAACCTATTGGATTCAGCTGCTGGAGGTACTTTTATGTCCATCACCTTAGGCGCCGCGACAAAGCTTCTTGATGATATGATGATCAATTACTCTGAATGGCACACTGAAAGAACTCCTCAAGGTAAGAAGGTAAATTCTATTGAATAAACCTCTTCTTTGGGTGATAAGATTGATGCTATTATGTATATGCTTGCAAATGGTAGATCTCATATTGATCCTAATAATGTTCCTTTAGCTTCATTGGTTGCTCAAGAAGAAAATGTTGATGTGAATTTCATTAAGAGTAATAATTTCAACAACAATGCTTATAGGAATAATTATGGTAACAACAACTATAGGCCATATCCTTCTAATAATGGTAGTGGTTATGGTAATTCTTATGGTAATTCTTACAACAATAATAAGAGTGTACCCTCTGGTCTTGAAGTCATGCTTAAAGAATTTATTAGTACACAAACTGCTTTTAATAAAACTGTTGAAGAAAAGCTTGGTAAAATTGATGTTCTTGCTTCTAAGGTTGATAGTCTTGCTCTTGATGTTGATCTTTTAAAACTGAAAGTTATGCCTGAGGAAGTTAAAGATGCTAGGTTTGCTAAAACAAATGCCATCCAAGTTGCATGCTAGGTGGGATAGAGAAGAAAAAGAAAAACTTGCTAAAGAGAATAATGTAGCTAAAGTTTGGACTATTACCACCACTAGTAATGTTGATTCTTCACATGTTGCTACACCTCCTACTATCAATGGTAAAATAATTGGTGTTGGCAATGTTTCTACTCCTAGTGCAAAGCGTACAAAACTGCCTGAAACTGAAACTGCTTGTGGTAAAACTGCTGAAATTTTTCAAAATATTGGTGACAATGATTCCATTGCTATAGAACATAATGGTTTAGATTTTGATGATTGTCATATTACTGAAGTTATAAAGTTCTTACAAAAACTTGTTAGAAGTCCTAATGCTAGTACTATAAATTTAGCCTTTACAAAACATATTACAAATGCTCTCATTAAAGCTAGGGAAGAGAAATTAAAACTTGAAGCTTCTATTCCTAGGAAGTTAGAAGATGGTTGGGAGCCCATCATTAAGATGAAATTCAATGATTTTGAATGTAATGCTTTATGTGATCTTGGTGCAAGTATTTCTGTTATGCCTAAGAAAATTTATGATATGCTTGACTTGCCACCATTGAAAACCTGTTATTTGGATGTTAATCTTGCTGATAATGGTAAAAAGAAACCTTTGGGGAGGATTGATAATGTTCGCATTACGGTTAACAATAACCTTGTCCCCGTTGATTTTGTTGTCTTGGATATTGAATGCAATGCATCTTGTCCTATTGTGTTGGGAAGACCTTTTCTTCGAACTGTTGGTGCTGTTATTGATATGAAGGAAGGTAATATTAAGTATCAATTTCCTCTCAAGAAAGGTATGGAACACTTCCCTAGAAAGAGAATGAAGTTGTCTTTTGATTCTATTATTAGAACAAATTATGATGTTGATGCTTCTTCTCTTGATGTTATTTGATTTGCACTTTCTGCGCCTAGCTGAAAGGCGTTAAAGAAAAGCACTTCTTGGGAGATAACCCAAATTTCATTTTATTTACTGTATTGTTGAGTCTTGGAAGTTGTTTACTACTGTAGCAACCTCTCCTTATCATGTTTTTGTGCCAAGTAAAGTCTCTATGTTAAAGTTGATGCTAGATTTGGATTGCTGCGCAGAAACAGATTGCTATCTGTCACGAATTCGCGCAGATCTCTCTGTAAAAAATCAAAAAAATCTGCAAATTTACGTGCGTGATCCTCAGATATGTACGCAACTTTCATTAGTTTTGATTTTTTCCGTTTGAGCAAGTTAAGTGCCCCTGAAAAATTCGTCTTTACGGACTTTTGACAGATTCTGCCTTTTATTTCGCATTGCCGCTTTTGCTATGTTGAATGGTTTTCTTTGTTCCATTAACTTTCAGAAGTTTTGTGCAATGTCCAGAAGTGTTAAGAATGATTGTGTCACCTCTGAATGTGTGAATTTTTGATTATGCACTAACCCTCTAATGAGTTTGCTTGAAGTTTGGTGTGGAGGAAGTTTTCAAGGGTCAAGAGAAGAGGATGATACACTATGATCAACAAGAGTGAAAGGTCTAAGCTTGGGGATGCCCGGTGGTTCACCCCTGCATATTTTAAGAAGACTCAAGCATCTAAGCTTGGGGATGCCCAAGGCATCCCCTTCTTCATCGACAACTTATCAGGTCACTTCTAGTGAAACTATATTTTTATTCCATCACATCTTATGTTCTTTACTTGGAGCGTCTGTTTTCTTTTATTTTTGTTTTGGTTTGAATAAAGTTGGATCCCACCATCCTTATATTGGAGATATTACGCTCCGCTTTTTCATATGGAACACTTGTGTTCTTAATTGTGCTTTAATGTTCATGGCGAAGGCTAAAATTGCTTCGTTAAATTGCTATTTGGTTGGAATCAGAAAATGCTGCATATGGTTTGGAATAACTTGGCAATTGTTTGAGCTCTCATAGATCATGTTTAAGCTCTTGCATCATGTAGTTTAATCTATTAATGAAGAACTACCGTAGAGCTTTGATACGTCCAAAACGTATCTACTTTCCCGAACACTTTTGCTATTGTTTTGTCTCTAATTTTTGTATTTTGGATGCAACTAATGCGGACTAACGCAGAATTGCTGGGTGTCTCGTTTTTGTGCAGAAATCCAACTTTCAGGAAAATCCTCGGAATTTATGCGAAAGGCCCTATTTTCCCGAATCGACGGAGCCGAAGGGCAAGCCAGGTGGGGGCCCGAGGCCCCACACACTAGGCCGGCGCGGCCCAAGGGCGCCGCCTTGTGGTGTGGGCGCCTCGGCCCCGACGCTCTCCTTCGGACTATATACGCCTTTCGACCTAAAAACGCCAGGGGGTACGTCGATATTTCCAGAGACCATCCAGTACGCCGCCGCCATCGAAACTCCGCCTCGGGACCAGAAACTCCGTTCGGCACTCCGCGGGACGGGGAATTGGAGGGGATCTTCACCGCCATCACCACCGACGTCTCTCCATCGACCAGCCATGTTTCCCCCATCCATGTGTGAGTAATTCCCCCGCTGTAGGCTGAAGGGGATGGTAGGGATTGGATGAGATTGATCATGTAATAGTCACAAGATTGTTAGGGCATGGTGCCTAGTATCCGTAGATGTTACTTTTATGATATTGTTGCAACTTGTTATGCTTAATGCTTGTCACTAGGGCCCGAGTGCCATGATCTCAGATCTGAACATGTTATTGTTTCATCATGATATTCATTGTTTATGGTCTTACCTGCAAGTTGTATACACACGTTGCTGTCCGGAACCAATGGCCCCGAAGTGACAGAAATCGGGACAACCGGAGGGGATGGTAGTGATGTGAGGATCACATGTGTTCACGGAGTGTTAATGCTTTGCTCCGGTACTCTATTAAAAGGAGTACCTTAATTTCCAGTAGTTTCCCTAGAGGCCCGGCTGCCACCGGCTGGTAGGACAAAAGATGTTGTGCAAGTTTCTCATTGCGAGCACGTACGACTATATATGGAACACATGCCTATTGATTGATTAGTACTTGGATACCGCTTTATTATTACCTGCAAATGCCCTATCATGATTGTTATATGAATTCTCTCATCCATGCAATGCCCGTTCATCCGTCCCTGTGCCTACAGTATTTTAATCCTGTTGTTTACTATAATCACTACTGCTGTCTTTATTTCACCGCTGTTATTTCACTATTCCTACTGCTATGCTGCTACTGATAAACTCTTGCGAGCAAGTCTGTTTCCAGGTGCAGCTGAATTGACAACTCCGCTGTTAAGGCTTACAAGTATTCTTTGTCTCCCCTTGTGTCGAATCAATAAATTGGGTAATACTTCCCTCGAAGACTGTTGCGATCCCCTATACTTGTGGGTCATCAAGCTTGTTAAAATTTGGTTTGCATGATGGGTCTCTCTAAGTCTAGATATTTTCTGGTAAAGTGTTTGAACAACAAGGAAGACAGTGTAGAGTCTTATAATGCTTGCAATATGTTCTTGTGTAAGTTGTGTTGTACCTGTTCATACTTGTGTTTGCTTCAAACAACCTTGCTAGCCCAAACCTTGTACTGAGAGGAAATGCTTCTCGTGCATCCAAACACCTTGAGCCAAAACCCATGCCATTTGTGTCGATCATATCTACCTACTATGTGGTATTTTTCTGCCATTCCAAAGTAAATTACTTGAGTGCTACCTTTAAAATTTCATTCCTTTATCTTCGCAATATATAGCTCATGGGACAAATAGCTTAAAAACTATTATGGTGATGAATATGTAGTTATGTGTCTTAGTTCTTATAAGTTGCTTGTTGAGCGGTAACCATGTTTCTGGGGACGCCATCAACTTTTTACCTTTGTTGGATATCATGTGAGATGCTATGCATGTTCGTCTTGTCTGAAGTAAGTTCGATTTCATGATCAAATGGTTTGAGTATGCATATTGTTAGAGAAGAACATTGGGCCGCTAACTAAAGCCATGTATCATGGTGGAAGTTTCAGTTTGGACATACAACCTCAATCTCTTATGAGAATATTATTTGTTGTTGAATGCTTAAGAATTAAAAGAGGAGTCCATTATCTGTTGTCTATGTTGTCCCGGTATGGATGTCTAAGTTGAGAATAATCAAAAGCGAGAAATCCAATGCGTGCTTTCTCCTTAGACCTTTGTACAGGCGGCATAGAGGTACCCCTTTGTGACACTTGGTTGAAACATATGTCATGCAATGATAATCCGTGTTATCCGAGCTGATTAGGACAAGGTGCGAGCACTATTAGTACTCTATGCATGATACTTGCAACTTGTAGGAAGTATTATGCATAGCACATATGAATTATTACTACCATTGACAAAATTGTTTCTATGTTTTCAAAATAAAAGCTCTAGCACAAAAAATAGTAATCCATGTTTCCCTCTGCGAAGGGCCATTCTTATACTTAATGTTGAGTCAGTCTACCCACTTCTTTCTATCCTAGAAGCAAACACTTGTGTTAACTGTGTGCATTTATTCTTACATGTTTACTTATTGCACCTGTTATATTACTCTATGTTGACAAATATCCATGAGATATACATGTTACAAGTTGAAAGCAATTGCTGAAACTTAATCATCCTTTGTGTTGCTTCAATGCATTCTACTAAGAATTTATTGCTTATGAGTTAGCTTTTATGCAAATCTTATTGATGCTTGTCTTGAAAGTACTATTCATGAATTTTTTTGCTATATGATTCATTTGTTTAGTCATTATCTTTGTTAGCAATCTTTTGCTTCAGATCACTCCATTCATCTCATATGCTTTACAATAATGTTGATCAAGGTTATGTTGGTAGCATGTCACTTCAGAAATTATTTGTGTTATCGTTTACCTACTCGAGGGCGATTAGGAACTAAGCTTGGGGATGACGTATCTATAATTTCTTATGTTCCATGCTACTTTTATGACAATACTTGAATGTTTTATACATACTTTACATCATTATTATATATTTTCCGGCACTAACCTACTAACAAGATGCCGAAGCGCGTTCTGTTTTCTTTGTTTTTGGTTTCAGAAATCCTAGTAAGGAAATATTCTCGGAATTGGACGAAATCAACGCCCGGGTCGTATTTTTACGAAGCTTCCGGAAGACAGGGGCAACGAAGTGGGGCCACGAGACGACGCCACACTAGGGCGGCGCGGCCAGGCTTGGGCCGCGCGGCCCTAGCGTGTGGGTCCCTCGCGTCGCCCCCTGACCTGCCCTTCCGCCTACTTAAAGCCTTCGTCGCGGAACCCTCTGTACCGAGAGCCACGATACGGAAAACCTTCCAGAGACGCCGCCGCCGCCAATCCCATCTCGGGGATTCAGGAGATCGCCTCCGGCATCCTGGGAGAGGGAATCATCACCGGAGGGGCTCTACATCATCATGCCCGCCTCCGGATTGATGCGTGAGTAGTTCATCCTTGGACTATGGGTCCATAGCAGTAGCTAGATGGTTGTCTTCTCCGCTTGTGCTATCATTGTTTAGATCTTGTGAGCTGCCTAACATGATCAAGATCATCTATTTGTAATGCTACATGTTGTGTTTGATGGGATCCGATGAATCTAGAATACTATGTCAAGTTGATTATGAATCTATCATATATGTGTTGTTTATGTTCTTGCATGCTCTCCGTTGCTAGTAGAGGCTCTGGCCAAGTTGATACTTGTAACTCCAAGAGGGAGTAATTATGCTCGATAGTGGGTTCATGCCTCTATTTAATCTGGGACAGAAAGTTCTAAGGTTGTGGATGTGCTGTTGCTACTAGGGATAAAACATTGATGCTTTGTCTAAGGATATTTGTATTGATTACATTACACACCATACTTAATGCAATTATCTGTTGTTTACAACTTAATACTGGAGGGGTGCGGATGCTAACCCGAAGGTGGATTATTTAGGCGTAGATGCATGCTGGATAGCGGTCTATGTACTTTGTCGTAATGCCCTGATTAAATCTCATAGTAATCATCATTGATATGTATTGAATCTTGATTTGTCAATTGCCCATTTGTAATTTGTTCACCCAGCATGTTAGTTATCTTATTGGAGAGACACCACTAGTGAACTGTGGACCCCGGTCCATTCTTTTACATCTGAATACAATCTACTGCAATTATTGTTCTTACTGTTATTTGCAAACAAACACCATCTTCCACTCGATACGCTTAATCCTTTGTTTTCAGCAAGCGGTGAGATTGACAACCTCATTACGTTGGGGCAAAGTATCTTGATTGTGTTGTGCAGGTTCCACGTTGGCGCCGGTTTCACTGGTGTTGCGCCGCACTACACTCCTCCACCAACAACCTTCACGTGCTTCTTGGCTCCTACTGGTTCGATAACCTTGGTTTCTTTCTGAGGAAAAACTTGCTGCTGTGCGCATCACACCTTCCTCTTAGGGTTCCCAACGGACGTGTACATCTACGCGCATCACACCCACACGTGGTGTTTGAAGGTAAATTACGTCGATATTAGAAATATGTGTGATGTAAGCGAGGTTAATTTACACTGGTGAACTTAAATGAAAATAATTCATCATCATTAACAGCTAGGTCAAATCAAACAGTTACATTTGTTACCTTGGTTTGTATTTCTTCCTCTCGGTTACTTGTGTAGCTTCAAAGTGGGAAACAATTTTAGAGTTCAATTGTCCCCATGATAAAACTTGGACATTTTTTTTACCAATATGACATAATTAAGATGAATAAAATTAAACCTATTTTAGTAATATTATTTTACTTTTCAGCATATCCATTAACATGTTTATATCTCGGCAGCTCAAGCTAAAGAAGTATGATCGTGAGTTTTCTATCATATAATCTTTTTGATATAGTAATTTTGTATCTATATTTTATATCTTTGGATGTTACTTCTTCGACTTCAATTCATGCTTTATACACAATGTTTGATTTTATTGAATGATTTAAATGATTTGTTCTCTTATGTTGATTTCACTACATCAGAAAAGACGCGGAAATATTATGAGGATGTATAATAATTCTAGCATGTTTGTAATCTTTGTAGTTACAATTGTGATTGCTTACGATACTTAGGGATACATATTAATTATGAAAAAATAGGATCCATCATATTGGCAACCGGGGGTTTTGATGTTTCATATAAATCTCTAGTATAGCACTTATTATCGGTGTTATACTGAGATCGTCTGGATAATTCCAAGGCTACGTGTATTAAGGTGGTATTGTGTAGTTGTTCTTAAAAAATGGTCCTTGTGCCGAGATCCAACTATATGGATGAGATGCCTAAACTAAATAAAATAGATAATTGTGCGCTTATTTTTTGTCTTGTTTGAATCCAAGGATTGATCAAGAACGTTGGAATTTGATAGGATTGCACGCACAAAACATGGGATCACAAAAACAATAAAACTTCGTAATAGTCATTTGGATGGAACATACAAAACATAGCAAAGTGCCTCGCCTTTTAGCGAATGAGTCTGAAAAAGAGGAGATATCTAGTGATACCAATCTTTAGGGACTCTTTGGTTTGAAGGATTTCCAAAACGGAGGAATAAATCCTCATGACACGTGGAATCCTATTAGAATTAAGAACACAGAAATCAGAGAGACAATTTGTTTGATTACACCACATAGAAAAAGCAAGAAGTGTGTATAGAGATTGTGTAAATATCAAACTTGCCATATAAACGTAGGATTCTTACAAGAGTTCCAACCTCTTGCTAGAAATTTGATGAGATCTCGGTGTAGGAAAGCAATCCATATGAGTTTCAAATGTTTTATTCAGTTGAACCAAATTAATTCTATAGTAATTTTGAAGGATTCATTCCCTTGAACCAAATGGACTCTAGAAAAAATCATATGGATTGATATCCTACAAAAAAAAAATACATTGAACCAAAAAGACCGGGTTTGGTCTGCATCATTTCTAGAACACAAGAACATGAAAATAAAAGTATGAACATAATGTCATGACATCTTTGATTCCATCAGAAGTTATGGCACGAGAATTTGCAATGCGTGCCGTTTGGTTGCATTGCATGAAAAGAAAAATGTGAACCATTGTGTTTGTGCATAGTTGTCATAGTAACAAAAACCTTTCCATGATATTGGACCTAAGGGAAATTTTCCTATGAAAACATGGAACATAGACAATAGGAAAATAATCATATTGATTCAAATCTATAAACCAGAAAAGTTCTATAACAAAAAAAATCTAAGACATGAAATCCTCCAAAATTCCCATGAAACTTCTTTGAACTAAACATACCCTTAGATGATACCATAATACTAAAATACGACCAATATTGCAAATGATCATAAAAAAATCTACTCCCTCCATCTCTAAATACTTGTTGCATATTTAGAAAAAATGTAGGTTAAAACCTGTCAAAAATCATTGAACCTATGAAAAGTGGTTTTTCCCCAAAGTGAAGCAAAATAAATCTATTACTGCCTCCGATCCATATTAATCGTCATTCATTTAGTACGATGAGCGACAATTAATATGAGGAGTATGTTATCAAAAGCACATCAAAATTCAATCTACATAGTAAGGATCGGGAAAGAGAAAACTATTAATAATTATCCAAAATAAAATATACTCCACTTCAAGTGAGGTTATCTTGTTTGTTTATGTCTATGCTCAATTACGTCCCACTTCAAATTTATCTTATCATACTCAAGCTAGATATTTTTTCTAGAATTTTTCATGATAACGGTTACTAACTTTTAAAGTTGGTATTATGGTATCGATTCCACGAGATATATTTTCAAAAAAATAGGTTAGACTGGTTTTTGAAATTCTATGGAATTCGAGTCTAAGAATGCAACCCTTTGTAATTTTGGTGGTCTCATTCCTTCAATCCAAAGGACTTCCTTTGCGGGAAAGAACACATGGATCAGAATCGTCTGAAACTCCCATGAAGATCACTCAATCCAAAGAAGCACTTAGGCTTTGATTGGTCGCTACGGGTGGAAACCCTGTGGTGCTAAAGCCTAAGAGGGAAATTTTTAGAGCATGTGGGATCCTCTTATTTCCACCATTCCGTGTGGGATATCTCCTCCTCTCGGATGGTCAATTTGGTGGAAGAGGGGAATTCCTAGGCATGCGAACACATGCTTGAAAATCCAAAAAGATTTGTAAATGATCACACTAGTAAAAAATGAATCTGAATACATCAATTATAATCACAACTAATACCAATGAATTATGGAGAAGTCGCAATGATTTAGACTAAGCATAACAATGACTAACAATTCATTGCAAGGTCCCAATTCAGTTTTACATCAACCGCTACATAACTTCACTTGGAACAAAGATAAAACATGAATATTCCTCATGTTATACCAGGTACGGATTCCCCACAAAAAAAGATTTCATGTATGAAAAAGATTGATTAAAGGTAGGAGGCACATGGGCGTCCCAGAGTGGAGGCTTCGCAGAGAGGAGGAGAGGGGCATCAACGTGGCCATAGAATTTCCTTTTGCGGTAGGGGGAGTGGTCGTGTGGGGAAGGTGTATGCGTGATGTCACATGGGATTGGGGGAGGGGGTAGGCAGGGTCAGGGATGAAGAACGTGAGCGACACATGGATTCTTTCCCAATGTCGCGTAACATGGATCTGATCACAAGGAAATCAGAAAGATTGATTCATGGAAACTTGTGGATTCAGACCCCCAAAAGGCCAGTCGGCCGACCTAGGATGTTCAGGAGGTAAAATATTAAGATAAGGGGGGTCATCCAAACTAGGTGAGCCATTATATTTATATAACTCTATTCGATGAATGAAAATGTAACCATCCTAGCCATCCAACTACAGATATCCTCGTCATGTATGATACTGCCAACATATTTTGTAAGATCCTTATAACTTTCTTAACATTTCTATAATCTTCTAGAATATCTCAAGCATGCATTTCTTACTTTCCAAACATATAAACAATTGTTAATGAGTTTTACCATACTATGCAAAGAGAAGTAAGCTGTCGAGACGTTTGTATGCAAAACTCGAAACTAAATGCTTACATTTTCATGTTAAATTGTTTTGTTCCAAAAAAAATAGTGTATCTCCTCTTTAAATCAATACCCTCCACATGATTCCTGTCACGAACTTTGAATCTATGCCGAGCATGAACTTTGTAGTAAGAAAAATGCCCAAGTAGCTCGTACATCATTTATTACCTCAAATCAGATATTGATTTCCCTTGTAGATTGCTCAAATAGATGACTCGGAATTTCTACAAACACCAAGGACAAAACTTTTTTTGGAGCAAAACCAAGGACAAAACTAGATAACATACCTTATTAAGAAAATAATTCATTGAATTATATGGAGAATATTAGATCCATGGCATTCTCAAGCGCTCATGAGTATAGAAAACGTGCATATTATTTATGTTTAGTGATGATTGGAGTAAACTTTGTATTAAGAAGTAATTTTGAACGAAATTAAAATACATAGACAGGCTCTACATCTGCAGTAGGATTCATTCAATCATATTCACATATGTAATATAGTTCATTGCATTAGCAACACCGAAGATAGTAGTAGCTATTTTGGAGCATCGCCAACATGGTTGTGAATGTGGAGATGTTGTAAGAAAATTTCATTTGCCCAAGTTGCCTTCCAGTAGCATCGGGAAAGAGAGTGAGTAGGGTTTCAGGTTATGATACAATATATATGAAAAATTAAATAGTTGAGACTAATGAAGTCATCTTGAATTGGGATGTGTCCTTGTTTGTGCCATAAATAATGCACCTCACCTTTTCTTGCTACATATAGCCTTTCATTTCTGCAGAAGTCCTCAGCAACCGATGAAGCTAGATTACTGCTCTAAAAGGAATGTATAGCCGGCATGGGTCCTCGAGACACTCCCGTCAAGAGTGTGTCGATGGAATTGGACCTTGGATTAGAGCAATTTGCATCACCGTGGAGGGCTGATAAACTGCACTTATTATTACCACGAGCCCACCTTTGCACTCACTCGAGTGGGCCCCATCATTGTGTCTTGCTCGTGATATTGACAAAACAACCGTCATAACATAAGGGACTCGTCCGCATTCTCCGTCCTCCAACAGTACAATCTTACCACCTCTCCCTTGTCGCCCTCGTCATGACGATCTGCTCTTCCCTCTACGTGCACATTGGCTTCGAGCCCGTGTCCACGTCCGCCCTTGCACCGTGAAGCCAATGCATGTTGTTCTCTCTTCTACTCTTTTTTTTTGCCAATGCATGTTGTTTTCTCTTCTACTTTAAACTGGCAATGGCAGTGCTCCACAACCCTGTGCAGGATCGATGCTAGAGCCAGCTGAAAAGTTATGGTGCCACGACCACGACATCGGTTATTGTTGTCCATGCATGATGACAACGTGGAGTTGAGAAGATGAATTACAAGACGAATCAAAATCCCAAACATCGGTTATCCTCTCCAACTTGTAAGATAGGTTGAACTCCGGCTCCAGATGCGCAATTCCGGGCGCAAGCGCCCGTGGATGATGGATCTCGGATGGGAGACATATGCATTGTCAACGTGGAGTTTCCTCTCTTGTCACGAGAATGGGTCGTGTCGATGATTAATCTGCAAGTACGTGGATCACATCGGAGACAACAATGACACTTTGGATTTACCCAGGTTGATGCTCTCGTGTGAGTAATATAGCGAGAGATCAAAGTCGATATTTATAGGAGGAAACTCTTGATCATGTCGCCCATTCCTCCGGGATGACAGCCAACGGCGCGCGTCAACGTGTTAAAAAAAACTCGAGAATCAACCGATGGTAAGTGAAAACATCCTGCAAGCCGAAAGTGGTGCATTCAAATATTTGACATAAATTTATTTTTTGCGAAAGACATAAATTATTAAAATTGCCATGGTAGACGGCCATGCGCACTTTGTTGACGTCACGTCGCGGGATCTAAGGGCATGAGCAATGGAGGCAGCTGTCCAACTAGGATTGGATAAAACTTTTGACATATGCATGCCATGTTATGGTCTCATTAATACATCTTTCTCTCAAAAGCTGATTTGGTTTTTCTTTTTCTCTCTCACATTTTCACCTTTATGGCTGAAGAGGCTGCCTCCTGATGAAGAGGCTGCCTCTTCATCCGAACCTACTTTGGACCACCCGAACCTAGCTAAAGGTGTGAGGCAGTAGCTCTAGGGCAGTGCATTGGGCATGCCCTAAGTATGTCGAGCTTCTTCACGTCTTCCACAAACCCACAATGGTGAACTCCTTCGCCTCTTCCTCGTTAGTTGTTCGGCAACTTGCTGCTTCTTTTGGAGCGTGCGTAGAGAAATCTCGATGGAGAAGAAATCATGACGTGCTAGCGCCGGTGAGTGGGCAGAAACAGCCACCGGCTTGCCCAGCGATAAGCTGGATTAAATGAAGTCCATGCGCAACGCTACTAATTGTGTCCGGCCTCCCTACTCAAATGGCCAACGCACACTAATCATGGAATGCTTATACGGATTCCGTAGCTAAGCCATGGACATCTGCGCTGCTAATGATTTCCCCTTCCAGAGAAAAAAAAGGAATCAGCTGCTAGCGGGGCGTAGTGTGGCTAAACAGTTACGCAGTCGTTAATGATCCCATCTCAACAATGGTTGGCAGCGAGGACGAAGTGCTGCGACGACGGCGGTATGGATGACAAGATTGGCGGGCCAATTAGGCGGGTAGTGTGGATGGTGTAGGGCAACACGGACGAAAGTTCAGCCCAACTTTGGCCGGTGCTGGCGGCGACATCGTCCGTGGGCGTCGTTCCTCTCCTTGGAGGCGTCGTCGAGTGTGTCGGCACTTCCCCCATTCCTGCTATGGTTTGGTGGTGTCTTCGGACGAAAGCTTAGGTTCATAGTGAATCGGCGTAATGGTGGCATCTCGACATCGTCCCTCTGTTGGGAGCATTGCGTTTTGGAGACACGACATGTTGTTTCTCGTTGCGCCCCTCCGGTGCTTATCCTTGTCCAAGCTTGATCATCCAGGGCACTATGTACGGCATCGCCGGGAGTTCAAGATGATGCCTTTCTCAGGATCACCCAAGTTCAGCCATCTTCTACTTTGATGGTGTGTAGCCAAGGAGAATTCAGTTGGAGTTGTTGATCTTCGGAGGTGACCGGAGTAGTTCGAGACGTGGCTTTGATGTTATGTTGCTTTGGATAGCCTCTTTTGTGTCAAGTTGTATGTGGTGGTTGTTTTCGGACTAGCCGGTGTGAAGTGGAGTGGAGTTCGTACTACAATCGTTGTTTGCAGTGAGTTGCAGTCGTCCTATATTTAAAATTCAGTTTTGCTAATTCTCGGCTAACTGGAAATTCGCTTAGGTAAACTTTTTCAACCGTAGATCAATCTAGATTCGATCTCTCCTCTTCTCTTCTCCTCGACCCTCCACCGCTTGCGCAAGAGGCGGTGGAGGGGATAAAAGAAACTTAGGATGGGGGTGGGGGTGTGCCGATGCCGGAGAGGATGCAGCCGCTCGCCGGATTTAGAGGATGGCCAGGGAAGTGCCGAACCGGCGGTGGGGAAGCTTGGGGCAGGCCGGTGCGGCGAAGTGTGCGGCAGCGCACCGGTCGCGGGCTGGGTGGACGGCGGTCCGGCCGGCGATGGCTACGAGAGAGGCTGGCGGTGGTTGATACGTCTCCAACGTATCGATAATTTCTTATGTTCCATGCTACTTTATTGATGATACCTACATGTTTTATGCACATTATATGTCATATTTATGCATTTTCCGGAACTAACCTATTAACAAGATTCCGAAGGGCCTTTTTCTGCTATTTTTGGTTTCAGAAATCCTAGTAAAGAAATATTCTCGGAATTGGACGAAACTTTCGCCCAGGGTCCTACTTTTGCACGAAGCTTCCGGAAGACCGAAGAGATAACGAAGTGGGGCCACGAGGCGGCGGAGGGGTGGCGGCGCGGCCAAGCCTGGCGCGCCGACCTAGCCTCTGGGCCCCTCGTGTGGCCCCTCGCGTTGACCCTCCGCCTACTTAAAGCCTCCGTCGCGAAACCCCGATACCGAGAGCCACGATACGGAAAACCTTACGAGACGCCGTCGCGCGAATCCCATCTCGGGGGATTACGAGACGCCTCCGGCACCTGCCGGAGAGGGGATTCATCTCCGGAGGACTCTACACCGCCATGGTCGCCTCCGGAGTGATGAGTGAGTAGTTCACCCTGGACCATGGGTCCATAGCAGTAGCTAGATTGTCGTCTTCTCCTTGTTGTGCTTCATTGTTGGATCTTGTGAGCTGCCTAACATGATCAAGATCATCTATATGTAATTCTATATGTTGTGTTTGTCGGGATCCGATGGATAGAGAGTACTATGATTATGGTGATTATCAATCTATTGTTTATGTGTTGTTTATGATCTTGCATGCTCTCCGTTACTAGTAGAGGCTCTGGCCAAGTTTTTACTTTTAACTCCAAGAGGGAGTATTTATGCTCGATAGTGGGTTCATGCCTCCATTGAATCTGGGACAGTGACAGAAAGTTCTAAGGTTGTGGATGTGCTGTTGCCACTAGGGATAAAACATTGATGCTATGTCTAAGGATGTAGTTGTTGATTACATTACGCACCATACTTAATGCAATTGTCTGTTGCTTTGCAACTTAATACTGGGGGTTCGGATGATAACCTGAAGGTGGACTTTTTAGGCATAGATGCAGTTGGATGGCGGTCTATGTACTTTGTCGTAATGCCCAATTAAATCTCACTATATTTATCATATCATGTATATGCATTGTTATGCCTTTCTCTATTTGTCAATTGCCCTGTAATTTGTTCACCCAACATGCTTTTATCTTATGGGAGAGACACCTCTAGTGAACCGTGGACCCCGGTCCTATTCTTTACATAGCATACAATCTCTGCAATTGTGTTTACTGTTTTCTTTGCAAACATCTTCCACTCGATACGTTTAATCCTTTGTTACAGCAAGCCGGTGAGATTGACAACCTCACACTTCGTTGGAGCAAAGTACTTTGGTTTTGTTGTGCAGATTCCACGTTGGCGGGAATCCCTGGTGTTGCGCCGCATCACATTTCGCGACCATCAACCTTCAACGTGCTTCTTGGCTCCTCTGGTTCGATTAAACCTTGGTTTCATACTGAGGGAAAACTTGCCACTATGCGCATCATACCTTCCTCTTGGGGTTCCCAACGGACGTGTACATCTACGCGCATCAAGCACTTTTTCTGGCGCCGTTGCGGGGAGATCAAGACACGCTGCAAGGGGAGTCTCCACTTCTCAATCTCTTTACTTTGTTTTTGTCTTGCTTTATTTTATTTACTACTTTGTTTGCTGCACCTAAACAAAACACAAAAAAATTAGTTGCTAGTTTTACTTTATTTATTGTCTTGCTCTCTATATCAAAAACACAAAAAAATTAGTTACTTGCATTTACTTTATCTAGTTTGCTTTATTTATTGTCCTGCACTCTATATTTAAAATACAAAAAAAAAAATTAGTTACTTTTATTACCATGTCTAGCTCTGAACCTGTTACTTCTTCACCTGAGGACTTAGTTTTTACTTTCAAACAAGGGGATGAGGAGAGTTTTAAGGATGCTTGGTCTAGAATTTTTACTTCTTATCGTAAAACTGAACCTCAAATGACTCTAAGTTTGCTCCTTAGTAATTTTTATTTTGGTCTTATGGTTCGCTATAGATATGCTTTGGACACTTTAGTAGGAGGAGATTTCCTTCATTGTAATGGGGATCAAACTTTTAATGCCATAAAGAAATTGGTTGCATCACATGATTCAGCTAATAACTTTGATTCAGCCCTTATTAGCATTTATAATAGATTGAACAATCTCGAGATAAGTACATCTCGCTTAAATGACAATTATCACTGTGTTCGTAATCGTCTTGAACAAGTTTTAGAGAATCCTAAACCTTCATTATGGGACCCTGCTGTTAAAATTGTTATCGGTGATCGAACTCTTCATGCCTACTGTGATATTATGTATGAATTTTGCCTTATGCCTGAAAACATTTATAAATCTTTAAAACTTTGGGGAGTCGATGAAGGGGGAGAAGAAATAACTCTCATTGATAACTCTATTATAATTCCTAAGGGAATAGCTGCAGGTGTGCATACAACCATCCATGGAAGAACAATATCCATTGATTATCTTGTTATTGAAACAGGAAAAATCATACTCGGAAGATCCTTGCTGAAACTATTGGGAGCAGTCATTGATGTGGGAGAAGGCACTCTGAAATTCACCTCTATACCAGGGGGAAATCATATATTTCCAAAACCAAAAGGAAAGAAAAACAATAAGAAAGGTAAGGATGAAGCCCAAGGTAAGGTTGACACACCGTCTCTCGATGTTACTTGATTTGCACTTTCTGCGCCTAGCTGAAAGGCGTTAAAGAAAAGCGCTTATGGGAGACAACCCATGTTTTTACCTACAGCAATTTTTTGTTTTATTGAGTCTTGGAAGTTGTTTACTACTGTAGCAACCTCTCCTTATCATGTTTTTGTGCCAAGTAAAGTTTCTATGTCAAAGTTGATGTTATATTTGGGATTGCTGCGCAGAAACAGCATTGCTGTCTGTCACGAATCTGGGCACAATTCTCTGTAGAAAATTCGAAAAAATCTGCCAATTTACGAGCGTGATCCTCAGATATGTACGCAACTTTCATTAGTTTTGAGTTTTTCCATTTGAGCAAGTCTGGTGCCATCTCTAAATTCGTCTTTACGGACTGTTCTGTTTTTGACAGATTCTGCCTTTTATTTCGCATTGCCTCTTTTGCTATGTTGGATTTATTTCTTTGATCCACTAATGTCCAGTAGCATTATGCAATGTCCAGAAGTGAAAATAATGATTGTGTCACCTCTGAATGTGTGAATTATTAATTGTGCACTAACCCTCTAATGAGTTTGCTTGAAGTTTGGTGTGAAGGAAGTTTTCAAGGGTCAAGAGAGGAGAATGATATACTATGATCAAGAGGAGTGAAAGCTCTAAGCTTGGGGATGCCCCGTGGTTCACCCCTGCATATTTTAAGAAGACTCAAGCGTCTAAGCTTGGGGATGCCCAAGGCATCCCCTTCTTCATCGACAAAATCATCAGGTTCCTCCCTGAAACTATATTTTTATTCAATCACATCTTGTGTTCTTTACTTGGAGCGTCGGTTTGTTTTTGTTTTTGTTTTTGTTTGAATAAAATGGATCCTAGCATTCACTTTGTGGGAGAGAGACACGCTCCGCTGTTGCATATGGACACATGTGTCCTTAGGCTTTACTCATAATGTTCAAGGCGAAGTTTCTTCTTCGTTAAATTGTTATATGGTTGGAATTGGAAAATGCTACATGTAGTAATTCTAAAATGTCTTGGATAATGTGATACTTGGCAATTGTTGTGCTCATGTTTAAGCTCTTGCATCATATGCGTTGCACCCATTAATGAAGAAATACATAGAGCTTGCTAAAATTTGATTTGCATATTTGGTTTCTCTAAGGTCTAGATAATATCTAGTATTGAGTTTTGAACAACAAGGAAGACGGTGTAGAGTCTTATAATGTTTACAATATGTCTTTTATGTGAGTTTTGCTGCACCTGTTCATCCTTGAGTTTGCTTCAAATAACCTTGCTAGCCTAAACCTTGTATCGAGAGGGAATACTTCTCATGCATCCAAAATCCTTGAGCCAACTACTATGCCATTTGTGTCCACCATACCTACCTACTACATGGTATTTCTCCGCCATTCCAAAGTAAATTGCTTGAGTGCTACCTTTAAAATTCCATCATTTACCTTTGCAATATATAGCTCATGGGACAAAATAGCCTTAAAAACTATCGTAGTATTGAATATGTACTTATGCACTTTATCTTTTATTAAGTTGCTTGTTGTGCGATAACCATGTTTCTGGGGAACGCCATCAACTATTGTTGAATATCATGTGAGTTGCTATGCATGTCCGTCTTGTCGAAGGATCTATCATTTTAGTGGTTGGAGCATGCAAAATTGTTAGAGAAGAACATTGGGCCGCTAACTAAAGCCATGAATCATGGTTGAAGTTTCAGTTTTGGACATATATCCTCAATCTCATATGAGAATAATAATTGTTGCTACATGCTTATGCATTTAAGAGGAGTCCATTATCTGTTGTCCATGTTGTCCCGGTATGGATGTCTAAGTTGAGAATAATCAAAAGCGAGAAATCCAAAATGCGAGCTTTCTCCTTAGACCTTTGTACAGGCGGCATGGAGGTACCCCTTTGTGACACTTGGTTGAAACATGGCATGCAAAGATCCGGTAGTCCAAGCTAAGTAGGACGAGGTGCGGGCACTATTAGTATACTATGCATGAGGCTTGCAACTTGTAAGATATAATTTTCATAACTCATATGCTTTATTACTACCGTTGACAAAATTGTTTCACGTTTTCAAAATAAAAGCTCTAGCACAAATACAGCAATCGATGCTTTCCTCTTGAAGGACCATTCTTTTACTTTTATTGTTGAGTCAGTTTACCTATCTCCTTCCACCTTAAGAAGCAAACACTTGTGTGAACTGTGCATTGATTCCTACATACTTGCATATTGCACTTGTTATATTACTTTATGTTGACAATATCCATGAGATATACATGTTATAAGTTGAAAGCAACCGCTGAAACTTAATCTTCCTATGTGTTGCTTCAACACCTTTACTTTGATTTATTGCTTTATGAGTTAACTCTTATGCAAGACTTATTGATGCTTGTCTTGAAGTACTATTCATGAAAAGTCTTTGCCATATGATTCACTTGTTTACTCATGTCATTACCTTTGCTTTGATCGCTGCATTCATTACATATGTTTACAAATAGTATGATCAAGATTATGATGGCATGTCACTTCAGAAATTATCTTTGTTATCGTTTTACCTCGGCGAGAACTAAGCAGGGATGCTGATACGTCTCCAACGTATCGATAATTTCTTATGTTCCATGCTACTTTATTGATGATACCTACATGTTTTATGCACATTATATGTCATATTTATGCATTTTGGAACTAACCTATTAACAAGATGCCGAAGGCCAGTTCTGTTTTCTGCTGTTTTTGGTTTCAGAAATCCTAGTAAAGAAATATTCTCGAATTGACGAAACTTTCGCCAGGGTCCTACTTTGCGAAGCTTCCGAAGATCGAAGAGATAACGAAGTGGGGCCACGAGGCGGCCAGGGGTGGCGGCGCGGTAAGCTGGCCGCGCCGACCTAGCCTCTGGGCCTCGTGGCCCCTCGCGTTGACCCTCCGCCTACTTAAAGCCTCCGTCGCGAAACCCAGTGAGAGCCACGATACGGAAAACCTTACCGACGCCGCAATCCCATCTCGGGATTGGAGATCGCCTCCGGCACCCTGCGAGAGGGGATTCATCTCCGGAGGACTCTACACCGCCATGGTCGCCTCCGGAGTGATGAGTGAGTAGTTCACCCTGGACCATGGGTCCATAGCAGTAGCTAGATGGTCGTCTTCTCCTTGTTGTGCTTCATTGTTGGATCTTGTGAGCTGCCTAACATGATCAAGATCATCTATATGTAATTCTATATGTTGTGTTTGTCGGGATCCGATGGATAGAGAGTACTATGATTATGGTGATTATCAATCTATTGTTTATGTGTTGTTTATGATCTTGCATGCTCTCGTTGCTAGTAGAGGCTCTGGCCAAGTTTTTACTTTTAACTCCAAGAGGGAGTATTTATGCTCGATAGTGGGTTCATGCCTCCATTGAATCTGGGACAGTGACAGAAAGTTCTAAGGTTGTGGATGTGCTGTTGCCACTAGGGATAAAACATTGATGCTATGTCTAAGGATGTAGTTGTTGATTACATTACGCACCATACTTAATGCAATTGTCTGTTGCTTTGCAACTTAATACCGGAGGGGTTCGGATGATAACCGAAGGTGGACTTTTTAGGCATAGATGCGGTTGGATGGCGGTCTATGTACTTTGTCGTAATGCCCAATTAAATCTCACTATATTTATCATATCATGTATATGCATTGTTATGCCTTTCTCTATTTGTCAATTGCCCGACGTAATTTGTTCACCCAACATGCTTTTATCTTATGGGAGAGACACCTCTAGTGAACTGTGGACCCCGGTCCTATTCTTTACATAGCATACAATCTACGCAATTGTTTTACTGTTTTCTTTGCAAACATCTTCCACTCGATACGTTTAATCCTTTGTTACACAAGCCGGTGAGATTGACAACCTCACTTTCGTTGGGGCAAAGTACTTTGGTTTTGTTGTGCAGATTCCACGTTGGCGCGAATCCCGGTGTTGCGCATCACATTTCGCGACCATCAACCTTCAACGTGCTTCTTGGCTCCTACTGGTTCGATTAAACCTTGGTTTCATACTGAGGGAAAACATGCCACTGTGCGCATCATACCTTCCTCTTGGGGTTCCCAACGGACGTGTACATCTACGCGCATCAGTGGTTTCTCGTCGGGGTGGAGAAAAAGGTTAGGTCAATTTACTGAGAGTTAAGTTAACTCTCAGCTAGCTGATCCCTAGAGAGACCCTTTAAAGTTCTAGCTTCTGTAAAATTATGGTACGCCTTTAGCCGTGCTCTTAAAAAGAATAATAGCTGGTAGCATTACACTTTATTTTAGATTTGTTCACTAGGCTTTTAATATCAAGGCAACGTGATGTGGACTGTGGAAGTCGAGGCTAGAAGAAGAAGAACCGATGCCGAGGCAACGTATCTCCTGGGTCAAAAGGCAATGGCAATGAAAAGAAAAGTCATATCTGTCTCAAAATTCACCCCACATCCAGTGTCAGGTGCGAGTGCGACCTTTCTCAAGTTTTTTTTTTGTTAACAGGGAAAGGGTCCGAAGACCCTAGATGCTGCTATTAAAAACTTGTCGGTGAGTATAAATTACATTCAAGTCCCTACAGAACAAGGGAATTCTGGATAAGGATTATAATTTTACAGTAAAGACCCTAAAAAGGTACAAGGAAAAGCAATCAGGTTCTTCCAAGCCTGCACCGCATCTGATGGAGGTCACCCATAATCCGCCACGGAGAAAGGTCCCAGCTGCCACCGGTCCTAGGTCAGATCAACATAGAAGATTAGAAGATCCGTGGCCGCTACCGATGGTGTCAACACGACAGCCTTGGGACTTTGGGAGTAGTATATATATCTTGCAATTCTCATGGTCATGATCGTAGTCCTAAACATGTTCTACCAAGAACATTATCCGTGGGTTGATAATGTGCCAATCTTTCCTCAGTTTTCTAATTCTAGTACTGTACCTAGTACTATCTCTTACACTTTTGTGTACGGTGAACCGCGTCTCAGTGATAGACCAGAATTTTGGAAGTTGATCAGGAGATTAAAACCAAACTCAGTTGACCCGTGGTTGATGTGTGGAGATTTCAATGAAACTTTATTCCAATCAGAACATTTCTCACATAGAAGGAGAGGGGAGAAACAGATGAAAGATTTCAGAGAAGCCCTAGATCATTGCAACCTTCATGATCTGGGCTTCTTCGGTACACCCTGGACTTACAACAACAAGCAGCTAGGTGCAAGAAATGTCCGTGTCAGGCTCGACCGTGCTGTTGCATGCCCGGCCTGGAATTCCCTTTTTCCTAAAGCTTCTGTCAGGCATCTCGTTTCTTCGAGGTCTGATCACTGCCCAGTGCTGTTGGACCTTAGAAATGAGGGGAGGAAGGTGAGCAGAAGAACAAGGAAATCTGGCCCTAGATACGAGGCAATGTGGGAAAGAGAAACCTCCCTGGAACAACAAATAGAGGAGGCATGGATGCATCAACCGCAGGCAAAAGATTTGGATGACTTTCAAAAGAAGTTGAGTGCGACCATGGAGTCCATGTGTAGCTGGAGCAACAAGGTGTTTGGATCAGTTAATAAAGAAATAAAACACCTCAAAAGCAGGTTAGAAGAACTTCAGAAAGGGGATTTCATTGGGAACCAAGAGGAAATCAGAAAAGTGTCTGTCCAGCTTGATGAGATACTTCTGAGAGAGGAAGTCATGTGGAAACAACGATCGAGAATACAGTGGCTAAGGGAAGGAGACCAAAACACTAGGTTCTTTCACCGAAAAGCTTCAGCAAGGCAAAAAAAAAACAGAATTTTGAGACCAAAAAGACAAGATGAATCCTATGCTATTGATGAAGAGGAGATTTTGTCTAGAACCCAAAGTTTCTTTGACAATCTCTACTCAAAGGACCATGCGATTGAACCGGACATACTTCTTCAGTTTGTCGAACCGGTTGTCACCGAACATATGAATAGAAAACTAACTGAAGATTTCTCGGATGATGAAATCAGCAACGCGCTGTTTCAAATTGGACCACTCAAAGCTCCAGGACCTGACGGTCTACCTGCAAGGTTCTTCCAAAGAAATTGGGCTCTCCTGCGAGCGGAAACATGCAAAGCAATCAAGAAGTTCTTCCAAGATGGCACCATGCCAGACGGAATCAACATGACTAAAATAGTCCTCATTCCAAAGACAAATGAAGCTGAGGACCTCAAAGATTACAGACCAATATCCCTCTGCAATGTAGTCTATAAGATTATTTCGAAGTGCCTGGTAAATAGGTTGAGACCTTACCTCCAAGACCTTATTGATGAAACTCAGAGCGCTTTTATTCCAGGAAGACTAATCTCTGATAATGCCCTGATTGCCTTTGAGTGCTTCCATGCCATACAAAGGAACAAACAACCCGATGACTCATACTGCGCCTATAAGTTAGACCTTTCCAAAGCTTACGACAGAGTTGATTGGGGATTCCTGGAATGTCTGCTAAGAAAGTGGGGCTTCAAAGACAAATGGGTGAGGTGGGTCATGTCCTGTGTCACAACTGTTAAGTTCTGTGTACAAGTGAATGGCTACTTAACTGATGAGATCGCTCCTACCAGAGGCCTGAGACAGGGAGATCCTCTATCACCCTACCTATTCCTGTTCGTTGCTGACAGCCTTTCCAAAATGATTCACAAGGCTGTACAAGATCAGGAACTTGAAGCTCTCAAAATATGCAGAACATCACCGGGGATCTCGCACCTGCTGTTCGCTGATGATTGTATGCTATTTTTCAAAGCTAAGATTGACCAAGCAAAGATCATCAAGGCAATCATCAACTCCTTTGAAAAAGGCTCGGGCCAATTGCTTAGCGCAAGCAAATGCTCTATTATGTTCGGCGAAAGCTGTCAACAACATAGCCAAGATGAGGTGAGGCTGACTCTCGAAGTGGAACGTGCTGAATTTGAGGACAAATACCTTGGACTGCCTACTCCCGAAGGACGTATGAAAAAAGATAAGTTTGAGCCCTCAAAGGAGAGACTGGGCAAGAAGGTTAATAACTGGGCAGAGAAGTATATGTCTATGGGCGCCAAAGAAGACCTTATAAAATCAGTGGCACAGGCCATTCCAAACCATGTGATGGGGGTCTTTAAGCTGCCTGCGGGGTTCCATGACGATTATACCCGCATGATAAGGAACTTCTGGTGGGGAGAGGATGAGAAGAAACGGAAAGTTCATTGGGAAGCATGGGATGTGCTAACCAGACCGAAAACTTTTGGCGGAGTGGGCTTCAGAGACCTCAAGATCCTCAACCAGGCAATGCTGGCAAGACAATGCTGGAGGATCATCAAAAACCCAGAGAGCCTCTGTGCTAGGCTTCTAAAATCTATCTACTACCCGAGAGGGAATTTTCTTGACACGGTGTTTCGGCAGGATGCTTCCCCCTCTTGGCGAGGCATTGAATACGGACTGGAGCTGATCAAAGAGGGCCTTATTATGAGGATAGGCAATGGGGAGAAAACCGATTTGTGGAGAGACAACTGGCTGCCAAGAGACTATAACCTAAAGGCGAAAGCTAGAAGAACTAATACCAGAATAAGAAAGGTAAGCCTTTTACTGAAGCCGGGAACCAATAGTTGGAATGAAGACATGGTTAGAGAATGCTTCTACCCGGAGGATGCCTCTGTGATTATGAATATAAAGATCCCATCCCACAAATGTGAGGACTTCCCAGCATGGCATTATGAGAGCAGCGGCATGTTCTCTGTGAAAAGTGCATACAAACTTGCATACAATCTGCAACATGATGTCAGGTGGCAAGCTGGCACTAGTGAGGCTCCAGATAATTCAAGAATGATTTGGAAGACCATTTGGTCTGCTCCGGTACCTAACAAAATAAAGATCTTTGGGTGGAGAACGGCACGAGACAATCTTGCAACCAAAAGGAACAAATTCAGAAGAACTTTGGAGACTCAAAGTACTTGTACAATCTGTGGTATGGATGAGGAAACCAGCTACCATGCCACAGTCGCCTGTACAAAAGCAAGAGCGTTGAGGGACAAGATGCGAGAACACTGGGATCTTCCTCAAGAATCTATGTTCAGGCATACAGGAAAAGATTGGCTGCTTGTTCTCTTAGATAGATGCAACAAAAAGCAAAGAGCACAGGTTCTCTTATTGCTGTGGCGAGCCTGGCATCTCAGGTGTGATGTGATACACAAGAAAGGCAATGAAACAATTATGAGATCGGCTTCTTTTCTTCTGAATTACGACTACCTCCTATCAGACTCAAGTGAAATGGCTACAAAGGACAAAGGTAAAGTGGTCATTGATTCTTTTGTTTTGGCTAACCAATCTCACTCTCCTGTGGTTAGTGGAGTAGAAGATATAATTCAGAAGTATTGGTCCCCCCCACCGGAGAGAACCATAAAGATCAATGTAGATGCTGCGTTCGTGCCACAGACTGGTGAGGCGGCTATCGGGGCTGTTGCTCGCGACCACTATGGTGCTCTCGTCGCTGCTCTAAGCCAGAGTATAAGCTTCTGTCAGTCTGCTGAAGAAGCTGAAGCGAAGGCGATGCTGGCCGGTTTACAGTTGGGCATTGACCTCAACCTGGAGGTGTCTGCTCTTGAATCAGACTGCACAACTGCAGTTGCTGCAGCAAACAATCCTACCACCAACCGGTCAAAAATCTGGAGCACCTACAAAGACATCCACACAGCTAGATCGCTGCTTCACGGATGCTCTGTGCGGCATACTGGAAGAAAGCTTAATACGGTTGCACATGAACTTGCAAAGTATGCCAGGTCTTCTGGCGTCTGTAACTTGTGGTTGGCTGACTTTCCGGCTGTTGTAGTTGAACTCGCTTTGAGCGATGCTGTAAACATTGTGTCAGTTTAATGTATGAGCTTTCCCCTCAAAAAAAAAAAAAAAAAAAAGTACTATCTCTTACACTGTACATAGTAGAATTTTCATCTCTGTAGAGCGCGGCCATCAATCGAGAGAGGCAGTGGGCAATGCAGAATGGACGGTGCGCCGTGCACGTGCCGGTGTCACTCATCCGTCGGAAAAAGGATCGGCGGCAAGCCGCTGGAATTTTCGGATCCGATGCGCTGCATAAAAGATCGACAGCTAGCGGCATCAAGGCATCTCCAATCGGGCGACCCAAACGGACGCGCTGGGCCGTCCGTTTTGGGCCGTTTGGGTGGCCGAACGGACACCCGGACAGCGCCCGCGTCCGCGTGTCCGTTTGGGTCGCACGCGGCCCAACGCGGACCCAAAGAGACGCCACGTGGTTCGTCTTCCTTGCGCGCTGCGCCATGGCGCTCTGGGACGCCATGGCGGGCGGTGGACGCGCGGGAAAGTTCCCGCGCGCACCAAGGTTCCCGCGCGCGAAAACGCCATTGGCGCCCTAGTTTCCCGCCAGGCCGCCGGCTATAAAAGACGACGGCGGTCTCAAACAGCCCGCATCACCTTCCTCTCCCCCTCCACCTTCTCCGGCGCCATGCCTCGCACCCTGCAGACCACGTGGGCCAAGCTCTCCCTCGCCGCCCGGCGAGGTTCCCGCGGACGGAGGAGGAGGAGCGCCGACTCGCGGTGGGTCGCCGACGACGAGGCGCTCGCGTCGCCCGAGGCGGCGGCAAAGAAGGCCGGCGACGCGGAGATGGCGGAGGCGGCCGCGGAGGGCGGCACGAGACCGCGGACGGGCTGGTACGAGGCCGCGGAGGAGGGTGCGACCGCCGCCGAGGAGCCCGTCCAAGAGGAGGACCTCGCGCTGGCGAACATCAACGCCGCCATCGAGGAGCGCCTCGCCGACCTCACGCGCGTGACCAAGGAGCACGAGGCCACCTGGCGGGCCGGCCGCCGCCGTTTAGGCGACCTCCTCGGCCAGAAGAACGAGCTGCTCGCTATGCGAGCAGCCCGTCACCTCATCAGATGCCCTCGCCGAGCGCGCGCCCGGGAGGACGCTCGGCGGAGCGCGGCAAGCGCATGCGCCGCGGCGGGAGAACCACGAGGCCCGGCCGCCGGCCGCGTCCCTGGAGGCGCACCGTGGAACGCGCCGCCTGCAGGAGCTGGAGCTGTGCGGGAGGCGGATGATCCCGCCGCAGGAGGCGGAGCGCGAGCGCGCCCGAGGTGCGCGGACGGAAAGGAGGAGGATGAAGGCCTCCGCCGTGCCGCCGCCGCCCGCCGCCGCGCCGCCCGCGCCGCGCCGCCCCGCCGCGCCGCGCCACCCGCCCGTAAGGCGGAGTGGAATCCTCACGCGTACAGCCGCCGCGTCGAGTGAAATCCGGCCCGACGGCCCGGCGATCCACTGCGCCGCGCCGGCCCGTATTTAGGATAGAGTAGAGGTTAAAAAAAATGTAATGACTCCTATTTAATGAAAAATATTATCTATGTCTATGACACGCGGCCGGGGACGGACATGGAGCGGACGCGAGCGACCAGCCTTTCGCGTCGCGCCACGCAAACCCGTCCAAGATTTGGGCCGGGTTTGCGTCGATCCGACGCGCGGGCATCCGTTTAAGGATGGGTCCGCGCCGGGTTTTGTCGTTGGACCCATCCGACGCGGCGCGGGATGGGTCGCCCGTTGGAGATGCCTGGGGTGTTTGGTGTGGCTTGGCTTTGGCGGCAAAAGCACCTAAATAGATGCTTTTTTGGCTTTTGGATTTGGGCCAAAACAAAATTTTTTTAAAAAAGCACCTATTGGGTTTGATGGCTTTAAAGGCCAAAAACCACACCAAACACCCCTCAGTTCGTAAAACCTCAAGCGGTTGACAACGGTTTGACCTGCGAACTGATGGCAGCGTATGGGTGTCTGATGGCTGCTGCAGATGCTGGTTCCGAAGCTTCCAGCCTGGCCCATGGCCGAGTCACCAAAGCAAGAAATGCTAGCTCCACGAGAGTGACGAGACCACGGTGGAGCACACGAAACCAAATGCTGTCGAGAGTGTACTGCCGGCGACTTCCGTCTCTGCCTTGAAAATAAGAAAATGCACAGCACACGGAACATAATGATCTCTGCAGACCTGCAGTGCGTCTCGCAACTGGATCTGTTGATTGTGTACACCGTCGGCATCTGTTGACACTGAAATGTCTGATTAATTCAGCGACAAACGTAGTTGTAACTTGCAAGTATAAAAATATGTGGAAACAAAACTAAAATATGTAGGGTAGGGGCACACGTACTTCTCTTTAGAAGACGGGGCAGCTGCAGGGGCCAACTGCAAGATCAAAGGGGCCGGCTGCGGCAAACAAATAACGAATAACCCAAAAAAAAAAAAACCGCAGCGGAGGCACAAGATTTTAACGTGGAAAATTCATCCAACACAGAGGGGAAAAAACCACGGGCGCCAACTAATAAATTTTTACTATATCGGAGAGTGTTTACAAACGTCGTGGTTTATCTTATAATCCGATAAACCTTAGCCGGCGGCTTACAAGAGGTATATATAGATGGTGACATCAATCCACTTCGGCTCAAGCCTCGGACGACAAGCCTTGCTCCGCTTGATAAAAGGAATATATTAATATCGAGAGATACCAATTACACCCTGTGCAACAACGCAATACCCTAATGGTAGTACATATACACACAACCAAAAAATAAAAAATAAAACTAAGAAACAAAAAGCCCCGCTATGGTATTCTAACCCTAGCAGCAATAATATATTGACCACCAAGACAACACCTAAATTTTAAAAGCGACGACTCCAACAAGGGAACAATGCACAAGTGTCATCGTCGCCCTGATCCAAAGTTTTTAGGTTTTCACCCTGAAGATAGTTTTCACTCTCAAAATAATGCCTTCAACAAGGTCATTTCCATGCAGAACCAATTAAGGCCAGACATTGGATTTTCACCTTCAAAGGTAAGACTCTAAACTTCACATGTATTGTCGCCCTCACTTGCATACTGCTGCTGCGAAACTCATAACACCAAACAAGTACCTCAACAACACAGAGACTCGAACCTCCATTGCTAGTCCCCCAATCCAGCCTTCACGATATTCCCCGCCTCTGATTCACTATGAATCAAAATGCCATATGATGGCAAAACAGAACAAAGCTTCGCGTCGCTCCCTCTAGAACCAAACGGTCGGAATAAAAGCATGGGAGCGCACGACCGAATACCACCCGATCCAGCGAACTCCAGGAATAAGGTGAACTATTACATTCACCGGCGGAGCCTTCCGAAACTCATCACTCCGGCTAGATCTAGACGGACAGGCCTCAGCTAGGTCTTCATCTTCGCACAAGCGAGACCCTAGGACGCCACCATTATTTGCATGACTCGCAAGCCCCCGTGCCTTCCCACTAGCCCAAGCCGAGCCACACTCCGGCAGTACACGACCCGTCATGTCCAGATCGACCTTGAGGCCCAGATCGGACCAGCTGTCGATGTTGCCGTCGATCGCCGCCCTCCTGGAGCACCTTCCTTAGCACCTCCCGCCACCCACATGGCCGGGACGCTGCCACGCCAACCACCTTCTGTCGACCACCACGGCCGGAGCCGACCGCCGCCGGAAGGGTTGCAGGGGCCACCGCCCGTGCTTGCCCGCGCCGAGCTCCTCCAGGAGCCCGCCGCTGAGCCCCCTTTGGAGACGGGCCCCGACACCTCCGTGGCCGAAGTTGGCGACGATGGCAGCGTGGTGGACTAGTGCGGGGCCGGAGTGGGGGAGAGCAGGTCAGGGGAGCAGGTCGTGGGGGAGACGGCATCTCTAGCCTATGAAGTATGAACAGTCTGATTTCGTATTGTACTCCCTCCGGCCGTGAGAGAAGAATCGCACTCGTATATAGTATTGGCATGGAAAAATGCTTGCCAATGGGATTATCAGATCAATGAACTCATTTCTATTGTTTTTCATGAACTGGTTTATCCTTTTATGAATTCTTGGGTTGGGTAACGGCTTGAACATCAGGCTATAGCGTCGCCATTCCCACAAACGTAGGCCCACTGCTATTAATGCTGAGGTATTGTACTCCGTCGCTGGTTTTCACACATCCCTATGTACGATGCAATGGTCCAGATATCAGGATCATCTAGACTCATGTTCCAAAACGCAACTCCCATATTCTAGGTCTAAAATTAAAGCCTCCTAAATTCTGTATTGCTTTTCAACTTCAGCTGGGTTTCTGGCCTTTTGCAGGCATGTTCTAGCAATACTTGGGCTAGAGTTCTGGAGGGTACACCCACATAGTGAGATCATGCCAACCTTGTATATGCAATATCTTGTTCTCTTCACGCCATCACCGAAGTCCGGTTCTTCCCGGCAATACATATGGACGCCATCATCCGACGTCACCGAGTACACTTCATCACCAGGCAACTTCTTTTCCCTAGAGTATGTAGGGTTAGAGTAGTAGATGCGGTTTCTCTCCAAACCGCGGCGCTCAGCACCCGCCAGCACGTGCACCGCCATGGAACTCTTCGGCCCTAGGAACAAGGCGTAGTCACCAAAGTCAGACACCTCCTCCCACCTGTGCTCGTAGGGCTCGCCGATGTCGGCGTCGACGAGCATGAAAACCTTAATGAAATCCTCCTCGCGGTTGGGCAGCCACCGTGTCCTTACCGCTATTAGCAGCTTGCCATGTAGCTCGAGGATGTAGGTCGAATCGTAAGGCAATAATGCCGGCCCGTCGCGAGTTTGGATGGGTAGCAGGTGGGCGGATGTGATCACCGGCGCGCCCACCCCAATTGTAAACTTGATCACTTCCTGAGTACGGTGCACGAGGCCGTAGAGGTCGCCGCCGCAGAAGGCGATGTCGGTGAAAATCTTCTTGTTCCAGCCTTGTGTACTCCACCCAGCACTTCTATGACCAACTTTGCATAGCGCGACATCATGCCAATCGTTGGTGATGGTAGCGAGCATGCACCTATTAGAGGTGGGGGCTCGAGAGAAGATGATATTTCTGAGAGCATGTCTAAGAGCATGTCTAACAGACCCCTTAAATTTCTGCCCCGTATAACACGAGTAGAGGGCCCTGTATTCGATTTCGATCGGCCGAAAACCCGTCCGAGCTAGCAGACCCCGTATCCCTAAACTGTAAAAGGGCATATTCATAGAATATGCTAAATTAATTTTTTTTCTTTTTTTCCTCTTCTTCCTCCTCCAGCCACTGCCCCAGCCCCTGGCCCCAGGTCATGTCCCGCCCCGCCCCGCCCCGCCCCGGCCGGCCGCCGCCCCCCGCCGCCCCTGCCCGCGTGAGAAGCTTCTCTGCGCGCGTGCGCGCGTCTACGCTGCGTATTTGCTTCGCATGTGATTTGCTGTAGGGGGCCAAGAAGGATGCGATGTGTTATGGATTCCATGGGGCGTAGCTGCTCTCCGACCGGCCGACACGCGAGCACGAGCATAGTTTGCTATGCTGGCGAGCTTGGCAATTTGGCATGGGGGCGTGGCTGCTCTCCGGCCGGCCGACGCGCGAGCACGAGCACGAGGCTGAGCTCGCCAACGCGAACGTGCTGCGGGCGTGGCTGCTCTCCGGCCGGCCGACGCTCGAGCACGAGCGAAGGCCCAGCTCGCCTAGACGAATGCGGATGCGGAGAGGGCCAAGGCGGCGGCAGCGCGCGCGCTGGTGGGGCGGGAGCTTGATCCGGCGAGTCTGGTACAAGTTGTGATTTTCTGAAAGTTCAGCGCGCCACGAGTGGGGGGTTGGCCCTGTATTCAGCCTCCCACCCTGCAAGTAGGGGCGACGACCGGCCGTCTTGAAAAACGATGCGGGCGTTTGGGCGTGCTGACGGCCGGAGCCGAAACCTCAAATCGGCGGTTATTATAGGGTTTGCCCTTTTACGGTATGTTAGATACAGGCCCGATAACTCGCCACCCCGTAAAATTCCGGGGGATACAGCAGCGCGATTTGGGCGTCTAGGCCCCGTATTCGGGCGGTCCGTTTCGCGGAATACGGAGAAATCGCCCGTCGCGCCTACTTATCTTCGGGCAGTGCGAGCGAGGTTTAACCCTCACTCGCAACCCTAGCTCCGCCGTCGCCGCCGCCTCCTCCATCCTTCTCGAAATTACTCGCTCCCCGCGCCGCATTTCACCCCATCTCCGCCATGGACTCCCGCCGCGCGAAGTCCGGCGGCGGATCGAAGCGATCCCGCTCGCCGGACACCGTGGAGGAGGCGTGGCGGCTCAAGTGCAAGAGATCCGCCGTGTGCGGCGCCGCGCGCGCGTACGTGCCGGATTCGCTCCGGGAGTACGCCGCGGGTGGGCGGTGGTACGGCAAGACCCGCCGCTCAAGCCGATGAGCGGCGAAGCCTTCGAGTGGCTCGAGTGGTGGCGCGACCGCGCGTCCAAGGCGGCATGAGCGGCGACCATCGGCAGCACCGGCGGCGGAGGAAGCGGAGGCGGCGAGGAGGAAAAGGAGGCGGCGAGAGGAGGAGGCCTTCCGGCGTGCGGTCGCCGAATCCGAGGCGGATGCCGCCGAGAAAGCTCGGGCGGAGGCAGAGGAGGAGGCGGCGGCCATCGACGCCGTCCGGGAGTTCGTGGCGCGGGAGGCGCGAGAGGTGCGGGAGGCGCAGGAGGAGGCGGCCTCCATCGCCTTCATCCCCTACGTCATCCTTGACGAGTAGATGTAGGATAGATGTAGTATGATCCGTAGTATGATCGGAATGTATGTATGATCCGTAGTATGATCAATGAAGATGAACTTCCCGGGGTTTTTATTTTTGAAAATACGGGGCGAAATACGGGGTCTGCTAGACGAAATGGCTTTTCCGTTAGCAGTTTTTCGATACGGGGCGAAATGCGAGCGTTATACGGGGCAGCCAAATACGGGGCCTGTTAGCCATGCTCTGACGGGGTTTCGGTATATACTGTTCGGCCTCAATGTGGGTGCCAGTGCCACCACCTCGGAGCCCGAGAAGAGGTTCACCATCAAGAGTCGGAAGTTGTCGAACGCGGCGATCCAGCCGTCGCTGTGGGAGCCGGCGAAGCACATCTCGACCACCTTGTCCGGGACGCGCAGGACCCACTCTCGTCGGGGCCGCACAGGTGCTTCGTCTTGCCGTCGGTGCGCGGGGCTAGGAGCAGCAGCGGGACAGCGGGCGGCGCCGAGAGGCGCGACCCAGCGCCGCGCCATGGCTTGCAGACCGCCGCGATGCGCACGCCGTCTCAGTTTATTTTCGCTTGAGATTACTTTAGTTGCCCTAGCTATGTACTAGGCGTGTAACGTAGAGCCGTTCTCCTAAAGAAACTAACTTACGGACCGAACAAATCTATCTACTCCGTATAACAGAAAAAGAAAAAAAAGAGCTCCGATCGAATAGTGTGATATTTTGCGCCCAAAACATCGATCAGGCATTCCCAATTCAGGCTCAAGTTTATCTATTAGAGGGAAAGAAATTCTATTAAAAGCTGTGGCTCAAGGAATGGAAAAAGTGTGATGGAGCACCTGCGCAGCGCACACGGGTATCCCCAACGTCCATCGATTCTAGAGATTCGTGCGGCGCACAGATGATTTCTGCTGCCATACCTAAAAATCGGTGGCACTGCATGCACATGCATAAAGAAAAGTCACCGAACAGTGTACCATCATCTATCATGTAGCACGGAGTTGACTTTTTTGTCTCGTCACGAGCATGTGCCCAGGGACGGAGCCAGGAATAAAGTATAAGGGGGGCAATTAGTATGAGGGGGGGTAGAACTAGCTAAAATCACAGAAATAAGGAGCTGCCATGGCTTTTATTCAAAGGAAAATCATGAGCAGCCCCCCCCCTCCCCCTTGTCTCTGTCCCTGCATGTGCCACTGCTAAGACACAGTTTCGTCTTCTTCCTCTTGTCTTTTTTCTTGCTTGAAGTGGCTGAGAAGATATAGAGAGAGGCGTTTCATGCATGATGAGAGGAAGAGACAAAACTTTGTCAACTTTGTTAGAGGGAGAAGATAGAGAAACAGACAGGTGAGTCTACATGAAACCCGTGTCAGCTTCCTTCTCACTCACATGTTCTTGTTTTTTTGTCTGCATGTACACAGTAATAATACAGACCACAGAACCCTAGTAAATGCAAACGCCACTATTCATAGAGTGCGCAAGGCGCACCTGCTCTAAAACTTCACTCTCTCAAGGAATACCTGTCTACGCAATGTCAATTCTTAATTTCAAAAGGAGTATGCAAAAAGATGATGGATGCTATATCAAAGTTCTGGTGGGGTGATGTTGAAAATAGCAATAAGATGCATTGGTATGCTTGGTGAAAGCTCTGCTATCCAAAGCGAGAGGGTGGAATGGGATTCCGTGATTTCCACTCTTTCAACCTAGCGATGCTCGCGAAACAAACTTGGAGACTGATAAATGAACCTGAGTCCTTATGTGCTCAAGTTCTACAGGCTAAGTATTAGCCTCACGGAGATATCTTGAAGGCGGGACCTAAAGCTGGATCCTCTTTTACGTGGCAAAGCATTGTGGCAGGTGGGGCACCGTTTAAAAGAGGGTACGTGTGGAGGGTCGGAAATGGGGAGAAGATCAATATTTGGCAGGATCCATGGATTGCTTCCTGTCTGAATAGGAAAATTATTACTCCAAGAGGAGCTTCGGTTTACACTAGAGTAAGTGAACTTATTGATCCAGTAACTGAACAATGGGATGTGGATGTCTTACAAAGCTTGTTCTCTCTGGTTGATGTACAACGAATTCTACAAATTCCGCTTCATAACAAGGGCTTCGAAGATTTTATTGCTTGGGGTTATACGAAGCATGGGAGATACACGGGTAGATCGGGCTATCATTTATAGTGGAGGCGGCAGTTTGGAGCTTCGGCAGGGCAACTCGCCCTCCCAAGTTCGTCGGTGTTAAATCCGGTTTGGAAGGTGATGTGGCAACTTCAGGTACCTAGTAAAATCAAAAAACTTATGTGGCGGGCTCTGCATGGGATCCTTCCTCTCAAATGCATTATGGCAAACAGACATGTTGGTACATCGAGTGAATGTCCTATATGTCATCAAGGGCCGGAGAATATTATACACTTGCTATTTCTCTGTCCGGCAACACAAGAAATCTGGACAGCTCTCGGGTTACATGAAATCATAGAGAATGTTGTAATTGTTGACCGGTCTGGTTCTGCTGTTCTAGAAGAATTGTTGGGTCGCAGTCATAGCCTCATGCCAGGGTTTAACGACATTGGTCTGCAGGACGTCTTGGTATATCTGGTGGGTTCATAGAAGGCGCACTCATAATGAAGATGTTCCTCCACTATTCAAGCGGAAAATGTCCATCCTAGCCATTGCAGCGAATTCGGCAAAGGTCTCAAAACAATCTAATACAAGATCGGAGAAAAAATGGACCAGACCTCCTCCAAGACAGATTAAACTCAATGTTGATGCATCGTTCTTTGAAGATAGCCGATCAGGTGCTATTGGTGCAGTACTACGTGATTACCAAGGTCAATTCATAGCAGCATCATGCAAATATATTCCCCATCTTTCCTCAGCAATGATGGCCGAGGCAATGGCCATGATGGAGGGTTTAAGCTTGGCCAATAGCAAAGGATGCAATTCCATCATCGCCGAAGGGGATTCACTGGAAACAAACCAGGCTTGCTCGGGTACTGATGTCTGGTGGTCGGAGCCAGCAGCGATTTATGCTGATTGTGTGGACCTCTCGCCACTTCGATAGGTCAGGTGTGCTTTAGTCATTGTGTAAGGGCAGCTAATAAGTCGGCTCATGTTATAGCTAGGGAGTCTTTCCTTTCTAAATTCTCTTGTACCTGGGACGATGATCCCCCTAGGTTTCTAGTGAGCTACTTACAAACGATGTAACGATTCTTTGATGATGGCAGCAAGTTCGACGCACTCTTTTCCTTACCACGATACCTAAGGAGACTGAAATGTTTTTAATGAGACGGCTTAATATGTTTTATAAAAAAAAAAACAGCATCGTGAACGCTCCCTGCAAGCAACCCCCGCATGGCGCGCGCCACCGCTGACAAATTAAGACCGGGACGCCAAAGATAGCCACCGCCTCCGCATGCCTGTATAACTGCGCCACCGTCTGGGCCTTTCTACGTCAAAAGTTCAACGCGCGCCAGCAACCCCTGCACGTCCTTCTAGCTACACGCATGACGCATCAACGTGATATGGCACGAGCTCCCGTCCTCGCCGGATGCCTCCTCCTCGTCCTACTCGCGATGGCGGCCTCTCCCGTCGGCGCGGAGGCGCCTGCCCCCTCTCCGGAGAAGTCCAAAACAACCTCGCTGCCGGCGGCCGCGCTGGCGAAGGCGCACGGCGCGGCGGCCGGCGTCGTCGGTACTCTCGAGGCCGGCGTGGCCGGTACACTCGGGGTACTCAAGAGCACGCTTGGCGCGCATCCTGGCGCCAAGGGTGCTAAAGCCCCTGCCGCCGCCGGTGCCCCGCAAGAAGACGTGGCGCCCGCCACCGCCCCTGCCGGTGCTCCTGCCGCCGCTGGCTCTCGGAGACATGGCAAGGGTGCTGCCAATGCCCCTGCTTCCGGCGCGCCCGCCGGCGCTCCAGAACATGGCTCCGCCGCAATGGGTCCTGCCGCCGGCGCTCCGGAACATGGCTCCGCCGCAATGGGTCCTGCCGCCGGCGCTCCAGAGTATGGTGCGTCCGCCATGGCCCCCGAAGCGGGATCTCCAGCGTACCACGCCTTCACCATGGAGCTAGGCGCCTCCGGTCCTACCGCCGAGAGCGAGGAGGCCGAGGAGGCTCCAGCGGGCGCCCCCGAGGCGGAAGCAGGGGCCGAGGGCGAGGCCACGGGCCCGTCCGCCTCCGAAGGGCCGGATGCCGCCGCCGGCCCGGGCTCTGAAGCGTCCAGCGAAGAAGCCGCCTTCCCGCCCGACGCGCCCATCGCCGGTGAGGCCCCCATGGCCGAGGTCACCACCTCCGACAATAGCGCTCCGGCGACCGAAGCGACCCCCGCCGCTGCCACCGCCGAGGGGCCCGCCGCCGCCACCGCAGAGGCCCCCGGCCCCGACTCGGAGGAGGCCGACGCTAGCGGAGCGAGCGTGGTCGTCGCGTCCGGCGGCTTCGGGGCTGTCGTCGCGTTCTTAGTCACCGTCGTGTCTGTCGTGGCTGCTCTCTAAGACGACCGCGCGTAGTAGCGTTCGAATTTTGGAGGGAAATGCATGCGCTGGTGCACTACAGATGCCTGGCTACGCATGGGCAGAAACTGAGGAAGACTGAAGATCGTGCGAAGAGAAACGAAGTGGTCACTTGTCCGATTTCACTTCCAGCTTTGCTTGCCTGAGTATATCCATTCGAATAGTCTTGATTATTTTGTACTAATATCATTCCAAGTAAGATAAGCAGAATTGCAGAAACTATGCCAGTAGGAGTATGTTCCATGATCTGAAAGAAAATGCAAAAGACGCGGAGAGCGTGAATTGTTTCAAAACTCAGTTTAACTTTTTTTTTTAAATTGTTTCAGTCTCAGGTGTGTAACTGTGGTTGGGTTGTGTTATGTGTTAGTTGGGCCTCCCCACCTGCAAGGCCCATGTTGACACTTCCAACTTGTACTTCAAATGCTACCTAATACTTCAAACGCTATGGCAACCACTTGGGACAAATGTTTTTTTTTTTTGGTGAAATAATCATAGAGAGAATTTTCATATTAATCCCTTCAGGTCATGGGATTGGATTTAAAAGTTCCCATAGAATCCTATATTTTTCGGAGGCTAAACAAGGACTCAGTGCTCATATTTTCATTTAGCTTCGAACATGGGTATCACTTTGTCTCTTCTCTTCGCTCTCTAATCGCGAAGTAATTTTCTACCAACTTCTTATTAAACATCCAAATAGAAAATTTTGTAAAATCCCCGTGTTCTGAATTTCCAATAAGTTTGTAAAAGACACGACATCAATTTCTTATGATTTTCTTATCTCTGAGATTTTTTTAAAAAAAATGTTCTAAAATGGGCCTTCTACGAGTGGCACTGCTACGACCAACATATAGACAAGATTTTTATATATTATTCTATAATATTGAGTAAGCAAGTCGCACACAGCAAAACCCTAAAGCAACCGGAGGACATAGACTGGCATTGTTCGTGTTGGTTCTGCTTATCTCCGACCACTGAATAGAGATGCATGGGAACCTTGCGTTGATGTCTTGGCATGTAGATTAGGTTTGTGTGTTGTGGCGACGATTCTGTAGTGGTGGAGGTGGAGTCGTACCGAATAAAAACCCTTGATCATAGAGTATCCATCATAAGCATTCAAGGCTATTGGAGAGCCAAAATCTGCCTTTTGTTTTCTTTCCCAACCTCAATTCAACCAAACAATGGTTCGACAATGAGACCCGTTAGGATGACCACAATGCGTTCAACGATCTTAGAATATCAACATCGTGGTGGGAGACATGTGTGGAATTTCTAAAATCTTTGAAAAAAATCTAGCTTGTCATTTGGCATATTTGGGCTTCTATTATTTCTTGTGTCTTGGGAGAATGTCGAGATGCAAGAGGAAACGATGATGATTGTGCCTTTAAAAAAGCCTTACTATATTTATTTGTTTACTACCCATGTAAACTAGTATTACTAAATACCTCTGGACCAAGAGTAATGTATCTTAAACTATAACTTAATAATATTTATGATTTATCTAGTCCCTCCATTTTTATTTACTTCGCATTCTAGCTTTAGTTAAAGTCAACCAAAAAATTATAGAAAAATATCAACAACCATAATACCAAATAAATATAGTACGAAATATAGTTTATGCTGATTTTAATACTATAGATTTTACATTATAGATGTTGATATTTTATCCTAAATATTTTGTCAAATATTACAAAGTTTGACTTTGAGTAAACCTAGAGTACAAACTACTACACACAAATAGATGGTAATACTTCTTCACCACTACCACAATGACGTGTGTCCACCTAAAACATCTGGAGTGTTCAATGGCTAATATATGTTCGATGGTTCTTCTTCTTCTTCCATAGTACTATATATATTGTCAAAATAAATTGTTCTCTCCCATATGGAGTTGTTTATAGTACACGTAAAAAACAAACGTATTCTAGCAAACAATTTTCGTTAGTTTGTGTTTTTATGCTTCCATGGTTGGATATTTGTTTTAATGATACAATATATATATAATAGACATAAACTATATTATATATATATTGTAACATTTTCGCTCAATTCACCAATAAAGAACATAGACCAAACGGGTTTCCTCTTGCTATTTCATTCTTCTGTTCCCCTTTCTTACATGATTGCCGCGGTTAAAGATAGCTATCAATAATAGTTGGGTTTGACTCTCAACGAACCTCTCAACTCCAGAGTCTGGACTGATGAATACACTATTTTGTATTACAATTAGATAAAATAAAGGGAATAAGCATGGAGAGCTACATTTGAAAAATCTACTGGATTTTTTATCACATTGTATATTGTGTATAGGAAATGTACAATAAGGTGTCTCTCAAGTCAATAGGGAAATTTACGCGTATAATTGATTTTTACAGAAAGTCTATCATAGTTAGTTAGATTGATTTTTAAAAATAGTTATATTGTCCACAAATCAGGGAAAAGCTTCAAGAGTCTCTTACGAAATATCTCCACTAATAAGAGTTGGATGATGACATATTGTAGAGGAGTTGCTTTTTGTTAAAGTTCCCGTTTCAAGATGAGGTCCAAGAGATATTCAAGTTATACAATAATTTGTGAAAGAATTTAGACAATATTTTATAAAATTAAAAAAATTGTGATCCAGCAAAGATGAATTATACTGTAATCAACATAATTAAACAAATCTCATGCTAACAATGCGATTGCTAAATTTATTATGTATGGCACAAAATTAGTCTTAATGTATCCTATTTCAATGGATTTTTTTCTTATTATTAGTTGAATGCTCGTGCGTTTCCAGCCATTGGTGACCCTTTTTATAGCCGTTTTTAGGTCAAAACAATTAGTTGGAGATGAAGACGGATGACTGGCGATGCTGAGAGGGAAAGAGCTAGGGTGACGCGGTCCCCCTCCTGGGCCGCGCCACCTGACCTTGTTCGGGCCTCAGGGGCCCCCTCGTGAGGTTCCAGTGCTCCAGGTCATCATCTTCGCGAAATATTAAGCCTCAAAAAATCCCAGGTCAATTTAACTTCATTTAGGTCCCTCAAGGATAACACAAAAGAGGGAATCCAATGTCCGCAGGAACCAATTTGGCGCGTGGCAGCTGCGGCTCTAGGTCGGCGACACACGCGACGAAGACGGCCGCCGAGTGTGTGGTGTGCATATCCAAGCAAGTGCGCCAATGAGGCGCACTATCACGTCGCAATCCGCGCTCCTCCGCGTGGTTCGGCCTCCTCTTGAGCATGAGAAACGTCGAGGCGGGGCTATCGTACGTCTACACCGGTACAGGTGCGAGCTCCGGTGGCATGCGGGCTCCCTCCAATCCAACCGATCGAGCTTGAATCGAGCCCGGACGAGGCGGAGGCCGCCTCCGCTTGGGAGGAGCGGCACCTCACAATTGTGCGATGCAACTCGCTCACCACTGCCGTCACTGATGTGTCGGAGAAGGAGAAGCGTGCCCATGACCCCGATGACGAGCTGGTGTGTGACCTCCGGTCGGCGAAGAGCGTGTCCACCCGCTCAGAGATGGCGTGACGCGGGTAAGTGATCGTCGACTACTTGATACGTCTCTATAATTTTTGATGCTCCATGCTTGTTTTACACCAATTCATACATGTTTTGCTCATACTTTGTTGCACTTGTATACATTTTCCGGCACTAACCTATTAACAAGATGCCACAGTGTCAGTTTCCTGTTTTCTGCTGTTTTTTATATTTCAGAAAAGTTGTACAGGAAATATTCTCGGAATTGGACGAAACAAAAGCCGAAGTCAATTTTACCGTAACAAAGACAGAGTCCGGGGAGTCGAAGGGGGGCAGCAGGGCGGCCACACCTGCCCTAGGCACGGCATGGCCCTGGCCCGCGCCTAGGGGTGGTGTGGGCCACCCTGGCCTCCACCGACATCGCCCCTCGCCTATTTAATCACGATCTCGGGAAAATCCTAAATACCTGAGCCTTCATCCATGAAAAGTTGTGTCGCGGCCGCCATCGCAGAACCCATCTTGGGGGGTTCTGAAACTCTTTCCGGCACCCTGCCGGAGGGGGAAATCATCGTCGGAGGCATCTACATCGTCATGCCCGCCTCCAAAGTGATGCGCGAGTAGTTCATCCTTGTACTATGGGTCCATAGCAGTAGCTAGATGGTTGTCTTCTCCAATTTGTGCCTCATGTTTAGGTCTTGTGAGCTGCCCTATATGATCAAGATCATCCTTATGTAATCCTACATGTTGTGTCTGCTGGGATCCGATGAATATTGTATAATATGTTGAGGTCGATTATGTAGTCATGTCATATGTTATTTGTGATCTTGCATGCTCTCCGTTGCCAGGGCCGGCTCTATGTTTTAGAGGGCCCTAGGGCGAAGTTGACGACATAGGCCCTTATATATATGCCTTTTTCACGAGTTAACATCCACCATAACAATTTTAATTTGAGATGTATAAAAATGATTGAATGTCATATAACCATTGAAAAACTAAAAGAGTAGTAAAATAAAACAATTATGCCCTCTAGATTGATTATCTCAAATAAGAATCAAATTTCAGTGACTCCATCAAAAATTAAGGTTCAGTGCTTCACCATCCGGAAAATTCCATATGCGAAATCATTGGGAAGAATATCAATAGCAATGTTATCCAAGATATCTGTAAGGGTATATTGCCCCTATGTGTGGTTTTGGTAATTAATGACAACCCCTATGGACTAATGTTTTCATTGAGTTTATATGAAGGAATATTCCATAGGTACTACTTGTATTCCATGTGTTGGATTCAAGTATGGATGCCATGAAGATAAAGGTATACCTTGTGTATTGGCATCAAGATCATCGATTTGAAGATATATATGTGATATGATCAAGAAGAAGAAATGAAGATGGAGTTCTTATGTGGAACTTAATATTAGCCATGCTCTATCTTAAGTGATAAGTGATGACCCACAAGTATAGGGGATCGCAACAGTCTTCGAGGGAAGTATTACCCAATTTATTGATTCGACACAAGGGGAGACAAAGAATACTTGTAAGCCTTAAAAGCGGAGTTGTCAATTCAGCTGCACTGGAAACAGACTTGCTCGCAAGAGTTTATCGTAGCAACAGTTTTATAGCAGTAGGAATAGTGAAATAACGGCGGTGAAATAAAGACAGCAGTAGTGATTATAGTAACCGCAGGATTAAAATACTGTAGGCACAGGGACGGATGAACGGGCGTTGCATGGATGAGAGAATTCATATAACAATCATGGTAGGGCATTTGCAGGTAATAATAAAGCGGTATCCAAGTACTAATCAATCAATAGGCATGTGTTCCATATATAGTCGTACGTGCTCGCAATGAGAAACTTGCACAACATCTTTTGTCCTACCAGCCGGTGGCAGCCGGGCCTCTAGGGAAACTACTGGAAATTAAGGTACTCCTTTTAATAGAGTACCGGAGCAAAGCATTAACACTCCGTGAACACATGTGATCCTCACATCACTACCATCCCCTCCGGTTGTCCCGATTTCTGTCACTTCGGGGCCATTGGTTCCGGACAGCAACGTGTGTATACAACTTGCAGGTAAGATCAATAAACAATGCATATCATGATGAAACAATAACATGTTCAGATCTGAGATCATGGCACTCGGGCCCTAGTGACAAGCATTAAGCATAACAAGTTGCAACAATATCATAAAAGTAACATCTACGGATACTAGGCACCATGCCCTAACAATCTTGTGACTATTACATGATCAATCTCATCCAATCCCTACCATCCCCTTCAGCCTACAGCGGGGGAATTACTCACACATGGATGGGGGAAACATGGCTGGTCGATGGAGAGACGTCGGTGGTGATGGCGGTGAAGATCTCCTCCAATTCCCGTCCCGCGGAGTGCCATAACGGAGACCGGCTCCCGAGACGGAGTTTCGCGATGTGGCGGCTCTCTGGAGGGTTTCTGGCGACTTCCACTTCTCCCGTGCGTTTCTAGGTCGAGGGCGATAAGTAGTCCGAAGGAGGGTGTCGGAGGCTGCCGAGGGCCACACACTAGGGCCGCGCGCCCCCTCCGGGCCGCGCCGCCTAGGGTGTGGGGCCCTCGGGCCTCCACGACTTTGGCTCTGTGAATCTTCCGGGAAAATAGGGCCTTCTGTATAAATTCCGAGGTTTTTCCCGAAAGTTGGATTTCTGCACAAAAACGAGACACAGAACAGTTCTGCTGAAAACAGCGTTAGTCCGTGTTAGTTGCATCCAAAATACACAAATTAGAGGCAAAACAATAGCAAAAGTGTTCGGGAAAGTAGATACGTTTTGGACGTATCAACTCCCCCAAGCTTAGCTTATTGCTTGTCCTCAAGCAATTCAGTTAACAACTGAGTGCGATAAAAGAACTTTCACGAACACATTTGTTCATATGATGTAGATATTCTCATGATATGGCAAGTGCTTAAGCAATTCATAATAAGGTACATGCAAATAAAGTCATCTAGTAACTGTGTCAATCATAAGAGAGATACCAACAAACTAATAACAAGCATCATGAAACACTTCAATAAGCAAGATTGCAATGTTCATAGAAAGATATGATAGAGTGGTATCTCGCTTGCTTGTATTTGTAGCAAAACATAAATGCACAAGCACCTCTGAAGTTCATAGAAAGACTAGAAGTAAATTTGTCAAAGATAAAAGCATCAAAGTTATACCACAGCTGATCATATTTTGGGACAAGCATATTATACTAAGAATGACAGTCATGCTCTCAAGAAAGTGCTCAAAGAAAGGATGATGACTCAACATAAAAGTAAAAGATTGACCCTTCGCAGAGGGAAGCAGGGATTAACATGTGCTAGAGCTTTTCATTTTTCAAAGACAGAAATAAAATTATTTTGAGAGGTGTTTGTTGTTGTCAACGAATGATAGTGGGTACTCTAACCACCTCCCAACCAGACTCTCAAGAGCGGCTCCCATGAAGGACGTTATTTCCACCAGCAAGGTAGATCATCCCTCTTCTCTTTTGTTTACACATGTATTTTAGTTTCATTATGGATGACACTCCCCCCAACCTTTGCTTTCACAAGCCATGGCTAACCGAATCCTCGGGTGCCTTCCAACATTCACATACCATGGGGAAGTGTCTATTTGCAGGTTAAGTTGCTTTGATGAATCAGAGCAAAACACGTGAAGAGAATTATTAATGAAGGTTGATTAATTGGGGCTGGGAACCCCATTGCCAGCTCTTTTTGCAAAATTATTGGATAAGCAGATGTGCCACTAGTCCATTGGTGATAGTCTGTCCGGAGTAAATGACAAGGTTGAAAGATAAAACACCACATATTTCCTCATGAGCTATAAAACATTAACACAAATTGAGAAGTAGTTTGAAGGTTTAAAGGTGGCACATGAGAATTTACTTGGAATGGTTTGAAATGCCATGCATAGGTATTTATGGTGGACACTTTGGAACAACTTGGTTTTCAGGTGTTTGGAAGCACGAGCAGCGTTCCCGCTCAGTACAAGTGGAGGCTAGCAAAGACTGGGAAGCGACAATCAAGAGAGCAATAACTGTCATAATCATGCTTGCGACAAAATAAAATTAACAGAGGCATAAAAGTGATACAAGAACTCTGAAGCAAAGTAGATCAGCGAGGCTTAATTGACTTTTGTTTTGTCATATGCATGCGTGAGCATGTGCCAAGTCGATTCAAGTGAATTATTCAGAGGAGGATACCACAATATCATACCGATCTATGAATAAAACAATGCAAGCAAATATTCATGACATGCTACTCATTATTAATAGATTGGAACTAATCATGAGAGATCATAAACTACTAGACTTTCATTAAATGACATATACCTCACATGAACCAACTAAGCATGCTCACATGGATGAGTATATGTACAAAAATGAAAACAAATAGAGTTGATACCAGCCTCTCACCACAATCAAATTGCCGTAGATCGTCATTATTGCCTTTCACTTGTGCAGCTTGAATAATAATATGGAATGAAACCAAGCTCCAACCACCGGAGACCTCTGAACTCCCTAATGAACTTTACAAAACCAAAGAAGAACAACAAATATTTTTGGTGTTTTCGGGTTAGAAACAAGAGCAAAAGGAAACAAGAAAACAAAGCAAAATCTTTTTGGGTTTTCTCATAGCAAACTAACGATAGCAAATAAAGTAAAATAAGAGCAAAGAACCAAATAAACAAATGGTGAAGAGAAACAACAGAAATATTTTTGGTCTTTTTGTGTTTTAGGAAAGAAACAAAGCGAAAACAAGAGAATGCAAGCTAACGAAACACAAAAGGGATGAATCTGCCAAAACCTGACAGCAGTACAGAAATCGAAATTAACAAAAATCTTCCATTGCTCAGCTCAAAAAGTGTTTGTAATATCCCAGGTTTAGAGGCTATAAAATGAGAGAACACCAAAGTGTGCATTGCATTCATGCATAGAAAATCCGGGGAATTTTCGCGCTTCCAAATAAAACTTACCACAGTAACTGAAGTTTCACTTGACTTGCTAGAATTGAAGTAGATCATCAAGTCAAGCGCTATAAACTTCTTGTGATCTTTGCTAAAACCTTGTTTTGGGTAGATATGATTTGATCTATGGGCTAGATCAAATGAAAGTAGTTTTACAACAAACAACACCTTAAGTAAGGGTCAACTACAAGATCTTATAAAAGATCTCAACATGACATTCCTTACAACAACACATAATAATTATTCAACCATAAATCAAAGAATTAAGAAACTATTCTTTACTTATCTTTTCCATGTCTTTTACTAAATAAATGTTTCTACCATGATTCTCATGGTATATCTTCAACTACTTTTGTGTGTAAATTAATTCACTTCTAAACTTATTAATAAATAAGGTAAATCACAGGGTCTAAAGTGCATAAAGGCCACACATTCTTATTTAAATCATAACTTATTAAATATAAGGAATATAATAAAACTAAATCCATTTACATTACAAATTATTGTTCAAACTATTTGAATAAAACTAGCCATGAGTATTTTGAAACTCATATGATCATGCCCTGGTGAAATCAAACACCAACTATCCAAAGTTAAGGAATAACCTCAATCTTGACCTTTTGACCAATATTATAATATAAATCCAATCAAATATGATATAGTGACTCATCCACAATAATAAAACCATCCACAAAATATTTAGTAACAAATGCCACTTGGCTATACAAATATAAATCATATGAGAGGATAATGATCATGCCACATAGGATGAAAATATCTACATGACTTGCATCCCAAGACTTGACACCTCATGCTCAAAGGATTGCTATGGATGAGGGCATGACAACCAAGCACCTTATTCATCAAACCAAAACAAGAGTCACCCACCTATGTGTCATGACACTAGAGCTTACCCAAGCCTATAAAAGGAGCCACACCCTTCATCCATTTGATCATCTTGTAGCATGATACATGTGAACAAACACATAGAGCCACTCCATATGAATTAGCTAGGATCAAGATGAAGAAGCTAGGAGGTGGAGGCATACCACAAGATGCAGGTTTATCAGATTTCCTGAAGAACAAGCTACATAAGATACCAAGGTAGAATTCCTAGGAAAACCATATATTTAGAGGATCATATCATCATCTCTTAAGTAGGACCTTAGGATATTCCAAGACATTGAGAAGTGAGAGAAGTTATAATACTAATCATATCCATGTTCATACAAGAATATTAGAGAAGTACTAATCCTAGTTGTTCAAGTCAATATTTGATCTTGGAGGTGAGAACCTTATTCCAATAGCAATACCTTAGGAAACCAATTCCATAATCATCACAACTTGATATTAATTATAAACCCTAAGAATCTAGGATGAGTGTGATGAGAGGAATATTAAAGAGGGATTAGTGAGGAATGAGTGGATCTTGTCTAATGCATGATTATACCTTGTAGATATAGATGATAAGTTAAACACATATGATTAATAGATCTCATCTATCACATAAAATAATAAGTATATCATTAGTAGTTAACCTCAAACCAATCCTCATGCCTTGTATGGAGGAGTAAGGGCATTCAACCTAAACCTTGTTTATCCAAACATTAGAGACAACCCTAGTATTACTTTGATACAAGATTTCTACCTAAGTTAGGAGAAATAACCCTAGTCAATTAAACATAACCTAGCTTATGCCCATATTCCAATTCTTAGTTGTGTATCACTTGAGTGATCACAACTAAAACCATAAGATCACATTTGAATATCAATTCAAATATACCTTTTGAATCATAAGTAGAACCCTGCCATGCCTCATGCCTATTTATACTTAAATTAGTGAAGCATTATCAAAACCCTAAACCTCTTCACATAGGATCCAATCCACCTAAAATATTGTTCCCTAACTTGTGTATCATAGATCACCAGTACACATTCAAGCTAGAAGTGCTAAGCAAGAGTCATAACCATAAAGTTATCCAACCATTTTCTTAAACCTTAGAAATAATTCTCCACATAAAATCATGATCCAATCCATCCTTATTACCATTTGCTTTAAACTCTAGCCATAATTAAAATAGGTATGAACAATCAATATTGTTAAGCACACTAGTTAAACCTAATAATATTTTCATTATGCACATGTTCTAAATTTCAAATCATTTAAATAGATATGGTTCCTAAATTAAAAGGGAAATTGAAATAAATAACTAACCCATTTCTATTTTACTCAAGCCTCACAAGATATCAATTAAATCCTAAACTAAATGTATATTTAAACACCAAAATGATACAGTAAGTATTATTATCAAGTTATGTTGATATCCAAACAATTTAGAACCTGCAAGAACAAACAAAAATCAAACTTAAATCCAAACCAGAATATTAGAATAGAAAAACAGAAAAAGAAAACAGAAATTTGAAAAAGGAAAATGGAGGGAAACTTACCCTGGTGGCAGCCCAGCACCGCAGCAGCCCGTAGCCAACCAGCAGTAGCCCAAACTCGGCCCAGGAGCAGACCAGCCCAAACCAAAATCGATTCGGTCGCTTTAATATTCGTGCGAAGAGAAAAGCCTTGTTCTTCTTCTTCCCCGGCGACGACAGCGTGACCATGCCAGTAGGCGACGCCCTCGTCGATGATAAGCATGGATCCGGACGCCAACAAGACGCTCAAGACTTGCACTAATCGATTCGCGTCCGAGCATATCCAGAAGAGAAAAATTTGCGCCCAGAAGAACTCTCCAGGCACTGCCACCTCCCGACCGTCGTCCTCGCCGTGTCGTAGCCACAGTGCTTCACCCGACATATAAAACCTCGAGGAGAAGCTCCGTGAAGCCTCTATTCATCGTAGCCCATCCTTATCCCCTCTTCTTTCCTCTTTCATCCACATTCTGCAAGCTTCTGTCGCCGGCGACCATCATGCCGCCGTTGATTTAGAGCATCCCCGTGATCATATAGTAGCTCGTTGGATGCGCCCGATGCCGTAGATCCTTCTAGCGGAAGGAATCAAGTAGGGGAGCTCAGAGCGATGCCAATTTGGGATTTTCCCCTTGCAGCAGATCGCCGGGATTCGCGACGGTGAGCTCGTCTCCGACCACCAACGTCCCCGTCGAGCACATCATCATCCTCATGGTGAGCATACGCACCTCTGGAGCCTTTTATTTTGCTCTAGCATCCATCCTAGCGTCGGATTCGATTTCTCGCCGGAGTAAACCGCCGCGGGACATGTTTTCCGACATGGTTCCGACGACCAATAGCTCATTCCACCACCACCACCGTGTTCCTTGTCTTCTTCTCGTTCGATTGGTACCAACCACGCATCCAGGGGTACCTTGTAGCGGCGGCGCCGTCCTCAGCAGACCGCCGGCGCCGGTGAGGTCAAACACGCGGTCAAGGTTGACCAGTCCTTGCCGCGTGGCTGCTGAGGTGGACACGCAGGACCCACCTGTCTGTCTCTGTGTGTGTAATCGAATCGGTATGTTTAGCATTTTTGTTTAAATTCAAATTCCAGTAAATTGCTGAAACTTTGTAAAACCATATAAAATCCATTTCAACTCAGAAAAATATATATAAGATATCAAAATGCTCACAAAAATAAACTCTATTCAAATAAAATATAAAATAAAAATGTGTGTCAAAATAAAAATTCACTTATTTTTATCTTTATTAATTATGTCTTTTCAATTGTTTTAAATACAAATTGAATTCAATAAATAATTAAGTTTCAAAAATTAAAATTTAACTATACCGTAACTAAGTAAAATGTTAAGATTAATATTCTTTACCATGTTTTCATTAACTTAAATATTAGTGGTAATCCATAAACCCTATTTGAAAATTGTTATTTTCTATTTTCTTAAACAATTACAAATTCTTGTGAAAACTAATAAAATGTCAAACCATTACTGATTTTGTTTCAAAGCAATTAGTAACCACACCTATATTGCCAATTATAATTTTAAGAGTTGTACCATAATTTAGGAAACCTAGTTTTAATTTAAGTAAGACCTTAATCCCATTATTTTATGTGTTCATCCTTAATTGTTGCAATCCTAAAACCCTAGGGGTTTAGCCCATGTGATCATATCCACTTCACCTTTACATGTAGAACCTTAATAAACAACCAATGAGTGCATACTCATGATTCACAAAAATAAAACTAGGTACAATTCACATGAGACCATCATTTCATGTCTTAATTCTTGGTTAACACCTATATGATCCACTAGTGCTACCTAGGTATAAACCCTAACTTGTTAATTGGATTAGTACCATTGATCACCACTTTTATATACCATACCATTAGGACCAACCTCAACCATCAAACCCTAGTAGAATCCTAGTGATGAACCCTAACACCAATTTTGTGAAGTAATGCACATCACATGCTCCTATCCCACTAAGCCCTACTTAGAGAGTAATAAACCACTTAGCTTAGAAACCATTAGTGATTACTTAGTGAAGCAAATAGGAAGCAATAGTAAACCCTAACTCATAGCACCACCTTGACCATCATCCTTTGATATGATACCATAATCAACCATAGTAATAAACCTGCCAATACTTGTTGTATATAGAACTAATCCAACTTAAGAAACCAACTAGTCTCTATTAGAGAACTAAATGAATCCAATAGTAAACCCTAGAAGCCATAGCTTCTAGTTATAGTAGTTCTCATTCTTATTAACCTTTTCTTCAAAAGTTATTCTTTTGAAGAACAAAAGTCAACCAAATCCTAGAAGCCCTAGTCTTAGTTGAAATACTTATTACTTCTTAATTAACATGTTCTTCAAAAGTTATTATTTTGAAATATAATATACATAATCATCAACCATGCACCATGGAACTTAAAATTGACAACTGTTCTTTACATATTATTCCACTACTATTCTTTGTGTGTATGATTGATGAGATGCATTATATTACTTGCTTATGCTATTCATATCACCAACCCTAATAAGAACCTTGTTTGAGAATCATCCTAAAAGTGCAACACACCCTAAAGAAACCTTTACAACTCATCCATCCTAAATCATCGAGGTTAGGTTACGCTCGGGACGATTGCATCTCATACTATGCATTATAGCATCTTTGCAGTTCTTTAAACATTGTCCTTACCGGACAATGATGGTATTTTAGAATTTGGAGTTCTCACGTATCGAAGCTTTTGACTGCATAATCTTGCAGTCAAGAAAGGCAAGTTCATCGCTTGCTCATGTCATTTGATTATTTTTATCAAATTATATGCAAAGTACTATACTTATCACTCTTGCATTGAAAAGCAAATATTATTTTACAATTATGAATATGACTATGTGGTGGGCAATGGAACCATGGTATGTGTTGATTGGTGGAGGTTCCATTGCACGGGTACTATTCATCTGGGACTAAGTACCAATGCCGTCCAGTGATTCTAGCGCCGTACATATCGCATTGACCATAAGATCTATAATGGCTCTGGGGAAGTCAGCTATATCTTTTCCCTCTCGCATGCCAACGGACTGGTAATAGGGGTTGCATCGGTCTATCTTTGGTAAAGGTGGGGACATGTGGTCCTGCACAGTCTACCATTAGATACAGGAGAGGGTAGACTTATTATTGGTCTATGAAGGATTGTAAGGGTTGTCCGGATCAGTCTATCTATGGTGTATAGGACAGGGCACATAAGTTGTTCGGATCAGTCTACCTTAACGGTATAGGAGAGAACAAGTGCCTGTGTTAGTCTACCCATAGATATAGGAGAGGACAGACTTACAAAAGGGTGGGTCTGCGAGTCGCGGAGAAGGCGGTGTGGGCTTGGATCTTTATACGGCCTCACACCAAGGAAGTGTGAACGGGGGCAAGTCCCTGCGGATGGCAAAAAGGGTGAGATCTCTTATGGGAAAAGTAACGCACCTCTGCAGAGATATTGAATTGTGTGTCACTCCCTGTTCCGGAAGGGAACTCGAACGCGGCAGAAAGGAACTCCATGAAGTTCTAGTCACCTGTGAAGACTGACGGGCATAGTTTTCAGAATAAAATAAACCTTTGAAGAAATGATTACGAAAACTTGCATTGCCTATGACTTTCTGGTCTGTGGCTGTAGCTAGTGCATGATACACCTATTTCCTAATATGAACTTGCTGAGTACGCTCGTACTCATCCCACTCTTAAATCCCCTGCTTAGCTATGGAGTCACCGAAGGAGGAATCTACCGTGGAACTCGAAGACAAAGGAGTCAACTGCAACAAGAGAAGAATCCAAGCAAAGAAGTCAATGAAGTCAACTGCTGCAGCAACTAGAGTGGAAACTTAGACTAGTAATAGAAGGGAGCCTTTCCCTAATCCTAGCACCTAAGTAGCTAGATTTCTATAGCAAGCCAAGTAGCTCTTTAGCTTAAGTTAGCAATAAGTTAGATTACGAGTCGTTCTTCTGGAGCTTTATTTGAAGTTTTACCTCACTGTAAAGTAGGAGGCTGTGTTGATCTTCTGTAAACAGCTTGTGTATCCTTCTATAGACATGCCTTGGACTCGCATATGTTTCTGTTGTACCACTCTGAGGGGTGTAATATGAGTGGAACGGTGTTTCACTTGTGTTATGTCAACGACGTGTGTACTACATCATGCAGTGGTATGGGTCACCACAGCTGGTATCAGAGCAAATGCTTTGACCCTAGGATTAAAACCCTTTAAAGGAGACCTATAGGTTTGGTAGTGTCTATAGGAAGTTGTATTAGCTAAGTCAACTATGCTAAATCAACTATTCTTTTGACTTGAGATGGGTATTCACTTGAGAATAATCCTGACACACTTGAGTCAATCTTTCTTATCTATATTTCTTAAGTAAAGTTAGTTAGTTATCTTGCTTCATTCGAGATTAGTATAACACCCTTGGAGCTTAACATAATGGGTGGTAGTAGACCACAGTTGGTATACAATACATGGTAGTTCAAAGAGATGATACAACCATAAGGAAGATATCCTATTGGAAGAAGTATACCAATATAACTTATGGTTAGTTAAGAGTCGTCTAAAATTGTCAAATAATTGATATTAAGTGAGGTAGATAAGTTATATAAGGTAGTGTATACCTATGATGAGTCAATCATGGGAGGTAAGGAAGAGTGATAGGAGTTATACAAGTCTACTTTTCATGGTAGAGTTGGTAATCATATATGATTCACTTGAGAATCATGATGTGATGGAGTAGAACATCATAAGTAAGATAACATGAGTATGATAAGGAGTAGGATTTAGGGAATAGTTCAAAAGCTTAGGCCCTAAAATCCTGGAAACTGTGCCAAGTATGCTAGAACCATAGATGATAGTCGAAAGAAGGCTTATTTAGAGCATATCACATAGAGAAATCTGGAATCATAGGTAGTATATTCTAACAATCATGTGTTTAGAGTAGCCATGTTATAGCTTTGAGAGATCATGTGAGGTTAGTTTTCAATTAAATGGAAGGTAAGTTAGCACTTTCCAAGGAAATTAGGTCAACCACAACTATTATGGACCAATTTGCTCAATTTTATTTGATTGCAAGTGAGCAATCGAGGTAAATATTGAGACAAATAGTAGTAATCCATATATATGTGCTAAGTATCACAACCTAAACCTATCTTATGTGGTGTTATATACTACACATCTAAGCCTGATGTCTAGGGATGTCTTACCCAACTATTATATTCGGGCATATAAAGATGTGTATTATAAACACAAAGCTGGATTTTCTTGGATTTTATTGGATTTTCATTGTTTGACTAGATCCATACATGAAGTTTGACTTTGATATGCAAATGCATGTTGCAATATCAAGATCTTACTTGATGTTATAGATCTAGAGGGTAAAGGTATTCGTGTGAGGAAGGGACGAACTCTGAAGATTTTGAAGACAATATGAAGGTTCACTAAAAGAAGGAAGTACAGTTGTGGGAAGCAACCACACTACTTCAAAGGAAGGACTAATCAAAACTCACTCTTATCCTCAATTGAGGAGTACTTCAACATGGAAGTACCGTGAAAGTGAGAAAAATAGTGAATATGGAGCAGTAGAAGTGGATCCATATTCATTATGGAAGAAGGGAATGCAAGTGAAGTCACTTATGATACCATTTTTATAGTGTCAACAAGTGGTTTTCTTTTGCAACACAAACCCTGGAAGAAGGAAAATAGACAAGTGAAGTCGCAGTCGATATAATAAGACCGCAACTGATATAGGATAAATATGAAGAGAAAGCATTGGAAGTGAGGTAGATCTTAACTAAAACTCTAGAAGTATTCGCATCTGGTAGGTAGATGTTGACTAGAACCATAAATAGTCCACAGCTAGTATCAAACAAGCCACCTCTGGTACTAGTTAGTCTGTAGCTGGTATCAGATAGTCCGCATCTTGAACATTCCTTTACTCTAAAAGAAAGAAGGATTCCGCAGCTGGTATTCCATAGCGGGTAACCATTTAGTCGGAGGATTCCCATCGGATACCCACAACTGTGTGGATACACCGCAAATAATTCTTCGTGAGACTCTAGAAAAGTACAAATTAAAAGCCAGACCAAGACCAATCTTCTAACCTTGGAGTTTAGTGATTAGAAGAAAAAGAGTTTAAAGATCATTAAGTAAACTCCAAGGGGGAGAGGAAGGCTGAAGGAGAAGTATTAAGATATGATTTGGAGTATGACAGGCAAAGAAGAAGGTCTGAACTGAGAGGAAGTCCGATCTTATTTTCATAAGGTTGTTGGAAAGTATCCATATAAAAGTACTCTCAGGAGGATGTTAGACCAGAAGCCGAGGTTTTTATCTCGAAGAATTTAGGGTTAGACCCTAACTTGAGTGGGTAATGAATAATTACTCAGAAGTAGAAGAACTCAAGTAAGTCTAAGATAATGAAGATGGATGAAGAAGATATCGGAGGACAACCAAATCTTGACAAGCCTAAAGACCATAGGGTTTGACCAAACCAAAACTAATGTTTATTAGCAAGATTCCTTTCATGGAACCTAAAGAAACCAAAAGGAGGACAACTAGTATAAACTAGAAGCCATGACTGGATGGACTAAATGAGTCTGATCTATTCGTAGGAATAAACCACCAGGACCATACCTATTGTAAATACCTTACCAAGTACCATTACTATAGTTGTGGTAGTAAGGGAAAACAATACCTTACCTTAAACAAATCTTTTAGAATTAAGCTTTGGATCACCGTAGCTAATAGAACCAAGTTTTGGGTACCCAGATAGGAAGCTATCACCACAAATGTTAGTAAAGTCCATTAGCATAAGAAGATGTCCTAATCCAAGGATCTTTGGAGAGCAAGACTATAAGCTTAGAGTATTGAAAGAAATCATAAAATGGAAGAAAGTATCAGTGCCAGACATCAGAAGACGTTAGGAAGGATCTGGACAAGAGATATATTCAATTATATCTAATGAGATCACCATGGAGTTTGAAGGATTGTGATCTGTTCAAGTCAGTTCAACATTCCGAAACATGAGAGCGTTCGAACTTCGGGACGAAGTTCAGTTTAAGGGGAGAGGCTGTAATATCCCAGGTTTAGAGGCTATAAAATGAGAGAACACCAAAGTGTGCATTGCATTCATGCATAGAAAATCCGGGAATTTTCGCGCTTCCAAATAAAACTTACCACAGTAACTGAAGTTTCACTTGACTTGCTAGAATTGAAGTAGATCATCAAGTCAAGCGCTATAAACTTCACTGTGATCTTTGCTAAAACCTTGTTTTGGGTAGATATGATTTGATCTATGGGCTAGATCAAATGAAAGTAGTTTTACAACAAACAACACCTTAAGTAAGGGTCAACTACAAGATCTTATAAAAGATCTCAACATGACATTCCTTACAACAACACATAATAATTATTCAACCATAAATCAAAGAATTAAGAAACTATTCTTTACTTATCTTTTCCATGTCTTTTACTAAATAAATGTTTCTACCATGATTCTCATGGTATATCTTCAACTACTTTTGTGTGTAAATTAATTCACTTCTAAACTTATTAATAAATAAGGTAAATCACAGGGTCTAAAGTGCATAAAGGCCACACATTCTTATTTAAATCATAACTTATTAAATATAAGGAATATAATAAAACTAAATCCATTTACATTACAAATTATTGTTCAAACTATTTGAATAAAACTAGCCATGAGTATTTTGAAACTCATATGATCATGCCCTGGTGAAATCAAACACCAACTATCCAAAGTTAAGGAATAACCTCAATCTTGACCTTTTGACCAATATTATAATATAAATCCAATCAAATATGATATAGTGACTCATCCACAATAATAAAACCATCCACAAAATATTTAGTAACAAATGCCACTTGGCTATACAAATATAAATCATATGAGAGGATAATGATCATGCCACATAGGATGAAAATATCTACATGACTTGCATCCCAAGACTTGCCACCTCATGCTCAAAGGATTGCTATGGATGAGGGCATGACAACCAAGCACCTTATTCATCAAACCAAAACAAGAGTCACCCACCTATGTGTCATGACACTAGAGCTTACCCAAGCCTATAAAAGGAGCCACACCCTTCATCCATTTGATCATCTTGTAGCATGATACATGTGAACAAACACATAGAGCCACTCCATATGAATTAGCTAGGATCAAGATGAAGAAGCTAGGAGGTGGAGGCATACCACAAGATGCAGGTTTATCAGATTTCCTGAAGAACAAGCTACAGAAGATACCAAGGTAGAATTCCTAGGAAAACCATATATTTAGAGGATCATATCATCATCTCTTAAGTAGGACCTTAGGATATTCCAAGACATTGAGAAGTGAGAGAAGTTATAATACTAATCATATCCATGTTCATACAAGAATATTAGAGAAGTACTAATCCTAGTTGTTCAAGTCAATATTTGATCTTGGAGGTGAGAACCTTATTCCAATAGCAATACCTTAGGAAACCAATTCCATAATCATCACAACTTGATATTAATTATAAACCCTAAGAATCTAGGATGAGTGTGATGAGAGGAATATTAAAGAGGGATTAGTGAGGAATGAGTGGATCTTGTCTAATGCATGATTATACCTTGTAGATATAGATGATAAGTTAAACACATATGATTAATAGATCTCATCTATCACATAAAATAATAAGTATATCATTAGTAGTTAACCTCAAACCAATCCTCATGCCTTGTATGGAGGAGTAAGGGCATTCAACCTAAACCTTGTTTATCCAAACATTAGAGACAACCCTAGTATTACTTTGATACAAGATTTCTACCTAAGTTAGGAGAAATAACCCTAGTCAATTAAACATAACCTAGCTTATGCCCATATTCCAATTCTTAGTTGTGTATCACTTGAGTGATCACAACTAAAACCATAAGATCACATTTGAATATCAATTCAAATATACCTTTTGAATCATAAGTAGAACCCTGCCATGCCTCATGCCTATTTATACTTAAATTAGTGAAGCATTATCAAAACCCTAAACCTCTTCACATAGGATCCAATCCACCTAAAATATTGTTCCCTAACTTGTGTATCATAGATCACCAGTACACATTCAAGCTAGAAGTGCTAAGCAAGAGTCATAACCATAAAGTTATCCAACCATTTTCTTAAACCTTAGAAATAATTCTCCACATAAAATCATGATCCAATCCATCCTTATTACCATTTGCTTTAAACTCTAGCCATAATTAAAATAGATATGAACAATCAATATTGTTAAGCACACTAGTTAAACCTAATAATATTTTCATTATGCACATGTTCTAAATTTCAAATCATTTAAATAGATATGGTTCCTAAATTAAAAGGGAAATTGAAATAAATAACTAACCCATTTCTATTTTACTCAAGCCTCACAAGATATCAATTAAATCCTAAACTAAATGTATATTTAAACACCAAAATGATACAGTAAGTATTATTATCAAGTTATGTTGATATCCAAACAATTTAGAACCTGCAAGAACAAACAAAAATCAAACTTAAATCCAAACCAGAATATTAGAATAGAAAAACAGAAAAAGAAAACAGAAATTTGAAAAAGGAAAATGGAGGGAAACTTACCCTGGTGGCAGCCCAGCACCGCAGCAGCCCGTAGCCAACCAGCAGTAGCCCACAACACGGCCCAGGAGCAGTCCAGCCCAAAGCAAAATCGTTTCGGTCGCTTTAATATTCGTGCAAAGAGAAAAGCCTCGTTCTTCTTCTTCCCCGGCGACGACAGCGTGACCATGCCAGTAGGCGACGCCCTCGTCGATGATAAGCATGGATCCGGACGCCAACAAGACGCTCAAGACTTGCACTAATCGATTCGCGTCCGAGCATATCCAGAAGAAAAAGATCTGCGCCCAGAAGAACTCTCCAGACACCGCCACCTCCCGACCGTCGTCCTCGCCGTGTCGTAGCCACAGTGCTTCCCCCGGCATATAAAACCTCGAGGAGAAGCTCCGTGAAGCCTCTATTCATCGTAGCCCATCCTTATCCCCTCTTGTTTCCTCTTTCATCCACATTCTGCAAGCTTCTGTCGCCGGCGACCATCATGCCGCCGTTGATTTAGAGCATCCCCGTGATCATACAGTAGCTCGTTGGATGCGCCCGATGCCGTAGATCCTTCTAGCGGAAGGAATCAAGTAGGGGAGCTCAGAGCGATGCCAATTTGGGATTTTCCCCTTGCAGCAGATCGCCGGGATTCGCGACGGTGAGCTCGTCTCCGACCACCAACGTCCCCGTCGAGCACATCATCATCCTCATGGTGAGCATACGCACCTCTGGAGCCTTTTATTTTGCTCTAGCATCCATCCTAGCGTCGGATTCGATTTCTCGCCGGAGTAAACCGCCGCGGGACATGTTTTCCGACATGGTTCTGACGACCAATAGCTCATTCCACCACCACCACCGTGTTCCTTGTCTTCTTCTCGTTCGATTGGTACCAACCACGCATCCAGGGGTACCTTGTAGCGGCGGCGCCGTCCTCAGCAGACCGCCGACGGTTAAACGCCGGTGAGGTCAAACACGCGGTCAAGGTTGACCGGTCCTTGCCGCGTGGCTGCTGAGGTGGACACGCAGGACCCACCTGTCTGTCTCTGTGTGTGTAATCGAATCGGTATGTTTAGCATTTTTGTTTAAATTCAAATTCCAGTAAATTGCTGAAACTTTGTAAAACCATATAAAATCCATTTCAACTCAGAAAAATATATATAAGATATCAAAATGCTCACAAAAATAAACTCTATTCAAATAAAATATAAAATAAAAATGTGTGTCAAAATAAAAATTCACTTATTTTTATCTTTATTAATTATGTCTTTCCAATTGTTTTAAATACAAATTGAATTCAATAAATAATTAAGTTTCAAAAATTAAACTTTAACTATACAGTAACTAAGTAAAATGTTAAGATTAATATTCTTTACCATGTTTTCATTAACTTAAATATTAGTGGTAATCCATAAACCCTAATTTGAAAATTGTTATTTTCTATTTTCTTAAACAATTACAAATTCTTGTGAAAACTAATAAAATGTCAAACCATTACTGATTTTGTTTCAAAGCAATTAGTAACCACACCTATATTGCCAATTATAATTTTAAGAGTTGTACCATAATTTAGAAACCCTAGTTTTAATTTAAGTAAGACCTTAATCCCATTATTTTATGTGTTCATCCTTAATTGTTGCAATCCTAAAACCCTAGGGGTTTAGCCCATGTGATCATATCCACTTCACCTTTACATGTAGAACCTTAATAAACAACCAATGAGTGCATACTCATGATTCACAAAAATAAAACTAGGTACAATTCACATGAGACCATCATTTCATGTCTTAATTCTTGGTTAACACCTATATGATCCACTAGTGCTACCTAGGTATAAACCCTAACTTGTTAATTGGATTAGTACCATTGATCACCACTTTTATATACCATACCATTAGGACCAACCTCAACCATCAAACCCTAGTAGAATCCTAGTGATGAACCCTAACACCAATTTTGTGAAGTAATGCACATCACATGCTCCTATCCCACTAAGCCCTACTTAGAGAGTAATAAACCACTTAGCTTAGAAACCATTAGTGATTACTTAGTGAAGCAAATAGGAAGCAATAGTAAACCCTAACTCATAGCACCACCTTGACCATCATCCTTTGATATGATACCATAATCAACCATAGTAATAAACCTGCCAATACTTGTTGTATATAGAACTAATCCAACTTAAGAAACCAACTAGTCTCTATTAGAGAACTAAATGAATCCAATAGTAAACCCTAGAAGCCATAGCTTCTATTTATAGTAGTTCTCATTCTTATTAACCTGTTCTTCAAAAGTTATTCTTTTGAAGAACAAAGGTCAATCAAACCCTAGAAGCCCTAGTCTTAGTTGAAATACTTATTACTTCTTAATTAACATGTTCTTCAAAAGTTATTATTTTGAAATATAATATACATAATCATCAACCATGCACCATGGAACTTAAAATTGACAACTGTTCTTTACATATTATTCCACTACTATTCTTTGTGTGTATGATTGATGAGATGCATTATATTACTTGCTTATGCTATTCATATCACCAACCCTAATAAGAACCTTGTTTGAGAATCATCCTAAAAGTGCAACACACCCTAAAGAAACCTTTACAACTCATCCATCCTAAATCATCGAGGTTAGGTTACGCTCGGGACGATTGCATCTCATACTATGCATTATAGCATCTTTGCAAATTCTTCAAACATTATCCTTACCGGACAATGATGGTATTTCAGAATTTGGAGATCTCACGTATCGAAGCTTTTGACTGCATAATCTTGCAGTCAAGAAAGGCAAGTTCATCGCTTGCTCATGTCATTTGATTATTTTTATCAAATTATATGCAAAGTACTATACTTATCACTCTTGCATTGAAAAGCAAATATTATTTTACAATTATGAATATGACTATGTGGTGGGCAATGGAACCATGGTATGTGTTGATTGGTGGAGGTTCCATTGCACGGGTACTATTCATCTAGGACTAAGTACCAATGCCGTCCAGTGATTCTAGCGACGTACATATCGCGTTGACCATAAGATCTATAATGGCTCTGGGGAAGTCAGCTGTATCTTTTCCCTCTCGCATGCCAACGGACTGGTAATAGGGGTTGCCCGTATCGGTCTATCTTTGGTAAAGGTGGGGACATGTGGTCCTGCACAGTCTACCATTAGATACAGGAGAGGGTAGACTTATTATTGGTCTATGAAGGATTGTAAGGGTTGTCCGGATCAGTCTATCTATGGTGTATAGGACAGGGCACATAAGTTGTTCGGATCAGTCTACCTTAACGGTATAGGAGAGAACAAGTGCCTGTGTTAGTCTACCCATAGATATAGGAGAGGACAGACTTACAAAAGGGTGGGTCTGCGAGGTCGCGGAGAAGGCGGTGTGGGCTTGGATGTTTATACCTGGCCTCACACCAAGGAAGTGTGAACGGGGCCAAGTCCCTGCGGATGACAAAAAGGGTGAGATCTCTTATGGGAAAAGTAACGCACCTCTGCAGAGGATACTGAATTGTTTGTCACTCCCTGTTCCGGGAAGGGAGCTGCGCGCGAGAAAGGAACTCCATGAAGTTCTAGTCAACCTGTGAAGACGGGCATAGTTTTCAGAATAAAATAAACCTTTGAAGAAATGATTACGAAAACTTGCATTGCCTATGACTTTCTGGTCTGCTGTAGCTAGTGCATGATACACCTATTTCCTAATATGAACTTGCTGAGTACGCTCGTACTCATCCCACTCTTAAATCCCCTGCTTAGCTATGGAGTCACCGAAGGAGGAATCTACCGTGGAACTCGAAGACAAAGGAGTCAACTGCAACAAGAGAAGAATCCAAGCAAAGAAGTCAATGAAGTCAACTGCTGCAGCAACTAGAGTGGAAACTTAGACTAGTAATAGAAGGGAGCCTTTCCCTAATCCTAGCACCTAAGTAGCTAGATTTCTATAGCAAGCCAAGTAGCTCTTTAGCTTAAGTTAGCAATAAGTTAGATTACGAGTCGTTCTTCTGGAGCTTTATTTGAAGTTTTACCTCACTGTAAAGTAGGAGGCTGTGTTGATCTTCTGCAACTTGTGTATCCTTCTATAGACATGCCTTGGACTCGCATATGTTTCTGTTGTACCACTCTGAGGGATGTAATATGAGTGGAACGGTGTTTCACTTGTGTTATGTCAACGACGTGTGTACTACATCATGCAGTGGTACGCTGGGTCACCACAGTGTTCAACTAATGAAAGTTAGATAACAACCTGGGGTACATGCTCAAAAATTGGCAACTCAAAATAACGTTCTGGCTGTGCGTACGAATTTTTTTGGTAACAGCCCATAATCTGTTTTTGGACAGCACTTCCCCAAATATCATCTCCCTCTCATTAGAAAACCACTCTAAGAAACTAAACAAGTATGTACAAGTATCCAGCAACCATAAAAATGAGTGATGCCGGTATACCTCCCCCAAGCTTAGGCTTTTGGCCTAAGTGGAGTTCATTCCCAACGAGGGTCGGGGTTCCACGCCGGTGGATCGTACATGGAGTGATAATAAGGCCCCTGCGCAGAAGAATGTCGCGGAGGCTCCACATGACCATAATGTTGATATGAAGAGCTTGCTGCATCGGATGAAGAGTCGGGGTGCTCCTCGACCTCCTCCGTGTCGTCCCTTGCATGATGGCCTTCCCTTTCTATGTATGCATTTAGCTCATTTTCTGTGATCGACCACCCTTTCCTGGCATCAAGGTTAACCAGAACAGGTGCAGGCAATCGTCATTTGTAATTTCTCGATAGAGCTCCAGCAAAACCCGGGGGTTGTCCTCAATCTTCTTAGCTGTACCTGCAGGGGCAATACCCAATGCGGCACAAAAATCCTTCAACTTCATAGTGACAGGAGTACCATAGATCTTGAATGCAACCGTCGGGTTGAAGTGCTTGTTGTTGAACTTGAAGCTCTCCACAAAGATTTTAGTGAGCATGTAGTATTGCTTCCTCTCATCCTCCATATAGGTGGTTAATCCCGCCTTTCCGATGAGAGTCAAGAAATCATCCAATAACCCTGCATTGCTCAAAAATTCATAGCATGGAAAAGATGAAGCATTAGGGTCTCCATTGCCCTCATCGAAGCTTGGTGCAATCACGTCCTCATTATAGGATCGTCTAATCCGAGTGGATGCCCTCGAGGGCCTCCCCGTGCTCGTCGTCTCTCCTTCGAACACCTCTCCAAAGTTGTAGTTGTTCATTTTCCTTCTCTGAAATTTTTCAACAATCATTATAAAATTTGATTTCAAGGTATATAATTGAGGGGAACTACTATAGGAACTTGCTAGAGTACTAAACATGCATCAAAACTAGTTTCCACCACTTAGAACAAGCATGCAAGCTCACTAAACATGTTATCTACAGCAGCAAAATATTCAAGATATACTCAACCAAACAAAATTCTAATTGGACAATCAAAGGAGTCACATACCGGAGAGCAAATGTGCCAAATTTCAGACAGAAATCTGGGCTGAGCAAAGAGATCGAGAAATCGCGAGTTCTTGAGCAGAAACGCGAGTGAGAGAAAGTGAGTACGAGTTTTTTCGGGGAGAGAGTGCAGTGAGTGAAAGGGATGATGGAGTGGGGCAAGGAGGGGCCCACACACCAGGGTGGCGCGCCCCTTTGCGCCGCGCCGGCCTGTGGGTGCCACCCTGGGGTGCCCCACTGGTCATCCCCAGGTGCTCCCAGGTGCTCCTTCGAAAAATAAGACTACCAGTATAATTTTTGTAAATTTTTGAGAACTTCGAAAAATGCACATTTCTGGGTGTTAAATTAATTATTACTGCGCAGGAAAATGATTTCCAAAATCTTAAACAACTAAAGCATATTGCAAAACAAAAAGTGCTACAGCAAGTAAAACAAATGGAGGGAGAAAGAAAGAAAGAAATGTTGTTTAGCTCTCTTATGCATTAAAATATACTTGTTAACAAGGTTGATCAAGTCTTGCTACCAAATAAATTTTATATGACATAAGAAGAAATAAACCTCAAATCAATCATGTTACCTTATATTGAATTGATATGGATCCAATCACAAGAGTTTGATATTCTTCTTTAGGCTCATATATAGGACAATCAATGGATCCCACTTTGATAGTTTTCACATTAAAAATTGTATTAACTCCATATACTTTATCAATCCTCTTGGGAAAATAGACAGTATGTTCCTTGTCATCAACATTGAAAGTAACCTTGCCTTTATTACAATCAATAACAGCCCCTGCAGTATTAAGAAAGGGTCTTCCAAGAATAATGGACATATTATCATCTTCAGGCATTTCCAACACAACAAAATCAGTTAATATCAAGCAATGTTGAGTAACTTGAACAGGAACATTTTCACATACACCAACAGGAATAGCAGTAGATTTATCAGCCATTTGCAAAGATATATCAGTTGGTATCAACTTATCTAAATCAAGTCTCTTGTAAAGAGAAAAAGGCATCACACTAACTCCTGCTCCCAAATCACATAGAGCAGTTCTAACATAATTATTCTTGATGGAACAAGGAATAGTCGGTATACCTGGGTCTCCCAGCTTCTTTGGAACCTTACCATTGAAGGAGTAATTAGCGAGCATAGTGGAAATCTCCTCATTGGGAATTTTCCTTTTGTTAGAAACAATATCTTTCATATACTTTGAATAAGGAGGCAATTTAATAGCATCAGTCAAAGGGATTTGCAAAAATAAAGGTTTCATCCAATCACAAAATTTATTATAATGTTCCTCTTCCTTTGATTTTAGTTTCTTAGCAGGAAAAGGCATTGGCTTTTGAACCCAAGGTTCTCTTTCATTACCATGTTTCTTTGTAATAAAATCTTCTTTAGTGTACTTTTTATTTTTATCATGCTTTTCAGGTTCTTTTTCAATTTCTTCTTTATCAGGAATATCATTCTTATCATTATCTTCCTCATGTTCATTACCACTTTCAGTTTCAGCATCATAAATAGAAATACTATTAGGATCATTAACAGGTTCAGAGGATTCTACAACAGTTTTATGTTTCTTCTTCTTTTTCTTAGAAGGACTACTAATTTCTTTAGTTCGTTGAGAATCTTGTTCAATTCTTTTGGGGTGCCCTTCAGGATATAGAGGATCCTGGGTAGAAACACCGCCTCTAGTTGTTACTTCATAAACTTGTTTCTCTTCATTATTATTTTTTAACAAGTCATTTTGCACTTTAGTAAGTTGATCAATTTGAGTTTGAATCATATCAAAATGTTTAACAAGCATCTTAACATCATTGGAGGTTCTCTCCACAATATCATGCAATTTACCAATAGCTTGAGAATTTTCCATTAGATGATTCTCTACTCTCATATTAAAATTGTTTTGCTTAACAATATAATTATCAAATTCATCTAAACATTGATCAGGAGGTTTTGAATATGGAATATCTCCTCTATCAAAGCGTTGAAGAGAATGTACCTCGATTGTGGATGAAGGGGGAATTATCTTACATAGATCTTCTATAGGAGGTAAATTCTTCACATCTTCAGATTTAATACCCTTCTCCATAAGAGATTTCTTGGCTTCCCTCATATCTTCATCATTTAATTCAATCATACCCCTCTTCTTCAATATAGGTGTAGGGGTTGGTTCAGGTGTAGACCAATCATCATGATTTTTGCTTATCTTAGCCAATAATTCTTCAGCTTCGTCGGAGTTCTTTTCCTGAAAACACAATCAGCACAACTATCCAGGTATGCCCTAGACTCAATGGTTAGTCCACTATAAAATATATCAAGTAAATCATGATTTTCCAAATCATGTCCAGGCCGAGCTCTAATAAGAGAGCAAAATCTTGCCCAAGCTTCAGGCAATTTCTCTCCATCTTCTTGATCAAAGCTATAAATTCTCTGCAAAGCCATATGTTGAGCACTAGCGGGAAAGTATTTCCGAAAGAAAACATCAAGCAAACAACTTGGACTATTAATAGAATCAGGAGGCAAATTATTATACCAAATCTTAGCATCATCCTTTAATGAGAATGGGAAAATCTTAGCAACAAAATAAGTACGCATCTTAACATCATCAGAAAACAAGCTACTTAAAGTAGAAAGCTCATTCATATGTTCTACAACACTCTCTTTTTCAGTACCACAAAAGGGTGTTTTCTCAACAATAGATATATGAGATAAATCAAGAGAAAATTCATAATCTTTATCCTTAATGTTTATAGGAGATGTGGCAAATTTAGGATCAGGAGACAGTTTATATCTAACAGCATGTTGTGCAATAAGCTTTTTAAGGTTACTTGTACTAGTAGTAGCATTGCATTTATCAATAAAATTGATGACCCACAAGTATAGGGGATCGCAACAGTCTTCGAGGGAAGTATTACCCAATTTATTGATTCGACACAAGGGGAGACAAAGAATACTTGTAAGCCTTAACAGCGGAGTTGTCAATTCAGCTGCACCTGGAAACAGACTTGCTCGCAAGAGTTTATCAGTAGTAACAGTTTTATAGCAGTAGGAATAGTGAAATAACACGGTGAAATAAAGACAGCAGTAGTGATTATAGTAAACAGCAGGATTAAAATACTGTAGGCACAGGGACGGATTAACGGGCGTTGCATGGATGAGAGAAACTCATATAACAATCAAAGCAGGGGCATTTGCAGATAATAATAAAACGGTATCCAAGTACTAATCAATCAATAGGCATGTGTTCCATATATAGTCGTACGTGCTCGCAATGAGAAACTTGCACAACATCTTTTGTCCTACCAGCCGGTGGCAGCCGGGAAATCTACTGGATATTAAGGTACTCCTTTTAATAGAGTACCGGAGCAAAGCATTAACACTCCGTGAACACATGTGATCCTCACATCACTACCATTCCCTCCGGTTGTCCCGATTTCTGTCACTTCGGGGCCATTGGTTCCGGACGACGTGTGTATACAACTTGCAGGTAAGATCATAAACAACGAATATCTTCATGAATCAATAACATGTTCAGATCTGAGATCATGGCACTCGGGCCCGATACGCGTAGATGCACACGTCCGTTGGGAACCCCAAGTGGAAGGTATGATGCGTATAGAAGCAAGTTTCCCTCAGTATGAAACCAAGGTTTAATCGAACCAGTAGGAGCCAAGAAGCACGTTGAAGGTTGATGGTGGCGAAATGTGATGCGGCGCAACAACAGGGATTCCGGCGCCAACGTGGAACTTGCACAACACAACCCAAGTACGTTGTCCCAACGAAACAGTGAGGTTGTCAATCTCACGGCTTGCTGTAACAAAGGATTAAGCGTATCGAGTGGAAGATGTTTGCAAAGAAAACAGTAAAACACAATTGTAGATTGTATGCTATGTAAAGAATAGGACCGGGGTCCACAGTTCACTAGAGGTGTCTCTCCCATAAGATAAAAGCATGTTGGGTGAACAAATTAAAGTCGGGCAATTGACAAATAGAGAAAGGCATAACAATGCATATACATGATATGATAAATATAGTGAGATTTAATTGGGCATTACGACAAAGTACATAGACCGCCATCCAACTGCATCTATGCCTAAAAAGTCCACCTTCAGGTTATCATCCGAACCCCATTCAGTATTAAGTTGCAAAGCAACAGACAATTGCATTAAGTATGGTGCGTAATGTAATCGACAACTACATCCTTAGACATAGAATCAATGTTTTATCCCTAGTGGCAACAGCACATCACAACCTTAGAACTTTCTGTCACTGTCCCAGGTGTCAATGAAGGCATGAACCCACTATCGAGCATAAATACTCCCTCTTGGAGTTAAGAGTAAAAACTTGGCCAGAGCCTCTACTAATAACGGAGAGCATGCAAGATCATAAACAACACATAAACAATAGATTGATAATCACCATAACATAGTATTCTCTATCCATCGGATCCCGACAAACACAACATATAGTATTACAGATAGATGATCTTGATCATGTTAGGCAGCTCACAAGATCCAACAATGAAGCACAACAAGGAGAAGACGACCATCTAGCTACTGCTATGGACCCATAGTCCAGGGGTGAACTACTCACACATCACTCCGGAGGCGATCATGGTGATGAAGAGTCCTCCGGGAGATGAATCCCCTCTCCGGCAGGGTGCCGAAGGCGATCTCCTGAATCCCCCGAGATGGGATTCGCGGCGGCGGCGTCTCTGGAAGGTTTTCCGTATCGTGGCTCTCGGTACGGGGTTTCGCGACGGAGGCTTTAAGTAGGCGAAAAGGTAGGTCAAGAGGCGGCGCGAGGCCCACACCACAGGCCGGCGCGGCCAGGGCCTGGGCCGCGCCGCCCTATGGTGTGGCCACCTCGTGGCCCCACTTCCTTCCCTCTTCGGTCTTGGAAGCTCCGTGCAAAAATAGGACCCTGGGCGAAGATTTCGTCCAATTCGAGAATATTTCCTTACTAGGATTTCTGAAACCAAAAGCAAAAACAGCAACTGGCTCTTCGGCATCTTGTTAATAGGTTAGTTCCAGAAAATGCATAAATATGACATATAATATGCATAAAACATGTAGGTATCATCAATAAAGTAGCATGGAACACAAGAAATTATCGATACGTTGGAGACGTATCAGCATCCCCAAGCTTAGTTCGCTCGTCCCGAGCAGGTAAAACGATAACAAAGATAATTTCTGAAGTGACATGCCATCATAATCTTGATCATACTATTTGTAAACATATGTAATGAATGCAGCGATCAAAACAAAGGTAATGACATGAGTAAACAAGTGAATCATATAGCAAAGACTTTTCATGAATAGTACTTCAAGACAAGCATCAATAAGTCTTGCATAAGAGTTAACTCATAAAGCAATAAATCAAAGTAAAGGTGTTGAAGCAACACAAAGGAAGATTAAGTTTCAGCGGTTGCTTTCAACTTATAACATGTATATCTCATGGATATTGTCAACATAAAGTAATATAACAAGTGCAATATGCAAGTATGTAGGAATCAATGCACAGTTCACACAAGTGTTTGCTTCTTAAGGTGGAAGGAGATAGGTAAACTGACTCAACAATAAAAGTAAAAGAAAGGTCCTTCAAAGAGGAAAGCATCGATTGCTTATTTGTGCTAGAGCTTTTATTTTGAAAACATGAAACAATTTTGTCAACGGTAGTAATAAAGCATATGAGTTATGTAAATTATATCTTACAAGTTGCAAGCCTCATGCATAGTATACTAATAGTGTCCGCACCTCGTCCTACTTAGCTTGGACTACCGGATCTTTGCATGCCATGTTTCAACCAAGTGTCACAAAGGGGTACCTCCATGCCGCCTGTACAAAGGTCTAAGGAGAATGCTCGCATTTTGGATTTCTCGCTTTTGATTATTCTCAACTTAGACATCCATACCGGGACAACATGGACAATAGATAATGGACTCCTCTTAAATGCATAAGCATGTAGCAATGATTATTATTCTCATATGAGATTGAGGATATATGTCCAAAACTGAAACTTCAACCATGATTCATGGCTTTAGTTAGCGGCCCAATGTTCTTCTCTAACAATTTTGCATGCTCCAACCACTAAAATGATAGATCCTTCAGACAAGACGGACATGCATAGCAACTCACATGATATTCAACAATAGTTGATGGCGTTCCCCAGAAGCATGGTTATCGCACAACAAGCAACTTAATAAAAGATAAAGTGCATAAGTACATATTCAATACTACGATAGTTTTTAAGGCTATTTTGTCCCATGAGCTATATATTGCAAAGGTGAATGATGGAATTTTAAAGGTAGCACTCAAGCAATTTACTTTGGAATGGCGGAGAAATACCATGTAGTAGGTAGGTATGGTGGACACAAATGGCATAGTAGTTGGCTCAAGGATTTTGGATGCATGAGAAGTATTCCCTCTCGATACAAGGTTTAGGCTAGCAAGGTTATTTGAAGCAAACTCAAGGATGAACCGGTGCAGCAAAACTCACATAAAAGACATATTGTAAACATTATAAGACTCTACACCGTCTTCCTTGTTGTTCAAAACTCAATACTAGATATTATCTAGACCTTAGAGAGACCAAATATGCAAATCAAATTTTAGCAAGCTCTATGTATTTCTTCATTAATGGGTGCAAAACATATGATGCAAGAGCTTAAACATGAGCACAACAATTGCCAAGTATCACATTATCCAAGACATTTTAGAATTACTACATGTGGCATTTTCCAATTCCAACCATATAACAATTTAACGAAGAAGAAACTTCGCCTTGAACATTATGAGTAAAGCCTAAGGACATATTTGTCCATATGCAACAGCGGAGCGTGTCTCTCTCCCACAAAGTGAATGCTAGGATCCATCTTATTCAAACAAAAACAAAAACAAAAACAAACCGACGCTCCAAGTAAAGAACACAAGATGTGATTGAATAAAAATATAGTTTCAGGGGAGGAACCTGATGATGTTGTCGATGAAGAAGGGGATGCCTTGGGCATCCCCAAGCTTAGACGCTTGAGTCTTCTTAAAATATGCAGGGGTGAACCACGGGGCATCCCCAAGCTTAGAGCTTTCACTCCTCTTGATCATAGTATATCATACTCCTCTCTTGACCCTTGAAAACTTCCTTCACACCAAACTTCAAGCAAACTCATTAGAGGGTTAGTGCACAATTAATAATTCACATGTTCAGAGGTGGCACAATCATTTTTTACACTTCTGGACATTGCATAAAGCTACTGGACATTAATGGATCAAAGAAATTCATCCAACATAGCAAAAGAGGCAATGCGAAATAAAAGGCAGAATCTGTCAAAAACAGAACAGTCCGTAAAGACGAATTTAAAGCTGGCACCAGACTTGCTCAAATGGAAAAACTCAAAACTAATGAAAGTTGCGTACATATCTGAGGATCACGCTCGTAAATTGGCAGATTTTTTCGAATTTTCTACAGAGGACTGTGCCCAGATTCGTGACAGACAGCAATGCTGTTTCTGCAGCGATCCCAAATATAACATCAACTTTGACATAGAAACTTTACTTGGCACAAAAACATGATAAGGAGAGGTTGCTACAGTAGTAAAAAACTTCCAAGACTCAACAAAACAAAAAATTGCTGTAGTAAAAACATGGGTTGTCTCCCATAAGCGCTTTTCTTTAACGCCTTTCAGCTAGGCGCAGAAAGTGCAAATCAAGTAACATCGAGAGTAGAAGCATCAACATCATAACTTGTTCTAATAATAGAATCAAAAGGCAACTTCATTCTTTTCTAGGGAAGTGTTCCATACCTTTCTTGAGAGAAAATTGATATTTAATATTACCTTCCCTCATATCAATAACAGCACCAACGGTTCGAAGAAAAGGTCTTCCCAACACAATAGGACAAGATGCATTGCATTCGATATCCAAAACAACAAAATCAACGGGGACAAGGTTATTGTTAACCGTAATGCGCACATTATCAATCCTCCCCAAAGGTTTCTTTTTAACATTATCGGCAAGATTAACATCCAAATAACAATTCTTCAATGGTGGCAAGTCAAGCATATCATAAATCTTTTTAGGCATAACAGAAATACTTGCACCAAGATCACATAAAGCATTACATTCAAAGTCATTGAATTTCATTTTAATGATGGGCTCCCAACCATCTTCTAACTTTCTAGGAATAGAAGTTTCAAGTTTTAGTTTCTCTTCTCTAGCTTTTATGAGAGCATTTGTAATATGTTTTGTAAGGGCTAAATTTATAGCACTAGCATTAGGACTTTTAGCAAGTTTTTGTAAGAACTTTATAACTTCAGAGATGTGGCAATCATCAAAATCTAAATCATTATGAGCTACAGCAATGGGATCATTGTTCCCAAGGTTGGAAAAAATTTCAGCAGTTTTATCACAAGCAGTTTCAGCAGTTTTAGCAATTTCAGGCAGTTTTGTACGCTTTGCACTAGGAGTAGAAACATTGCCAACACCAATTATTTTACCATTGATAGTAGGAGGTGCAGCAACATGTGAAGAATTAGCATTACTAGTGGTGGTAATAGTCCAAACTTTAACTATATTATTCTCTTTAGCTAGTTTTTCATTTTCTTCTCTATCCCACCTAGCACGCAGTTCAGCCATTAATCTTATATTCTCATTAATTCTAACTTGGATGGCATTTGCTGTAGTAGTAATCTTATTGTCAATATCATTATTAGGCATAACTTTCAATTTTAAAAGATTAACATCAGAGGCAAGTCTATCAACTCTAGAAGCAATAGTATCAATTTTATCAAGCTTTTCCTCAACAGATTTGTTAAAAGCAGTTTGTGTACTAATAAATTCTTTAAGCATAGCTTCAAGACCAGAGGGTACACTCCTATTATTGTTGTAAGAATTCCCATAAGAATTACCATAACCATTACCATTAGCAGAAGGATATGGCCTATAGTTATTACCAGCATTGTTCCTATAAGCATTGTTGTTGAAATTATTATTTTTAATGAAATTCACATCAACATTTTCTTCTTGAGCAACCAATGAAGATAAAGGAACATTATTTGGATCAACATTAGATCTACCATTCACAAGCATAGACATAATCACATCAATCTTATCACTCAAGGAAGAGGTTTCTTCAACAGAATTTACCTTCTTACCTTGTGGAGCTCTTTCCGTGTGCCATTCAGAGTAATTTATCATCATATCATCAAGAAGTTTTGTAGCCGCCCCCAAAGTGATGGACATAAAGGTACCTCCAGCAGCTGAATCCAATAAATTCCGCGAAGAAAAATTTAGTCCTGCATAGAAGGTTTGGATGATCATCCAAGTAGTCAGTCCATGGGTTGGGCAATTCTTTACCAAAGTTTGCATTCTCTCCCATGCTTGAGCAACATGTTCAGTATCTAATTGCTTAAAATTCATTATGCTACTTCTCAAAGATATAATTTTAGCGGGAGGATAATATCTACCAATAAAAGCATCCTTGCATTTAGTCCATGAATCAATACTATTCTTAGGCAAAGATAGCAACCAATCTTTAGCTCTTCCTCTTAATGAGAAAGGAAACACTTTCAATTTAATAATATCACCATCTACATCCTTATACTTTTGCATTTCACAAAGTTCAACAAAATTATTGAGATGGGCAGCAGCATCATCAGAACTAACACTAGAAAATTGATCTCTCATAACCAAGTTCAGTAAAGCAGGTTTAATTTCAAAGAATTCTGCTGTAGTAGCAGGTGGAGCAATAGGTGTGCATAGGAAATCATTATTATTTGCATTTGTGAAGTCACACAACTTAGTATTTTCAGGGGTATTCATTTTAGCAACGATAAATAAAACAAACTAGATAAAGTAAATGCAAGTAACTAATTTATTTGTGTTTTCGATATAGAGAGCAAGACAGTAAATAAAGTAAAACTAGCAACTAATTTTTTTGTGTTTTGTTTAGGTGCAGCAAACAAAGTAGTAAATAAAATAAAGCAAGACAAAAACAAAGTAAAGAGATTGAGAAGTGGAGACTCCCCTTGCAGCGTGTCTTGATCTCCCGGCAACGGCGCCAGAAATTTAGCTTGATACGCGTAGATGCACACGTCCGTTGGGAACCCCAAGTGGAAGGTATGATGCGTATAGAAGCAAGTTTCCCTCGTATGAAACCAAGGTTTAATCGAACCAGTAGGAGCCAAGAAGCACGTTGAAGGTTGATGGTGGCGAAATGTGATGCGACGCAACAACAGGGATTCCGGCGCCAACGTGGAACCTGCACAACACAACCCAAGTACTTTGTCCCAACGAAACAGTGAGGTTGTCAATCTCACCGGCTTGTTGTAACAAAGGATTAAGCGTATCGAGTGGAAGATGTTTGCAAAGAAAACAGTAAAACAATTGCAGTAGATTGTATGCTATGTAAAGAATAGGACCGGGGTCCACAGTTCACTAGAGGTGTCTCTCCCATAAGATAAAAGCATGTTAGGTGAACAAATTACAGTCGGGCAATTGACAAATAGAGAAAGGCATAACAATGCATATACATGATATGATAAATATAGTGAGATTTAATTGGGCATTACGACAAAGTACATAGACCGCCATCCAACTGCATCTATGCCTAAAAAGTCCACCTTCAGGTTATCATCCGAACCCCATTCAGTATTAAGTTGCAAAGCAACAGACAATTGCATTAAGTATGGTGCGTAATGTAATCGACAACTACATCCTTAGACATAGAATCAATGTTTTATCCCTAGTGGCAACATCACATCACAACCTTAGAACTTTCTGTCACTGTCCCAGGTGTCAATGAAGGCATGAACCCACTATCGAGCATAAATACTCCCTCTTGGAGTTAAGAGTAAAAACTTGGCCAGAGCCTCTACTAATAACGGAGAGCATGCAAGATCATAAACAACACATAAACAATAGATTGATAATCACCATAACATAGTATTCTCTATCCATCGGATCCCGACAAACACAACATATAGTATTACAGATAGATGATCTTGATCATGTTAGGCAGCTCACAAGATCCAACAATGAAGCACAACAAGGAGAAGACGACCATCTAGCTGCTATGGACCCATAGTCCAGGGTGAACTACTCACTCATCACTCCGGAGGCGATCATGGTGATGAAGAGTCCTCCGGGAGATGAATCCCCTCTCCGGGGTGCCGGAGGCGATCTCTGAATCCCCCGAGATGGGATTCGCGGCGGCGGCGTCTCTTCCGTATCGTGGCTCTCGGTACTGGGGTTTCGCGATGGAGGCTTTAAGTAGGCGAAAGGGTAGGTCAAGAGGCGGCGCGAGGGTCCCACCACGGTGCGCGGCCGGGGCTGGGCCGCGCCGCCTATGGTGTGGCCACCTCGTGGCCCCACTTCCTTCCCTCTTCGGTCTTCTGGAAGCTCCGTGCAAAAATAGGACCCTAGGCGAAGATTTCGTCCAATTCCGAGAATATTTCCTTACTAGGATTTCTGAAACCAAAAGCAAAAACAGCAACTGGCTCTTCGGCATCTTGTTAATAGGTTAGTTCCAGAAAATGCATAAATATGACATATAATGTGCATAAAACATGTAGGTATCATCAATAAAGTAGCATGGAACACAAGAAATTATCGATACGTTGGAGACGTATCGGGCCCTAGTGACAAGCATTAAGCATAACAAGTTGCAACAATATCATAAAAGTGACATCTACGGATACTAGGCACTACGCCCTAACAATCTTATGACTATTACATGACCAATCTCATCCAATCCCTACCATCCCCTTCAGCCTACAGCGGGGGAATTACTCACACATGGATGGGGGAAACATGGCTGGTCGATGGAGAGGCGTTGGTGGTGATGGCGGCGATGATCTCCTCCAATTCCCCGTCCCGGCGGAGTGCCAGAACGGAGACTTCTGGCTCCCGAGACGGAGTTTCGCGATGTGGCGGCTCTCTGGAGGGTTTCTGGCGACTTCCACTTCTCCCGTGCGTTTTTAGGTCGAGGGCGATAAGTAGTCCGAAGGAGGGCGTCGGGGGCCAGCCGGGGGCCACACACTAGGGCCGCGCCGGCCTAGTGTGTGGGGCCTCGTGCCCCCACAGCTTGTTCGGCTCCTAATGCGGGAAAATAGGGCCTTCTGTATAAATTCCGAGGTTTTCCTGAAAGTTGGATTTCTGCACAAAAACGAGACACCAGAGCAATTCTGCTGAAAACAGCGTTAGTCCATGTTAGTTGTATCCAAAATACACAAATTAGAGGCAAAACAATAGCAAAAGTGTTCGGGAAAGTAGATACGTTTTGGACGTATCAACTCCCCCTTAGCTTATTGCTTGTCCTCAAGCAATTCAGTTAACAACTGAGCGATAAAAGAACTTTCACGAACACATTTGCTCATATGATGTACATATTCTCATGCTATGGCTAATACTTAAGCAGTTCATAATGAGATACATGCAAATAAGATCATCCAACAGCTATGTCAATCATGGAGAGGTACCAACAATTAATAATAAGCATCATGAATCATGTATATAAGCAGGATTGCAATGTTCATAAGAGAATATGATAAAGTGGTATCTCGCTTGCCCGTATTTGATCGGCAAAACATAAATGCCGAGGCACCTCTGGAGTTCATAGAAAGACTAGAAGTAGTGATTGTCAAAGATAAAAGCATCAAAGTTATACCACAATCAATCATATTTTGAGACAAGCATATTATACTAAGAATGACAGTTGTGCTCTCAAGATAGTGCTCAAAGAAAGAATGGAGACACAACATAAAAGTAAAAGATTGACCCTTCGCAGAGGGAAGCAGGGATTAACATGCGCTAGAGCTTTTCATTTTTAAAACAGGAGTAAAATTATTTTGAGAGGTGCTTGTTGTTGTCAACGAATGGTAATGGGTACACTAACTACCTCGTCAACCGGACTCCCAAGAGCGGCTCCCATGAATTATTTGTATGTTTATGTGGCACTCCTTCCAACCTTTCTTACACAAACCATGGCTAACCGAATCCTCGGGTGCCTGCCAACAATCACATACCATGAAGGAGTGCCTTTTTATTTAAGTTTTATTATGATGATGACACTCCCCCAACCTTTGCTTACACAAGCCATGGCTAACCGAATCCTTCGGGTGCCGTCCAACAATCACAAACCATGGAGGAGTGTCTATTTAAGTTAATTAATTTGGGACTGGGAATCCCATTGCCAGCTCTTTTTGCAAAATTATTGGATAAGCGGATGTGCCACTAGTCCATATGAGAGTCCGTCAAAAGTAAATGACAAGGTTGAAAGCTAAACACCACATACTTCCTCATGAGCTATGAAACATTAACACAAATTGAGAAGCATTTTGAAAGTTTTAAAGGTAGCGCATGAGAATTTACTTGGAATGGTTTGAAATGCCATGCATAGGTATTTATGGTCGACACTTTGGAACAACTTGGTTTTCAGGTGTTTGGAAGCACGAGCGGCGTTCCCGCTCAGTACAAGTGAAAGCTAGCAAAAGACTAGGGAGCGACAAATCAAGAGAGCAGTAACTGTCATAATCATGCTTGCGGCAAAATAAATTAACGGAGGCATAAAAGTGATACAAGAACTCTGAAGCAATATAAATCATCGAGGCTTAATTGACTTTTTGTTCAGTCATATGCATGCGTGAGCATGTGCCAAGTCGATATAAATGAATTATTCAGAGGAGGATACCACAATGCCATACTTACTTATGAATAAAACAATGCAAGCGAACATCCATGACATGTTACTCATATTAATAAATTGGAGCTAAACATGAGAGATCATGAACTACTAGACTTTCTCAAATAACATATACCTCACATGAACCAAATAAGCATGCTCACATGGATGAATATATGTACAAAAATGAAAACAAATAGAGTTCATACCAGCCTCTCACCACAATCCAATTGTTGTAGATCGTCATTATTGCTTTTCACTTGTGTAGCTTGGATAATATGAAATGAAAACCACGCTCCAGCCACCGAAGACCATTGAACTCATGATGAACTTTACAAACCAAAGAAGAACAGCAAATATTTTTGGTGTTTTCGAATTGGAAACAAGAACAAAAGAAACAAGAAAACAAAGCAAAATCTTTTTGGGTTTTCTCATAGCAAACCAACGATAGCAAATAAAGTAAACTAAGAGCAAAGAACCAAATAAACAAATGGTGAAGAGAAACAACAGAAATATTTTTGGTCTTTTTGTGTTTTAGGAAAGAAACAAAGTGAAAACAAGAGAATGCAAACTAACAGAAACACAGAAAAGCAGGATGACAGAAATCTGCCAAAACCTGACAGCAGTACAGAAATCGAAATTAACAAAAATCTTCCATTGCTCAGCTCAAAAAGTGTTCAACTAATGAAAGTTAGATAACAACCTGGGGCACATGATCAAAAATTGGCAACTCAAAATAACGTTCTGGCTGTGCGTACGAATTTTTTTGGTAACAGCCCAGAATCTGTTTTTGGACAGCACTTCCCCAAATATCATCTCCTTCTCATTAGAAAACCACTCTAAGAAACTAAACAAGTATGTACAAGTATCCAGCAACCATAATATGCAAAGAATGAGTGATGCCGGCATACCTCCCCCAAGCTTAGGCTTTTGGCCTAAGTGGAGTTCATTCCCAACGAGGGTCGGAGTTCCACGCCGGTGGATCATACATGGAGTGATAATAAGGATACGTCTCCAACGTATCGATAATTTCTTATGTTCCATGCTACTTTATTGATGATACCTACATGTTTTATGCACATTATATGTCGTATTTACGCATTTTTGGAACTAACCTATTAACAAGATGCCGAAGAGCCGGTTGTTGTTTTCTGCTGTTTTTGGTTTCAGAAATCCTAGTAAGGAAATATTCTCGGAATAGGACGAAATCACCGCCGGGGTCCTATTTTTGCACGAAGCTTCCAGAACCGAAGGGGAGTTGAAGTGGGGCCACGAGGTGGCAGGTGATAGGGCGGCGCGGCCCGGCCCTGGCCGCGCCCTGTCCCTGGGCCCCTCGTGCCGCCTCTTGACCTGCCCTTTCGCCTACTTATAGCCTCCGTCGCGAAACCCCGTGCGAGAGCCACGATACGGAAAACCTCGAGACGCCGCCGCCGCGAATCCCATCTCGGGGGATTCGGGAGATCGCCTCCGGCACCCTGCCGGAGAGGGGATTCATCTCCGGAGGACTCTTCATCGCCATGATCGCCTCCGGAGTGATGAGTGAGTAGTTCACCCCTGGACTATGGGTCCATAGAAGTAGCTAGATGGTCGTCTTCTCCTAATTGTGCTTCATTGTTGGATCTTGTGAGCTGCCTAACATGATCAAGATCATCTATCTGTAATACTATATGTTGTGTTTGTCGGGATCCGATGAATAGAGAATACTATGTTATGGTGATTATCAATCTATTGTTTATGTGTTGTTTATGATCTTGCATGCTCTGTTACTAGTAGAGGCTCTGGCCAAGTTTTTACTCTTAACTCCAAGAGGGAGTATTTATGCTCGATAGTGGGTTCATGCCTTCATTGACACCTGGGACAGTGACAGAAAGTTCTAAGGTTGTGATGTGTTGTTGCCACTAGGGATAAAACATTGATTCTATGTCTAAGGATGTAGTTGTCGATTACATTACGCACCATACTTAATGCAATTGTCTGTTGCTTTGCAACTTAATACTGAATGGGGTTCGGATGATACCTGAAGGTGGACTTTTTAGGCATAGATGCAGTTGGATGGCGGTCTATGTACTTTGTCGTAATGCCCTGATTAAACCTCACTATATTTATCATATTATGTATATGCATTGTTATGCCCTTTTCTATTTGTCAATTGCCCGACTGTAATTTGTTCACCCAACATGATTTTATCTTGGGAGAGACACCTCTAGTGAACTGTGGACCCCGGTCCTATTCTTTACATAGCATACAATCTACTGCAATACTTGTTTTCTGTTTTCTTGCAAACAATCATCTTCCACACAATACGGTTAATCCTTTGTTACAGCAAGCCGGTGAGATTGACAACCTCACTGTTTCGTTGGGGCAAAGTACTTGGATTGTGTTGTGCAGGTTCCACGTTGGCGCCGGAATCCCTGTTGTTGCGCCGCATCACATTTCGCCACCATCAACCTTCAACGTGCTTCTTGGCTCCTACTGGTTTGATTAAACCTTGGTTTCATACTGAGGGAAACTTGCTTCTATACGCATCATACCTTCCACTTGGGGTTCCCAACGGACGTGTGCATCTACGCGTATCAAGCTAAATTTCTGGCGCCGTTGCCGGGGAGATCAAGACACGCTGCAAGGGGAGTCTCCACTTCTCAATCTCTTTACTTTGTTTTTGTCTTGCTTTATTTTATTTACTACTTTGTTTGCTGCACCTAAACAAAACACACAAAAATTAGTTGCTAGTTTTACTTTATTTACTATCTTGCTCTCTATATCAAAAACACAAAAAAATTAGTTACTTGCATTTAGTTTACTTTTGTTATCATGTCTAGTTCTGTACTTGTTACTTCTTCACCTGAGGAATTAGTTTTTACTTTTAAACAAGGGGATGAGGAAAGTTTTAAAGATGCTTGGTCCAGGATTTTTACTTCTTATCGTAAACTGAACCTCAAATGACTCTAAGTTTGCTCCTTAGTAATTTTTATTTTGGTCTTATGATTCGCTATAGATATGCCTTGGATGCTCTAGTGGGAGGAGATTTCCTTCATTGTAATGGGGATCAAGCTTTTAATGCCATAAAAAAATTGGTTGCATCACATGATTCAGCTAATAACTTTGATTCAGCCCTTATTAGCATTTATAATAGATTAAACACTCTTGAAACAAGTGCATCTCGCCTAAATGAAAATTATGGATATATTCGTAACCGTCTTGATCAAGTTTTAGTGAACTCTGAACCTTCATTGTGGGATCCTACTATTAAAATTGTCATAGGTAACCAAACTCGTCGTGCTAATTGTGATATTATGACTGAATTTTGCCTAATGCCTAAGAGTATTCATAAATCATTGAAACTTTGGGAATTCTCTGAAGGGGGAGTTATAATTCCCAAAGGGATAGTTGTGGGTGTGCATACAACCATTCTTGGGATAACAATATCTATTGATTACCTTGTCATTGAATGCGCAGGAACAGGACAAATCACACTCGGAAGATCCCTGCTGAAACTGTTGGGAGCAGTCATAGACGTGAGAGAAGGCACCTTAAAATTCACCTCTACACCCGGGGGTAGCCATACATTCCCTAAGCCAAAAAGTAAGAAAGAGGACAAGAAAGGTAAAGGTAAAACCCAAGGTAATGTTGATGCCTCATCTCTTGATAATACTTGATTTGCACTTTCTGCGCCTAGCTGAAAGGCGTTAAAGAAAAGCGCTTATGGGAGACAACCCATGTTTTTACTACAGTACTTTATTTTATATTTGAGTCTTGGAAGTTGTTTACTACTGTAGCAACCTCTCCTTATCATGTTTTTGTGCCAAGTAAAGTTTCTATGTTAAAGTTGATGTTATATTTGGGATCGCTGCGCAGAAACAGCATTGCTGTCTGTCACGAATCTGGGCACAAGTCTCTGTAGAAAATTCGAAAAAATCTGCCAATTTACGAGCGTGATCCTCAGATATGTACGCAACTTTCATTAGTTTTGAGTTTTTCCATTTGAGCAAGTCTGGTGCCATTTTAAAATTCGTCTTTACGGACTGTTCTGTTTTTGACAGATTCTGCCTTTTATTTCGCATTGCCTCTTTTGCTATGTTGGATGAATTTCTTTGATCCATTAATGTCCAGTAGCTTTATGCAATGTCCAGAAGTATAAAGAATGATTGTGTCACCTCTGAATGTGTGAATTATTAATTGTGCACTAACCCTCTAATGAGTTTGCTTGAAGTTTGGTGTGAAGGAAGTTTTCAAGGGTCAAGAGAGGAGTATGATATACTATGATCAAGAGGAGTGAAAGCTCTAAGCTTGGGGATGCCCCCGTGGTTCATCCCTGCATATTTTAAGAAGACTCAAGCGTCTAAGCTTGGGGATGCCCAAGGCATCCCCTTCTTCATCGACAACATCATCAGGTTCCTCCCCTGAAACTATATTTTTATTCAGTCACATCTTGTGTTCTTTACTTGGAGCGTCGGTTTGTTTTTTTTTTTTTTTTGTTTGAATAAAATAGATCCTAGCATTCACTTTGTAGGAGAGAGACACGCTCCGCTGTTGCATATGGACAAATATGTCCTTAGGCTTTACTCATAATGTTCAAGGCGAAGTTTCTTCTTCGTTAAATTGTTATATGGTTGGAATTGGAAAATGCTACATGTAGTAATTCTAAAATGTCTTGGATAATGTGATACTTGGCAATTGTTGTGCTCATGTTTAAGCTCTTGCATCATATACTTTGCACCCATTAGTGAAGAAATACATAGAGCTTGCTAAAATTTGATTTGCATATTTGGTCTCTCTAAGGTCTAGATAATATCTAGTATTGAGTTTTGAACAACAAGGAAGACGGTGTAGAGTCTTATAATGTTTACAATATGTCTTTAATGTTTACAATATGTCTTTTATGTGAGTTTTGCTGCACCGGTTCATCCTTGAGTTTGCTTCAAATAACCTTGCTAGCCTAAACCTTGTATCGAGAGGGAATACTTCTCATGCATCCAAAATCCTTGAGCCAACCACTATGCCATTTGTGTCCACCATACCTACCTACTACATGGTATTTCTCCGCCATTCCAAAGTAAATTGCTTGAGTGCTACCTTTAAAATTCCATCATTTACCTTTGCAATATATAGCTCATGGGACAAAATAGCCTTAAAAACTATCGTAGTATTGAATATGTACTTATGCACTTTATCTCTTATTAAGTTGCTTGTTGTGCGATAACCATGCTTCTGGGAACGCCATCAATTACTCTTTGTTGAATATCATGTGAGTTGCTATGCATGTCCGTCTTGTCTGAAGGATCTATCACCTTAATGATTGGAGCATGCAAATTGTTAGAGAAGAACATTGGGCCGCTAACTAAAGCCATGAATCATGGTTGAAGTTTCAGTTTTGGACATATATCCTCAATCTCATATGAGAATAATAATTGTTGCTACATGCTTATGCATTTAAGAGGAGTCCATTATCTGTTGTCCATGTTGTCCCGGTATGGATGTCTAAGTTGAGAATAATCAAAAGCGAGAAATCCAAAATGCGAGCTTTCTCCTTAGACCTTTGTACAGGCGGCATGGAGGTACCCCTTTGTGACACTTGGTTGAAACATGGCATTGCAAAGATCCGGTAGTCCAAGCTAAGTAGGACAAGGTGCGGGCAATATTAGTATACTATGCATGAGGCTTGCAACTTGTAAGATATAATTTACATAACTCATATGCTTTATTACTACCGTTGACAAAATTGTTTCTTGTTTTCAAAATAAAAGCTCTAGCACAAATATAGCAATCGATGCTTTCCTCTTTGAAGGACCATTCTTTTACTTTTATTGTTGAGTCAGTTTACCTATCTCCCTCCACCTTAAGAAGCAAACACTTGTGTGAACTGTGCATTGATTCCTACATACTTGCATATTGCACTTGTTATATTACTTTATGTTGACAATATCCATGAGATATACATGTTATAAGTTGAAAGCAACCGCTGAAACTTAATCTTCCTTTGTGTTGCTTCAACACCTTTACTTTGATTTATTGCTTTATGAGTTAACTCTTATGCAAGACTTATTGATGCTTGTCTTGAAGTACTATTCATGAAAAGTCTTTGTCATATGATTCATTTGTTTACTCATGTCATTACCATTGTTTTGATCGCTGCATTCATTACATATGTTTACAAATAGTATGATCAAGATTATGATGGCATGTCACTTCAGAAATTATCTTTGTTATCGTTTTACCTGCTCGGGACGAGCAGAACTAAGCTTGGGGATGCTGATACGTCTCCAACGTATCGATAATTTCTTATGTTCCATGCTACTTTATTGATGATACCTACATGTTTTATGCACATTATATGTCGTATTTACGCATTTTCTGGAACTAACCTATTAACAAGATGCCGAAGAGCCAGTTCCTGTTTTCTGTTTTTGGTTTCAGAAATCCTAGTAAGGAAATATTCTCGGAATTGGACGAAATCACCGCCCAGGGTCCTATTTTTGCACGAAGCTTCCAGAAGACCGAAGGGGAGTCGAAGTGGGGCCACGAGGTGGCCACGTGATAGGGCGGCGCGGCCCAGGCCCTGGCCGCGCCACTGTCCCCTGGGCCCCTCGTGCCGCCTCTTGACCTGCCCTTTCGCCTACTTATAGCCTCCATCGCGAACCCCCAGTCCGAGAGCCACGATACGGAAAATCTTGAGACGCCGCCGCGAATCCCATCTCGGGGGATTCAGGAGATCGCCTCCGGACCGGAGAGGGGATTCATCTCCCGGAGGACTCTTCATCGCCATGATCGCCTCCGGAGTGATGAGTGAGTAGTTCACCCTGGACTATGGGTCCATAGAAGTAGCTAGATGGTCGTCTTCTCCTAATTGTGCTTCATTGTTGGATCTTGTGAGCTGCCTAACATGATCAAGATCATCTATCTGTAATACTATATGTTGTGTTTGTCGGGATCCGATGAATAGAGAATACTATGTTATGGTGATTATCAATCTATTGTTTATGTGTTGTTTATGATCTTGCATGCTCTCCGTTACTAGTAGAGGCTCTGGCCAAGTTTTTACTCTTAACTCCAAGAGGGAGTATTTATGCTCGATAGTGGGTTCATGCCTTCATTGACACCTGGGACAGTGACAGAAAGTTCTAAGGTTGTGATGTGCTGTTGCCACTAGGGATAAAACATTGATTCTATGTCTAAGGATGTAGTTGTCGATTACATTACGCACCATACTTAATGCAATTGTCTGTTGCTTTGCAACTTAATACTGAATGGGGTTCGGATGATAACCTGAAGGTGGACTTTTTAGGCATAGATGCAGTTGGATGGCGGTCTATGTACTTTGTCGTAATGCCCATTAAATCTCACTATATTTATCATATCATGTATATGCATTGTTATGCCCTTTTCTATTTGTCAATTGCCCGACTGTAATTTGTTCACCCAACATGCTTTTATCTTATGGGAGAGACACCTCTAGTGAACTGTGGACCCCGGTCCTATTCTTTACATAGCATACAATCTACTGCAATACTTGTTTTACTGTTTTCTTGCAAACAATCATCTTCCACACAATACGGTTAATCCTTTGTTACAGCAAGCCGGTGAGATTGACAACCTCACTGTTTCGTTGGGGCAAAGTACTTGGATTGTGTTGTGCAGGTTCCACGTTGGCGCCGGAATCCCTGTTGTTGCGCCGCATCACATTTCGCCACCATCAACCTTCAACGTGCTTCTTGGCTCCTCCTGGTTCGATTAAACCTTGGTTTCATCTGAGGGAAACTTGCTTCTATACGCATCATACCTTCCACTTGGGGTTCCCAACGGACGTGTGCATCTACGCGTATAAAGCCCCTGCGCAGAAGAATGTCGTGGAGGTTCCACATGACCATAATGTTGATATGAGGAGCTCGCTGCATCGGATGAAGAGTCGGGGTGCTCCTCGGCCTCCTCCGTGCCTTCCCTTGCACGATGGCCTTCCCTTTCTATGTATGCGTTTAGCTCATTTTCTGTGATCGACCACCCTTTCCTGGCATCAAGGTTAAGCAGAGCAGGTGCAGGCAATCGTACTAGTTTTTCAATTTTCTTAGTTATTCTCCAATTTTTCTTATACAAAGTTATCCTATAATACAGGTTGTTCAAATTAGATGCATCTGAAATAAACTCATGTTTAATCATGGAAACAACATCAAGTTTCTCTATGGAAAGCGGAATATCTAGATGGTGAGGTTCTACACCATGCATAGCTAATAAGCGAGAGGCGATAAGACCTCCACAAATTCCTCCTTTCTCACGGTTAGTAGCAAGTCTACAAGCTATTAAAGCACCCAAATTATAGGTCCTATCCTGTTGCAAAGCGGCAGCTAAGAAAGCCATATCTTGAACAGACAACTTACTCGCATACCTTCTAGCAAGAACGCACTTTGTAACGAAGTAAGCGAAGTAGCGGATAGCTGGTTGTTGAATGCTACTAATCTTACCACCATCATCGGAGAAGCTCCTCCCATTACAAATCATTGTATAAAGATTCGAGAGCTCCCGCGGCGTTCCCCTGACCTTCTCGCAGGATCCCCACTGCGGCACTCTAATTGCTGCACAAAAATCACTGAAAGGCAAGTTGATAGTTTTGTTATAAATCTTGTACCGGACCATGGGGTTAGTTTGAGACCGATGAAATTCGAAATCCTGCACAACCGACACCGTTAGTTTAGCATATTGGTAAGGTTCACCAACAGTAAAACCTTCCAACCCTGCATTGGAAATCAGTGTTTGAACATCTTGCAGGATTCCTGCATTCCGCATAAAATCCGTGCATGGGTAATAAGAGGGGTATACTCCCTCTTCGCGGTGAACTCTCATGACTTGCTGCACCTCCAATTCTTGTTGGTTTGCTGATACGTCTCCAACGTATCGATAATTTCTTATGTTCCATGCTACTTTATTGATGATACCTACATGTTTTATGCACATTATATGTCATATTTATGCATTTTCTGGAACTAACCTATTAACAAGATGCCGAGAGCCACGATACGGAAAACCTTACTGAGACGCCGCCGCCGCGAATCCCATCTCGGGGGATTCTGGAGATCGCCTCCGGCACCCTGCCGGAGAGGGGATTCATCTCCCGGAGGACTCTACACCGCCATGGTCGCCTCCGGAGTGATGAGTGAGTAGTTCACCCCTGGACCATGGGTCCATAGCAGTAGCTAGATGGTCGTCTTCTCCTTGTTGTGCTTCATTGTTGGATCTTGTGAGCTGCCTAACATGATCAAGATCATCTATCTGTAATACTATATGTTGTGTTTGTCGGGATCCGATGGATAGAGAGTACTATGATTATGGTGATTATCAATCTATTGTTTATGTGTTGTTTATGATCTTGCATGCTCTCCGTTACTAGTAGAGGCTCTGGCCAAGTTTTTACTCTTAACTCCAAGAGGGAGTATTTATGCTCGATAGTGGGTTCATGCCTCCATTGAATCTGGGACAGTGACAGAAAGTTCTAAGGTTGTGGATGTGCTGTTGCCACTAGGGATAAAACATTGATGCTATGTCTAAGGATGTAGTTGTTGATTACATTACGCACCATACTTAATGCAATTGTCTGTTGCTTTGCAACTTAATACTGGAGGGGGTTCGGATGATAACCTGAAGGTGGACTTTTTAGGCATAGATGCAGTTGGATGGCGGTCTATGTACTTTGTCGTAATGCCCGATTAAATCTCACTATATTTATCATATCATGTATATGCATTGTTATGCCTTTCTCTATTTGTCAATTGCCCGACTGTAATTTGTTCACCCAACATGCTTTTATCTTATGGGAGAGACACCTCTAGTGAACTGTGGACCCCGGTCCTATTCTTTACATAGCATACAATCTACTTGTTTTACTGTTTTCTTTGCAAACATCTTCCACTCGATACGTTTAATCCTTTGTTACAGCAAGCCGGTGAGATTGACAACCTCACTGTTTCGTTGGGGCAAAGTACTTGGGTTGTGTTGTGCAGGTTCCGCGTTGGCGCCGGAATCCCTGGTGTTGCGCCGCATCACATTTCGCGACCATCAACCTTCAACGTGCTTCTTGGCTCCTACTGGTTCGATTAAACCTTGGTTTCATACTGAGGAAAACTTTGCGTATCATCCTTCCTCTTGGGGTTCCCAACGGACGTGTACATCTACGCGCATCAACTTTTTCGGCGCCGTTGCGGGGAGATCAAGACACGCTGCAAGGGGAGTCTCCACTTCTCAATATCTTTACTTTGTTTTTGTCTTGCTTTATTTTATTTACTACTTTGTTTGCTGCACTAAATCAAAACACAAAAAAATTAGTTGCTAGTTTTACTTTATTTACTGTCTTGCTCTCTATATCAAAAACACAAAAAAATTAGTTACTTGCATTTACTTTATCTAGTTTGTTTTATTTACCGTTGCTAAAATGAATACTCCTGAAAATACTAAGTTGTGTGACTTCACAAATGCAAATAATAATGATTTCCTATGCACACCTATTGCTCCACCTGCTACTACAGCAGAATTCTTTGAAATTAAACCTGCTTTACTAAATCTTGTGATGAGAGATCAATTTTCTGGTGCTAGTTCTGATGATGCTGCTGCCCATCTCAATAATTTTGTTGAACTTTGTGAAATGCAAAAGTATAAAGATGTAGATGGTGATATTATTAAATTGAAAGTGTTTCCTTTCTCATTAAGAGGAAGAGCTAAAGATTGGTTGCTATCTTTGCCTAAGAATAGTATTGATTCATGGACTAAATGCAAGGATGCTTTTATTGGTAGATATTATCCTCCCGCTAAAATTATATCTTTGAGAAGTAGCATAATGAATTTTAAGCAATTAGATACTGAACATGTTGCTCAAGCATGGGAGAGAATGAAAACTTTGGTAAAGAATTGCCCAACCCATGGACTGACTACTTGGATGATCATCCAAACCTTCTATGCAGGACTAAATTTTTCTTCGCGGAATTTATTGGATTCAGCTGCTGGAGGTACCTTTATGTCCATCACATTGGGGGCGGCTACAAAACTTCTTGATGATATGATGATAAATTACTCTGAATGGCACACGGAAAGAGCTCCACAAGGTAAGAAGGTAAATTCTGTTGAAGAAACCTCTTCCTTGAATGATAAGATTGATGTGATTATGTCTATGCTTGTGAATGGTAGATCTAATGTTGATCCAAATAATGTTCCTTTAGCTTCATTGGTTGCTCAAGAAGAAAATGTTGATGTGAATTTCATTAAAAATAATAATTTCAACAACAATGCTTATAGGAACAATTCTGGTAATAACTATAGGCCATATCCTGCTAGTGGTAATGATTATGGTAGATATGAGGAAAGGATGCTAGAATTGAAAGATCCACTAAAAACTTTATGCAATCACAATATGAGCAAAATCAATTGTTTACTAAAACCATAAATGAACAATCTACCTTGTTAAAAATATAGGAAATCAACTTGAAAACTTGAATAGGGAGATTTCTGGTCTGCAAACTAAAATTTCAAATGCTGAAACCCGAATCTCATACATGTCCGCATCACAATCCTCTTTAATTAATAAAATGGCTGCTAAACCTGATGATATTGATAATAAGATTACTACTACAGCAAATGCCATCCAAGTTAGAATTAATGAGAATATAAGATTAATGGCTGAACTACGTGCTAGGTGGGATAGAGAAGAAAATGAAAAACTAGCTAAAGAGAATAATGTAGCTAAAGTTTGGACTATTACCACCACTAGTAATGCTAATTCTCCACATGTTGCTGCACCTCCTACTATCAATGGTAAAATAATTGGTGTTGGCAATGTTTCTACTCCTAGTGCAAAGCGTACAAAACTGCCTGAAATTGCTAAAACTGCTGAAACTGCTTGTGATAAAACTGCTGAAATTTTTTCCAACCTTGGGAACAATGATCCCATTGCTGTAGCTCATAATGATTTAGATTTTGATGATTGCCACATCTCTGAAGTTATAAAGTTCTTACAAAAACTTGCTAAAAGTCCTAATGCTAGTGCTATAAATTTAGCCTTTACAAAACATATTACAAATGCTCTCATAAAAGCTAGAGAAGAGAAACTAAAACTTGAAACTTCTATTCCTAGAAAGTTAGAAGATGGTTGGGAGCCCATCATTAAAATGAAATTCAATGACTTTGAATGTAATGCCTTATGTGATCTTGGTGCAAGTATTTCTGTTATGCCTAAAAAGATTTATGATATGCTTGACTTGCCACCATTGAAGAATTGTTATTTGGATGTTAATCTTGCCGATAATGTTAAAAAGAAACCTTTGGGGAGGATTGATAATGTGCATATTACGGTTAACAATAACCTTGTCCCCGTTGATTTTGTTGTTTTGGATATCGAATGCAATGCATCTTGTCCTATTGTGTTGGGAAGACCTTTTCTTCGAACTGTTGGTGCTGTTATTGATATGAGGGAAGGTAATATTAAATATCAATTTCCTCTCAAGAAAGGTATGGAACACTTCCCTAGAAAGAGAATGAAGTTGTCTTTTGATTCTATTATTAGAACAAGCTATGATGTTGATGCTTCTACTCTCGATGTTACTTGATTTGCACTTTCTGCGCCTAGCTGAAAGGCGTTAAAGAAAAGCGCTTATGGGAGACAACCCATGTTTTTACCTACAGCAATTTTTTGTTTTGTTGAGTCTTGGAAGTTGTTTACTACTGTAGCAACCTCTCCTTATCATGTTTTTGTGCCAAGTAAAGTTTCTATGTCAAAGTTGATGTTATATTTGGGATCGCTGCGCAGAAACAGCATTGCTGTCTGTCACGAATCTGGGCACAGTTCCCTGTAGAAAATTCGAAAAAATCTGCCAATTTACGAGCGTGATCCTCAGATATGTACGCAACTTTCATTAGTTTTGAGTTTTTCCATTTGAGCAAGTCTGGTGCCATCTCTAAATTCGTCTTTACGGACTGTTCTGTTTTTGACAGATTCTGCCTTTTATTTCGCATTGCCTCTTTCGCTATGTTGGATTTATTTCTTTGATCCACTAATGTCCAGTAGCATTATGCAATGTCCAGAAGTGAAAATAATGATTGTGTCACCTCTGAATGAGTGAATTATTAATGATGCACTAACCCTCTAATGAGTTTGCTTGAAGTTTGGTGTGAAGGAAGTTTTCAAGGGTCAAGAGAGGAGAATGATATACTATGATCAAGAGGAGTGAAAGCTCTAAGCTTGGGGATGCCCCCGTGGTTCACCCCTGCATATTTTAAGAAGACTCAAGCGTCTAAGCTTGGGGATGCCCAAGGCATCCCCTTCTTCATCGACAACATCATCAGGTTCCTCCCCTGAAACTATATTTTTATTCAATCACATCTTGTGTTCTTTACTTGGAGCGTCGGTTTGTTTTTGTTTTTGTTTTTGTTTGAATAAAATGGATCCTAGCATTCACTTTGTGGGAGAGAGACACGCTCCGCTGTTGCATATGGACACATGTGTCCTTAGGCTTTACTCATAATGTTCATGGCGAAGTTTCTTCTTCGTTAAATTGTTATATGGTTGGAATTGGAAAATGCTACATGTAGTAATTCTAAAATGTCTTGGATAATGTGATACTTGGCAATTGTTGTGCTCATGTTTAAGCTCTTGCATCATATGCTTTGCACCCATTAATGAAGAAATACATAGAGCTTGCTAAAATTTGATTTGCATATTTGGTTTCTCTAAGGTCTAGATAATATCTAGTATTGAGTTTTGAACAACAAGGAAGACGGTGTAGAGTCTTATAATGTTTACAATATGTCTTTTATGTGAGTTTTGCTGCACCTGTTCATCCTTGAGTTTGCTTCAAATAACCTTGCTAGCCTAAACCTTGTATCGAGAGGGAATACTTCTCATGCATCCAAAATCCTTGAGCCAACCACTATGCCATTTGTGTCCACCATACCTACCTACTACATGGTATTTCTCCGCCATTCCAAAGTAAATTGCTTGAGTGCTACCTTTAAAATTCCATCATTTACCTTTGCAATATATAGCTCATGGGACAAAATAGCCTTAAAAACTATCGTAGTATTGAATATGTACTTATGCACTTTATCTTTTATTAAGTTGCTTGTTGTGCGATAACCATGCTTCTGGGGAACGCCATCAACTATTGTTGAATATCATGTGAGTTGCTATGCATGTCCGTCTTGTCTGAAGGATCTATCATTTTAGTGGTTGGAGCATGCAAAATTGTTAGAGAAGAACATTGGGCCGCTAACTAAAGCCATGAATCATGGTTGAAGTTTCAGTTTTGGACATATATCCTCAATCTCATATGAGAATAATAATTGTTGCTACATGCTTATGCATTTAAGAGGAGTCCATTATCTGTTGTCCATGTTGTCCCGGTATGGATGTCTAAGTTGAGAATAATCAAAAGCGAGAAATCCAAAATGCGAGCTTTCTCCTTAGACCTTTGTACAGGCGGCATGGAGGTACCCCTTTGTGACACTTGGTTGAAACATGGCATGCAAAGATCCGGTAGTCCAAGCTAAGTAGGACGAGGTGCGGGCACTATTAGTATACTATGCATGAGGCTTGCAACTTGTAAGATATAATTTTCATAACTCATATGCTTTATTACTACCGTTGACAAAATTGTTTCATGTTTTCAAAATAAAAGCTCTAGCACAAATACAGCAATCGATGCTTTCCTCTTTGAAGGACCTTTCTTTTACTTTTATTGTTGAGTCAGTTTACCTATCTCCTTCCACCTTAAGAAGCAAACACTTGTGTGAACTGTGCATTGATTCCTACATACTTGCATATTGCACTTATTATATTACTTTATGTTGACAATATACATGAGATATACATGTTATAAGTTGAAAGCAACCGCTGAAACTTCATCTTCCTTTGTGTTGCTTCAACACCTTTACTTTGATTTATTGCTTTATGAGTTAACTCTTATGCAAGACTTATTGATGCTTGTCTTGAAGTACTATTCATGAAAAGTCTTTGATATATGATTCAGTTGTTTACTCATGTCATTACCTTTGTTTTGATCGCTGCATTCATTACATATGTTTACATATAGTATGATCAAGATTATGATGGCATGTCACTTCAGAAATTATCTTTGTTATCGTTTTACCTGCTCGGGACGAGCAGAACTAAGCTTGGGGATGCTGATACGTCTCCAACGTATCGATAATTTCTTATGTTCCATGCTACTTTATTGATGATACCTACATGTTTTATGCACATTATATGTCATATTTATGCATTTTGGAACTAACCTATTAACAAGATGCGAGAGCCACGATACGGAAAACCCGAGACCGCCGAATCCCATCTCGGGATTACGGAGATCGCCTCCGGCACCTCCGGAGAGGGGATTCATCTCCCGGAGGACTCTACACCGTCATGGTCGCCTCCGGAGTGATGAGTGAGTAGTTCACCCCTGGACCATGGGTCCATAGCAGTAGCTAGATGGTCGTCTTCTCCTTGTTGTGCTTCATTGTTGGATCTTGTGAGCTGCCTAACATGATCAAGATCATCTATATGTAATACTATATGTTGTGTTTGTCGGGATCCGATGGATAGAGAGTACTATGATTATGGTGATTATCAATCTATTGTTTATGTGTTGTTTATGATCTTGCATGCTCTCCGTTACTAGTAGAGGCTCTGGCCAAGTTTTTACTCTTAACTCCAAGAGGGAGTATTTATGCTCGATAGTGGGTTCATGCCTCCATTGAATCTGGGACAGTGACAGAAAGTTCTAAGGTTGTGGATGTGCTGTTGCCACTAGGGATAAAACATTGATGCTATGTCTAAGGATGTAGTTGTTGATTACATTACGCACCATACTTAATGCAATTGTCTGTTGCTTTGCAACTTAATACTGGAGGGGGTTCGGATGATAACCTGAAGGTGGACTTTTTAGGCATAGATGCAGTTGGATGGCGGTCTATGTACTTTGTCGTAATGCCCTGATTAAATCTCACTATATTTATCATATCATGTATATGCATTGTTATGCCTTTCTCTATTTGTCAATTGCCGACTGTAATTTGTTCACCCAACATGCTTTTATCTTATGGGAGAGACACCTCTAGTGAACTGTGGACCCCGGTCCTATTCTTTACATAGCATACAATCTACTTGTTTTACTGTTTTCTTTGCAAACATCTTCCACTCGATACGTTTAATCCTTTGTTACAGCAAGCCGGTGAGATTGACAACCTCACTGTTTCGTTGGGGCAAAGTACTTGGGTTGTGTTGTGCAGGTTCCGCGTTGGCGCCGGAATCCCTGGTGTTGCGCCGCATCACATTTCGCGACCATCAACCTTCAACGTGCTTCTTGGCTCCTCTGGTTCGATTAAACCTTGGTTTCATACTGAGGGAAAACTTGCCACTGTGCGCATCATACCTTCCTCTTGGGGTTCCCAACGGACGTGTACATCTACGCGCATCACCTACTTCCTTCCATTTTCTGAAATTTTTCAACAATCATTATAAAATTTGATTTCAAGGTATATAATTGAGGGGAACTACTATAGGAACTTGCTAGAGTACTACACATGCATCAAAACTAATTTCTACCACTTAGAACAAGCATGCAAGCTCACTAAACATGTTATCTACACAGCAAAATATTCAAGATATACTCAACCAAACAAAATTCTAATTGGACAATCAAAGGAGTCACATACCAAGGAGCAAATGTGCCAAATTTCAGACAGAAATCTGGGCTGAGCAAGGAGATCGAAAAATCGCGAGTTCTTGAGCAGAAACGCGAGTGAGAGAAAGTGAGTACGAGTTTTTTCGGGAGAGAGAAGAGAGTGGGAGGAAGAGATGCTGAAGTGGGGCAAGGGGGACCCACACACCAGGGTGGCGCGCCCCCTTGCTGGCTGCGCCGGCCTGTGGGGTGCCACCCTGGGGTGCCCCACTGGTCAGCCCCAGGTGCTCCCAGGTGCCTCTTCGAAAAATAGGACTACCAGTATAATTTTTGTAAATTTTTGAGAACTTCGAAAAATGCACATTTCTGGGTGTTAAATTAATTATTACTGCGCAGGAAAATGATTTCCAAAATTTTAACAACTAAAGCATATTGCAAAACAAAAGGTGCTACAGCAAGTAAAACAAATGGAGGGAGAAAGAAAGAAAGAAATGTTGTTTAGCTCTCTTATGCATTAAAATATACTTGTTAACAAGGTTGATCAAGTCTTGCTACCAAATAAATTTTATATGACATAAGAAGAAATAAACCTCAAATCAATCATGTTACCTTATATTGAATTGATATGGATCCAATCACAAGAGTTTGATATTCTTCTTTAGGCTCATATATAGGACAATCAATGGATCCCACTTTGATAGTTTTCACATTAAAAATTGTATTAACTCCATATACTTTATCAATCCTCTTTGGAAAATAGACAGTATGTTCCTTATCATCAACATTGAAAGTAACCTTGCCTTTATTGCAATCAATAACAGCCCCTGCAGTATTAAGAAAGGGTCTTCCAAGAATAATGGACATATTATCATCTTCAGGCATTTCCAACACAACAAAATCAGTTAATATCAAGCAATGTTGAGTAACTTGAACAGGAACATTTTCACATACACCAACAGGAATAGCAGTAGATTTATCAGCCATTTGCAAAGATATATCAGTTGGTATCAACTTATCTAAATCAAGTCTCTTATAAAGAGAAAAAGGCATCACACTAACTCCTGCTCCCAAATCACATAGAGCAGTTCTAACATAATTATTCTTGATGGAACAAGGAATAGTCGGTATACCTGGGTCTCCAAGCTTCTTTGGAACCTTACCATTGAAGGAGTAATTAGCGAGCATAGTGGAAATCTCCTCATTGGGAATTTTCCTTTTGTTAGAGACAATATCTTTCATATACTTTGAATAAGGAGGCAATTTAATAGCATCAGTCAAAGGGATTTGCAAAAATAAAGGTTTCATCCAATCACAAAATTTATTATAATGTTCCTCTTCCTTTGATTTTAGTTTCTTAGCAGGAAAAGGCATTTGCTTTTGAACCCAAGGTTCTCTTTCATTACCATGTTTCTCAGCAATAAAATCTTCTTTAGTGTACTTTTTATTTTTAGCATGCTTTTTAGGTTCTTCTTCAACCTCTTCTTTATCAGGAGTATCATCCTTATCATTATCTTTATCATGTTCATTACCACTTTCAGTTTCAGCATCAGAAATAGAAATACTATTAGGATCATTAACAGGTTCAGAGGATTCTACAACATTCTTATGTTTCTTTTTCTTTTTCTTAGATGGAGCACTAGTTTTAGTTAGTTGAGAATCTTGTTCAACTCTTTTGGGATGCCCTTCAGGATATAGAGGATCCTGGGTAGAAACACCACCTCTAGTTGTTACTTCATAAGCATGTTTTTCTTTAGAATTATTTCCCAACAAGTCATTTTGCACTTTAGTGAGTTGATCAATTTGAGTTTGAACCATATGAAAATGTTTAACAAGTATCTTAACATCATTGGAGGTTCTCTCCACAATATCATGCAATTCACTAATAGCTCGAGAATTTTCCATTAAATGATTCTCTACTCTCATATTAAAGTTTTCTTGCTTAACAATATAATTATCAAACTCATCTAAGCATTGAGCAGGAGGTTTTGAATACGGAATATCTTCCCTAGTAAAGCGTTGAAGAGAGTGTACCTCAATCATGGATGAAGGGGGAGTTATCTTACATAAATCTTCTATAGGAGGTAAATTCTTCACATCTTCAGGTTTAATACCCTTCTCTTTAAGAGACTTCTTAGCTTCCCTCATATCTTCATCATTTAATTTAATCATACCCCTCTTCTTCAATATCGGTGTCGGGGTTGGTTCAGGTGTAGACCAATCATCATGATTCCGGCCTATTTTAGCCAATAATTCTTCAGCGTCGTCTGGAGTTCTTTTCCTGAAAACACAACCAGCACAACTATCCAGGTATGCCCTAGACTCAATGGTTAGTCCACTATAAAATATATCAAGTAAATCATGCTTTTCCAAATCATGATCAGGCTGAGCTCTAATAAGAGAGCAAAATCTCGCCCAAGCCTCAGGCAATTTCTCTCCATCTTCCTGGTCAAAATTATAAATTCTCTGCAAAGCAATATGTTGAGCGCTAGCAGGAAAGTATTTTCGAAAGAAAACATCACGCAAGTCAATTGGACTTCTAATAGAACCAGGAGGAAAATTATTATACCAAGTTTTAGCATCATCCTTTAATGAGAAAGGAAAAATTTTAGCGACAAAATAAGTACGCATCTTGACATCATCAGAAAACACGCTACTCAGAGTAGATAACTCAATCATGTGTTCAACAGCACTTTCTTTTTCAGTACCACAAAAGGGTGTTTTCTCAACAATAGCTATATGAGATAGATCAAGAGAAAAATCATAATCTTTATCCTTAATGTTTATAGGAGATGTGGCAAATTTAGGATCAGGAGACAGTTTATATCTAACAGCATGTTCTGCAAGCAACTTTTTAATTTTTCTTGCATCAGTAGTAGCATTGCATTTTTCAATAAAATCATCATCAAGCTCCACATAATCTTCATCAAGATCATCACTAGAATATTCAACAGACTCAGGTGAATTAACAGGTGTAGCAGCATTTGATGTCTACGGGTGCTTCTATTCTTGTAGACAGTGTTGGGCCTCCAAGAGCAGAGGTTTGTAGAACAGCAGCAAGTTTCCCTTAAGTGGATTACCCAAGGTTTATCGAACTCGGGGAGGAAGAGGTCAAAGATATCCCTCTCATGCAACCCTGCAACCACAAAGCAAGAAGTCTCTTGTGTCCCCAACACACCTAATAGGTGTACTAGTTCGGCGAAGAGATAGTGAAATACAAGTGGTATGAATGAATATGAGCAGTAGTACGGCGCCAGAAAATAGCTTGCTGGCGTGCAGTTGATGGTAGTAATATTGTAGGAAGTAAACATGCAGTAGTAACGCAGCAGTAGTAACGCAGTAAAACAGTAACAAGCAGCGATAGCGATATTTAGGAACAAGGCCTAGGGAATAGACTTTCACTAGTGGACACTCTCAACATTGATCACATAACAGAATAGATAAATGCATACTCTACACTCTTGTTGGATGATGAACACATTGCGTAGGATTACACGAACCCTCAATGCCGGAGTTAACAAGCTCCACAATTAATGTTCATATTTTAGTAACCTTATAGTGTAAGATAGATCAAAAGACTAAACCAAGTACTAACATAGCATGCACACTGTCACCTTCATGCATATGTAGGAGGAATAGATCACATCAATATTATCATAGCAATAGTTAACTTCGCAATCTACAAGAGATCATGATCATAGCATAAACCAAGTACTAACACGGATGCACACACTGTCACCATTACATCGTGCAGGAGGAATAAAACTACTTTAATAACATTGCTAGAGTAGCACATGGATAAATTGTGATACAAAACACATTGCAATCATAAAGAGATATAAATAAGCACTTCACTACGCCATTCATAATAGTGAATAAGTATTCTGTGAAATATAGCCTAAGAGACCCACACGGTGCACACACTGTCACCTTTACACACGTGGGACAAGGAGTCTCCGGAGATCACATAAGTAAAACTCACTTGACTAGCATAATGACATCTAGATTACAAGCATCATCATATGAATCTCAATCATGTAAGGCAGCTCATGAGATTATTGTATTGAAGTACATAGAGAGAGATGAACCACATAGCTACCGGTACAGCCCCGAGCCTCGATGGAGAACTACTCCCTCCTCATGGGAGCAGCAGCGGTGATGAAGATGGCGGTGGAGATGGCAGCGGTGTCGATGGAGAAGCCTTCCGGGGCACTTCCCCGTCCGGCGGGTGCCGGAACGAGACTCCTGTCCCCCAGATCTTGGCTTCGCGATGGCGGCGGCTCTGGAACTTTTCTCGTACCGTGGCTTTTTCGTAAGGGTTTTCGATGCGGGGGCTTTATATAGGCGAAGAGGCGGCGCAGGAGGGCGACGGCGGCGACACCATAGGGGGCGCGGGCCACCGGCCGCGCGGCCTATGGTCAGTGGAGCTGTGCCCCTCTCTGGCGGTTCTTGTGTGTTACGGATGCTTGGGCAAAATAGGAACACAGGCGTTGATTTCGTCCAATCCGAGAATATTTCGTTACTAGGATTTCTGAAACCAAAAACAACAGAAAACGGCACTTCGGCATCTTGTTAATAGGTTAGTTCCAGAAAATGCGTAAATACGACATATAATGTGCATAAAACATGTAGGTATCATCAATAAAGTAGCATGGAACATAAGAAATTATCGATACGTTGGACGTATCAGCATCCCCAAGCTTAGTTCTGCTCGTCCCGAGCAGGTAAAACGATAACAAAGATAATTTCTGAAGTGACATGCCATCATAAACTTGATCATATTGTAAACATATGTAATGAATGCAGCGATCAAAACAATGGTAATGACATGAGTAAACAATGAATCATAAAGCAAAGACTTTTCATGAGTAGTACTTCAAGACAAGCATAAATAAGTCTTGCATAAGAGTTAACTCATAAAGCAATAAATCAAAGTAAAGGTATTGAAGCAACACAAAGGAAGATTAAGTTTCAGCGGTTGCTTTCAACTTATAACATGTATATCTCATGGATATTGTCAACATAGAGCAATATAACAAATGCAATAAGCAAGTATGTAAGAATCAATGCAAAGTTCACACAAGTGTTTGCTTCTTGAGGTGGAGAGAGATAGGTGAACTGACTCAACATAAAAGTAAAAGAATGGTCCTTCAAAGAGGAAAGCATCGATTGCTATATTTGTGCTAGAGCTTTGGTTTTGAAAACATAAAGAGAGCATAAAAGTAAAATTTTGAGAGGTGTTTGTTGTTGTCAACGAATGGTAGTGGGCACTCTAACTACCTCATCAACCAGACTTTCAAGAGCGGCTCCCATGAAGGACGTTATCTCTACCAACAAGGTAGATCATCCCTCTTCTCTTTTGTTTACACATGTACTTTAGTTTAGTTTTTCTTTATTTATGGATGACACTCCTCCCAACCTTTTGCTTACACAAGCCATGGCTAACCGAATCCTCGGGTGCCTTCCAACATTCACATACCATGGAGGAGTGTCTATTTGCAAAATTAAGTTGCTTACTGATGAATCAGAGCAAAACATGTGAAGAGAATTATTAATGAAAGTTAATTAATTGGGGCTGGGAACCCCATTGCCAGCTCTTTTTGCAAAATTATTGGATAAGCGGATGTGCCACTAGTCCATTGTGAAAGTCTGTCAAAAGTAAATGACAAGATCGAAAGATAAAACACCACATACTTCCTCATGAGCTATAAAACATTGACACAAATAAGAGGTAATAACTTTTGAATTGTTTAAAGGTAGCACTCAAGCAATTTACTTTGGAATGGCGGAGAAATACCATGTAGTAGGTAGGTATGGTGGACACAAATGGCATAGTGGTTGGCTCAAGGATTTGGATGCATGAGAAGTATTCCCTCTCGATACAAGGCTTAGTCTAGCAAGGTTTATTTGAAGCAAACTCAAGGATGAACCGGTGCAGCAAAACTCACATAAAAGACATATTGTAAACATTATAAGACTCTACACCGTCTTCCTTGTTGTTCAAACTCAATACTAGAAATTATCTAGACCTTAGAGAGACCAATTATGCAAACCAAATTTTAGCAAGCTCTATGTATTTCTTCATTAATGGGTGCAAAGTATATGATGCAAGAGCTTAAACATGAGCACAACAATTGCCAAGTATCACATTATCCAAGACATTTTACCAATTACTACATGTAGCATTTTCTGTTTCCAACCATATAACAATTAACGAAGCAGTTTCAACCTTCGCCATGAACATTAAAAGCTAAGAACACATGTGTTCATATGAACCAGCGGAGCGTGTCTCTCTCCCAAACAATCATTTATTCAAACAAAAACAAAAACAAAAACATACAGACGCTCCAAATAAAGTACATAAGATGTGATGGAATAAAAATATAGTTTCAGTAGAAGAAACCTGATAGGTTGTCGATGAAGAAGGGGATGCCTTGGGCATCCCCAAGCTTAGACGCTTGAGTCTTCTTAAAATATGCAGGGGTGAACCACGGGGGCATCCCCAAGCTTAGAGCTTTCACTCCTCTTGATCAAAGTATATCATACTCCTCTCTTGACCCTTGAAAACTTCCTTCACACCAAACTTCAAGCAAACTCATTAGAGGGTTAGTGCACAATTAATAATTCACATGTTCAGAGGTGGAACAATCATTCTTTACACTTCTGGACATTGCATAAAGCTACTGGACATTAATGGATCAAAGAAATTCATCCAACATAGCAAAAGAGGCAATGCGAAATAAAAGGCAGAATCTGTCAAAAACAGAACAGTCCGTAAAGACGAATTTTAAGATGGCACCAGACTTGCTCAAATGGAAAAACTCAAAACTAATGAAAGTTGCGTACATATCTGAGGATCACGCTCGTAAATTGGCAGATTTTTTCGAATTTTCTACAGAGACCTGTGCCAGAATTCGTGACAGACAGCAATGCTGTTTCTGCGCAGCGATCCCAAATATAACATCAACTTTAACATAGAAACTTTACTTGGCACAAAAACATGATAAGGAGAGGTTTCTACAGTAGTAACAACTTCCAAGACACAAATACAAAATAAAAGTACTGTAGCAAAATAAACACATGGGTTATCTCCCAAGAAGTTCTTTCTTTATAGCCATTAAGATGGGCTCAGCAGTTTTAATGATGCACTCGCAAGAAATAGAAGTTGAAGCAAAAGAGAGCATCAAGAGGCAAATTCAAAACACATTTAAGTCTAACATGCTTCCTATGCATAGGAATCTTGTAAATAAACAAGTTCATGAAGAGCAAAGTAACAAGCATAGGAAGATAAAACAAGTGTAGCTTCAAAAATTTCAGCACATAGAGAGGTGTTTTAGTAACATGAAAATTTCTACAACCATATTTTCCTCTCTCATAATAACTTTCAGTAGCATCATGAGCAAACTCAACAATATAACTATCACATAAAGCATTCTTATCATGAGTCTCATGCATAAAATAATTACTACTCCCAACATAGGCATAGTCATTCTTATTAATTGTAGTGGGAGCAAATTCAACAAAGTAGCTATCAAATATAGGAGGTATATTGTAATCATAATCAAATTTATCCTCCATAACAGGTGGTAACAAAAGACTACTATCATTATAATCATCATAAATGGGAGGCAAAGTATCATCAAAGTAAATTTTCTCCTCAATGCTTGGGGGACTAAAAATATCATGCTCATCAAAGCCAGCTTCCCCAAGCTTAGAATTTTCCATAGCATTAGCAACAATAGTGTTCAAAGTATTCATATTAATATGTTCCATGGGTTTTTTAATTTTCGCATCAAACCATCCATGTCTTAAATCAGGAAATAGAATAAAAAGGTCATTGTTGTCCATTATGCCTAACTAGTGTAAACAAGAAACCAAATGTCGCAATTGCAGAGTCTAAAGGAAATAGCTTCGAGCACACACACAATGGCGCCAGAAAAGTACTGTTACCTGGAACCGAAGTATGAGTGCCTTTTACCTTTCCTCCCCGCAACGGCGCCAGAAAAGTGCTTGATGTCTACGGGTGCTTCTATTCTTGTAGACAGTGTTGGGCCTCCAAGAGCAGAGGTTTGTAGAACAAAAGCAAGTTTCCCTTAAGTGGATTACCCAAGGTTTATGGAACTCAGGGAGGAAGAGGTCAAAGATATCCCTCTCATGCAACCCTGCAACCACAAAGCAAGAAGTCTCTTGTGTCCCCAACACACCTAATAGGTGTACTAGTTCGGCGAAGAGATAGTGAAATACAAGTGGTATGAATGAATATGAGCAGTAGTACGGCGCCAGAAAATAGCTTGCTGGCGTGCAGTTGATGGTAGTAATATTGTAGGAAGTAAACATGCAGTAATAACGCAGTAAAACAGTAACAAGCAGCGATAGCAGTATTTAGGAACAAGGCCTAGGGAATAGACTTTCACTAGTGGACACTCTCAACATTGATCACATAACAGAATAGATAAATGCATACTCTACACTCTTGTTGGATGATGAACACATTGCGTAGGATTACACGAACCCTCAATGCCGGAGTTAACAAGCTCCACAATTAATGTTCATATTTTAATAACCTTATAGTGTAAGATAGATCAAAAGACTAAACCAAGTACTAACATAGCATGCACACTGTCACCTTCATGCATATGTAGGAGGAATAGATCACATCAATATTATCATAGCAATAGTTAACTTCGCAATCTACAAGAGATCATGATCATAGCATAAACCAAGTACTAACACGGATGCACACACTGTCACCATTACATCGTGCAGGAGGAATAAAACTACTTTAATAACATTGCTAGAGTAGCACATGGATAAATTGTGATACAAAACACATTGCAATCATAAAGATATATAAATAAGCACTTCACTACGCCATTCATAACAGTGAATAAGTATTCTGTGAAATATAGCCTAAGAGACCCACACGGTGCACACACTGTCACCTTTACACACGTGGGACAAGGAGTCTCCGGAGATCACATAAGTAAAACTCACTTGACTAGCATAATGACATCTAGATTACAAGCATCATCATATGAATCTAAATCATGTAAGGCAGCTCATGAGATTATTGTATTGAAGTACATAGAGAGAGATGAACCACATAGCTACGGTACAGCCCCGAGCCTCGATGGAGAACTACTCCCTCCTCATGGGAGCAGCAGCGGTGATGAAGATGGCGGTGGAGATGGCAGCGGTGTCGATGGAGAAGCCTTCCGGGGCACTTCCCCGTCCGGCAGGGTGCCGAACAGAGACTCTCTGTCCCCCGATCTTGGCTTCGCGATGGCGGCGGCTCTGGAACTTCTCGTACCGTGGCTTTTTCCGTAAGGGTTTTCGATGCGGGGCTTTATATAGGCGAAGAGGCGGCGCGGGAGGGTGACGAGGCGGCGACACCATAGGGGGCGCGGCCACCCAGGCCACGCCGGCCTATGGTCCAGGGCCTGTGCCCCTCTCTCGTTCGTGTGTTCTGGATGCTTCCGGCAAAATAGGAACACGGGCGTTGATTTCGTCCAATTCCGAGAATATTTGTTACTAGGATTTCTGAAACCAAAAACAGCAAACAGGAACTGGCACTTCGGCATCTTGTTAATAGGTTAGTTCCGAAAATGCGTAAATACGACATATAATGTGCATAAAACATGTAGGTATCATCAATAAAGTAGCATGGAACATAAGAAATTATCGATACGTTGGAGACGTATCGCATTTTCATTAGGAGTTTTATTTTCAATTTGCCTAGACCTAGCAATTGTAGCATCTAGAAAAGATCCTAACGAACCATCATTATCAAGCACAGCAGAAGCATCATCACAATTATAAGAGGAATTTTCAGATTCAGCAGAAGTACCAGCAGAAGTACCAGCTTGTGGTGGTGAAACAAGTTTACTTATCACAGATGGTGAATCAAGAGCAGCAGAGGTACTAAGAGTTGTACCTTTTCTTGTAGTGGATGGTAATATAGCGATCTTAGTATCGCGAGGTTTACCCATGATGGAGAATTTGCAGCGAACAATATCAATCCAAGTGAACTTCCAAATAAAGCTATGCCCCGGCAACGGCGCCAGAAAATAGTCTTGATGACCCACAACTATAGGGGATCGCAACAGTCTTCGAGGGAAGTATTACCCAATTTATTGATTCGACACAAGGGGAGACAAAGAATACTTGTAAGCCTTAACAGCGGAGTTGTCAATTCAGCTGCACCTGGAAACAGACTTGCTCGCAAGAGTTTATCAGAGTAACAGTTTATAGGAATAGTGAAATAACAGCAGCGGTGAAATAAAGACAGCAGTGATTATAGTAAACAACAGGATTAAAATACTGTAGGCACAGGGACGGATTAACGGGCGTTGCATGGATGAGAGAAACTCATATAACAATCAAAGCAGGGGCATTTGCAGATAATAATAAAACGGTATCCAAGTACTAATCAATCAATAGGCATGTGTTCCATATATAGTCGTACGTGCTCGCAATGAGAAACTTGGACAACATCTTTTGTCCTACCAGCCGGTGGCAGCCGGGCCTCTAGGGAAACTACTGGATATTAAGGTACTCCTTTTAATAGAGTACCGAGCAAAGCATTAACACTCCGTGAACACATGTGATCCTCACATCACTACCATTCCCTCCGGTTGTCCCGATTTCTGTCACTTGGCCATTGGTCCGGACAGTGTGTGTATACAACTTTGTAAGATCATAAACAACGAATATCTTCATGAATCAATAACATGTTCAGATCTGAGATCATGGCACTCGGGCCCTAGTGACAAGCATTAAGCATAACAAGTTGCAACAATATCATAAAAGTGACATCTACGGATACTAGGCACTATGCCCTAACAATCTTATGACTATTACATGACCAATCTCATCCAATCCCTACCATCCCCTTCAGCCTACAACGGGGTAATTACTCACACATGGATGGGGGAAACATGGCTGGTCGATGGAGAGGCGTTGGTGGTGATGGCGGCGATGATCTCCCCGTCCCGGCGGAGTGCCGAACGGAGACTTGGCTCCCGAGACGGAGTTTCGCGATGTGGCGGCTCTCTGGAGGGTTTCGCGACTTCGACTTCCCCGTGCGTTTTTAGGTCGAGGCGATAAGTAGTCCGAAGGAGGGCGTCGGAGGCGGGGCCACACTAGGGCCGCGCGGGCCCCTCCGGCCGCGCCGGCCTAGTGTGTGGGGCCCTCGTGCCCCACCTGGCTTGCCCTTCTGGCTCCGCCAATATTCTGGGAAAATAGGGCCTTATGTATAAATTCCGAGGTTTTTCCTGAAGTTGGATTTCTGCACAAAAATGAGACACCAGAGCAATTCTGCTGAAAACAGCGTTAGTCCGTGTTAGTTGTATCCAAAATACACAAATTAGAGGCAAAACAATAGCAAAAGTGTTCGGGAAAGTAGATACGTTTTGGACGTATCAAAAATCATCATCAAGTTCCACATAATCTTCATCAAGATCATCAATCTCAGGTGAATTAACAGGTGTAATAGTATTTTCATTAGGAGTTTCAGTAATTTCAGTTTGTCTAGACCTAGCAATTGTAGCATCTAGAAAAGGACCTAATGAACCAGCATTATCAAGCACAGTAGAAGCATCATCAAAATTATCAGAGGAATTTTCAGATTCAGCAGAAGTACCAACACGTGAAGTTTGTGGTGGTGAAACAAGTTGACTTATCACAGATGGTGAATCAAGAGCAGCAGAGGTACTCAGAGTTGTACCTTTTCTTGTAGTGGATGGTAATATGGCGACTTTAGTATCGCGAGGTTTACCCATGATGGAGAATTTGCAGCGAACAATATCAATCCAAGTGAACTTGCAAATAAAGCTATGCTCCCCGGCAACGGCGCCAGAAAATAGTCTTGATGGCCCACAAGTATAGGGGATCGCAACAGTCTTCGAGGGAAGTATTACCCAATTTATTGATTCGACACAAGGGGAGACAAAGAATACTTGTAAGCCTTAACAGCGGAGTTGTCAATTCAGCTGCACTGGAAACAGACTTGCTCGCAAGAGTTTATCGGTAGCAACAGTTTTATAGCAGTAGGAATAGTGAAATAACAGCGGTGAAATAAAGACAGAGTAGTGATTATAGTAAACAGCAGGATTAAAATACTGTAGGCACAGGGACGGATGAACGGGCGTTGCATGGATGAGAGAATTCATATAACAATCATGGTAGGGCATTTGCAGGTAATAATAAAGCGGTATCCAAGTACTAATCAATCAATAGGCATGTGTTCCATATATAGTCGTACGTGCTCGCAATGAGAAACTTGCACAACATCTTTTGTCCTACCAGCCGGTGGCAGCCGGGCCTCTAGGGAAACTACTGGAAATTAAGGTACTCCTTTTAATAGAGTACCGGAGCAAAGCATTAACACTCGTGAACACATGTGATCCTCACATCACTACCATCCCCTCTCGGTTGTCCCGATTTCTGTCACTTCGAGGCCATTGGTTCCGGACAGCAACGTGTGTATACAACTTGCAGGTAAGATCAATAAACAATGCATATCATGATGAAACATAACATGTTCAGATCTGAGATCATGGCACTCGGGCCCTAGTGACAAGCATTAAGCATAACAAGTTGCAACAATATCATAAAAGTAACATCTACGGATACTAGGCACCATGCCCTAACAATCTTGTGACTATTACATGATCAATCTCATCCAATCCCTACCATCCCCTTTAGCCTACAGCGGAGGAATTACTCACACATGGATGGGGGAAACATGACTGGTCGATGGAGAGACGTCGGTGGTGATGGCGGTGAAGATCTCCTCCACCTCCCCCGGCGGAGTGCCGAACGGAGACTTCTGGCTCCCGAGACGGAGTTTCGATGTGGCGGCTCCTGGAGGGTTTGGCGACTTCCACTTCTCCCCGTGCGTTTTTTGGTCGAGGGCGATAAGTAGTCCGAAGGAGGGCGTCGGAGGCCAGCCGAGGGGGCACACACTAGGGCCGCGCGCCCTCCTGGGCCGCGCCGCCCTAGGGCCTCGGCCTCCACCCGACTTGCCCTTCGGCTCCGTGAATCTTCCGGGAAAATAGGGCCTTCGATAGATTCGAGTTTTTCCGAAAGTTGGATTTCTGCACAAAAACGAGACACCGAGCAGCTTCTGAAAACAGCGTTAGTCCGTGTTAGTTGCATCCAAAATACACAAATTAGAGGCAAAACAATAGCAAAAGTGTTCGGGAAAGTAGATACGTTTTGGACGTATCAATAAGCAATGAATGATCAAGATCTTGAGAGCTTGATTCCAAGTGAAGAATTCTTTATACACCTCAAGATATTATGATAGAGTATGAGAAGATACAAGGTTGAGTTGGGCAAGTTCAAGATGAGCATCTCAAGTGGATCACATGCTTGAAGCTTGCCGTCCATTTGGTGATATTGGACATGTGAAGATGTGCATCAATGGAGCTTTCCCATCATGGTGTATGGGGGAGCATTTGTGAGTCTTCATGAAGCAACGATGATCAAGTGAGGCATTCCGACTTGAGTGGAGCTTGAAGAACTATCATCAAGATCAAGCGGGGTGCGCAAGGCAAAGGTATGGCCTTGCTAGGTTTTCCTTTTACCGGTCTCAAGGTGGTTGTTGGGAGACCGGATTATAGGATAGATAGCCGCACTATCAAGAGGGGCTTTCGGTTGGGTAACTTGATCGCATCGTCTTAGGGAGCTCAATCCTTTGCATACTTTGCATATTCCTATTGCTTCTTGGTGTTTCTCTGTGAGAGGTTCTTGAGCTTGTTGCTAGCTTTACAACAAGCCCAAGTTCATCGAAAACGGAATCTGCATGCATCTTCTATTGCGTTTCGAGTTTGGACGTCTTCACCATTTCTTGACGGTGGGAGACTCCCTCTCTAAAAACATCTAAAAATATCCTGTGAGGAGTCTCCATATTTCCAGATTTTGTTGGGGTTCCATTCGTTATCTTTTCAACAAAATTGGTTTCATGTCAATCGGGTCTGGACACAAAAGTTATCAAAGTTTTTCTATAACATGTTTTTCCTGCTGGCCCGGTTTCTCGCCCGGTTTGACCGGCCGTCCCATCGGATGGCTAGGTTCAAACCGGCCACTGGATTGGTGCCAACCAGACACTATCTAGGGGACTTTTCCCTTTGCCCGGTGCTGGCCTGGCACGGGGTCCGGTTTAGACCGGCCGGGTCTGGCCCCTCGTCCGTCGGACGGCGGTGGACCGCCGCTCGCCGACCGGCTCTGCTCCGTGCATGTTCCGGCTAACCGGCTGGTCCGGTCAGGCAGACCGGGTCCTGCACCGGACGACCCGGCCCTTTGATTGACCTCCTCGACGGTTGACTCAGCCCAACTTTTCCCCAACGGTTATATTTGCTCTTGGGCTATAAATAGCCCTTCTTCCACCTTGGGCTGAACTAGTTCTTCCATTCTCTCTCCTCCATTGTTGCCTTTGAAGAACTTGCCCTCTCTCCCCCCATGATTCTTGCTCATTCTTGAGGGATCTAAGAGAGGAGATCTAGATCTACAACCTCCACCAATCCATTTCTCCTCTAAGTGAGGGGAACTCTTGGGATCTAGATCTTGGAGTCTTTTATTGACTTTCCCCATTGTTCTTCCTCTCCAATCTCATCCTAGCATTCGTTGCTTGGGTGGGATATGAGTGTGAAGGATTTGAACACCTCTAGTGTTCTTGCTTTGCATCATTGCATATTGTTGAGCTCTCCACCACGATTAGTTCGAGTGAGAGACCGTGAGCTTGTTACTCTTGGAGGGGACCTCCTAGTTGGCTTGGCGGTTGGTGCTCTGGTGATCTCTTCAAGAAGATTGTGAAGAGGCCCGGGCTTCTCCTTCGTGGAGCTTGTGAAGTGGTTGTGGAGCTTTCCATCTTCAGAGCGGAGGAAAAGCTAACCATAAAGAAAGGGTCATTATCCTTCGTGGGTGTGGCTTGGAGAATAGGGTGAGCCTTCGTGGCTCTAGTTGTTATTGTTACACTTAGTTGAGCCTAGCATACTTAGGGTTTGTGCTTGGAAACTAAACGTTAGTTTAATTCCGCATTCCTACAAGACAAATCCGGAAGAGTTTTTAAAACACCAATTCACCCCCTCCCTCTAGGCGACATCTCGATCTTTCAATATCCTTCTCAATACAGCACATAGCCAAGCCATTCAAATTTTCTTGGAACACACCCACAATTATGAAGGAATTAAGTACATGAAACTACAACCCTAATCTAACATTGGAACAGGATAGGGTCCATTGAAGTTCAATGTACTTGGGGCCGAGAAGGGCCGTGCGGAGGTACAAGGCGCTAGTGGCATCTACACTTATTGATCAAATCCAAATCGTCGATCTCCAACATCAACGATTCAGGCTGGAGCAGTCAAACACACAATAGGAGCAGGGGCCGAACAAGAACGACTACACGATCCAATGGGTGGGTTGTGTGCGTTTTTGCTCCCTATCATTAGTGGTCTCCTCAGCCAGGTCTTTGCAACTGAAATCTTTTTCAGCCCAAAACGAGACATTGGCATAGAGATACAAAGGAAGATGGGATAATGGGCCCCTCCTCGGCCTGGGCCCTTGGCCGTCGCCCTTGCTGGCCATGGGTCAGAGCCGGCCCTGTCCGTTGCTAGTAGATACTCTGGCCGAGTAGATGCTTGTGACTCCAAGAGGGGGTATTTATGCTCGATAGTAGGTTCATGCCTCTAGTGTTCTGGAAAAGTGACAATAACTTCTAAGATTGTAGATGTGTTGTTGCTACTAGGGAGAAAACAACAATATTTTATCCAAGTGTAATTCTATTGTTTACTTTACACACACTGCTTAATGCGATAATCTGTTGTTTGCAACTTAATACTGAAAGGGGTTCGGACGATAACCGGAAGGTGGATTATTAGTCATAGACGCTGTTGGATTACAGTCTATGTATGTAATGCCTAAATAAATCTCATAGTATTCATCTTGTCATGTATGGTCGGTATTCTGTCAATTGCCCAGCTGTAATTTGTTCATCCAACATGCTATTTATCTTTATGGAGACACCTCTAGTGAACTGTGGACTCCGGTCCTTTCCTTTACACTGATAAATTCAACCACTGCAATCATGCTCTGTTACTTACTGCAAAGCTCTGTTCTCTTTAATTACTGCAAACATCTTCTTCCACTCGATACATTTAATCCTTTGTGTTCAGCAAAATCGGTGAGATTGACAACCTCACTGCAAGTTTGGGCAAAGTGTTTTGATTGTGTTGTATGCAGATTCCACGTTGTTGCTAACGCCGGTAGTGCGCCCTGCCACTAGTCAGCTAGCAACATCTTCAAAAGTCACGCATTTCTCCTACTTGTAGATTAAACCTTGGTTTCTTACTGAGGGAAAACTTGCTACTGTGCTCATCATACCTTCGTCTTGGGGTTCCCCAACAGTGTGAAGTCGGCGTTATGATAAGCACCATCAAGCTATTTCACCATCACTACTCCGAGGACTCCTCCATCTTTTCCTACACCAACGCCAATGATCCCAATGTCGAGGACGCGTGTAGCTCCACCGCTCCCGCCGTCGACGAAGAATCCCAAGTCCCGATGATGTAGATAAATCCCAGGGTAGTTAGCTACAAATCCATGTAGGATTTTATATTTTGCAAATCTTTGTAAATTTTCTCGGTCGAAGTAGTTTGAAATTCTCGCATAAATTTAGAAAATTCGTGTTCAAAGTTTCGGATAGGGTATTTGTTCCACAACTTAACATTCTCAGGTGAAAACGCCCCACCGCGCGAGTTTAGGGCTCTGGATGGGTATCTGCTAGATATACTCTTAGAGCAACTCTAGAAGACCCCGTAAACCGGACCGGAACTATAAAAGTCCAGTAGGTTTATAGTCTCTGCTTGGTTTGTGCTGCCAATCAGATCATGTATTGATACGTTCCTTTCACATTATGAATGTAGTGACTTCTATGATCTATTTTAAATGATATTTGCCATGATCTATCATTATTTATGCTTTTTTAGTTAATTTATGAGAATTTCCTACAAAATATCTTTCATTGCTATTTAATTTATGGGAGGCAGAAAACCTCATTTTTTGTATTTGCTGTTTCAGGGACCTTCCGAACGCCTAAAAATCAAAGAAAAAAAATACCTGATCATCTTTTCATCAAGAGAAGGACCGTGGTCCAAAGAAGCAGGAGATAGGAGCCACGAGGCCCAAAAGAGGCCAGGTGGCGCACCCCCCTCAAGTGGGCGTGCCACCCAGGCCCGTTTCGGCCTCGAGCGTCATCTTAGCTCCTCCTTTTTACACATGCCTCCATCTCGCCAGAAAACCTACGCCATATTTCTCCCATGATTTACTAAGGCAGAGGCGGAGGTGAAAGTCCTCCCTTACTCCAGGAGAGGGCAGATCCTACAGCACCAGACCCTCCGGTGAGGGGGAAATCGACGTCATCGTCATCACCACTCCTCCTTGGCGTAGGGGGAGTCCTCTCCATCAACATCTCAATCAACACCATCACCATCTCCATCTCCAAGATCCACCTCGTCCTCATAGTTTGTGATTGATTGAACCTCGAATATTGTTTAAGTGCTATTTGCATGTTTGTGATTGGCAACTTTTCTTTATTTGGTGGAGATATTATAATTCTAGATTGTGTTGTACTCCATATGCCAGTGATCTATATCATGTTTATCACTTATGAGTAGATCCCCATGTTCCTGAGGGCATAGGATGAATTGGCTATGATTTTCATACAGTATGCAATGAGTATATGGTCAAGCTTTTATCTTTTATGTGGTTCTATGATGGTTTTATGCGGACGTCGACTGCATATTACTTCACCTATATGGGCTCATAGGGCTACACTTTCATGCGATGATGAGGGTTTGAAGGGACGGAATGATAGAAACCGTTTTCCAATACTTTGAGTTGCATTAGAGGGATTTATGTCGGGGACCAATGAACTAACTGCTATGGTGGGACATTTATGTCTTAATGATTCCTATACTTGCTCATGAAAATGGCTTTAGGACATGATATTCACCATGCTATGAAGAAATCTAAATGCTAAGTAAATCCATGCGGAATGCTTGCCACATATAAGTTCACACACACTTCAGCTTGTCCTCTTGCTGCATAGAGGATTGGGCTTTCTCTCAGTGAGAGCATTTATTTATTGCTATTTACTTTCGGTACTTTGTTTTACTATAAACTACAAACCCAAAACACCAAAACCACTACATCCTTTTATTGTTTTGCTTGTCAAACTTACTAATCAATACCTTCAGCTTCTCGTGTGTTCGACAACCTTTCTTATTGAAAAGTACTACAATTGATCTTCTCCACTTGGTAGCCATCATGTATCCCCAACCTACCTCGTTAAAAAAAAGCAGTTCTCAAACTAAAAGCTAAGATTTATTATCTTATGATATAGTGAAGTGAATAATGTTGTGTAAACTATCAAATACGAAAGGTGTGGAAGCCTTTAAGTCATTTTAATATGAGAATAGTATCATGAAACTCATCACTAGTTCTATATCCTATGATGTAATCTTCGTTCTTAAAAATGCCTCATTTATTTTAGCGACTCACGCTTCATGAAGAAGAAGACTCTGTTCATTAAGGTTTCATCTTGCTCAGGGGCGAGCAAGAATATAGCTTGGGGAAGTTGATGAGTGCATTTTTTAGATTGTTTTTACTCCCCTATTTCATATAAATATCCTTGTGTAGCATTAGGATTTTGGTATTTTACTGCGCCCCCGCGCACCTTTTTGCTTGTTTCAGCACGATCTTAAAATATTAAGGCAATGATGAAATATATAAAAAAACTATCATTTTTATGGTATTTTGACGTGATAAAAGTCATCTAAGCACTCAACCACGCACCTAGGCCAAAGGGGAACGCGAGGAGGAGCTCTAGAGAGTTTAACGGGCATTGGTATGGGTGGGCTCGCCCGTATGCTACGCCAGGAGCACCGCCTCGTCAAATACTTTCACCTCGCGCAGACGGGTCTGAGATCCAACATGTAGAGCCACCAGAAACACTGAAGCATCACCCTAGAGAAGATCTAGAGGAAGAAATAGAGAGAAGGCATCATACAAGCTCCTACGCGAATCGAATCATTAGGAGGACAAGTATCATTCCCTTCATCATCAACCGTTGCACCAACATCCATCTTCATCTCATCCCCTCCATCCGGTTGTAATTCCCATTGCTATTGTGGATTTGTATTTGAACTCGGACTTTCATTTTCATTCTGTTCGCATGATTATGATGATTTCCTTGATTGCTTCCATGTGTGAGTAGTTTACCTTATTCTTGGGGAGATGGAGAAACCTAGCAATATTTCGATATGAATAAAGACGACTATATCCTCGTGCTATGATTGTGTGTTAGTTTTATTTCAGATATTATACACAGTCGACCATGTAATATTTACCCTTAGGACATGAGAGGAAACTACCTTTGAAAGTATAATAGTGTATATGGTGGGAAGTGACATACCGTGATCGGTGCATTATTGTATTGAAAGAGGGGATAAGAAAGGACTCACTAAGATTTCATAAATAACCATGAAGAATCCCTTAATTGTGGTGGATAATAGGTGGTTTGCCCAAGATCATTGGAGTGGTCATTTAGAGATGTGCTACCCAATGTGCATCTTACTATCGAGCCTTTCCCACGTATAACACAATGATATAGATTATCTAATTCAAACTCTAAGCTAATGCTAGTGGTGAAACCATCAATCATTTACGCCTTATTGAAAGTTGAACCCCAATTTGCACTTTTCTATTTCTGTTATTTATTTCACAACCAAAACACAAACTCGTTTAAACCAAATCTCAATTGGGATTAAAGTCACCTTTCAAGCAATCTTAGATAAATAGCAACAAGGGGCATAATCATCACGAGAATGTGTGATCTGTGGGTGACGACGCTGCTGCTGCTTGCCCAGTACATGTACGACGGGGAGGCGGCCTCGTCTTTCTCCTCCTGCCGCCGTCATCGCTCCCCACTCCCTCGGAGGAGCAGGCGCCCCCTGCGAGGGTGTTCTCCGAGGCGGACTTTGTTGACAACAAAGAAGCCGAGGCCGCCACCCTCAAGGAGCTCCGCCGCGTCTCGGCACGGGAGGCGGCGGAGGCGAAGCTGCAGGAGGAAGAGGACGTGCATTGGACCGTCTACTAGGTGTGTGTGTATGAGGAGTTCCAGCGGGAGGCCTCAATCCAACGCGTCAAGATCGAGCACGTCGAGCTAGACTAGGCCGCCATCGCTCCCGGTCCACGACCGCAACACAAGCCCCGGTGATGTATCACGGGGGCCGATTTTCGTCTTTATTTTGCAATGTATACTGTAAATTATGTTGAAATGCAGTGATGAACTCGATGATGCGACGAACTTCTTCTTTGCATTCTTCCGGAGAATTAAGTATGGAAATTCGCTAGAGTTGCTCTTAGCCGAAAAGGAAAAAACCAGTAAAAAAAACCTTTTTGTTACAACCGGAACCATGTCGACCCGCGGGTTCAGACATCAGGCCCGGACAAGGCTCGCGCGCACCGCACGCGCACCATCCAAATCCACGCACGCACCGCACCACCCAGACCCGTTTCCAGCTGCATATTTTCGTTTTTTCCACCTCCACCTCGTCGCGCTCTCTCTCTCTCGTCCCACCTCAGGCTCAGCCCAGATCCAGCCCCCCCTAGGGTTTGCCTCCTCCTCCTCCTCCGCCGCCGCCGCCGCCATGGATCCCGACGGGGACGGCTCCTTCCACCGGAAGGAGGCCATCTCCGCCGTCCAGGACGTCGACCAGTACTACGGCGACGACGACGACTACGACGACCTCTACAACGACGTCAACGTCGGGGACGGCTTCCTCCACGCCTCCCAGCCGCCGCCCCCGCCCCAGCCACCCGCGCTGCCTCCCAAGCAGCACCAGCCCCCTCCGCACCAGCCTCCTCCTCCGCAGCACCAGCCGCAGCCGCTGCCCTCCCCTTCGCTCCCGCTGCCCCCGCCTCCACCCATGGGGCAGCCGGACAAGCCACACATCCCGGGCGTCCAACCAGTCCCCGCCCCCGCCATGGACCGCCCCAACCCGGGCCACCTCCCGCCGCCGCCCCAGCCGCCCCTCTCCGCGCCGCCTCACCACCACCAGATCCAGACGGGCGGGGACGGCTTCCACCGCCAGGGAGGCGGACCCAACTACGGGGGCGGCCCGATCGTGGTCGGCAACGGCGGGGGCGGCGACGGGCCCGGCGCCACCACGCTCTTCGTCGGGGACCTCCACTGGTGGACCACGGACGCGGATCTCGAGGCCGAGCTCGTCAAGTACGGCCACGTCAAGGAGGTCCGCTTCTTCGACGAGAAGGCCAGCGGCAAGTCCAAGGGCTACTGCCAAGTCGACTTCTTTGACCCCGCCGCCGCCGCCGCCTGCAAGGAGGCCATGAACGGCCACCTCTTCAACGGCCGCCCCTGCGTCGTCGCCTTTGCTTCGCCCAACACCGTGCGCCGCATGGGCGAGGCTCAGATGAAGAACCACCAGCCCATGGGCCAGCAGAATTCTGGGATTCAGAAGGGTGGCAGAGGTGGTGGTGGTCCGCCTGGAGGCCCTGTTGGGCCTCAGGTTGGAGGAAACTATGGAGGAGGCGGTGGCCGGGGAGGCGGAGGAGCCGGAGGTGGGGGTGGGGGTGGAGCAGGTGGTGGGAATTGGGGTGGGAGAGGTGGGGGGATGGGGGGTAGAGGTCCAGGTGGGAATATGAGGAATCGGATGGGTCCGGTGGGTGGCCGAGGGATCATGGGAAATGGAGGGATGGTCGCTCCGCCGCCACCGATGATGCATCCCGGCGGGATGATGGGGCAGGGTTTTGATCCTACTGGATATGGTGCAGCTATGGGAAGGATGGGTGGTGGGTTTGGGGGATTTCCTGGCGGGCCTGGGGGTTCACCCTTCCCAGGCCTGATGCAGCCATTCCCACCCGTGGTCGCTCCTCATGTGAACCCAGCCTTCTTTGGGAGAGGAGGTGGTATGGGTGCTGGTGGGGTTGGGATGTGGCCAGACCCAAGCATGGGTGGCTGGGGTGGAGGAGGAGGAGGAGAGGAGCAATCAAGCTATGGGGATGATGCAGCATCTGATCAGCACTATGGAGAAGGTGGGAGTCATGGTAAAGAGAGGCCATCAGAGCGGGAATGGTCTGGGGCACCTGAAAGGAGGCGGGAGAGGGAGAAGGATTTGCCCCCACCACCAGAACTGCCAGAGAGAAGGCACCGTGATGAAAGGGATATGGGTCGTGAGAGGGAAAGGGAGAGGGACAGAGGAGATAGGGATAGGGAAAGAGATCGGGACAGGGAGAGGGACAGAGGAGATAGGGAGAGGCACCGGGATGACAGAGATCGCCATGGTGATTATCACAGACACAGGGACCGTGAGTCCGATCGTAACGAAGACTGGGATAGGGGAAGGTCATCTGGGAGACGAAGCAGGTCAAGGGAGGTTGATCACTCAAAGCGGCGACGAATGTCGCACGAGTGATGTGGCTGGGTGCAGGCTATGTCTAGTGTAGGGGCAGCGGCAATCCGAGGTGGCATTTTTTTGCACATGCCAACTTTCTACCGTTCACTGCTTATAACTGGTGGATTTTTACTGCTTGTGTCTCCAGGCATCTGTTGTAGCATTAACTGAGATGTAAGTTCTGCTTCTGTTCTTGTTTTTTTCCTCCATGTAATCATTCTTTCATTTGGTTCTAGACCTGTACATAGCTTTCTGTTGTCAGATATCACTGTATAGTTGCATATTCATGTAACATTGTAACCCACTGTAAACCATCTGTATAGAGCTCTGATTGCTGTTGTGTATATTTTTTTCATTAATTCTTCTGTAGCTTAAAGGCATTGCTCAAGCCAGGAAATTCAGGAATGTAACTAGATTTGTAACTTGTAAATAAGCTTTGCTAGAAAACCTCCTTGTAACCCAATTGCTGATGTATCCTCAAAAAGGATTGTAAAGGCTCTTGTCTTGTACTCTTCAAATATGACTCCAGCATTTTGATTAGTAGTCTGGAGTAGGCCTTGAAGTTAATATAAGCTTATTAACAGAGGCTTAACCATATTGTTTCGGAGCTTGGATTTACTTCTGCTCTGCACCAGGCGCTCTGACAATTAGTTGAAGGGTCCTGTTGCTGGTAACAATGTTCTTGCACGTTGAGATATTTCAACATGTACATGTCAAAGTGCCTGACGTACACTAATAGTATTGCATCCAATGTTCCACATGCACAGCAAATCAAGTACCAAACTGGAGCAGTCTTGTGCTACAAATTCACCTCATCACATGTACTGGTCTGAAATTTTGTATTCTTTAAAGGGTAACCTAAAATTTTGAAATCTTAAAGTCTAGTGCTCTAGTCTAAAAGTCTTACTACATAGCTAGTGAAGTTATATAGTATGCCTGGACTTAACTCTGCTCGATGAAAGTGTAAGTTGTACTGAATCTAGAAAATGTTCCACAGTTTTAAGAACCTTCATTGATGGTGAATATCCATATAGATGTTATATTGGCATCTAGACTTAGCACTCACCAGTGAAAACATGGACCTTTCTTAAATTATTACCATGCCATGTCTGTGCAGAACCAACTAGATTACTGCTCAGTGAATTGTTTATAATTGTCATTTGTATATACAATTCCAGCGTTTACTGCATTTCTGGACATTCTGTTCTCCATTAGCTAAATAGGGTCACATTTGCCCAATGTAATGCCTTGCTCATATAGGTTCAGGATATCAGTGTACTGCTCTGCATTCAAGTTTAAATTGTGTCTGAGAATAATTATCTTTTGTGAACTTTGTGTGATAATAGCTGGACACACTACTTGTAGATGGGTAAAGTGCTATCGTGTTTGAATCTCTAGTGAGAAACGTAAATGCTTGTCTAAAAACCCTAATGGCTCTGGTGCTGCCTTTTCTGCATGCATCCTGTTTTTTGCTCGTTGGCTGATTGCATTATGATGACTTCGGTGAATGATAGTCACAGTTGATTGGTGATTTATGACATTGGAATTGTGTTAGGCTATTATAACTTTCTTCTGTTCTTTATTACTTAGATAATACATGGTGTTGTTTGATGTCAATATGGTCCTTTTGGCTGCAGTGACTAGTGAGCAGCCATATTGTGATTTTTCAACCGAGTCTGTTACTTTCACAATGTTGGCATGTTATCAGTAGTTGCTCCTTATACCTCTTTTCTGCCTGCATGTTCATTGCCTTCATAGCAAATACTATTGCCCTGTCTTATGGTTGGATGAATTTCTGTAATCATTAGATGTTTAGGTATTTGGTGTTGAAATGAAACGTTTACAGCTATTAAAATACATTCTTTGTTTTGAAATGTTTACAGCTATTAAAATACATCCTTTGTTTTGAAATATGTCCTTAACTTCCTGGAACAAATTCATAGATGGTGTGTTTTATGTTTTGATGGCATCAGACTATTTGCTGGCATCTACCACCTGTTGCAAGTCTGTAGCTTATCTCTACTTCTCTTATATTCGCCATTTATAACTTTGTTTAATACTTGACTTGAAACACCATTAAGTTCACAACCTTTAATTATGTATTGTTTGTTTTTTATATTGATATGCTGGTACTTGTGATGTATGGATGATAGTTTTCTATCATCTCTAAGGTTGATGTACTGCATGTTCTGGTGTTATTATTTTTACGTATTCTTACTCCTTTACTGTTTGCCTTCTACCATGTACTGACTTACACTCTCTTGCTTGCAGCCACAAAAGCAGTTCGAATAAGTGCAAAGCTATGATTTCAGCTTCCTCGGATACAAGATGTTGCCGTCTGCCTGCTGCCCCTACCTTTAATATAGCTGCCAAGTGGCATAATATTGCCGAGAAAACTGTCAAATGTGTTGTGATTCTCCAAAATACTCTTTTGTTTACTTTGTTCCGCGAGGAAAGAACAGCGAGACTGTACTATTACTCTGTATTAGGATGATCAACTGTCTGTAACTCTGTATTATGACTTTTTTTATTACCTCTGCTGCTGGTGAGAGACAAATGATCCAACATTCAACTGGTCCTTGCCTGAAGGTAGCTTGGCAGTGTTTGATTTTCCTAGGCTTGTGCCTGTGTTGTACACTTTTGACTTGTAACATTTATGTATGCTTGTTACATTACATAGTACCTGGCCTAGAGGTTGGTTGTTGTGTTTCTTGCTGTAGTTTTGCAGCTGGTTGTAACATTAGGATTGTAACCACTAACCAGGCAGGTTTTTGGATATTGCTAGGTTTATTGAAACATCAACTTCTTTTAGTAAATGTTACAGGCTTTAAATTGTATGTATAGTCTGTCTTGTAATGTGTACCATTTTGTGAATATGGCAGCATAATATGTTAACCTCTTGACTATAAATGTTGTAGGGCTATATTATGTACTACTAGTATATGCTTTGTTATTGTACCTGATGTGTTGCTGTTGCAAAATAATACTCGTAGTAGTTAAAATATATTAACGGTTTTCCCTTGCAAACTTAAAGTTTAAATACGTAAACAATTCTCTCTCGCAAGATACAGAGTTCAAATACATGTATCTTTGCTGCTTCTTTCTCGTAAACTGATAAGGCAAAACTGACAAAGCAGAACAATTCACCCAAAACCAAGCTGACAGCAGGAACAATTACTTCTGAAAATTCGAGAACAAATTTCATTCAGACCACAGAGAACAATAATCCCTGGATCCGCCAGACAGGCTGAACCATCAAATGTTCACTAAAACTCCAGGCAGGTGAACCATCAAATGTTCACTAAAATGGTACAAGGTGACATCTACTAAGACGCCACCCAGTCATATACTCCACTTCAATAGTCAATAGGGGGCATAGAGTTACAGCAACAAGATCAAAGGCACCATATTCCAGATCCAAAATGAGAGGATACAAACACGGATCCTCTGCAATATAAGACCCAATGCCTACCTCTATCAGCTCATGTGCATATCATATTATCAGAGGCAAAATACAGTGACTGGCGCCCAGCATCATGAGAGCTACTCTTGGCACAGAGCACAGTCAGTGTTTTGCAGCCAAGTTAGAGCACAAATGCTTGGAGTCTTAGCCTTGCTTCGGTTACTGCTTTCAGGAACTCCTCAGTAGGATTGTCTTTGGCAGCGGCTAGAGCAGTGACATAGGCCGACATTTCTTGCTCCATCTTATCCGTGTCAATATCACCTACCAGATCCTGCAACGTAGCAAATAGGAGGACCATTAAGTCAAACATCAATCTTGTAGCAAAACATCTACAGGTAGTCTTATTCAGATAAAGACACAACTCATTCACATTTTCATACAGCAAGCCATGCAACAATAGTGTTGGCGCGTTTTGGGGATTGTAACAAGGAAGGCATAGCTTACATCGAGCTGAACTGGTTCACATTCCAAGGATGAATCGTCAGATCTCTCTGTGGAATAAGAGGTCCGGCTGTTCTCTGTTATTTTCCTGAATACCTTCATCAGAGCAGAGATTTCGACATCCATAGAGGCAACATCCACTTCGAGTTCTTCAACCTTTGTACTTGACACCTTTGCCTCCCATTCTAACTTCTCCAATGCTGCTTGCTTGTCGGCCAACATAATCTGTAATAATAATAACAATTCAGGAAGTATTTAGCGGTGCTAATAGTAATGAAGTTATTGCATTCAGTCTACACGAGACAGAGATGAAGAACATGATGTTACATTACACACTAGTAATCTAATCTATCTTGTGACACAAACAAGCATGACTAAACAATTTGGAAGAAGCAAACTTGATATTCTCATACAGCACTACAATAAAAGCCAGTTCAAATACAAAGAAGTGAGTTGGCCTTTTCCTCTCTTATTCTTTAGGATCTGTTGTTCAACAATTTTTAAAAACAGAAAGACACATAAGCATCTTTGATATGGCATTGAGAGTATGATAATGCCAAATAGGTTTTCTCCAAAAGAAAAGTCAATGGAGTTTAGTGCGCACTTTCATCGGCAATTTTTGGGTCCATGAACATCACAACTCAGCATTGAATGCCGAGCAGCAGCGCAGGTAGAACCTCAAATCAGCATAAGTTTCTTTTTATCAGTGCAGTTCAGTCAAATCAATTATAGATGGTGCACATACATAATAACTAAAGTGCAAACATTATTGTCTCACAAAACATGATGCACAGTTGTGTATCCAATTCTATCATTTTCTGATCGACAACGAATAAGATGTTCCTTGGGCTACCCTGCATTCTATTATCTAAACCATACATCGAAAAGAAAAAAAGAGCAACAGATGAAAAAAAAAGTGCGACAGACTTGTCTTCTGAATGAGTGTCCTATACCAGAAGTAATCGCATCATCTTCATAGGCAAATACAATAATGTGGTAGATAGGATGTTGTTTTCTGGAATGAAGGCGCCGCGTAACTAGTCATGCGTTAACAGCGCTTTGGCAACACAAACTGCAGCGAAATACACAAACTACCAACCAAATCCAGTATACCTTTGTATCCTGCAACTCTGAGCCAGTAGATTCGACCAGCGATTCCTTATCAGAGAGCTGGCTTCTCAACTCATCAACGGCGGCATTCGCCGCACTGATCCGGCCGATCAAGTTCTCGGCGGACCTCAGAGCGTCATCTTTCTCAAGCAGTTTCCCCTGCAGGCCACTGAGCTGCTCCTGCAACGCAGCGAGCTCCTCTCGCTGCTTCTGCGCCTGGTCCAGCTGCTGCCGCCTCTTGGCCGGCGTGGTTCTCGTCGGCTTCACGACCTTTGGCTCAGGAACCTGCACATGTAGATGTTGGCATAGATCAAGAACCAGCAGTACAGCGGTAACAATTACAGACGAGCATGTATTTTGGGCAAGTGGAGTGGGCACTATTTATGGATGATTCATTCCCCTCTTCAATTCGCCAAAGCACTGTTAGTGGCCACCCACACAGAGACAGGAGACAGGACAATGCGACACTCCTTGGCGCACCAAAGAGAGATTCAAAGTTTGAACACAAGAACCCACCGTTCACCGAGCAAGACAAAGAAGCTATTCCCAAAAGCTAAAGAAATGGTCGGGACAGAAGGCGCCGGCCGGAGATTTAAGGCGGGGGTCAAGGAGGCCTTATTACCTTCTTGGTCTGATTCGGGGCCGCGGTGTACGCCATCGACGCCACCCTCCTGCAGCAAGAAACGTCGAGAGAAAGTCAAGAAGAGCTCAAGTAGCTCCGGAAAAATTCAAACGGGACCCCGCCGAAAATGCAGATCGAGGGAAGGGGTACCTGGAGGAGGGCGCGGAGGCGGCGAGCCCGCCTCGGATCCTCGACCTGGAGGCGGGGCCAGCCGGCTTCTCTGCCATCGGCGGCGACGGCGGCGACGAGATGGGCGGCGCTGGGAGTAGACTGGCGGGGTGGTGGACCGGTTCTATGGCGCAGCGTCGTGGACCCGTGGATGGGCGAGGGATACTAGTACTGCGCTGCTACTACTTCTGCTTGGTCGGTCGTGGACCCAGGATGTGGCTGGTGGCCTATCTGCGGGATTTTGTTTCCAGTTTAAAACCTTTTAAATTTTAGTTGAGAATAAATGATCTGCAGTGGTGTCAACATCCAACATTCCACACAAAAAAAATTCCACCTGGGGAAACATACAGCACCCAGAACCAATGTGTCGGCAACCGCGTAGATTATAACAATATTTACCTTTCGAGATTACGGAAGTAGCTTTTTTTTAATACAATACTAGTATTATAGGTAGGGATGTAAATGTTATGGATAATTTTCCCCTCTAGATTCGCATCCGTATTTGTTTTCGAGAATATATGGTATGTATTTTTAGAAATTCGCCGGATATGATAGCGGATGGTACGGTAATATCCGACGGAGAAAGATTATCTAATATTTTTTGCGGATAATCCGAGGTACTTAAATAAGATTATCTGATAAAATTAGCACAAGCCTAAATACCTAGACAATCCAAGTGATGCATCCGCCAAGCTATGCATCCTACCTTTGCTCGTTGTGTCACGCTATTATCGGCATTGCACATTGATACATGTAAAGTGTATCCATGAACGTTCATTTTTATTCTATGATATTTGCATGATATACGAGATTCCCTACGTGCCTTACATTTATTTATGGGAATTTGCGACGTCTCTAGTAGAGGTAGGTCTCAGAGAGGTGTAACCTAGCTGCCACTTGGGGGAATATGTGATCGTATGGGTTCCATATCCTCTTGTAAACGATGGGGTTTCGTGCCCCTTTCTCTCAACCAGAGGCGTAGCCAGGAATTGTTGACGCCCCGGGCCAAAAACCAAGGGCCAAAAAAATTCAAGAAAATTTACCCCAGTTTTAAGACATACCAGAATATAAGCTCATTTGGATAACTGATGCGAATTTAAACACTTTATCATTGGTGTTTCAACTAAAAACGTAAGTTGTCACAAAAGACAATATATAGCATATATGTGAAACAAAAAAATGATACTGAATCAAAGATCTAGCTGTCCTGAGCCTCCCATAACGACATCTTGAATGGTAGAAGAAGCTAAACCTTGAAATAAAAAATTCAAAATGCTAATCGGTACATAAACACAAGTGAAATAGTTCATAATGGATGCAAAATATGAAACTTTCATCTAAGACGAGGTATAATACATGTTTGTTCATCTTGTCCTCCTGTAAAACATAGATCAAAGAAAAATTAACTAAAACACCTCAGGTTAGAGGGCAGAGCACCTAAAGGGGAAATCTGAACAATGTAATTGTAAGATGAAATAAAGATTTGGAAAGGGGCAGAGACGGAGATGACAAGGGATTAACTTGTCAATGCCTACAAGTTGCAGGCTAGGATTTAGTTCGAAGTAGAGGGCAAGTAGATCTCGAAGGCTTGTAGGCATTGACAAGTTAATCCCTTGTCAGCAGAGCAACAAAAAGAGTGAATTACCAAGCCAGCTAGCCTCACGCAGTCGGTAGAATCGACAGAGGGCGTCGAGGCGCCGGGAGGCTGGACTTCCGGAGGGCGGTGGTCGGCGCTGGACGAGTGGGCGGAGGGCGGCACTGGACCTGGACGAGCCAGCGGCGGCAACGACGTTCGTCGCTGCGTCCTGCCGTCTCTGCTGGCTCTTGGGCAACCGGCAAATCAAGCATAAGGGCAGGCCTAGTTGGGCTGGGCTGGGTTGCGCCCCAGGCCAAACTCTAGTACATAAGGCTAGTAGGTTTTCCACACCCCGGGCCATGGCCCATGTTGCTTGGGGCCTAGCTACGCCTTTGCTCTCAACTTAATCCAAAACGCGCAGGGTACTCGAAAAAAAAAAGAAACAGCAAACGAGCCGAGCCTAAACAAGCGCCTAGGCTCATCAATTGATGCTAGAAGCGTCAAATAGGGGCTCCCCTTTTCTTCGGCCAATCCTATACACCGACCAGATCGGTGACTAATAGGCACCGCACACCCTGGTCGGGCATTGGGCCTGGCCCATTTACGTTTTTCCCTCCTTTTCATTTTTATGTTTCTATTTTTTCTTTTCTTTTCTTTCCTTTTTGTTTGTTTTTCTGCTTTCTTTTTTGTTTCCTTTTATTTGTTGTTTATTTTTTATTCAAATTTGAAAAAGTTTAGATTCAAAAATAGTTCAAATTAAAATATGTCCAAATCTAAAAATAGTTCAAATTTAAAATGTCAAGTCTAAAAAATGATCAATTTTTTAAAAATTCAGATTGGAAAATTATTCAATTTTAAAAATGTTCAAATTTAAAAATTATCCGTATATGAAAAATATTCATATTCGAAAGATGTTCAAATTTGAAAAATATTAAAATTTCGGAAAAATAAAAAAATTTCAATCTAAAAAATGTTCAAATTTTGAAAATATTTAGATTTCATAAAAAAATAAAATTTAAAATTCCAGATTTTTAAAAAACGAATCTAAAAAGAATCAGCTTTTGGAAAATGTACAAAGAAAAATAGAAAAGAAAAAACGAAAAAACAAAAATAAAATAAATAAAAGGTGGAGGAATGTTGGCCGGCTCAACAACCCGCCTGAGGGGTGTGCGGCGCCTAGTCCGTGCCAACCTGGTCGGCATACAGAGGGTCCAATCATATTGCTAATGGGAATGAATCCTAGCTAAATAATGCAATATAGCTAGCTAAATGTAAGCTCTGAATATATATTCTAGAAACTTCACTGCTTTGTTGTTACGAGTGTCACTAGCGAAGTGCCTGTCTGTGCACTTTGTAGCGGATCCAACATAAATCAATATGTGCTTAGTAACCTGAAAAACACCACTCAACCATCTTATGTTTAACTGTGATTTTTTGCTTCCATTAGGGGTTTCACCTCAGTTTGACAATTGTACTCATCTTGTTCCACTATACAATATCCTCTGGAAAAACACTTCCGTTTCAATCTTCTTTGTTTGCATCATGGATAACCAAAATTATAATACAGAAACTTATGACAGCATATGCACTTATCCTTAAATTACATATGAAGATCAACAACAACAGCAACAGCAACATCAAAGCCTTTTTCTCAAGCAAGTTGGGGTAGGCTAGATATGAAACCCAACAGAAAAGAGGAACCAAAACAAGGAGAAAGAAAGAAAGAAAAAAACGAGTCAACAATGAAAGAGGTCTACGGTGCATGATTATTACACGTTTTAGCCTCCAGTCTAAAAACAATTTGCATGTAGCAAATCAACAATGAAATTACATCTAGATCAACATTTAGAAGTACCTAAGCGAAACTCCTATTGCATTGCATCGTTGGATGAGATTTGCATAGTCTTCTCCTACCAGTATTGTTTCTTCGCTCGTCATGTTCTGCTGCCGTATGCAAGTCACGATGAATTGTGCGTCGACACGGCCAGTGATGCTTCTCTTGATTATTTGGTTCCCTGATCTCAAACAGCTCAGCAGCATATCCTGAATACACCAGACAACCCATCAGGTCTAACCTCGTATGCTTGCACAGAGTCACCCAAATTCTCCCTGGAGCCATTAAATTTATCATAGAGACAAGGGGGATAGGCATATTTTTCATTTTGGTGTCATGAACATTCTCCATGCCAGTTGTTCCATCTTATGCATTTTAAGCCTTGTATATTCAGTCCTAAAGGAAAAGGAATATTATGTACATGAATGTTCCCACTATTCTCTGTTTCATCAATTTATCTAGTCTGCATTCACCATATGAGGATTATTGCACTACGCTTTCCGCATTATGAAAAAAGATTGGGTCCACGTTCTGAATAGGTTGGTACATCACCTCACTGTAACCTTGTATCTATAGTACTTGTCGCAGAAAACAGTCCAGGCGTCCAGCTATGATCACACTGGCACATAGGCATACTTCCCAGCCTATTTAGTACACTTTGCAGAGCCTTCTTGAAGACTCGATTATTTCTCTGGACACAAAATAGTCCTAATTGAAGGAACAAGCCAAATTTCTTTCCTAGATTAAGACAAAGCTTTTGGCAATCCTGCCCAAACTTTTCCTCCATAAATTCATGTGTCTCTATCAGATAATTAACTTGTTTTCGATAAAAGGCGCTTTATTACTCAAAACGGTTTTTAAGCATTACACCCAGCCTCTGTATAACAAGATGCACACAGCCGTTTATAAGTCCACATGTTCATAGATATACTCCGAGAAGGTACATAAAAAAAGGTGAATATCCCGATGGCTAAGCTACATGTGCCTCTATCCGCCTAAGATGCTGCCACCCATGTTGGGAAATATAGTCCTTCGCCGTGTTCTCCAATCGTGTAGACACCTCCGTAAAGAGGTCGCGATCCTCCAATCGTTGGAGTGGCGACCATGAACGGAGCAAAGCCGTAACGCGGTATACAACCTGCAAGAGAGAAGAGTTTTTGTCATTAAAAACCTTGTCATTTCTACATAGCCAAAGCGACCATATAACAGCTATCGCTCCCACCCTGATAAGTGTTTTATACCTAGCATCCACCCCATTAAGCCAATTGCCATAAATATTTGCAATGCTTCTAGGAGGATATAAGGTAGAACCTATCTGAATGATTGACCATATAGATAATTAACTTGTGGAATGAGAACTTATTTTTCTTTATTTTTTCATCTTATTTAAATGCCTTTTCCACCCACATTCTTGGAAGCCCTCTTGCTATCTTATGTATGCTTCTTTGCATCATTCACTCTCCTGGCCGTATGTTTACTGTCAGTCTTTATCAGTTGAACTTCATTCTTGCTGCTCAAGTGATGAGCTCTAGTTTCTTCTTTTGTGGATCATGGAATCAAAGCCAACCTTCAGCAATTTCGATTTAATCTTATCTTAGTAACTGAAGAAAAAACAAGACAGGTTAGTCTAAAGCTACTTCACCAGGAGCCCTTCGCCATCCTGTGTTAGATGATCAACTGTGTCCGGTTCTCACCAATACGCGGAATCGTCATTCACGGGGATTTGGAGGAGGTCGGATCCTCAAGAAAATTCTAGCAACTTCCTGATCATTACTGGGCTTAAGATGAACTTCACTGAATCTACTGTTGTTCTGATCAACTTATCTGAGCGGGAAGGTGCTGATATTGCTGAGATCCTTGGGTGTCCGATTGCATCGTTCCCTCAAATCTTATTTGGGGATACGACTCTAGGATAAGAAACTGCGCAGGGAGGTGTTTTTGCCATATATTAAAGCGATCAAGAGATGCATTGGTTTTTCGTCGGGGTTTATTGCACCAAAATCAGTTTTGTTAGCTCTCCCGCTTACCTAATGCCCTGTTTAACCTTGCCACAATGGGTGATTGAGGAGATTGATAGGATGAGAAGATCCTTCTTCTGGAGGGGACAGTAAAGCTAATGAGAGTTATTGTTTGGTTGCTTGGGAGTATGTTTGCAGAAGCACCAGCGAAGGTGGCCTGGGCTCTAAAAACCTTGAAATTCAGAATGTCTGTGGTGTGATGTTACTCTGTACCTTCCACTTTATGATTCACTGTTAACTTTTCTCCCATTTTTGTGTTTGCAGGACATCTGGAATGATATACTGTTCCGGCTGCCACTGCGAGATGCTGCCCAAGCTGGCTGTGTGTCTCGCACATTTCTAAGCTCTTTGAGATGCCGTCCGAACCTCACCTTCAGAGATAAACTAGTACAGATTTTCAGCAACAGAGTTGACAACATCATGACAAAACACTCAGGCACCGGCGTGAAGACATTCACGCTTCGTTATTGGGGTTCTTTTATCCACGCTAGTTACCTCAACAGGTGGCTTGACGTTGCTATTTCTCCAGGGATTGAAGAACTTATATTTGCAGTGCCTAGATACAACGGAGTGCGTTACAACTTCCCGTGCTCACTTTTATTCAATGGGAGTGGAAACTCAATTCAACATCTTAACCTCAGTTGTTGGGCCTTCCACCCCATGGCGGGACTTGGTTCCTTGACAAGGCTGCATCTGTCTGAGGTGCATATAACGGGAGATGAGTTAGGGCAGCTTCTTTCCAATTCTGTTGCCCTGGAAGAGCTGAAACTCGTGAATTGTCATAAGATCATTTCTCTCAAGTTACCATGCCTGCTACACCGGCTGAACTGCCTGACAGTTTTTGAGTGCAGAGGTCTGAAAGTGATAGAAAATAAAGCTCCAAATGTTTCCGTTGTTCATATGAATGGTTCCTTTGAGAAACTTAGAGTTGGAGATATGTTGCAAGTAAAGAAACTAGAAATGATCGACACCTATGGAACTAGCCTCGTTCATCATGCTCGTGCCAAGCTTCCATTCATTATGCCAAATCTTGAAACGCTCAATCTATATTCGAATGGCGAGGTATATTCTCAAACTCTAGTTTTTCCATTTTAAAGGATGGCTAGTGTACAATCATTATTATTCGTAGCAGTAGTCGTACCATAAACTTTTTTTAGGGAAGAATGAATTTAACCTAGACATCATCTGTATGCAGAAGCTCAGTACGCCAATGTTAGCTGCCAGATTCCTCTTCCTCAGGAATTTGCTCATTTTACTTGGCGATGGAGATACTCGGGGCTTTTTCTATGATTATTTTTCTCTAGTTTATTTTCTTGATGCCTGTCCTGTTCTGGAGGATTTCGCCTTGTGTGTAAGTAACCTTTTCCTCTAGCTTGCAACTACTATATCTAGTAATCTGCATGCGGTAACTCTAACATGTGTATCTGTTGTTCCTGTGGTTGCAGGTGTCACAGACTCGCGTAAGGCAGGATTTGATTTCTGCTGAAGACTCGCATATGAGACGGATGCCAGAACATTGCCACGGCAGCATCAAGAATGTGAAAATATTGGGCTTCTGCTCTGCAAAGAGCATGGTTGAACTCACGTGCCATATCATTGAAAATGCAACTTCACTAGAGTGCCTGACGTTGGACGCCATATATGACAACAGCAGTCGTGGAGAGGCTGATAGGTCTCATGAACACAACAAATTTGATGAATGCCGCCCTGTGCCAAGCAGGCGTATGATCGAGCACGCCCATAAAGGCCTCTGGGCTATTGGAAGATACGTTGTGCAGAAAGTTCCCACCAGAGTCAAGCTAAATGTTAAGAAGCTCTGTAGCCGTTGCCATAAAATTAAATGATGCCAACCATCAAGTGTCTCCATTACCAAAAAATAAACCTTAAAAAAAGTGTCTCCATCACCTTTCCTTAAAAGTACATAAGTACTATACTAACTGGCTACAAACATCTTTTTTCTCAGAATTTTGGGGCCTGGTTAAAATTAAGGGCATCTCCAGTCGCGTCCCCAAATGACGTTTGATTTGGGGGATGGCGGACAAAAAATGGAGAAAAACGTGTTTTAGTCGCATCCTCCAAAGGTAAATAGCGCCTCATTTTATGTTCGGCGTCCCCGATAGAGACTCAATACATAGAGTCAGCCTCTACTTTTCACATGTCATTCTCTTTTCCCACACTTTCTCTCACCTACCTTTTCTCATATGGGTTGGTCCGTTCTATTAAAATGCATGCATCCGAACGTTGTTTGAGTGACGTGGTTGGGAAGGGTCTTTTTTTTTTACAGTTCTTTAGTCTACTTTTGTAGACGCTGTCTCCAAATGTGCCCCAAATCGTCGTGCCGACGCGATTTGAGATGCTCTAACATCGTGGTGACACGTGAACTTTTGGATTTTTTGTGTGCAACTCAGGTGTCCGTGGTATTTTTTCATAGCGTGGGAATTGGTATGCTGCAGGGTCCTTTGTGTGCATTTTGCATGGGGATTGTGTGACTGTAGTTACATATGGTGGGTCCATATCCTTGATTAATGTACCGCTGCTTTGACCACCGTTCTGACCATCTAGAAAACCTTTTCCCCACTGGACCCTAAGGGCATGTACAATGCATAGGCGCTTATTTGGGCGCTTACGCAAAATAAACTTGACGATTAGCGCGTTGCGTCCGCTCTAGCGCCTCTCTCTCCATCGCTAAAGGAAAACACAGGCGCTTATCGATCATACAAAATAAACCAGATTGTACACAAGCGCTCGGCGTCAAAGTTTGCGTCGACGCAAGCTCGTTTCCTGGTGTCCGATGGGAATCAGTCATAACTACCAGGAATTTGGTCCTAGCGCTCGCGTGAAGCGCCCCCGTTGTACCTGCCCTAATGCACTCTTTTTCCCTTCACCACATGGGACACAACACGGCCCACCCCACCTTCTATCCCTGCATGCCTGCATCGCTGCTCGCCGACGTAGCGGACCGGGTGGTTGCCGCGCCGTCCAAAAGCGAAAGAAGTCCAGCAACAGGGAGGGAGGCAGCGATGTCCATCGGCGGAGCGGAGGCTGCCGCGTCCACAGGCCTGAAGGAAGGCGGCTGCGCCTTCTCCATCTCAGGTTGCCTCGCCCCCAGCCGCTCCCCGTCCCTTCTCTCTTTCAGAGACATCTATTTTCTCGCAATCTCACCCTCTCCTTCCACTTTGACGCAATGCGTGGCCGGCAACGGGGGGACGATGTCGACCTCCGCCGCGAGCCCTCTAACCTACGTATGCCGCAGCGTCCCTCCCGGCGAGGAGGCCTGACGCCTGATGTGCAGAACGCATAGCGCCGCGGAGCCAACCCGTCCTACGCCCAGGGCTTGCAGCAGACGGTTGTAGTCGTCGAGGGTGTGCGCCGGAGAGGAGGCGGGCCTAGCCAGAGAGGGGGTGGGCGGCGGTGAGAGGCTGTTGCCTGAGCCGTCTGTCGACTCCGACCCATCTGATCTCATCTTCATGACCGTTGTAGATACAGTAGCAGCAGCCGACCACGGCCAGGACGAGAGCATGTCGATTTGTCTTCTCCTCCCCTGATTCTCTTCTACTTCGTAGATGTTTGTGCATAGTTTGCTCCATTTAGAGCATCTCCAGCCGCGTCCCCCAAAGCGTCCCCCAAAGCGATTTGGGGCGCGCCGGACAAAAAAAGCGTTCCAGCCGCGTCCCCCAAAGCCCATTTTTGTCCGGCGCGGCCCGATACGGTGTCCGGCGCCCGAGCCCGTCCCCGTCCACGGGACGCACCGGGACGCCGGACACGCGAGGCGGGCCCACATGTCGGCGACTATTTGCATAAACCGTTGGTTCGCGCCTTTTCTCGTCGCTCCTTCCTTCCCGCGCCTCCCACCCCACCGCCGCTGGATTTCCCGGCCGTTTGGCGTCTGATCTGTGCTGCGAGTCGCACCGTTGTCGCGGCGGGCTCCGCCGGTCGTGCCGCCGCCGCCGCGTCGCCGCGCCTCCCGAACGCGCCGTCAAATCCGCCCCACCTCCGCGCACGAAGGTGCTCGACGACTTGCAGGCGCGATTGGTCGCTGTTTGTTGCGTCGTCTGCCTCGGCGCAATTTAACCATTGATTTTGCTTTAGCCATGGACAGCGACGATGAGATGGTTGCCCTGCTGCTGGAGGACGAGCAAGCGTTCGACGACGACTGCGGGAGCATTTGCGATCATCGCGTCCCTCCGGGACATGCTTGACGCCGAGGCGGAGAAGAGGAAGAGGCCGCGCCGCGGAGGATCAAGGCCGGGAAGAAGGAAGTCGAAGCCCGGCAGAGGATGGAGGGGCATGCCATGCTGCACAACGACTACTTCGCCGACGGGGCAACACAAGCCGACAATTTTCGGCGCCGGTACAGATGAGCAAGGGCCTGTTCATGAATATCCTCCACGGCGTTCGAGAGTACGACCCCTACTTCAAGCTCAAGGCCGACGCTGCGTTCTCGGGTTCTCATCCATTTAGAAGTGCACCGCCGCCATGAGGATGCTTGCATACGGAGCACCTGCCGATACACAGGACGACTACCTTCGCATGAGTGAGTCTACTGCCATTGAGTGCATGTACAGGTTTTGCCGAGCTGTGGTGGGAAAGTTTGGCAAATACTACTTGAGAGGGCCAACTGAGGAAGAGACTGCAAGGATCATGGCACAAAATGCTGCCAGAGGATTTCCTGGAATGCTTGGAAGCATCGATTGCATGCACTGGGCATGGAAGAACTGTCCGTTTGCTTGGCAAGGTATATACAAAGGGCGTCATGGATATTGCAGTGTGGTGCTTGAAGCTGTGGCAGATTATGACCTGTGGATTTGGCATTCTTTCTTTGGCATGGCGGGATCACACAATGACATCAACGTGTTGCAGCGGTCTCCGGTGTTCAGCAGACTAGTCGAAGGGCATGCTCCACCATGCAACTATGAGATCAATGGCCACCAATATACCAAAGGCTATTATCTAGCCGATGGTATATATCCAAAATGGGCCACTTTTGTCAAAACAATCTCGAATCCATCAGGTCTGAAGAATTCTCACTTTGCTACACGACAGGAGGCTTGCAGGAAGGATGTCGAGCGGCATTTGGTGTGCTTCAAGCACAATTTGCCATTGTCCCCCTGCTCTAAGCTGGTCTCACGACGAAATGTGTGAGGTGATGCAGCTTGTGTGATCATGCACAACATGATCATCGAGGATGACCGCAAGAATCATGTTAGGTCACATGTTGGTCCCTATGAGTGTCAAGGCCCTCTCGCGGAGGTTGATCATGAGTTGCCTGCAGATTTTGCTGATTTTCTCGCCATGCATGCAGAGATCCGTGAGCAATGTGCATGAGCAACTTCAAGCTGATCTCGTTGAGCATTTGTGGAGGATCAAAGGAAATACCGTGGCATCTTGATGTATCATCTAGCCCTTTTTATTATATTTGATTACTTGTTTTATTGTTTGTTGTAATTTAATTTGAAAACAATCCTCGAAAACATTTTTTTCATATGCTACATTTGATATAAATGGTTTATGTGTTAAAAAAATTATTTTAAATGTTTGGGGGCGGCGTTTGGGGGACGCGGGGGAGCGACGTCCCCCAAACGCGGCACGAACAAAACACGTCCCCCAAACGCTCAATCCGGCGCGCTTTGGGGGACGGTTTGGGGGACGCGGCTGGAGATGCTCTTAGCCTCTTCATGGTGAGGCAGCAGCACAAGATCTCGAATTAATCGGAGTCTTGATGGTGAGTCCAGGACCGCACACCGGCTGATTCATGCGCTCGCCGCCGCCCCACACGTAGGAATCAGGAGACCCGGGAGGTTGTAGAGGTCCTCGACGACACTACCGGATGTTGCCTCAAATGGCGATGAAGCAACCTCCTCAAAGCCCTAGGGTGTCGCAACAGGAGACGACCGGCGCCTTGAGGACCTCCCTCAGGATCTAGCCGACGAGAGAGAGAGGTTCTAGCCGCAGAGATCTTCATGTGGAAAGGGCCGATGGCGGGCGAGTCAGGCCGCAGTCGGGCGCGAGCAGGGAGGCTAGCGCAGATGGTTAGGCGCAGGCAAAGAGGGCCGGCAGGCGCATGCAGCTGCCGGAACTTGAGGACGGACCAGAATTTGCAGACACACGAGGAGTTGGTGGTCGCCCTAGGTTTGAGCGACACCTGCATCAGCACACGAGGGAGGTAGAACTGTAGAAGGGGGAGGCACGGGGAGGACGACCGGCGACCTAGGAAACAGGCACACGACAGGGCTTGTTGCAGCGGTGGAGGCCCGAGGTTGCTCTCGGAATTAGAGAGATAGGAAGGTCAATTTATTTGACCAATCAACTCTTTGTTAGGTGGGTCCCATCTGTCAGAACTGTGTTAAAATCCAATCAACTGAAAATTAGTGCATTTTGTAAGCTGGTAGTTTTTTGTAAAATTAGCAAAACAGGTACTGAGGCGTGTTACCCTAGCCCGAAAGTGGTAGTTTTTAACTTACTCGCACACCTCCGCGCGCACTAGTCAAACCCGGTGGATCTGGTAGGCACGCACAGCTCCGGTGGTCGATCGATCGAAGCCGGTAGGCACACGCAGCTCGTGCCTTCCACGATCGATTGATCGCGCCCTCTTCACCTGCGCCGCCGTCTGCTAGTGCTTAGCTCCACGTGTGCCGCGCCGCCGACTGAGAGTGCTGAGCTCTGTATCCTCAGCGCTGTCGGAGGGCACCAGCCGGCTGCCGGCTGGCCTCCTGCGCTCGTGCCGAGCTCCGGCGCACTCTCCACCTGCGCCGCCGTCTGCTAGTGCCGAGCTCCACCTGCGCCGCGCCAACGTCTGAGAGTGCTGAGCTCTGCATCCTCAACGTGCTCGCTGTCGGAGGACTCCAGCCGGCTGGCCTGCTCCGCTCGTGGCGCAGCACATCGGAGACTAAGACCTCGAGTTTGTCCGCTTCGGACTCTCCAAGCCCAAGGTGAGCAGGTATGCCTTGCTTCGATCAAGCAGCCTGCAAGTTCAGATCGCATTTATCCATGATGAGATGCATGTGAGCTTCCACTTTCCATACTTGTAAGTTGTAACAGTTAACCCAAACTGAAATGCATGTATCCATGATGAACAAGAAACAGATTACACCTTTAAGATATTTGATTGATTCACTTTCCATATTGCATCCTCATACTAATGTACAATGTAAAACTGGATTCTGCAAGTATGGTGTATGCAAACCAGACATGTTACTGTGTCTAAACCAAAGTAGTGTCACATATATATAGCATGCTGCTTTAGCCAATGCTTGGGTTCAGATGAGTGGCACCAACTGGCCACAACAGCCATATCAAATCGTTTCTGTGAGCAGACCATGGTTAGGCTATGTGCTTAACAATTTATAAGTCAGTCACGCATGAGAACTTTCTGTGAGCAGACCATGGTTAGGCCTGCGATCAACATACAGTTTATAAATTGACTTCATGACGTATACTAAGATGATGAAACAGTTTCCATGCATGAGGACATGATACTCATGTTGGGCACTGATATGCATATAGCTGAGCAACCAACTTATGCCTAGTTTGTAAATTAACTTCATGACCTATACTAGATTGATGAAACAGTTTTCATGCATCAGGACATGATACTCATGTAGTAGTTTCCTGATGGATAATCAAGCTTGATTACAAATGTGAAGAAAAATGAAATAAGAATAGTTTGGATAATGCCTTCAAACACCAGCCGCAACGTCAGTTATTTCATAAACAGCAAGTTTATTCAAGTACAGAGCAAGTTCAAGAACAATGGCAATACAAGGACAATTTTGCAGCTCGTGCCTGTGTTTAATGCGACAATTTTCTCTAATATGTTTACTGGTTAAACATGTCAGATTAATTTCCTCAAAAAGAAAAGAAAAAAAGCAAGCAATAGCATCCAACTGAACTCTTAGACCGAATTCATCTAAGAGAGATTCCTAGCAGGTTCAGGTAACTAGAAACGGCCAATCCCTGGCAGGAGTAAATAATGTCACAACAGACCATTACGGTCTGAGTTTCGGGATGCAGTACTAGCTGCCTGCTGTGTCTAGCAGTGAAAATGACAACACTGAATTCTGTTTTCATATTTGACATAAACTCTATGAACTCTGAATATACTACCTAGGACACCAAGTGGAAGTGATTCAAAAACAAGGCTAGTCTCGCTGGAATCTGTGCTATTCAAACCTGAACCATTTAATACATTACAACATCAGCAAAAGCATGCTTTGTTTCAACAAGATAACACCACCGCAGTATTCAAGAAGCATAAAAATGACAAAATCTATGCTTCAGAACAACCTTTACCACCATGAACTAATTTCTCCCACACTGTTTGGAGCGATAGTTGCCATGACAAATCGATTTCCTCAGGCTCTGCAGGTGCTCATGTATTAGATCCAAGCTTGTCGTATTGTGATTGGTTTGGCACAAATAGGGCCAGATCAAAGTGCAATCCTTAAAAAACGAAATAACAATGAGTACATCGATTCAACTGAGAACTGAAACGAGCTGAACTTATAAAGCGGTAATTTGCACATAACTCAAGTTGTTGGTAAAATCAACCGATCCTACAAAACAATATATCATGCAGGAATTTTCGGTCAATGAATGCACATGGAAATTTTACATGACAAGAGTTTCAGCTTACCACTTTGAGTTGACGTATCCAGAAGATGCGAAAGCAATCTCATGGGATCTCTCACAGACATGCAATTGAATAGAAGAATCTGCAATGTACCGCAAAAGAAAATACCAATTTAGGGGGGGGAGCCTAAGATGGTACATGGAAAAGCAAGCCCACCCGAGCATCATAACTACCCAGGCTGTGAGATATACCTTCCGAGATTTACCGCAAGTCTGAGACTGCTCCATGGAAGATGGTACTGTTCTATCCTCGGTAACATTGGAAAACCACCTACCACATATTTCCATGCTTTCATGACTGAGGCCCATCCAAATAGAACAACGTTCAATTCTGAGTTTACGGGTTGCCTTCTCCCTCTTCTTCTGCCTTGTCGCATTTCGGGCACCCTTCATTGCATCACAAATATTTCTTGGAACATTCGGGCACTCTTTCACTTCACCTATTACATGCCCAAGATGCTCCATGAAGCGGGTTGCACCACCTCCCCTACTCCTTAGGTTGCAATATCGACAGTGAAATCCTCCTTCAAACTTACGGCCATGGTTCCAAACATAGTTGATGTCATTGTTTACCAGTCCTGCATTACAAAATACAAGAACAATGTAACAAATAAAAAAAATAAACTAAGCATTTCTAACCAAACTAATAAAGTTTCCATTCAAAATGCATCATGTTATCATATCAAGTAAAAAACAGAAGTACACAAGAGCAAGCAAAAGTAAAATAAAATTAGCAATGTTTCCTTGTCAGATTTTCAACAAGCGAACTACAGCAACTAGCATTTAGGCAAAACATTTTAAATACAAATGAAGCTGAGGTAACATAGCATTTACCTGTCCAAGCTTCCGTTGTTGCTGAACCATTCCTCATTAGAAAACCTTCTTCATTGTTGCAGTTGCCACTGCCCCACCTAGCATCATCAATGTTCTCCCTATTTCGAGAGACACCTACAAATAAAATACTTGTGTTAAAATTACATACAGTACCATATGCATCACATAAAGTTTAGGAATGAAGTAAAATTACCTACAGCGGTATAATACAAAACATTTCATCAAGTAAAATTACCTACAGCAGTATAATAATAAAGAAAAATTCATCAAGTAAAATTACCTACAGCAATATAATAGAAACAATTTATCAAGTAAATTTACCTATAGCTGTATAGTGCATAAATGTACAATTGCTACAAAAGCTATCACACTTGACAAAATAGGCATGCGTCACAGCCAGCAGATGTATCAATCTAACTACAAAAGCTAGGCAAGAACAGCACGGTACAGATCACCTTGCCCAGCTCGTGCACTTGCAGCTCCAAAGCCCGTGCATGCATCTGCCTCTGTGGCGCTGCCCAAGCCCTGCATTGGCCGCATGCGGCCACGCTCCATGCTGATGCCGCCATCAACCATGTCGCCACCTGAGCCTGGCATTGATCTCATGTTGCTGCCACCGCCGGCCGAACGGCCACTGTCTAGGATGTCTTCACGATTCATGGCCGTGGAGGAAAATGGGAGCAAGGAGGAGGATGGGAGTGCTTTGTGCCCGAGGAGGAGGGAGGTGGGCGGAGGCGGAGCTATGGCAGCTGCCCCGCCTCCTCGCTTGGGTTGCCTGCAGCCGCCACACAACTGACTGGAGAGTGGGAAAAATGAATTAGGGTTTAGGGTTGTGCTCGCTTTGGTTTTTTATACATAAACTTTAATGCAGCACTTGCTTTCTGATAAGATTTTGCACATATGCAGCACTTGCTTTCTGATAAGAGTTCATGACATAAAAGCATCTAGCACAACTTAGTCTTTGTTTCCTTCGAGAAAACTGTTTTACGATGGTGTCAGTAACCTTTGGTGTGACACGCTTACACATGTTCTCTTGTTGATTTCCCTGGATTTGGGCAGCCGGTGTAATTGAGAGAGTTTAGCGCCAGTATTACTGGCAACGATCCAGTGGGACTCTAGCTAGCTAGGTAAACTATTTTTACTTATAAGCTAGCTAGTTGAACTTTTAGGCGGCAATGTTGCCGGGTCTCATGTCATGTAAGACGGAAGGAATCATTCACTATCATTAGCTAGCTAAGACTGACGGTTATAGCATTGGTTAGAGAGAGAGCTTCTGAAAGATAAAGGCATGTGCTTATGGATTTAGCATCCTTTGCGTTTGACCGACTATTCCTAGCTGACGGAATTTCCCAACCGGCGTGTTCATAACACTGCAGTAACTATATTATATGAAAGCATTGAGAGTGGGGTTTACCGAGCAGTGCTTGATGGTGAGTGTGTTCATCGTGGTTTCACGGCCGTGCAGCAGGCGGACACCGTCAGCCTCTCCGGCGACATCAGCAGGGCACCCGCTCGTTGGACGGATGGTGCGAGATCACAGTGTGGTGGCATCCGGCAGGCAGCAACAGTTCGAGCAGCTCGTTTTCGATTGGAGTTCCGCGTCCGCCTCTCCGGCGACATCAGCAGCACACCCGCTCGTTGGACAGATGGTGCAAGATCACAGTGTGGTGGCATCCGGCGGGCAGCAACAGTTCCAGCAGCTCGTTTTCGATTGGAGTTCCAGAGGTCTGAAGCAATGTAATGTATCTGAACAGCAATCCAACTACATCCTCCATGTGCTCTATCGTCAATGATATCAAATATCAAATGGTGATATCACTTGCATTTCAAAACATTAATATCAAATTGCCTTTCTTGAACGAGAACTCGCCATGGCCTACATCTGTGAGCTGTATAACAACACTGAAGATAGAGAACTCATAACTCCAGTCCCCTTCCCCTGATTCCAAACCCAGAGCCTATCCTGGAGGATCGAACCAGAACCGAAAGATATCACCACTTCTCAATCCAACTTTCCGTCCGGCCAAGTAAACATCCCTAACTTTGAGAATGTCTCTCCAGCTAGGAAAATCCGATGCCCTCGGCTTAACATCCTCACAACAGCATCCACAGTTTTCAGTTCCATCCTCGCCCCATAGTACACTGCCCTTTCCACCTCCTTAGGATTTGGCAAACGCATAGTAAACTGTTTGGGGCTTATGGGACGTGCAGTACATCTCCACCCAGTACCAAAGAATGTATTGAACTCATTCTCAAGTTCTCTGGCGATAGCTTGCCCCTCAATCACAGTTCTGATTAGCCAAACTGTCGCCAGGAATAAAGAAGAATACTTGCCCAGGTTTCTGAAAAGCACACTAATTCGGACAAGGAACCTGGTCTCTAGGCGCAGGAATCGGCGCGACACCAATAGGACCCCTGTTGTTGTTGATGATGTCCCTACAGCCAGCTTGCCCCCCACCGTGACCGTGTTTGTCCGGAGCAGCCGCCGCTTCCCACCGAACAGGGCCCGAATTCAAGCCTGACCCGGTGCCGGTGTTGGAGGAGGCTTCAGCGCTGTCGTTGTTCCTATGGCGCTTCCCACCAAACATACTCCAGAAACCTAGCAGACAAGGATGCAATCAATTTAGTTAGCTGCTTAACTGATTTTACATATTAAAACGGTGGGCAGTGCATCTAAATGCAAAATAAACTCAAAAATAGATGAAATGATATTTCAGCAAGCATATTTTTATGAGCTTATTGTTGTCTTAACTAAAAACCTTATGGGGGAAGCACATCAGTTAAATAACTAATGAACACAAATGGGCACTAACGATACATGCATGTAATTTTACCTCCTAAAGAGAAACATATGAAATAGCTGTCTGCAAAAATGACCTTCAAGCAATTACAAAATGAAATCAGATATTTACTAGCTTATTTGAGATTAAATAATCAAATATGAAACTACACTAAGAAAATAATATCGAAAGCAAAAAACCTGTCTTTCTAGCTTCAATGCTCACCCTTGAAACTACATCAGGGCTTGAGAACCTTTAAGCTTGTGTGGTTTTCTGTGTGTCCTAAACAAATGCAGGTGAACATGAAATACATATGCACAAATGCAGCCTGTCGTTCCAAGGTTCATCTTACACTGAAATACATCTCAAACAAATAATGATGCATACGCAATACGGTAGAAAAAATACTACAGATGATGTATCTATCTTTCTATTTGTCACCATGAATAGTTTGAAGGACAAACAGCAGCAAAAATATAATTTAGAACCTAATTTTGAGATCTATACCTGATTTGTTACTTAATTCACTGAACCATACATCTGAACCCAGAAACCAGGAGAGAGAGCAAATTTATGGCATCTTTCTTTCTTGATTCAGATAATAGTGGTCTGCGAAAGAAGCAGCAGCCGTACATGGGGATTTGCCCCAGCGACAGAATCAGTACCTCAAACCAAACACTTAACAGGCAACAACCAGGGACCTACTTGACATAATACCACCCTTGATATATGTGGTATACTAGCCAAAAGAAAATGAGAAAAAAATGATACAGTATCTGAATAAAAACTAGCCATCTCGACCAAACAGCCTCACTCGCATGATTCTTCCTAGTCTTCCACTTCAAAGTCTGGCTGCAGCTTCTCCACTGCTTGCCCAGCGCCGGCGATTGGCCCAGAGCTTGTGGTAGCAGAGTCCAGAGCATTCCATCTGTTTGTACCCATGACCTGGCTAGCAGCATCACCACGTCTCCACACTGACCCTGCAGCTTGACCGAGCAAATTTGCCCCTGGAGAATGACCAAGTACTGTCCAGCCTCCAGATGGGTCAGAATCCGAGGCACCAGCAGTCTTCCATGGATTGGCACTGGTCTTTGCAACCGATCCTCCCTCTCTCTGTGCTCCAACCCACACATTGCCTGATGCTGAAGCCTGAGTGATGCTGCTTGGGCAAAACATTGAAGCACCCTGGTAAGCAGACCCATAGTCCAGCCGCCTGAGCGCTGTGGCAGCTCTAGCTGGATCACCGGAGACTGCCAAGGCATTCTTGTCGTTGAGCCAAACCTACTCACACTCGCCACCAAACCTCAAGACTAGAGAGCTAACATCAGCCTCCCTTGGCAGGTCCAGCATTGCAACAACGAGCCTCGGGTCCATGTCCACCATGGGATCAAAGTAAGGATGCGAAGCCGAAACAGGAACACCAGCCTTGGAGCCCAGAACACGAGCAAGTACCTTCGACTTGGGTGTGACATGGATGGTAACAAACAGCCTGGGCTCCCAACAGACCGCCTGAACAGACAGCTTCCACCTATCTGCAATGAGCCTGATAGCATCCCTCCTATCCTTCGTCATGTGACAGAAGACATGGACCTTGATGTTGCTTAAAGAATTTCCTCTGGTCTTCCCAAGCACAAGAAATTTGCACCTCTCCTCTATGGCCAGCACCCACTTTGGCTCGCGCCTGTAAAGATCAGAAACCAAATCCGACACATTGGAGTTCTCACCGAAATGCAGGAGTGCGCCTATTGGAGTTCCAGAGGCTCGTTTTCGATTGGAGTAGAGGAAATTCTTCGTCTTGTGCTTGGGAAGACCAGAGGAAATTCCATCTGTTTGTACCCATGACCTGGCTAGCAGCATCACCACGTCTCCACACTGACCCTGGAGCTTGACCGAGCAAATTTACCCCTGGAGAATGACCAAGTACTGTCCAGCCTCCAGATGGGACAGAATCCGAGGCACCAGCAGTCTTCCATGGATTGGCACTGGTCTTTGCAACCGATCCTCCCTCTCTCTGTGCTCCAACCCACACATTGCCTGATGCTGAAGCCTGAGTGATGCTGCTTGGGCAAAACATTGAAGCACCCTGGTAAGCAGACCCATAGTCCAGCCGCCTGAGCGCTGTGGCAGCTCTAGCTGGATCACCGAAGACTGCCAAGGCATTCTTGTCGTTGAGCCAAACCAACTCACACTCGCCACCAAACCTCAAGACTAGAGAGCTAACATCAGCCTCCCTTGGCAGGTCCAGCATTGCAACAACGAGCCTCGGGTCCATGTCCACCATGGGATCAAAGTAAGGATGCGAAGCCGAAACAGGAACACCAGCCTTGGAGCCCAGAACACGAGCAGGTACCTTCGACTTGGGTGTGACATGGATGGTAACAAACAGCCTGGGCTCCCAACAGACCGCCTGAACAGACAGCTTCCACCTATCTGCAATGAGCCTGATAGCATTCCCTCCTATCCTTCGTCATGTGACAGAAGACATGGACCTTGATGTTGCTTGAAGAATTTCCTCTGGTCTTCCCAAGCACAAGAAATTTGCACCTCTCCTCTATGGCCAGCACCCACTTTGGCTCGCGCCTGTAAAGATCAGAAACCAAATCCGACGCATTTCCAGCTGCAGTGGAGTGCGCCTAGACCCCTGTTGTTGATGATGTCCCCACGGCCAGCTTGCCCGCCACCGTGACCGTGTTTGTCCGCAGCAGCCGCCGCTTCCCACCGAACAGGGCCCGAATTCAAGCCTGACCCGGTGCCGGTGTTGGAGGAGGCTTCAGCGCTGTCGTTGTTCCTATGGCGCTTCTTCTTACAAATAACTTGCAGCAACCACCGGGCCTTCATTAGGAATATTTTCGTTCAGTACAGAATCCACGAAGTCTTTTTCTTTCTCAAGGGAAGTGTTTACCCTGGTCCATCCATAACAGCTCATTCCATGAAGTTCCATCAAAAATGAAGGCACTGTTGCCTTAGGAAAGACCCAAAAGCCTTTCATCTTGAAAGGTCCACTGGAGGTGCCCAGAACAACCATTTTACCGAAGGAATATGCTCTGCAAGCTGACATCTTCTGCATCAATGCACATACAATATTTTTGGTTGCATGTTTTTGACACTCTACATCATCCTCTCGAACACAGATCCATATAGAGTACTCGCCGAGTGAAGCAAACATACTCCAAAAACCTAGCAGACCAGGATGCAATTAATTTAGCTACTATTGCATGGGAAAAAAATTCATTGCGACAATGTAGTAACATTGTTGATATTTGCTAGTTCTTCGATAAAGTACCTTCAATGGCTGACAGTCTGTTTTTTGCATATTCAATCTTCCATTTTCTTAGGACGGGAGGCTCAAGAAATAGCTTCTCCTGGTTGATTCTTTGATCATATATCTTGAAATAAGGAAAAAAAATAAAGTCAGAAATAGAAAAGGATATACAGATTTATGCATTAGAAAGCTGTATTTCTTACTCTTTTCAGGTAAGTCGATGTATATGGATCGAACCTAGAAGGCTCATCCTTAAAGCTGCGCCTAATGCAGATTGTAGGAAGTGGACAACATGAAGAACCCATCCTGCACAAATAACGCTCTACAGAAAGCTTTTTCAGCCGCTCTTTGTGATCCTCCGCAAGTATGTCCCAAATATCGGACATAAGCTTGTCTCCTCCTTTCTCTTGCAGTAGCAAGTGCAAGTCCTCTTTTGTGTAACTGCCCAGTCCTAGACGTTCCATCATCTTGAGATAATCAAGTGGGTGGGACAGAATGTGCCGTATGCATTCTAAGAACGCCTTTGAACTATTCTTGTCCCGGTTGGCAAGAGTGCCATCCGGATGAGAGTATGTTACAAAATACTTCAGCAACTTATTTGGTATCATCTCCTTATGCCATCCTTGACAGTATGCATCCAGTTTACGCAAAAAAGAACTCCGTTCAGCCTCAGGCATCTCATGAAAGATCATATGAAATGTGTCCAGAAAAACTGATGACCACAGATGTGCTGGAATAAGTGAAGGGTCTGTGATAAGTGAGTAGCCTTTGTTTGTTGTGTAACATTTCATCTTTTGGAACAGACGTTCCATTTTAGGGGGGACCGCACCACCAAACTCTATGAGGCAATACTCGCTTAACAGAGCAGAGTTATGGATATCAAGATTTATACGAAACTCTGAGGCAACCCTCATTTCAGAACCAACAGCGATTTCACATTCACTGAATGAGTTGATCACCCACATGGTTAGGTCTAATGGATGCTGGAAAGCAATCTTGTTCTTCCTGTTTCTGACAAGTGCTACTAATGCTGAACTTTGTGCTACTTGGAAGGACTCTTGCACAACTGCTGTTTCGGTTTCGTCGCCATACAGTTTGATTAGCACAACCGGCCTGTGTTTGCAAAAATGAGAGGATAGATTGTTCGTGCTGACTTTCCTATTCTTCAACTGCTTATCTTGGAAAGCAAATACTCCATGGGGATCAGGGGACGTCTTTGATGCCCCTGAGTGTGGCTGTGACCCAAATCTACATAGGCGAAATGATGCACCATGACCGTAATGCGGCCACCCGGGAGAAGCAGTCAGGCTCTTTGAAGCAGAGGGACCAGTAGATGACTTCTTCCACTCGGGTAGAGACCCGAGGGGGGTGAGGAGTAGGCGGGCAGCCCCGCGACGCACCGGCCCAAGCGCAGCGAACCTCATCACCGCCCGGTGATGGTGAATACCAGATCCCAATTCCGGCTTCCCGATCCGGTGTCTGCTAGGAATTCAGCTCCACCGAGTCTGCTGGGCTGCTGATTTGACAGGCTAGACTGCCCTCGGCTGGAAGAAGATCTCGTCCGCCTGGAGGGCGATTCGGCAAATCCCCAATTCCGGCTTCCCGATCCGGTGTCGCGAATTCAGCTCCACCGAGTCTGCTGGGCTGCTGATTTGGCAGGCGACTGCGCTTGGCTGGGAGAAGATCTCGTCCGCCGGGACGGCGAGCTTGGGCTGAAGGTCGCCTTCGGCAAATCCCCAATTCCGGCTTCCCGATCCGGTGTCGCTAGGAATTCAGCTCCACCGAGTCTGCTGGGCTGCTGATTGCCAGGCTAGACTGCGCTCGGCTGGAAGATCTCGTCCGCCGGGAGGCCGAGCTTGGGCTGAAGGTCGCGTTCAGCTGGAGAGCGTGCTCCGGCAGGAGGAGATGCGGCGAAGGAGGCCGCGGCGGAAGCGGCGGAAGCGGCGGAGAAGTGGACCTGGCTGATTTTTCGGTGGCGGCGGAAGCGGGGGAGAGGTTAAAGATCTAGGTCATTTCCGGCGGCGGTTTGTGGGACGAGACACGGGCAAGAAGCGAGCGGACGTGCGTCGAAGGCGTACTTTCCAGAAGAAGACGTAAGAGCATCTCCAGTTCTCCACTCGTCCCCCCATACCCCGTCCCGCGCCGGCACCGCCTAACCTTATGGGGGTGCCGGCGCGTAAACCCTAAATAGGAGGGTGCCGGCGCCCAGCCGCACCCCCTAAACGCCCGCCCCCAAATTCGAAAGTTAAAAACTTAGGTCGATCAGATTTTGTGCCCACATGATTATTGTCTCGACGAAACACATCGTCGCAAATGGAAGTCTCGACGAACACATCGTCGCAAATCGCGGCATTGAAATGTCTAGCGAACCAAAAAAAAAGGGAGGGCATGCAGGCCGACCGGCAACGCGGGAATCAATCGATTTCCTCAACCGGGGAATCGGGGACGATGGTGTAGTTGTCGACGGCGGTCGGCGATGGGGGTGAGGCAGTCGATGGGGAAGCGCCAGTGGCCGGTGGAGTAGTAGACGTCGCTGGAGTCGCGGTGTTGGGCTGGGGCGCGGGTGGAGCTCGACTCTCCGCTAGGATCGTGACACGCTGCGCGGCGCACCACGCCTTCACGTTGTCGTCCATGTCGCTGGTGTCGAAGAGCAGGATCGCCAGGTCCTCCTTCCTCTTCTTGGCGGCGATGTTGGCCTTGATCAGGTCGAGCTTGATGTCCTGCCTCTCCATGACCGATGCCCACCTTGTCGATGCCACCTCGTCCATCTTCGCGGCTTGCTCCGCCCGCGTGGCGACGTGCGCGGAGGCGTCATGGATGCACGCCAAGATGGACGAGTGTAGCTTCTCGATGGCCGACGCGGCATCACTCATTGCCTTGGCTTTCTTGTTCCCGACGGGCCGGCCAACAGCAGCGGTGTAGGCACGGCTTTGGGGTCAAACAGCGCATTGGCCTTGGCGAGGGCAGTCTGGACCTCCTTCCACTTATCGCACGTCTCGAGCCGGACAAACACATGCACGAACTTGAACTCGATGTCGTCATTGTCCTCCCCGTAGGCGGTGATCATGGCGCGTGTCTGCAAAAAACGGCGGATGGTTGAAACGCCGGTGATCAAGGACAATGCATGGTGGGAGCGGCGACAGTACCTGATCCGCGAAGTTGGTGCCGCTAATGTGGACGCGGAGAACCTCCTCCACAACGACGTGCCACTTGTTGCAGGCATGCTGGATCATGTGCCAACGGTGTGACATGGCGGAGACGTTGCGATCGGCGGTCAGCGCCTTGAAGTAGGGATCCAATAGCCGACGCTCGTCGAACACCGCCTTCACCCTCTTCCAATAAGACTCGACGTTCTGGTTGGCGCTGGTGAAAGGGTCTGATACGTCCAAAACATATCTACTTTCCCGAACACGTTTGTTGTTGTTTTTCCTCTAATTTGTGTGATTTGAATACAACTAACACGGACTAACGATGTTTTTAATTGCTCTAGTGTCTCGTTTTTGTGCAAATCCAACTTTCAGAAAATCCCGGAAAATATCGCAAAGTCCCTATTTTACCCGAAAACTCATGGAGCAAGACGAGACGGGAAGAGCCGGGGGCCCACACCATGCCTAGGTGCGGGCCACCCCTGGCCGCTCCTAGGGGCCTCGGGCACCCCTCGACCTCTCCTCCGACTATATAAAGCCCCGACTTGAAAATAGAGGGACTTCGATTTTTCCGAAGAGTTCCGCTGCCCGCGCCACCAAACCCCATTTGGGACCGAAAACTCCGTTCCGGCACCCCGTCGGGACGGGGAATCGGAGGACATCATCGCCATCATCATCACCGGCGCTCTCCATCAACCATCCATGATTCCCCCATCCATGTGTGAGTAATTCCCCGATGTAGGCTGTAGGGGATGGTAGGGCTTGGATAAGATCATTCATGTAATAGCTATAATATTGTAAGGGGTATAGTTCCTAGTATTTGTTGTTAGTATTTTTGACATTGTTGCAACTTGTTGTGCTTAATGCTTGTCACTTTGGGCCCAAGTGTCATGATCTCATATCTGAACATGTTATTGATTCATGAGGATAATTATTATTTTTGATCATACCTGCAAGTTGTATACACATATCGTTGTCCGGAACCCGAGGCCCCAAAGTGACAGATTTGGATAACCGGGGGGATGGCTGTGATGTGAGGATCACGTGTGTTCACGAATGTTAATTGCTCCGGTACTCTATTAAAAGGAGTACCTTAATTACCAGTAGATTCCCTTGAGGCCCCGCGCAAACGGGCTGGTAGGACAAAATATATCGTGCAAGTTTCTCCTTGCGAGCATGCATGACTAAATAGGAACACACGCCTATGGTTACTTTATACTTTGATGCTTTTATCATTGTTACATGCAAATGTCCATGTCTTGCTTATTATATGAATTATCTGATCCATGCAGTGTTCATCCATCCCTATGCCTACAGTATTTTAATCATGTTGTCTACTACAATCATCGCTACTGCTGTTTTTATTTCATTGTTATTGTTACTTCACTACTGCTACTGCAATAAAACGGTTACTACTAATAAACTGTTGCGAACAAGTCTATTTCCAGCTGCAGCTGAATTGACAGCTCATTGATACGTCCCAAACGTATCTATAATTTCTTATGTTCCATACTACTTTTATGACAATACTCACATGTTTTATACATACTTTACATCATTATTATGCATTTTCCGGCACTAACCTATTAACAAGATGCCGAAGTGCCGCCGTCTTGTTTTTGTTTCAGAAATCCTACAAGAGGAAATATTCTCGGAATTGACGAAATCAACGCCCAAGGTCTTATTTTTCCACGAAGCTTCCAAGACCGGAGGAGATACGGGTGGGGCCACGAGGGCCTGCCCAGGGCGGCGCGGCCGCATGGGGCCCGCGCCGGCCTATGGTGGGGCCCTTGCCCTCCCGACCTACCCTTCCGCCTACTTAAAGCCTTCGTCGCGAATACCCCGTACCGAGCCACGATACGGAAAACCTTCCGAGACGCCGCCGCCGCCAATCCCATCTCGGGGGATTCAGGAGATCGCCGGCACCCTGCCGAGAGGGGAATCATCACCGAGGGCTCTACATCATCATGCCCGCTCGGATTGATGCGTGAGTAGTTCATCCTTGGACTATGGATCCATAGCAGTAGCTAGTTGGTTGTCTTCTCCTCTTGTGCTATCATGTTTAGATCTTGTGAGCTGCCTAACATGATCAAGATCATCTATTTGTAATGCTACATGTTGTGTTTGGTGGGATCCGATGAATATAGAATATTATGTCAAGTTGATTATCAATCTATCATATATGTGTTGTTTATGTTCTTGCATGCTCCTCGTTGCTAGTAGAGGCTCGGCCAAGTTTATACTTGTAACTCCAAGAGAGGTATTTATGGTCGATAGTGGGTTCATGCCTCCATTGAATCGGGACAGTGACGAAAGTTCTAAGGTTGTGGATGTGTCGTTGCTACTAGGGATAAAACATCGATGCTTTGTCTAAGGATATTTGTGTTGATTACATTACGCACCATACTTAATGCAATTGTCTGTTGTTTACAACTTAGTACTTGAAGGGGTGCGGATGCTAACCTGAAGGTGGACTATTTAGGCATAGATGCATGCTGGATAGCGGTCTATGTACTTTGTCGTAATGCCCTGATTAAATCTCATAGTAATCATCATGATATGTATTGAATCTTTATTTGTCAATTGCCCGCCTGTAATTTGTTCATCCAGCATGTTATTTATCTTATTGGAGAGACACCACTAGTGAACTGTGGACCCCGGTCCATTCTTTTACATCTGAATACAATTTACTGCAATCATTGTTCTCTGCTGTTCTTCGCAAACAAACATCATCTTCCACACAATGTGTTTAATCCTTTGTTTTCAGCAAGCCGGTGAGATTGACAACCTCACTGTTACGTTGGGGCAAAGTATCTTGATTGTGTTGTGCAGTTCCACGTTGGCGCCGGTTTTCGGTGTTGCGCCGCACTACACTCCTCCACCAACAACCTTCACGTGTTCCTTGACTCCTACGGTTCGATAACCTTGGTTTCTTTCGAGGGAAAACTTGCTGCTGTGCGCATCACACCTTCCTCTTGGGGTTCCCAACGGACGTGTGCATCACGCGTATCAAGATGTTTTCGGCGCCGTTGCGGGAGATCAAGACACGCTGCAAGGGAGTCTTCCACATCCAATCTCTTTACTTTGTTTTTGTCTTGCTTTACTTTATTTTATTTACTGTCTTGTTTGCTTTATATCAAAAACACAAAAAAATTAGTTGCTTTACTTTCTGTCTTGTTTACTTGCTTTATATCAAAACACAAAAAAATTAGTTACTTGTCTTTACTTTATTCTACTTGCTTAGTTTACTTTTATTACTGCTACAATGGGTACTCCTGAAAATACTAAGTTGTGTGATTTCACTAGCACAAATAATAATGATTTTATAAGTACTCCTATTGCTCCACCTGCTACTACAGCAGAATTCTATGAAATTAAACCTGCTTTACCGAATCTTGTTATGAGAGAGCAATTTTCTGGTGTTAGTACTGATGATGCTGCTGCCCGATGTCTACGGGTGCTTCTATTCTTGTAGACAGTGTTGGGCCTCCAAGAGAAGAGGTTTGTAGAACACAGCAAGTTTTCCTTAAGTGGATCACCCAAGGTTTATCGAACTCATGGAGGAAGAGGTCAAAGATATCCCTCTCAAGCAACCCCGCAATCACGATACAAGAAGTCTCTTGTGTCCCCAACACACCTAATACACTTGTCGATGTATAGGTGCACTAGTTCGCGAAGAGATGGTGAAATACAAGTAGTATGGATGGTGGTAATATTGCAGAAAGTAAAGATGAGAAAAAAAGAAACAAAAAAAAATAAATGGGTGTGGGAAGCAATTCTTTGTAGTGGAAACAAGGCCTAGGGATCATACTTTCACTAGTGGACACTCTCAACATTGATCACATAATAAATAAGTTCTCTTCCTTGTGCTACATATACTCTTGTTTGATAATGAACACCATTCGTTGCGTAGGATTACACGAACCCTCAATGCCGGAGTTAACAAGCTCCACAACATTCGATATTCATGTTTAAGTAACCTTAGAGCATAATAGATCTTTGCAAAATAGACCGAGTACTAACATAGCATACACACTGTCACCTTTACACTATGAAGGGGAATAAATCACATCAATACTATCATAGCGATAATCAACTCCATAACCTACAAGAGATTATGATCATAATCTACGACAAGAACCACACGATGCACACACTGTCACCATTACACCATGCATGAGGAATAGACTACTTTAATAACATCACATGAGTAGCACATAGATAAATAGTGATACAAAACACATTGCAATCATAAAGGGATATAAATAAGCACTTCAATATGCTATCCATAAATTTGCGTACATATCTGAGGATCACACACGTAAATTTGCAGATTTTTTTGATTTTTTACAGAGACTTCTGCTCAAATTCGTGACATATAGCTCCATTCACTCAAATAGATCATTGCTTTGAATCACTCCATTCATGTCATATGCTTTACAATAATGTTGATCAAGAATATGATGGTAGCATGTCACCTCAGAAATTATTTGTGTTATCGTTTACCTACTCGAGGACGAGTAGGAACTAAGCTTGGGGATGCTAATACGTCTCAAACGTATCTATAATTTCTGATGTTCCATGCATGTTTTATGACAATACCTACATGTTTTGTTCACACTTTATATCGTTTTGATGCGTTTCCGAACTAACCTATTGACGAGATGCCGTGCCAGTTCCTGTTTTCTGCTGTTTTTGGTTTCGAAATCCTAGTAAGGAAATATTCTCGAATCGGACGAAATCAACGCCAAGCCCTATTTTCACCGGAAGCTTCTAACACCCGAGAGGGACAGAGGGGGCCAGGGGCCCCACACACCAAGGCGGCGCAGCCTGAGGGCGCCGCCTGTTGTGTGGCCCCACCAGGGCCTCTCCGAGGCTCCCCTTTCGCCTATAAAGTCTCCCTGACCTAAAACCCTGAGACGAATAAGCCACGGTACGCGAAATCTTCCAGAGCCGCCGCCATCGCGAAGCCAAGATTTGGGGGACAGGAGTCTCTGTTCCCGCCGCCGGACGGGAAGTGCCCCCGGAAGGCTCCTCCATCGACACCACCGCCATCTTCATCACCGCTGCTCTCCCATGAGGAGGGAGTAGTTCTCCATCGAGGCTAAGGGCTGTACCGGTAGCTATGTGGTTAATCTCTCTATGTACTTCAATACAATAATCTCATGAGCTGCCTTACATGATTGGGATTCATATGATGATGCTTGTAATCTAGATGTCATTATGCTAGTCAAGTGGGTTTTACTTATGTGATCTCTGAGACTCCTTGTCCCACGTGTGTAAAGGTGACAGTGTGTGCACCGTGTGGGTCTCTTAGGCTATATTTCAATACTTATTCACTGTTATGGATGGCATAGTGAAGTGCTTATTTATATCCTTTATGATTGCAATGTGTTTTGTATCACTATTTATCTATGTGCTACTCATGTGATGTTATTAAAGTAGTCTATTCCTCCTGCATGGTGTAATGGTGACAGTGTGTGCATCGTGTAGTTCTTGTCGTAGGTTATGATCATAATCTCTTGTAGGTTATGGAGTTGATTATCGCTATGATAGTATTGATGTGATCTATGCCCCCTTCATAGTGTAAAGGTGACAGTGTGTATGCTATGTTAGTACTCGGTCTATTTTGCAAAGATCTATTATGCTCTAAGGTTACTTAAACATGAATATCGAATGTTGTGGAGCTTGTTAACTCCGGCATTGAGGGTTCGTGTAATCCTACGCAACGAATGGTGTTCATTATCAAACAAGAGTATATGTAGCACAAGGAAGAGAATTTATTTATTATGTGATCAATGTTGAGAGTGTCCACTAGAGAAAGTATGATCCCTAGGCCTTGTTTCCACCACAAAGAATTGCTTCCACGCCGCAAGCTATTTTCTGGCGCCGCTTGTTTATCGTTTTTGCATCTTTACTTTAATATTACCACCATCTATACCACCTGTGTTTTACTATCTCTTCGCCGAACTAGTGCACATATACATCTGACAAGTGTATTAGGTGTGTTGGGGACACAAGAGACTTCTTGTATCGTGATTGCGGGTTGCTTGAGAGGGATATCTTTGACCTCTTCCTCCCTGAGTTCGATAAACCTTGGGTGATCCACTTAAGGGAAAACTTGCTGCTGTTCTACAAACCTCTGCTCTTGGAGGCCCAACACTGTCTACAAGAATAGAAGCACCCGTAGACATCACTGCCCATCTTAATAATTTTGTTGAACTTTGTGAAATGCAAAAGTATAAGTATATAGATGGTGATATTATAAAACTGAAATTGTTTCCTTTCTCATTAAGAGGAAGAGCTAAAGATTGGTTGCTTTCTTTGCCTAAGAATAGTATTGATTCATGGACTAAATGTAAAGATGCTTTTATTGGTAAATATTATCCTCCTGCTAAGATTATATCTTTGAGAAGTAGCATTATGAATTTTAAGCAATTTGATAATGAACATGTTGCTCAAGCATGGGAGAGAATGAAATCTTTGGTAAAGAATTGCCCTACCCATGGACTAACTACTTGGATGATCATCCAAACCTTTTATGTAGGGTTGAATTTTTCCTCAAGGAACCTATTGGATTCAGCTGCTGGAGGTACTTTTATGTCCATCACCTTGGGCGCCGCAACAAAGCTTCTTGATGATATGATGATCAATTACTCTGAATGGCACACTGAAAGAACTCCTCAAGGTAAGAAGGTAAATTCTGTTGAAGAAACCTCTTCTTTGGGTGATAAGATTGATGCTATTATGTCTATGCTTGCAAATGGTAGATCTCATATTGATCCTAATAATGTTCCTTTAGCTTCATTGGTTGCTCAAGAAGAAAATGTTGATGTGAATTTCATTAAGAATAATAATTTCATTGGTTATGGTAATTCTTACAACAATAATAAGAGTGTACCTGACATAGGCATCCCCAATGGGCCTGCCAAAGATGGTACCCGGGGTTTACTGAAGGCCCAGTACTCGAAGAATAAGAAGACTCGGAAGCCCATTTAGTATTAAGGAAAGATAGTTTGTATTAGGAAAGATAGAGATTTGTAATCTTACGGTTGGATACGAAACCCTCCCGAACCTGTAACTTGTGTATTACGAAACCCTCGGCTCCACCTCCTATATAAGGGGGAGTCGAGGGACAAAGAAAGGATCGAATCTATGTCAACATAACCCTAGCTTTCATAATCGTCGAGTACTTTTCGGCTGAAACCTTCGAGATCTACTTGCCCTCTACTTCTAACAAAACCCTAGTCTACAATCGTAGGCATTGACAAGTTAATCCTTTGTCAATTGGCGCCGTTCGTGGGAATTAGAGGTTGCAAGGAGCTGATCTCGATGGCACGTTCAAGATCGTCGACTTCGTTGCAAGCAACGCGATGGATCGAGGTAACAAGGGAAAACTGATCTAGTCAATTTTATTCCTCACCCGCCCTCCCGTATGGATGCATGTGCCTATCTGGAGGAGCCCATCATCATGACGTTCGGAGAATTCCGATTTGGCGTCAACAGAAGGATCCTACCGTCTCGAAGTTCCGATCTCGTCGGAATTCGTCGCCACGCTTCGTCGACACAAGGCAAGCGGAAAGCTCGCCAAGATCTTCAAGAACACATCCTTCGAGTCGTCTGCGGACTTTTATAAGCAGCGACCACAAACGCCGATTCAACTTCATCGACAAATCCTGCCATCGGAAAGGTCTTCACCACTCTATATGATGGTGTCACCAATCCGACAAAAATCAATGCGCAAAATATCATCAGATTTATGCGATAGAAGGGGCAGGCCGATCGAGCCAGAAACGTCGAGGCTTTCGACGAGTTGGGAAATCCATACGTCGACCCCGCCGATCTCAGACATGGCCTAGGCACTAAATATGTCGGGTCTTCACCTCGAGAAAGAGTACAGCCCCGCAAGAAGCCCGGGATAGGGCTGCAAAAGCCATGGATGGTTCGGAACCTATGACCACCACTGTACAAGAACTTCAAGCATATCAATATAGACTTGCTCGTGGTAAGCAGAGTTGGAAAAACAGACATCATCCCTGAATAGGAGAAAGAAGCAGCCTTCGCATCGCGTACGCCGAGCAGTTAAGTCGCCTTTCAGAACTTCGGGAGATAGTCACAGAGAAGCTCGGAGGAGAGCAATGTCTCGGTTGCAAAACATACCCGAAGCAGAGAGAGGAACATAATCCAAAATCTCGACATGTCCTTTATGTCGATTGATGAAAGAGGAAATATCATCCCAAAAACGCCAGAGGTTACATGGCAACACAAGCTTACATCCCCGGCGTCCAGACCACCTCCTGGGACCCGAGAGAACCATTGTTCAATATGGCGATGGCTGGAGTAGGAGTAATGGGAACAGCGTTTGCAACAACGCCTCCCGAAGAAAATCCTAGGCAAAATAGTCCACGACCCACCGCAGCAGTTCAAGACCCCCAAGAACAAGTGGAGCAAGAGACACAACAGTCCAAGTAAGGGTGGACAGAGCGCGACAAGAAAGAAGGGAGCGTCACCACCAGGTTGCCGACGAAGATATGTGTGGGCTCCGTGTTTCACGAGAAGAGTTCGAAAGACTCGAGTCCCAAAAGGGTTCAAGCTACCCGAAAATTTCAAGAAATTCGACGGCCTGCAAGATCCCGAAGATTGGCTTGTGGATTATCTCGAGATGGTAAAGCTGGTAGGAGGAACCAGAGCAACAACTATGCAAAGTATCCAAGTTCACTTGAGCGGTGCCGCGAGATCTTGGATAAAGAAACTCCCCCCAAATTCCATCGACAGCTGGGATAACTTTGAGGACATCTTCGTGAAAAACTTCCGATCCACCTGCAAGAAGCCCGCGTCATTGGAAGAGTTGAGGGCGTGTCGACAAAAACACGACGAGTCGATGAGGAAATATATACAGCGGTGGAATATCATAAAGAACTCGGCAGAAGATATATCTGACGAGAGGGCAATAGATGCGTTCGTGGCAGGAATTCGCCGAGGAGATTTTGTCGAGGACTTAGGGAGAACTAACCCTAAGACCATATCAGCACTCATGGAGATAGCCAATAAATGGGCAGATGGAGAAGACGCAATATACAACAAGCGACACAGCCAGAGGAGGATCGTGGTCGAAATTATCAAAATAGAAGGCGATTTTCTCGCCAGTTCTACAACAACGATGCTCCTGGCCATATATCGGCTGGCTTTCGAGGAAATCCTGGAGGAAATGGTCGAGATGACTATCAAAGGAGTAACGAGCATCAAGGCGACAATAGAGGCGATTCTCGCGGCAACAGACAAAATAGTGGACCAAGGTTTCAAAGACCTTATGTGTCCCCGAAGAGATGATGAACGGTCCGTGTCAAATGCACTTTTATCTTGACAATAACGGAAAGAGGCAGTCAGCATCTCCGAAAGACCGAAACTTTTAGGCAATGTTGCGAGCCGCAGGAATCGCAAATGCCCAAGCAACAAATAGAAACCCCCAGGGGCCAAGGAGCGAGATCCACCTTCCACCTCCTCCCGCAATTACGGACGAAAATCGACACCAGCTCAGAATAGCGGCAGCACCGCACCCACCTCCATATGTTGATCCTAATTCGAACGGTGCGGTCTCGATGATTCAGAAAGCTAGGCCATCCAACAGGGCGCAGAAGGTAATCTCAAGACAAGTGTTCATGGCAGAGAAGATGCCTCCACCAACAGTCGAGTACTTAAATTGGTCGGGGCAAGACATTGACTTCACAATCGCGGATCATCCGCAGCAAGTTCCTCGACCAGACAATCCGCACTCATCTTACCCCAGAATCGCTGGTTTTGACGTGTCAAGAGTTTTTATAGATGGCGGCAGTAGTTTAAACCTCATGTACGCAGATACATTGAGGAAAATGAACATATCCTCGGCAAACTTGAAACCAATCGACACACGTTTCCACGGATCACACCAGAGAAGCCAAGCTACCCGTTGGGCAAGATTAACCTCGACGTTCACTTGGAACCCGAAAACTACAGGATAGAGAATTTGGAGTTTGAAGTTGTAGATTTCCGTCCCAATATCACGCTTTGTTGGGACGACCAGCATATAGAGGTTCATGGCAGTGCCGCATTATACATATCCGTTGTGGAGGTTGCCTGGGCCCAAGGGACCTATCACAATCAAAGGAAGTTTCTCGTTATCGATAAATGCGACAAGGATTTTCATCGATATCGAAACTTTCGGGATGCAAGGAATATGCGGCGCCAAGGTTCATGATTATGATGTCGCTGAGGTAGGGAGAACTTCTAAGGAGCCAACTTCAACACAACCAAGGATTCAAAAGAGGTACAGATCCACCCGACACCCAAAGAAAACGACATCCATTGCCGCAAACATGGACGTCGCATAGGAAAGCGCGCTCGTCGAGTTCCTCCGTGAGCACCGGAAAATCTTCGCATGGTGTCCACGACATGCCAGGAGTACCTGGGAACTCAGAGCACCACCTCAATTTGGATCCTCTCGCAAGACCAGTAAAGCCTTTTTCGGAACCTAGCCGCAAAGCCATGTTATCAGAAATAGATCGACTCAAAGATGCTGGTTTCATCAGAGAAATATCTACAGAAGCCACGTGGGTAGCTAACCCAGTGATGGTGCCGAAGAAACACACAATAGTCCTTCGCATGTGCGTCGACTTCACGTGTCTCAATAAACATTGTCCCAAGGATCACTTTCCCTCCCAAGGATCGATCAAATCATCGACTCCATGGCAGGATGCGAACGTCTTTCCTTCTTGGACGCATATTCTGGTTATAACCAGATCAGATTAAAAGAAGAAGATGAAGCAAGACAGCTTCATCACACCTTATGGCGTGTTTTGCTACAAAACAATGCCCCTTGGTCTGAAAACGCGGGAGCAACATATCAGGATGATGCGAAGTGCCTAGCAACACGATTGGAAAAAATGTACAAGTCTACATTGACGATGTCGTAATAACATCAAAGAAAGGGTCGACTGATCGAAGACTTGAAGGAAACCTTCGACAACCTCGACTGCCTCAAGTTGAACCCGACAAAGTGCTCTTTTGGAGTTCCCGCAGAGAACTCTCGGTTCTTAGTATCGCAAGGGGGATTGAAGCTAATCCAAAAAATACAGGCCATCGTTACTATGAGAAAGCCAACAAAGCTGAAAGAAATACAAGCTTAACGGGGCGAGTCGCAGCTTAAGGATTCGTCGCGACTAGGGAGGCGCCGCTGTTCTATGCATTGATCAAACAAAGGGGAAAAATTTCAATGGAACGAGGAAGCGAGCCTTCGAGAACCTCAAGCAATTTCGACACCACCGATACGGTGGCGCCCAAAGAGAAAGAACCTCTCCTATTATACATTGCAGCCACACCACGTGGTTAGCAAGACTGGTAGTCGAGAGAGAAGAAGAAGGCAAGCTCCATGGAGTTCGAGGCCAAGATATTTCATCAAGTATTGTCGCCTTCAAAACAACGGTACCCGCAATATCGAAACGCATATGGAGTATTCACGATAGAAGAAAACGGCACTATTTTTCGGCGCACCCGATAATAGTGGTCAACGAAGCTCCCTTGTCAAATATATTGAACAACCCGGAAGCTACGTCGTGTCTCCCTTTGGGGAATAGAACTTTCTCCTGGACATCACGTATGAAAAGAAAAGCAATAAAATCGCAGGTTTTACCAGATTTCATTGCAGAGTGGATGGAGCTACAAAACACAGGGCCTCCAGATTTATCGAGAACTTGGACCATGAACTTCGACGGTCCAAAAGGTTGGAAGGTGCCTGAGCAGGCGTGATATTGGTATCACCTGAAGGCGATAAGTTGAAATATATTTTGCGGATGACGTTCCCAAACGCGTCTAACAATGAAGCAGAATATGAAGCTCTCATACACGGGATGAAGATGGCAAAGCTGTGCAACCCGATTGAAAATTTTCGGCGACTACAATTGGTGGCACAGCAAGTTATGAACCAATGTGATGCAGTCAACGAAAGTATGATAGCATACAAAGAGGTGTACAATGAGCTGGAGAAATTATTTGATGGATGCGAAGTAAACCACATCCAGGATGAGTAACGATGAAGCCGACGTTCTTGCAAACATCGGGTCACAGTGTCTCGCGATTCCTCTAGGCGTGTTTTGGGAAGAGATAAGCGAGAGATCAACAAAGCCAGCAAAAACAAAGAAGGAGAAGAAAGAGAAACCCTCGAGTATCACCAACGACACAAGAGAAGAAGAAGAGGAGCAGGAGCTAGTCATGATGGTGCAAATTCCATGGATGCAGGCTTACATATCATACATCCTAAGGAAAACGACACCCGACGATCCATTGAAGCAAGGCGAATAATTAGGAGATCGAAGCTTTCACTGTGGTAAAAGGGGAGTTGTACAAACGAAGTAGGCGTGCTACAGAGATGCGTTACACCCGAAGAAGGAAGAATCATCCTGAAAGATGTGCACGAAGGGATATGCGGGCACCACGCGAGTAGCCGAGCTATCGCGGCTAAGGTCTTCAGAGCAGGATTTTATTGGTTAACAGCGATCGAGGATGCGAAGGAAATCGTGAGAACTTGCGACGTGTGCCAAAGATTTGCCGCCAAACCTCACTCTCCTGCCGCAGAACTTATGCCAATCCCATTATCTTGGCCCTTTGCCCAATGGGGTCTCGACATGGTGGGAAAACTACACAAAGCTTCGCCAGGAGGTTATGAATATATGCTTGTCGCTGTCGACAAATTTACAAAGTGGATCGAAGCAAAGCCGATAAATTCACCGGACGGTGCGTCGGCAATTAAGTTTGTCAAAAGTATCGTCTTCAGGTTTGGAGTTCCTCATAGCATTGTCACAGACAACGGTAGTAACTTCACGTCCAAGGAATTCAAAGCATATTGCGCAGAAGTGGGCATCAAATTGAGTTTTGCGTCTGTCGCGCATCCACAGACCAATGGTCAAGTCGAGAAGGCCAATGGCATCATATGCAATGGTATCAAGAAACGCCTACTAGGTCCATTGGAAAAAGCTCGGCATACTTGGCCAGATGAGCTGCCAAGTGTATTGTGGAGCATCCGAACGACACCAAATACGGCGACACAAGAGACGCCGTTTTTTCTGGTCCACGGAGCTGAAGCAGTTCTGCCGATAGAAATAGAGCATGATTCTCCAAGAGTCACAGAATATGATGAAGAAACCTCGAGACAAGCTTTGGAAGACGATGTCGATGCACTTGATGAAGCTCGAGACGAAGTCCTATCACGAGTCGCTAAATATCAACAGACTGAAGAATTACCACAGTCGACGGTTGCGGCCAAGATCTTTCCAAGTCGGTGATTTAGTCTTGCGACTCAACCAAAAAAGCCATGAAAAACTCGAGTCACCCTGGCTTGGACCCTACATCGTCACAGAGGTAATTGAAGGAGGAGCATACAGAATCAAGGACAAGAAGACGGGGAACGTGGAGCCAAACCCTTGGAACGTGGCGCAGCTCAGGCGTTTTTACGCTTAGATGCCGAAATATAGTCTCCTCTGTATACATACAATGTACTGAAACGCCCAGAGTTTTCGACGCACTTTTCCTTTTTCGGGCACCGAGTGGGGCCGGGAAAGGTTTTTGATGAGGCAGGCTCGCGGTGCTGCAATATAATAAAAATAGTGAAGATATACTTCTTATTCGTCGACATACTCGGGGGCTCTACACCTCCAAGCTTCAAAATACATACAAAACAGACAAACTCGACTTACCAAAATATTTTGCCTTGGTACAGTAATACCTCGCCAAATACATAAATCGGAAGCTGGCAATACCAAATATAGTATACGCGTCCAACATCTTATTGCTTTGGTCCAAGAACCTAGCAACACAAATATAGAACTTCGACACCAAAATACTTGAGGACCTACAGTCCATCAAGATGTTTCATTACAACAAACAGAGAAATCTTTGAAAGAGAAAAATAAGTACAAATCCTAGCCAAGAGGCTCGGGGGCTCCAACAAGATAGAGCACTTTGTGATACACAATAAATTCCTTTGACAAAGCTTTGCCATATGGAAAAAATCAGTCAAACCCTAAAATACTATCTATCGACAAGCCTCTGCTTGTCTTATGCTCAGCATAAGATCCTTTGATGAAGAATTCTGAGTCCATCCGAAGAAGTTCATCTATCATCGACTCGGCCACAGGGGACACCATCTCATTGATCGTGTCAATATCATTCTTCCGCCGCGTCTTTTTCGCCATACAATCAACGACAATCTTCGTCAGGTCTAATTTTGGATGGCAAATATTTATCATAATCATGGCGAATCTTGCTCCAAGATTCAGTTGGGCTCGTACGAAATTATGAATACGAGGAGCATCTCTGAAGGTCTCTAGCAATTCAGAAAGAGTCGGAACCTCATTCGAGGAAACAAAGTCTTGAAAACAAGGGTCAACGTTGTCGCAAAAATTTAGAAATTCGCGTACTTGGCAAGCACGATCTTGGAACCTGCTGGGTTCGTTCAGGAGTGGCCCAAAATAAAGAGCCATGGTTAAGGGAAAGGTTGACAAGAAGATTCGTTCTCTCATTCACTCTTCGATCTTCGGCAGCAGCATCAAGAACTGAGCCTATTCGACAACAAGGCAAGAAACCTGGAAGAAGGCACAGCAAAATAAAGAGAAGACATCATAAAGTTAGAGATACATACCTAACATATCTGTGCTAGCTTCCAACATCAGCTCGAGCATGCTATTTTCTCGGGTATTAGCTCCTTTTGCTTCCAATACAGCAGCATCCTTGGCAGCCATAGCCTCTTCGGATTGTCGACGAGCAAGTCGTTCTTGTTCAGACGCTTTCCGAGATTGTTCCATCATTGCCGAGTTTGTTTCTTCGTGGACAAGTTGTTGTCGAAGTTTCTGTAAATCTTCGACAAAGGTGTGCTTGAAGAACCTTCAAGGAAATTGTCATCGGCTTTTACTTTCTTTGACAAGGAAGACGCAGGAGCAGCATCGGGAGAGCAAGGATTGGTTGAATAATTATCAAATATTAACTGGAAAAGAAAATCCCCGGATCAATGATAGCACCAAGAGGAATTTCATTGCTTCTAGAAAGTTTACATGGTCATTACAAAAGAAGTTCTCCTAAGGGACTCAGGATAATTGTCGCCAAGGCTAGAATGGCGACAACAAGAAAAGAAATAAAGAAAGCAAAAAATAGAAAAGACAAAGGCATTCAATTAGACCTCGGCCTTTGACGAGCTAGGAGTCAAAGATGGCTTGATCCTGAGATAGGCCAGGATTTTCTTCGTGTTCAGCTTTGCCGCCTTGATCAATGATCGCCACTTTGTTTGCTCTATCTGCTCTGTGTCGCCAACTTTGGCCTAGTCAATAGTCTGTTGACTGTCAGCAACTAGGGCAACGGTGCTTTCAACGGCAACCTTCATGTTTTCGTGGCGCATCTTCAGCCAAAGATCTTCGGGAAGATTAAAGCACTTGGCAAGACCAAGGAAAGTTGCGGGCTCCTCTTTCTTCGGGAAGAAGTAGGGGAAAAGCTTCGACAACCCCGCCCTAGCTTCATCCATGCCTTCACGCGCCTCCGTCCCATGAAATTCAAGGAATGAAACGGCGTCAAGAAGAGAATCATTGTCGGGATCTTCAAGTTCAAATTCTTGAGAGGTCCTATCTGTCAAAATAAAAATAGAAAATTTGATCAGCAAACAAGTGCAAACAAGAAAAATCCAAAGGATATGAAATGGTGCAGATACTTACCGACAAAGCGACGATTTTGTATCCTTATACGTTTGGTGATAGCCGCGAGCAGATTGCGATTATGTGATCGCTTAGCGAAGTCTCGGCATCATGCAGACGTTTCAAGATCTTCGACACCAAGAAGCATCAGCCTTAGCTTTGTCGCCTTCTTGCCTAGCTTCAAGATCCGACTCGGCCTTCTTACGAGCCTCCTCACGTGCTCTAATTTTTGAGCAAGTGTATTGGCACGTTCGTTGACCTCTCGCCAGTTTTTCTGCAAGAAAGTTAAAAACGTCGACAACAAGATAGCAAGAAAGCACAAGCAAAAGAGAACTAACGAAGCATTACCTTCAGTTTTGCTAGCATAATCACGGTACCCAATGAATTGAGCACCAATGCGAAGAAGCTCTTTGATCGTAGGCTATCAAAGAAGGATAAAGAGAGAAAATGTCGGCATGGGAAAAATGATGATACTTAGAAGTAAATGAAGAAAATATAGACAGTAACAAGCGCATTCCGAACTTACATCATCCAAGAGAGGGTTAGAAGAGCTACTCGATTGAAGAGTAAGCTCCGGGATTGTTTCAACCCTTGCCCTTTTGGTGAAGGGACAAGGGGGATTGAAGGAGGAGTAGCAGCGCGACGTTGTCGAGGAGGCGAAGTTTCTTCTCCTTCAACTGGCGTCTCCGAGGCGACTAATGTATGTGACGTACTCGTTCGAGCAGCCACATCAGCAGTTGGTACTTCTTCCTCATCATCACTACGAGTAAATGTCGACAATATAAAAAGCAAGATAGACAAAAATCTTCAAGTACAAATAAACAGAGAAAGGGTACTTACGAACTGATGAGAGCCTCGAGGTATGGATCATAACCCGCCTTCGGCGAGAAGGAACAGCTTCTTCGGCCTTGGAGGTGCCGGAATCTTCGGCATCATTCCTTTTCCTTTTGTTCTTTGGAGAAACAGCAGGAGGAGGAGATTGTGCCGAGGTGGCTTCAGAGACATCATCCTTTTCGTCGATCCCGCAGATTTTCGAGATTCTCGGGTTCATTTGCAAAAGAGGGGGCATCTTGGTTATCATCGGAGATAACGGCCCTTTCTTCGACTTCCCCACCTTCAGGAGGAGGAAGTGAAACAAGATTGGGGTGGTCCTGTATAAAAAGAGGGAAGGATATCAGACAGGATTAACAACAAAAATAGTAAGGCAATAACAAATTACAAGACAATGTTTACCTTAGGAAGTGCATTGGTGGCGCTGTATGGTTTCACGCGATAAGTGGAAGGGATAGAGTCTTTCTTCTTGAGAGATGAAATTTTTCGGATAAGCCTATCCAAATCCTTGACTTCCAGATTCGTCGACAAGCGATCTGTGTCTTCATCGCCAGCATAATTCCAGAAAGGGTTTTTGCGAGCCTGAAGAGGCTGCACTCTAGTCCTAAGGAAATAGGCTGTAATTTGGATGCCTGATAAATCTTTTCCACGAGTATTTTGCAACTCATGGATGCGAGTCATCAGGGCCTCTGTCGAAGTCCTTTCGTCCTCGGTAGCTTCTGCGTCCCAAGAACGGCGAAGGATTTTCTCGGCACCGTCAAAAGGAGGAATGTTGTCTTCGACGCATCCATGGTTTTGTTCACGAATATATAACCACTTCTTGCGCCACCCTTGAACGGAGTCAGGAAGTTTGACGTCGAAGTAGTTGACAGAGGAGCGAACAGAAATAACAACGCCGCCTATATTATAGGCGACATTGGCAGAGCCATTACGACGACAGAAGAAAATGCGCTTCCATAATGCCCAGTTAGGCTGGACACCAAGGAAGGCCAGAGGGTGATGAAGATAGAAATGTGAAGGATAGAGTTGGGCGTAAGGTGGTGAAGTTGGAGACCATAAACATAAAGTAACCCCGAAGAAAAGGATGAATGGGGGCGGAAAGACCGCGGATGAGGTGATCAACAAAACTTACCCGATACCCCATTGGAGGGGTTGGGTAGCTTTCTTCACGGGGAAGCAAACCGCTTTGGTTTCTTGGTAACCCCCAGCTTCTTCAAGAGATTCAGGTCCTGGTTCGTGATCTTGGACCTCTCCCACTCCGCGGTTCCTAGATCCGCGGCAGCCATCGATGAATCGGGTGTGCTGTGCCTGGTCAAGCGACGCGGTGGCATCAACAATGGCGGAGAAGTGTAGATGCGAAGAGAAGAGCTTTGGGAGCTGAGGAGCGCAGGAGGAAGTTTTGCAGAGGAAAGCAGGGGAACGGCGCGAGCGGAAGTGTTCGAGGAAGAAGAAGGGGATCTTATATAGAGGTGCGGTGAAGCGGCGGACCGTTGGATGAAAAAGAATGCAGGAGATGATCACCACGTGGAAACAAGGGTAAAAAGGTATTTTAACATTGACGAGGTTACGAACGTGTGCCAAAAGGGAGAACATGTGTCCCCCACTTGCACGACGTGTCCGTTAGATCGGAATTGAGACCCACAAGGCAGCGAAAGAAGCGGTAATGGTCAGTTTCCAAAATAGAAATCGTGGCTATCATCAGCAATGACGTCGTCAAGATAAAAGAAAAGCTCGACTATGAGGTTTCAAAAGTTTATCGACAACATAAGATTATCTCGGGAGCTTTTGATCAAATACAAGTTTTTGCCCAAACGCTCGGGGGCTACTTTGGAAAAAAGAAAATTCGAGTCGACAAGATAGAAATGGCGAGAGCCTATGATCAAATACAAGTATTTGTCCATAGCCTCGGGGGCTACTCCCAGCGCTGGTCGCGCACCCGATAAATATAAAAATATCGAGAAGGATTATAAATGTAGCGGTAAGGAATACTAATCTGTGGAGCCTACACCCAAGCACAAGTCCTTGGCTGTAGCCTCGGGCTACTCCCATCGGGAACGCTGTTCGCGTGCCCGATGAATTTTATCAAAGAAAGAAGTGTGAGTATATTTCGAGTTATACAGATAACTCTACATATACTCCCATCGGGAAGACAAAATAAGTCATCAAATATGACTCGATAAAATGTGCTATTCCAACAGCCGAAAAGCACTCGACAATATATTCTCGGAGCGCTAAAAGTCGCGAATAAATCTCTGAATGCCGCAAAACTTTGCGAAGGTAAGACCCCGATCCGTCTGCGTGCGGCACCGTCTCTGACGGCGGATTGCTACTTTTTTCCGTATCAACAGATACGAAGAAAATCCTAACGGACGCGTTAGGTACCCGATAAAATATGACTGGGACTCCAGAATGGTAAGACCTTAAGCGGCACCTGTCGAAGTTTACACCAGATCCCGAGATCATGTCCAGGGACGTGATCTTGAAGTAGGTTTTTGCGGATTGCCACTAGAGCAGTTAACTAGTACCGATCCGTGATGAACTAGCCCCAACTACCGTTATCCCTGTACAAAATAGTGTTTGCATATTGAAAGATTATGTGATGAATAAAGTTGGAGATTTTCCTTGATTCTTCGATTCAAGAAAATCTCGGGGGCTACTGACATAGGCATCCCCAATGGGCCTGCCAAAGATGGTACCCAGTTTATCAAGGCCCGACTCGAAGAATAAGAAGACTCGGAAGCCCATTTAGTATTAAGGAAAGATAGTTTGTATTAGGAAAGATAGAGATTTGTAATCTTACGGGTTGGATACGAAACCCTCCCGAACTCTATAACTTGTGTATTACGAAACCCTCGGCTCCACCTCCTATATAAGGGGGAGTCGAGGGACAAAGAAAGGATCGAATCCATGTCAACATAACCCTAGCTTTCATAATCGTCGAGTACTTTTCGCTGAAACCTTCGAGATCTACTTGCCCTCTACTTCTAACAAAACCCTAGTCTACAATCTGTAGGCATTGACAAGTTAATCCTTTGTCACTCTGGTCTTGAAGTCATGCTTAAAGAATTTATTAGTACACAAACTGCTTTTAATAAAAATGTTGAAGACAAACTTGGTAAAATTGATGTTCTTGCTTCTAAGGTTGATAGTCTTGCTCTTGATGTTGATCTTTTAAAACTGAAAGTTATGCCTGAGGAAGTTAAAGATGCTAGGTTTGCTAAAACAAATGCCATCCAAGTTCGAATTAATGATAATATAAGAATGTTGGCTGAATTGCATGCTAGGTGGGATAGAGAAGAAAAAGAAAAACTTGCTAAAGAGAATAATGTAGCTAAAGTTTGGACTATTACCACCACTAGTAATGTTGATTCTTCACATGTTGCTACACCTCCTACTATCAATGATAAAATAATTGGTGTTGGCAATGTTTCTACTCCTAGTGCAAAGCGTGTAAAACTGCCTGAAACTGCTTGTGATAAAACTGCTGAAATTTTTCAAAATATTGGGGACAATGATCCCATTGCTGTATATCATAAAGGTTTAGACTTTGATGATTGTCATATTACTGAAGTTATAAAGTTATTACAAAAACTTGCTAGAAGTCCTAATGCTAGTGCTATAAATTTAGCCTTTACAAAACACATTACAAATGCTCTCATTAAAGCTAGGAAGAGAAATTAAAACTCGAATCTTCTATTCCTAGGAAGTTGGAAGATGGTTGGGAGCCCATCATTAAGATGAAATTCAATGATTTTGAATGTAATGCTTTATGTGATCTTGGTGCAAGTATTTCGTTATGCCTAAGAAAATTTATGATATGCTTGACTTGCCACCATTGAAAAATTGTTATTTGGATGTTAATCTTGCTGATAATTCTATAAAGAAACCTTTGGGGAGAATTGATAATGTTCGCATTACGGTTAACAATAACCTTGTCCCCGTTGATTTTGTCGTCTTGGATATTGAATGCAATGCATCTTGTCCTATTTTCTTGGGAAGACCCTTTCTTCGAACTGTTGGTGCTGTTATTGATATGAAAGAAGGAAATATTAAGTATCAATTTCCTCTCAAGAAAGGTATGGAACACTTCCCTAGAAAGAGAATGAAGTTGCCTTTTGATTCTATTATTAGAACAAATTATGATGTTGATGCTTCTTCTCTTGATGTTACTTGATTTGCACTTTCGCGCCTAGCTGAAAGGCGTTAAAGAAAAGCACTTCTTGGGAGATAACCCATGTTTTATTTTACTACTGTATTGTTGAGTCTTGGAAGTTGTTACTACTGTAGAAACCTCTCCTTATCATGTTTTTGTGCCAAGTAAAGTCTCTATGGTAAAGTTGATGCTAGATTTGGATTGCTGCGCAGAAACAGAATTGCTGTCTGTCACGAATTTGCGTAGAACTCTCTGTAGAAAATCAAAAAAATCTGCCAATTTACGTGCGTGATCCTCGATATGTACGCAACTTTCATTAGTTTTGAGTTTTTCCGTTTGAGCAAGTTAAGTGCCTCTGAAAATTCGTCTTTACGGACTGTTCTGTTTTGACAGATTCTGCCTTTTATTTCGCATTGCCTCTTTTGCTATGTTGAATGGATTTCTTTGTTCCATTAACTTTCAGTAGCTTTGTGCAATGTCCAGAAGTGTTAAGAATGATTATGTCACCTCTGAATGTATGAATTTTTGATTACGCACTAACCCTCTAATGAGTTTGCTTTAAGTTTGGTGTGGAGGAAGTTTTCAAGGGTCAAGAGAAGAGGATGATACAATATGATCAAGAAGAGTGAAAAGTCTAAGCTTGGGGATGCCCCCGTGGTTCATCCCTGCATATTTTAAGAAGACTCAAGCATCTAAGCTTGGGGATGCCCAAGGCATCCCCTTCTTCATCGACAACTTATCAGGTCACTTCTAGTGAAACTATATTTTTGTTCCATCACATCTTATGTTCTTTACTTGGAGCGTCTGTTTGCTTTTGTTTTTGTTTTGGTTTGAATAAAGTTGGATCCCTCCATCCTTATATTGGAGATATTACGCTCCGCTTTTTCATATGAAACACTTGTGTTCTTAGTTATGCTTTAATGTTCATGGTGAAGGCTGAAAATTGCTTCGTTGATTGCTATTTGGTTGGAATCAGAAAATGCTTCATATGGTTTGGAATAACTTGAAACTTGGCAATTGTTTTGTGCTCTCATTAGATCATGTTTAAGCTCTTGCATCATGTAGTTTAATCTATTAGTGGAGAACTACCGTAGAGCTTGTTAAAATTTGGTTTGCATGATTGGTCTCTCTAAGGTCTAGATATTTTCTGGTAAAGTGTTTGAACAACAAGGAAGACAATGTAGAGTCTTATAATGCTTGCAATATGTTCTTGTGTAAGTTTTGTTGTACCTGTTCATACTTGTGTTTGCTTCAAACAACCTTGCTAGCCAAAGCCTTGTACTGAGAGGAAATGCTTCTCGTGAATCCAAACACCTTGAGCCAAAACCCATGCCATTTGTGTCCACCATGCCATTTGAGTGCTACCTTTAAAATTTCATTCCTTTGTCTTTGCAATATATAGCTCATGGGAAAATAGCTTAAAAACTATTGTGGTGATTGATACGTCTCAAACGTATCTATAATTTCTTATGTTCAATGCTACTTTTATGACAATACTTGAATGTTTTATACATACTTTACAGCATTATTATACATTTTCCGCACTAACCTATTAACAAGATGCCGAAGTGCCGTTGTTGTTTTGTTGTTTTTGGTTTCAGAAATCCTAGTAAGGAAATATTCTCGGAATTGGACGAAATCAACGCCCAGTGGTCCTATTTTTCCACGAAGCTTCCAAGACCGAGGGGGAAAGGAAGTGGGGCCACGAGGCGGCCGACAACGGGCGGCGCGGCCCAGGCCCGGCCGCGCGGCCCTGTGGTCCGGCCCCTCGCGTCGCCCCGACCTACCCTTCCGCCTACAAATAGCCTTCGTCGCGAAACCCCCGTACCGAGAGCCACGATACGGAAAACATTACCGAGAGGCCGCCGCCACCAATCCCATCTCGGGGATTCAGGAGATCGCCTCCGGCACCCCGCCGGAGAGGGGAATCATCACCGGAGGGGCTCTACATCATCATGCCCGCCTCCGGATTGATGCGTGAGTAGTTCATCCTTGGACTATGGGTCCATAGCGTAGCTAGATGGTTGTCTTCTCCGCTTGTGCTATCATTGTTTAGATCTTGTGAGCTGCCTAACATGATCAAGATCATCTATTTGTAATGCTACATGTTGTGTTTGGCGGATCCGATGAATCTAGAATACTATGTCAAGTTGATTATCAATCTATCATATATGTGTTGTTTATGTTCTTGCATGCTCTCCGTTGCTAGTAGAGGCTCGGCCAAGTTGATACTTGTAACTCCAAGAGGGAGTATTTATGCTCGATAGTGGGTTCATGCCTCCATTTAATCTAGGACAATGACACAAAGTTCTAAGGTTGTGGATGTGTTGCTACTAGGGATAAAACATCGATGCTTTGTCTAAGGATATTTGTGTTGATTACATTACGCACCATATTTAATGCAATTATCTGTTGTTTACAACTTAATACCGGAAGGGGTTCGGATGATAACCTGAAGGTGGATTATTTATGCATAGATGCATGCTGGATAGCGATCTATGTACTTTGTCGTAATGCCCTGATTAAATCTCATAGTAATCATCGTTGATATGTATTGAATCTTTATTTGTCAATTGCCTTGTAATTTGTTCACCCAAAGATGCTAGTTATCTTATTGGAGAGACACCACTAGTGAACTGTGGACCCCGGTCCATTCTTTTACATCTGAATACATTTTACCTGTTCTTTGCAAACAAACACCATCTTCCACTCGATACGTTTAATCCTTTGTTTTCAGCAAGCCTGAGATTGACAACCTCATTACGTTGGGGCAAAGTACTTTGATTGTGTTGTGCAGGTTCCACGTTGGCGCCGGTTTCCCGGTGTTGCGCCGCACTACATTCCTCCACCAACAACCTTCACGTGCTTCTTGGCTCCTACCGGTTCGATAACCTTGGTTTCCTTCGAGGGAAAACTTGCCGATGTGCGCATCATACCTTCCTCTTGGGGTTCCCAACGGACGTGTACATCTACGCGCATCAAGCACTTTTTCCGCGCCGTTGGGACTGAAGAAAAGTTCCATCCCAGAGATTTCTAACTCCCAAGTCAACTACACGCCAGCAACACTTTTTCTGGCGCCGTTGCCGGGAGATCAAGACACGCTGCAAGGGGAGTCTCCACTTTCAATCTCTTTACTTTGTTTTTGTCTTGCTTTACTTTATTTTATTTACTGTCTTGTTTGCTTCATATCTAAAAACACAAAAAAAAAATAGTTACTTTACTTTCTGTCTTATTTACTAGTTCTATATCAAAAACACAAAAAAAATTAGTTACTTGTCTTTACTTTACTTGTTTAGTTTACTTTTTAATTATTTCATCATGCTTCATCCTAAGTTTACTCTGGAAAAAATACCGGTAGGACGAGGGTCTATCATTGGAAGAGATAATATAGAAGAATTTTTCACCCATGTTAGTATGGATGAAGATTTTGAAGATATACCATTATTAAAAACCGCTCCTACTTATGAAAGTGCTTCTGCCTGTTTAGTACACATGTTGGAAACTAGATTTGTTAATCTCAATCCAATAATACAACATATGTTTCTTACACTTTCGGATATGGAGATGGGAGAAAAGAGAAATTTTGTTTTAAAAGTCCTTGTTAGAGAATTTGAAGATATAGCTAAAGAAGCTAGAAAAGTTTTTATCAAGCATAAGAGGCTTGGTTTCTTTCCTGATTTTAAACAAATACTTGAAAAGATGGATATGGATAGAATTAAGTACACTAATAATGTTAATGATGATAGGGAAATTAAAGCGCCAATACCTAGTAAGCTCCTAGGGATGCATGAAGCTTTGGAAAATAATTATGCTTGGCTTGTTCCTGAAAATTTGTTTGATGAGAATAGTAAGCCTAGGAGCAATGAGAGAGGAGTTACTTATATAGACCAGATACAATGCATTGAGAAAACTCCCAACTCCCAAAGTTATAATGTTGATGCATCTTCTCTTGAAAATACTTGATTTGCACTTTCTGCGCCTAGCTGAAAGGCGTTAAAGAAAAGCACTTCTTGGGAGATAACCCATGTTTTATTATATTTACTGTATTGTTGAGTCTTGGAAGTTTTTTACTACTGTAGCAACCTCTCCTTATCATGTTTTTGTGCCAAGTAAAGTTTCTATGCTAAAGTTGATGCTATATTTGGGATTGCTGCGCAGAAACAACATTGCTGTCTCAGAATTTAATCGAGAGCTCCTAAAAAAATCGAAAAATCTGCAAATTTACGAGCGTGATCCTCAGATATGTACGCAACTTTCATTAGTTTTGAGTTTTTCAATTTGAGCAAGTTAAGTGCCCCTGCCAGATTCATCTTTACGGACTGTTTTGACAGATTCTGCCTTTTATTTCGCATTGCCGCTTTTGCTATGTTGAATGAGTTTCTTTGTTCCATTAACTTTCAGAAGCTTTGTGCAATGTCCAGAAGTGTTAATAAAGATTGTGTCATCTCTGAATGTGTGAATTTTTGATTATGCACTAACCCTCTAATGAGTTTGCTTGAAGTTTGGTGTGGAGGAAGTTTTCAAGGGTCAAGAGAAGAGGATGATATACTATGATCAAGAAGAGTGAAAGGTCTAAGCTTGGGGATGCCTCGTGGTTCATCCCTGCATATTTTAAGAAGACTCAAGCATTTAAGCTGGGGATGCCCAAGGCATCCTTCTTCATCGACAACATTATCAGTCACTTCTAGTGAAACTATATTTTTATTCCATCACATCCTATGTTTTTTACTTGGAGCGTCGGTTTGCTTTTATTTTTTGTTTTGGTTTGAATAAAGTTGGATCCCACCATCCTTATATTGGAGATATTACGCTCCGCTTTTTCATATGGAACACTTGTGTTCTTATTTGTGCTTTAATGTTCATGGCGAAGGCTAAATTGCTTCGTTAAAATTGCTATTTGGTTGGAATCAGAAAATGCTGCATATGGTTTGGTAACTTGGCAATTGTTTGAGCTCTCATAGATCATGTTTAAGCTCTTGCATCATGTAGTTTAATCGATTAATGAATAACTACTGTAGAGCTTGTTTAATTTGGTTTGCATGATTGGTCTCTCTAAGTCTAGATATTTTCGGGTATAGTGTTTGAACAACAAGTAAGACAGTGTAGAGTCTTATAATGCTTGCAATATGTTCTTGTGTAAGTTTTTGCTGTTCATAATTGTGTTTGCTTCAAACAACCTTGCTAGCCCAAACCTTGTACTGAGAGGAAATGCTTCGTGCATCCAAACACCTTGAGCCAAAACCCATGCCATTTGTGTCCACCATATCTACCTACTATGTGGTATTTTTCTGCCATTTCAAAGTAAATTACTTGAGTGCTACCTTTAAAATTTCATTCCTTTACCTTTACAATATATAGCTCATGGGACAAATAGCTTAAAAACTATTGTGGTGATGAATATGTAGTTATGTGTCTTAGTTCTTATAAGTTGCTTGTTGAGCGGTAACCATGTTTCCGGGGACGCCATCAACTTTACCTTTGTTGGATATCATGTGAGATGCTATGCATGTTCGTCTTGTCTGAAGTAAGTGCGGTTTCATGATCAAATGGTTTGAGTATGCATATGTTAGAGTAGAACATTGGGCAGCTAACTAAAGCCATGTATCATGGTGGAAGTTTCAGTTTGACATACAACCTCAATCTCTTATGAGAATATTAACTGTTGAATGCTTAAGCATTAAAAGAGGAGTCCATTATCTCTTGTCTATGTTGTCCCGGTATGGATGTCTAAGTTGAGAATAATCAAAAGCGAGAAATTCAATGCGTGCTTTCTCCTTAGACATTTGTACAAGCGGCATAGAGGTACCCCTTGTGACACTTGGTTGAAACATATGTTATGCGATGATAATCCGTGTTTTCCGAGCTAAGTAGGACAAGGTGCGAGCACTATTAGTACTCTATGCATGAGACTTGCAACTTGTAGGAAGTATTATGCATAGCACATATGAATTATTACTACCGTTGACAAAATTGTTTCTATGTTTTCAAAACAAAAGCTCCAGCACAAAAATAGTAATCCATTCTTCCCTCTGTGAAGGGCCATTCTTTTACTTTATGTTGAGCTAGTTTACCCACTTCTTTCTATCTTAGAAGCAAACACTTGTGTTAACTGTGTGCATTGATTCTTACATGTTTACTTATTGCACCTGTTATATTACTCTATGTTGACAAATATCCATGAGATATACATGTTACAAGTTGAAAGCATTCGATGAAACTTAATCATCCTTTGTGTTGCTTCAACTCATTCTACTTAGAATTTATTGCTTATGAGTTAGCTCTTATGGAACTCTTATTGATACTTGTTTGAAAGTACTATTCATGAAAAGTTTTGCTATATGATTCATTTGTTTAGTCATTATCTTTGTTAGCAATCTTTTGTTCGGATCACTCCATTCATCTCATATGCTTTACAATAATGTTGATCAAGATTATGTTGGTAGCATGTCACAATTATTTGTGTTATCGTTTACCTACTCGAGCGGTAGTAACTTGGGGATGCTTGATACGTCTCAAACGTATCTATAATTTCTTATGTTCCATGCTACTTTTATGACAATACTTGAATGTTTTATACATACTTTACATCATTATTATACATTTTCGCACTAACCTATTAACAAGATGCGGTGCCGCTTCTGCTGTTTGGGTTGTAAATCTGTAAGGAAATATTCTGAATTGGACAAAATCAACGCCTGTGGGTCCTATTTTTCCACGAAGCCCTGCAAGACCGAGGGAGTGGGCCACGAGGCGGCCGCACAACAAGGCGGCGGCCCAGGCCCCGCCGCGGCCCCGTTCCGGCCCCCTCGCCGCTCGACCTACCCTTCCGCCTACAAATAGCCTTCGTCGCGAAACCCCGTACCGAGAGCCACGATACGGAAAACATCGAGAGCCGCCGCCCATCCGGGATCCAGAGCCGCCACTGCCGAGAGGGGAATCATCACCGGAGGGCTCTACATCATCATGCCCGCCTCCGGATTGATGTGTGAGTAGTTCATCCTTGGACTATGGGTCCATAGCAGTAGCTAGATGGTTGTCTTCTCCGCTTGTGCTATCATTGTTAGATCTTGTGAGCTGCCTAACATGATCAAGATCATCTATTTGTAATGCTACATGTTGTGTTTGGCGGGATCCGATGAATCTAGAATACTATGTCAAGTTGATTATTAATCTATCATATATGTGTTGTTTATGTTCTTGCATGCTCTCCGTTGCTAGTAGAGGCTCTAGCCAAGTTGATACTTGTAACTCCAAGAGGGATTATTTATGCTCGATAGTGGGTTCATGCCTCCATTTAACCGTGGGGATCGAAAGCCTAAGGTTGTGATTGCTACTAGGGATAAAACATCGATGCTTTGTCTAAGGATATTTGTGTTGATTACATTACGCACCATACTTAATGCAATTATCTGTTGTTTACAACTTAATATCGAAGGGGTTCGGATGATAACCCGAAGGTGGATTATTTAGGCATAGATGCATGTGGATAGCGGTCTATGTACTTTGTCGTAATGCCCCGATTAAATCTCATAGTAATCATCGTTGATATGTATTGAATCTTATTTGTCGTTCGCTGTAATTTGTTCACCCAAAGATAGTTATCTTATTGAGAGACACCACTAGTGAACCGTGGAGCCCGGTCCATTCCTTTACATCTGAATACATTCTATTGTTCTTTGCAAACATACACCATCTTCCACTCGATACGCGAATTTTTCAGCAAGACGGTGAGATTGACAACCTCACGTTACGGGCAAAGTACTTTGATTGTGTTGTGTAGGTTCCACGTTGGCGCGTTTCACTGTGTTGCCGCACATTCCTCCACCAACAATTCTCACGCTTGGGCCCTGGTTGATAACCTTGGTTTCTTCGAGGGTAACTTGCCGGCATGCATCATACCTCTCTGGGGTTCCCAACAGACGTGTACATCTACGCATCGCTGATTGATGGCGTGTAACTCACACGTTCGTTGGGAACCCCAAGAGGAAGGTATGATGCGCACATCAGCAAGTTTTCCTTCAGAAAGAAACCAAGGTTTATCGAACCAGAGGAGCCAAGAAGCACGTTGAAGGTTGATGGCGGCGAAATGTAATGCGGCGCAACACCAGGGATTCCAGCACCAACGTGGAACCTGCACAACACAACCAAAGTACATTGCCCCAACGAAACAGTGAGGTTGTCAATCCCACCGGCTTGCTGTAACAAAGGATTAACCGTATTGTGTGGAAGATGATTGTTTGCGAAGAAAAATAGTAAAACAAGTATTGCAGAGATTGTATGCAATGTAAAGAATAGGACCGGGGTCCACAGTTCACTAGAGGTGTCTCTCCCATAAGATAAAAGCATGTTGGGTGAACAAATTACGGGCAATTGACAAATAGAAAAGGGCATAACAATGCACATACATGATATGATAAATATAGTGAGATTTAATTGGGCATTACGACAAAGTACATAGACCGCCATCCATGCATCTATGCCTAAAAAGTCCACCTTCGGTTATCATCCGAACCCCTTCCGATTGTAAGCAACAGACAATTGCATTAAGTATGGTGCGTAATGTAATCAACAACTACATCCTTAGACATGGCATCAATGTTTTATCCCTAGTGGCAACAAGACATCCACAACCTTAGAACTTTCTCACTGTCCCAGATTTAATGGAGGCATGAACCCACTATCGAGCATAAATACTCCCTCTGGAGTTAAGAGCAAAAACTTGGCCAGAGCCTCTACTAATAACGGAGAGCATGCAAGATCATAAACAACACATAAGTAATAGATTGATAATCACCATAACATAGTATTCTCTATCCATCGGATCCCGACAAACACAACATATAGTATTACGATAGATGATCTTGATCATGTTAGGCAGCTCACAAGATCCAACAATGAAGCACATAAGGAGAAGACGACCATCTAGCTACTGCTATGGACCCATAGTCCAGGGGTGAACTACTCACTCATCACTCCCGAGGCGATCATGGCGATGAAGAGTCCTCCGGAGATGATTCTCCGGCAGGGTGCCGGAGGAGATCTCCCGAATCCCCGAGATGGGATTTGCGGCGGCGGCGTCCGGAAGGTTTTCCGTATCGTGGCTCTCGGTACAGAGGGTTTCGCGACGAAGACTTTAAGTAGGCGGAAGGGCAACGCGGGGGCCACACGAGGGCCCCACACACCAGGGCCGCGCGGCCAAGGGCTGGGCCGCGCCGCCCTAGTGTGGCGGCGCCTCGTGGCCCCACTTCCTTTCCCCTCTCTTCGGGAAGCTTCGTGCAAAAATAGGACCCCGGGCGTTGATTTCGTCCCGAGAATATTTCTTACTAGATTTCTGAAACCAAAAACAGAAAACAGCAACTGGCTCTTTCGGCATCTTGTTAATAGGTTAGTGCCGAAAATGCGTAAATACGATATATAATGTGTATAAAACATGTAGATATCATCAATAATGTAGCATGGAACATAAGAAATTATCGATACGTTGGAGACGTATCAGCATCCCCAAGCTTAGTTCTGCTCGTCCCGAGCAGGCAAACGATAACAAGGATAATTTCTGGAGTGACATGCCATCATAACCTTGATCATACTATTGTAAACATATGTAATGAATGCAGCGATCAAAACAATGGTAATGACATGAGTAAACAAATGAATCATAAAGCAAAGACTTTTCATGAATAGTACTTCAAGACAAGCATCAATAAGTCTTGCATAAGAGTTAACTCATAAAGCAATAAATCAAAGTAAAGGTATTGAAGCAACACAAAGGAAAATTAAGTTTCAGCGGTTGCTTTCAACTTATAACATGTATATCTCATGGATAGTGTCAATGTAAAGTAATATAACAAGTGCAATATGCAGGTATGTAGGAATCAATGCACAGTTCACACAAGTGTTTGCTTCTTGAGGTGGAGAGAAATAGGTAAACTGACTCAACATAAAAGTAAAAGAAAGGTCCTTCAAAGAGGAAAGCATCGATTGCTATATTTGTGCTAGAGCTTTATTTTGAAAACATGAAACAATTTTGTCAACGGTAGTAATAAAGCATATGAGTTATGTAAATTATATTACAAGTTGCAAGCCTCATGCATAGTATACTAATAGTGCCCGCACCTTGTCCTAATCAGCTTGGACTACCGGATCATCGCAATACACATGTTTCAACCAAGTGTCACAATGGGGTACCTCCATGCCGCCTGTACAAAGGTATAAGGAGAAAGCTCGCATTTGGATTTCTCGCTTTTGATTATTCTCAACTTAGACATCCATACCGGGACAACATGGACAATAGATAATGGACTCCTCTTTAATGCATAAGCATGTGGCAACAATTATTATTCTCATATGAGATTGAGGATATATGTCGAAAACTGAAACTTCCACCATGATTCATGGCTTTAGTTAGCGGCCCAATGTTCTTCTCTAACAATATGCATGCTCCAACCATTAAGGTGGTAGATCTCTCTTACTTCAGACAAGACGGACATGCATAGCAACTCACATGATATTCAACAAAGAATAGTTGATGGCGTCCCCATAAGCATGGTTATCGCACAACAAGCAACTTAATAAGAGATAAAGTGCATAAGTACATATTCAATACCACAATAGTTTTTAAGGCTATTTTGTCCCATGAGCTATAAATTGCAAAGGCGAATGATGGAATTTTAAAGGTAGCACTCAAGCAATTTACTTTGGAATGGCGGAGAAATACCATGTAGTAGGTAGATATGGTGGACACAAATGGCATAGTGGTTGGCTCAAGGATTTTGGATGCATGAGAAGTATTCCCTCTCGATACAAGGTTTAGGCTAGCAAGGTTAATTTGAAGCAAACTCAAGGATGAACCGGTGCTGCAAAACTCACATAAAAGACATATTGTAAACATTATAAGACTCTACACCGTCTTCCTTGTTGTTCAAAACTCAATACTAGAAATTATCTAGACCTTAGAGAGACCAAATATGCAAACCAAATTTTAGCAAGCTCTATGTATTTCTTCATTAATGGGTGCAAAGTATATGATGCAAGAGCTTAAACATGAGCACAACAATTTCCAAGTATCACATTATCCAAGACATTTTAGAATTACTACATGTAGCATTTCCCAATTCCAACCATATAACAATTTAACGAAGAAGTTTCAACCTTCGCCTTGAACATTATGAGTAAAGCCTAAGGACATATTTGTCCATATGCAACAAGCGTGTCTCTCTCCCACACAGTGAATGCTAGGATCCATTTTATTCAAACAAAAACAAAAACAAAACAAACCGACGCTGCAAGCAAAGCACATAAGATGTGACGAATAAAAATATAGTTTCAGGGAGGAACCTGATGATGTTGTTGATGAAGAAGGGGATGCCTTGGGCATCCCCAAGCTTAGACGCTGAGTCTTCTTAAAATATGCAGGGATGAACCACGGGGCATCCCCAAGCTTAGAGCTTTCACTCCTCTTGATCATAGTATATCATACTCCTCTTGACCCTTGAAAACTTCCTTCACACCAAACTTCAAGCAAACTCATTAGAGGGTTAGTGCACAATTAAAAATTCACATGTTCAGAGGTGACACAATCATTCTTAACACTTCTGGACATTGCACAAAGCTACTGGACATTAATGGATCAAAGGAATTCATCCAATATAGCAAATACGGCAATGCGAAATAAAAGGCAGAATCTGTCAAAACAGAACAGTCCGTAAAGACGAACCTGAAAGGGGCACTAGACTTGCTCATATGGAAAAATCAAAACTAATGAAAGTTGGGTACATATCTGAGGATCACGCTCGTAATTTTGCAGATTTTTTCGAATTTTCTACAGAGACTTATGCCAGAATTCGTGACAGACAGCAATGCTGTTTCTGCGCAGCGATCCCAAATACAACATCAACTTTAACATAGAAACTTTACTTGGCACAAAAACATGATAAGGAGAGGTTGCTACAGTAGTAAACAACTTCCAAGACTCAAATATAAAACAAAGTACTGTAGTAAAAACATGGGTTGTCTCCCATAAGCGCTTTTCTTTAACGCCTTGGCGCATAAAGTGTGAATCAAGTATTATCAAGATGAAGCATCGACATTACCTTGGGAGTTGGGAGTTTCCTCTACAATGCATGTTATCTTATCTATGTAAGTTTCAGAGGCTCCCTTTTCATTACTTTTAGGCTTGCTATTCTCATCAAATAAATTTTCGGGAACAATCCAATCATAATTCTTTTCTAGTGCCTCGAACATTCCTACAAGCTTGCAAGGTATTGATGTCTTAATGTCCCCTCCATCATTAACATTATTAGTGTACTTCATCCTATCAATATCCATTTTTTCAAGGGTGCTAGCAAAGTTGGTGTAAGAACCAAGCATTTTATATTTAGTAAAGACTTTTCTAGCCTCTCTTGCTACACCACCAAATTCTTTTAGAAGAGTTTCTAAGACAAAATCTTTCTTTTCTCCTTCCTCCATATCAGAGAGTGTAAGAAACATATGCTGAATTATAGGATTGAGATTAACAAATTTAATTTCCAACATGTGTACTAGAGAAGCAACAGCAATTTCATAAGTAGGAGCAAGTTCTACCAAATGTCTATCTTCAAAATCCTCAGCTATACTAACATGAGTGAAAAAATCTTCTATATTATCTCTTCCAATTATAGATCCTCGGCCTACCGGTATGTCTTTTAGAGTGTGCTTAGGAGGAAACATGATGAAATAAGCAAAGAGTAAACTAAGCAAATAAAGTAAAGACAAGTAACTAATTTTTTTGTGTGTTTTTGATATAGAGAGCAAGACAGTAAATAAAGTAAAACTAGCAACTAATTTTTTGTGTGTTTTGTTTAGGTGCAGCAAACAAAGTAGTAAATAAAATAAAGCAAGACAAAAACAAAGTAAAGAGATTGGGAAGTGGAGACTCCCCTTGCAGCGTGTCTTGATCTCCCCAGCAACGGCGCCAGAAAAAGAGCTTGATGGCGTGTAACTCACACGTTTGTTGGGAACCCCAAGAGGAAGGTATGATGCGCACAGCAACAAGTTTTCCCTCATAAAGAAACCAAGGTTTATCGAACCAGAGGAGCCAAGAAGCACGTTGAAGGTTGATGGCGGCGAAATGTAATGCGAGCAACACCAGGGATTCCGGACCAACGTGGAACCCGCACAACACAACCAAAGTACTTTGCCCCAACGAAACAGTGAGGTTGTCAATCCCACCGGCTTGTCGTAACAAAGGATTAACCGTATTATGTGGAAGATGATTGTTTGCGAAGAAAACAGTAAAACAAGTATTGCAAGAGATTGTATGCAATGTAAAGAATAGGACCGGGTCCACAGTTCACTAGAGGTGTCTCTCCCATAAGATAAAAGCATGTTGGGTGAATAAATTACAACGGGCAATTGACAAATAGAAAAGGGCATAACAATGCACATACATGATATGATAAATATAGTGAGATTTAATTGGGCATTACGACAAAGTACATAGACCGCCATCCAAGATGCATCTATGCCAAAAGTCCACCTTCAGGTTATCATCCGAACCCCTTCCAGTATTAAGTTGCAAGCAACAGACAATTGCATTAAGTATGGTGCGTAATGTAATCAACAACTACATCCTTAGACATAGCATCAATGTTTTATCCCTAGTGGCAACAACACATCCACAACCTTAGAACTTTATGTCACTGTCCCAGATTTAATGGAGGCATGAACCCACTATCGAGCATAAATACTCCCTCTTGGAGCTAAGAGCAAAACTTGGCCAGAGCCTCTACTAATAACGGAGAGCATGCAAGATCATAAACAACACATAAGTAATAGATTGATAATCACCATAACATAGTATTCTCTATCCATCGGATCCCGACAAACACAACATATAGTATTACAGATAGATGATCTTGATCATGTTAGGCAGCTCACAAGATCCAACAATGAAGCACATAAGGAGAAGACGACCATCTAGCTACCGCTATGGACCCATAGTCCAGGGGTGAACTACTCACTCATCACTCCCGAGGCGATCATGGCGATGTAGAGTCTCCGGGAGATGATTCCCCTCCGGCAGGGGTGCCGGAGGCGATCTCCGAATCCCGAGATGGGATTGGCGGCGGCGGCGTCTCCGGAAGGTTTTCCGTATCGTGGCTCGGTACAGAGGGTTTCGCGACGAAGACTTTAAGTAGGCGAAGGGCAACGCTGGGGGCCACACGAGGGCCCCACACACCAGGGCCGCGCTGCCAAGGGGCCGCGCCGCCCTAGTGTGGCGGCGCCTCGTGGCCCCACTTCCTTTCCCCTTCGGTCTTTTGGAAGCTTCGTGCAAAAATAGGACCCCGGGCGTTGATTTCGTCCACCCGAGAATATTTCCTTACTAGGATTTCTGAAACCAAAAACAGCAGAAACAACAACTGGCTCTTCGCATCTTGTTAATAGGTTAGTGCCGGAAAATGCGTAAATACGACATATAATGTGTATAAAACATGTAGATATCATCAATAATGTAGCATGGAACATAAGAAATTATCGATACGTCGGAGACGTATCAGTTGATGAATATGTAGTTATGTGTCTTAGTTCTTATAAGTTGCTTGTTGAGCGGTAACCATGTTTCTGGGGACGCCATCAACTTTTTACCTTTGTTGGATATCATGTGAGATGCTATGCATGTTCGTCTTGTCTAAAGTAAGGGTGATATATCATGATCAAATGGTTTGAGTATGCATATGTTAGAGAAGAACATTGGGCCGCTAACCAAAGCCATGTATCATGGTGGAAGTTTTCAGTTTGGACATACATCCTCAATCTCTTATGAGAATATTATCTGTTGTTGAATGCTTAAGCATTAAAGAGGAGTCCATTATCTGTTGTCTATGTTGTCCCGGTATGGATGTCCTAAGTTGAGATCTATTAAAAACGAGAAATCAAATGCAATTGATCTCCTTGGACCTTTGTACAGGCGGCATAGAGGTACCTGATACGTCTCAAACGTATCTATAATTTCTGATGTTCCATGCTTGTTTTATGACAATACCTACATGTTTTGTTCACACTTTATATCGTTTTGATGCGTTTTCCGGAACTAACCTATTGACGAGATGCCGGGAGGCCAGTTGCTTGGTTTTGGAAATCCTAGTAAGGAAATATTCTCGGAATCGGACGAAATCAACGCCCAGTACCCTATTTTCACCGGAAGCTTCCAGAACACCCGAGAGGCACCAGAGGAGGCCCAGGGGCCCCACACATGGTGGTGGCGCGGCCCAGGGGGGGCGCCCCCCTGTTGTGTCGTCGCCTCGTTGACCTTCTGACGCCGCCTCTTCGCCTATATAAGCTCCCTGTCCTAAAACCCCGATACAAATAAGCCACGGTACGAGAAAAGTTCCAGAGCCGCCGCCATCGCGAAGCCAAGATCTGGGGGACAGGAGTCTCTGTTCCGGCACGCCGCCGGACGGGGAAGTGCCCCGAAGGCTTCTCCGTCGACACCACCGCCATCTTCATCAACGCTGCTGTCTCCCACGAGGAGGGAGTAGTTCTCCATCGAGGCTCCTGTACCGGTAGCTATGTGGTTCATCTCTCTCCTATGTACTTCAATACAATAATCTCATGAGCTGCCTTACATGATTGAGATTCATATGATGATGCTTGTAATCTAGATGTCATTATGCTAGTCAAGTGGATTTTACTTATGTGATCTCCGGAGACTCCTTGTCCCACGTGTGTAAAGGTGACAGTGTGTGCACCGTGTGGGTCTCTTAGGCTATATTTCACAGAATACTTATTCACTGTTATGAATAGCATATTGAAGTGCTTATTTATATCCCTTTATGATTGCAATGTGCTTTGTATCGCTACTAGTCTATGTGCTACTCATGTGATGTTATTAAAGTAGTCTATTCCTCCCGCATGGTGTAATGGTGACAGTGTGTGCATCGTGTGGTTCTTGTCGTAGATTATGATCATAATCTCTTGTAGGTTATGGAGTTGATTATCGCTATGATAGTATTGATGTGATTTATTCCCCTTTCATAGTGTAAAGGTGATAGTGTGTATGCTATGTTAGTACTCGGTCTATTTTGCAAAGATCTATTATGCTCTAAGGTTACTTAAACATGAATATCGAATGTTGTGGAGCTTGTTAACTCCGGCATTGAGGGTTCGTGTAATCCTACGCAACAAATGGTGTTCATTATCAAACAAGAGTATATGTAGCACAAAGGAAGAGAACTTATTTATTATGTGATCAATGTTGAGAGTGTCCACTAGTGAAAGTATGATCCCTAGGCCTTGTTTCCAAACATCGAATCTCCGTTTATTTATTGTTCCGTTGCATGTTTACTCGCTGCCATATTTTATTCAGATTGCTATTACCACTCATATACATCCATACTACTTGTATTTCACTATCTCTTCGCCGAACTAGTGCACCTATACATCTGACAAGTGTATTAGGTGTGTTGGGGACACAAGAGACTTCTTGGTGATTGCAGGGTTGCTTGAGAGGGATATCTTTGACCTCTTCCTCCCTGAGTTCGATAAACCTTGGGTGATCCACTTAAGGGAAAACTTGCTGCTGTTCTACAAACCTCTGCTCTTGGAGGCCCAACACTGTCTACAGGAAAAGAAGCGTGTGTAGACATCAGTACCCCTTTGTGACACTTGGTTGAAACATATGTTATGCAATGATAATCCATGTAATCCAAGCTGATTAGGACAAGGTGCGGGCACTATTGGTATTCTATGCATGAGGCTTGCAACTTGTAGGAAGTATTATGCATAGCACATATGAATTATTACTACCGTTGACAAAATTGTTTCTATGTTTTCAAAATAAAAGATCTAGCACAAAAACAGTAATCCATGCTTCCCTCTGCAAGGGCCATTCTTTTACTTTATGTTGAGTCAGTTTACCTACTTTTTCTATCTTAGAAGCAAACACTTGTGTTAACTGTGTGCATTGATTCTTACATGTTTACTTATTTCACTTGTTATATTACTCTATGTTGACAAATATCCATGGGATATACATGTTACAAGTTGAAAGCAATCTGAAACTTAATCATCCTTTGTGTTGCTTCAATGCATTCTACTTTGAATCTATTGCTTTATGAGTTAGCTCTTATGCAAGTCTTGTTGATACTTGTCTTGAAAGTACTATTCATGAAAAGTTTTGCTATATGATTCAATTGTTTAGTCATTATCTTTTGTTAGCAATCTTTTGCTTCGAATCACTCCATCCATCTCATATGCTTTACAATAATGTTGATCAAGGTTATGTTGGTAGCATGTCACTTCAGAAATTATTTGTTGTTATCGTTTACCTACTCGAGGGCGAGTAGGAACTAAGCTTGGGGATGCTTGATACGTCCCAAACGTATCTATAATTTCTTATGTTCCATGCTACTTTTATGACAATACTCACATGTTTTATACATAATTTACATCATTATTATGCATTTTCCAGCACTAACCTATTAACAAGATGCCAAAGTGCCAGTAGCTGTTTTCTGCTGTTTTTGGTTTCAGAAATCCTACAAAGGAAATATTCTCGGAATTGGACGAAATCAACGCCCTGTGGTCTTATTTTTCCACGAAGCTTCCGAAGACCGAAGAGATACGAGAGGGGCCACGAGGGCTCAGACCATAGGGCGGCGCGGCCAGCATGGGGCCCGCGCCGGCCTATGGTGTGGGGCCCCCGTGCCCCCTCCTGACCTACCCTTCCGCCTACTTAAAGCCTTCGTCGCGAATACCCAGCCCCCGGTCCGACCGGCCCCCTGACCGGGCTGCCCGGTCCAAACCGACTCTCGCCGACGCAGACTGACGCGAGACGCGGGACCCCTCGGTCGTCACCCGATCCCTGGTCCGGTTTGGACCGGACGCGCCAGCGCCAGTCCGGCTCGACCGGCTCGACCATTCGTCGGGATGACTTGTTACAACTGCTTAAGTCGTGTACTCCGTACCTTTTCGCCATGTGTCGCCTTGTAGACCTATATAAGGACCCAGGACGCCCCTTTACCTCTTTAGACTAAATCTGAGCTTAAAACTACTTTTGAGCTTTGTCTCCCTAGGGTTAGATCCCCTTTGTAATCAAGGCTACTCTTGTTGAGGATTTGGATATTTGTGAGTGAGATTCAAGTGCCTCCACTCTCTCTCTCTCTCTCACCGGTCTCCGTCTCCAACACCAATCTCTCCTCTCGGAATTCTACCTCGAGTCTCTTCCGGGTGGATTCTATTGGCGTGGTCCATCGAGCCACGAGGGTAAGAATCGGTTGTATCGGGTTGGTGTGCGTGGTTTGATTCTTCGTGTTCTTCGTGTTCTTCATCTCCTCCCTCTTTCCCCCACCTGGATTTGGGTCATTCGCGAGATCGGGCCACAAACTAGGTCTTAGACCTCATCATCTATAGTCGCTCCAAAGGTTACATGTTTCATTGTGACAACAATGGCAAGTTGCTAGAGGAATTTCGATGTGATCCAGGGAGTTTGAGTATTTTCGGACATTGGTTAAAGGAAAGCCTTGTCGAGCATAGCTTCTTCCTTGGACGAGGCAACACCCATGCTGGACAACGAAATCTTTTCCATAGGCTCTAAGGTACCTCTACTTATTTATTCTTGCTAATCTCTATTTCACATCCTTCGAATTTTTTCCGTACTGATTACATGGAGCCGCTCCTCTCCTCATGTACAAGACCATGCTCCACACAATCTGGAAACTTTCAGAATAGTAGGAGTTACGTGGGAAAGTATTCTTTGATGAGTGATTACTACTGTCTCAGTTTTGGTGCTAGATTTTGTCAACACATGAGTATATTAGGTAACATGTGGACATAAATATAAGTCTCATGGGTAGACACTTAAAATACCACCTCCATAATGGAACAATCATTTGATGTCGATGTCTTACATATCTTATGGCGAAGTTGCTGAAAAACTGATAAATCACAAGGTTTCACGTGAACGTAGAAAAAAATTAACACTGTACAAGCCATATGATTAAAAAAAATGCACATACTAGGAATTTCAGGTCTTTTTAGTTAATTTATCTACTCTGAAGACGTAGGCCACTGAGCATTTCATGCCTCCTGCATTTCATCAATTTCTTCCATGTTTTAAATGCATGTTGGGTGATGTGGAAATCCTCTAAAACTTTCCACCCACTACGGTTTGAATTGCATGCTCTGAATTTTCTTTCCTTAACTCCATACATATCTCCTGGCATAAAACTAAGGCTTACCTGGATCATTTAAGTTTCATACTACTTCGTTTCCGTACAAGAAGGGGTGTAAATTTGTCAAAAGTCAAACCGTGCAAAGTTTAACCAAGTTTATAGAAAATAGCAGTGATTATACTAATATCAAATATAATTAATACCGTATCTAATAAGATAGATTCAACTAAGCAACGTTGTAGAGGTTGGCAATTTTTTTGAAGGTTGGTCAAACTTTCAATTGTTTGACTGTTGACAAAATTTACCCCTTCTTTGCGGAGCAGAGGCCCTTCGTTTCAGTTTACTAGTCTTACGTGTATATATCCCTAGGTCGTCAATTTGACCAACTTCACATAAGATATATATTACAAAAAATATACTATTAGAAATTTAGATTTTTTCTAATGGTATAATTTTTGTGTTACATAATTTATATTATATAGATTAAATTGATGACCTACCCTGAGACCTTTATTGATAATTTCAAACAAATTAATAAAAACATAAGATGCAACTTCTGAAAAATCAGTTTGGTGAGGCCGCCCTTGCAGTGGCTGTCTACGTCCTACGACGATCTTGGCGTGCGGCGCTGGAGCAAAATAACATGGCACAACTGTTTATATCTTTTAAACCCCCATATTAGAAATCTGTGTAAGTGTATTATTCCACGGCTTCAAATAGAAAAGAAAGCAAGAAGCGACTACATATATAAGAACAGATTGATCTATTTGCTCATACATCCCTGTACCACGTGAATTCAAGGTGCCGACCTATTCCTTCAAGTGGAACTCGTGCTCCTAGATTCCTGCATGCTATGTACTCCGGCCATATACATTAATTGTTCAGGAACTTGAAGAAAACTTCAATTGATTACCACAAAATTAGTTAATTGAAATGTCCTGCCTCCACCAACGCCCGTCTTTCCGATCTATCTCTTTGACCGAGCTATCTTGGCTTGCCGCTGAATATGTATGGAGAATCACTTCTGCGTACTCGGGGACTCTCCGAGTACATGTTGCACACATGCACGGAAACAGCGGCCGACTATCTCAGACGCCAGGTTCGATCTGCCAGCACCACGCCGGTTTAGGGACTATTACTAAAGCCCGCGGACCGCTACCAATAATGCTTTTTTTTTTTGTGAATCAATAGCTTTCATTCATCAATCATCAGGCTTACAATCTTTTTGGAGACAATCAACTAAAAACTTAGGAACATAATTTATCCATAAACATCTCCTTCTATTAGATGTAGCCTGCTTAGCACATAGGTGTGCTGCTTCATTTGCCTCCCGCCCAATGAAATTCAGTTGGAAGTACTCCAAATTATTACTCAGTTCGTCGATCTCGCGCAGAATTGGTGCAATCTCTGATCTTCCCTCATTCCTTCCTCTCCACAACTTGACGACCTCATTTGCATCCGTCTCGACCTCGATGCGGGAAAGGCCACTGTCAGCAGCAAGTTTGACTCCATCACGAATGGCTAGAGCCTCCATGATCAGTACTGTAGAAACATTTTCATACATTATAGCCTGTCCTCTTTTCAATATTCCTACATGATCACGAACCACCAGTCCAGATGCACCTTCTCCTGTTGAGATTTGGAAACTTGCATCTACATTTAGCTTCAGAATTCCTTCCTTTGGTGGCTGCCAGGAAGCACGTTTCTTCGGAGTACTAGCGCCCCTCGCTTGGCCTTCTATAGAGAGATCTGTCACTATATCAATTGTCCACTTCACTGATTCATAGATTGTCCTACCATGCTCGTCATGATGTCTCGCATTCCTTTCAGACCATACAGCCCATCCTCCACACAAGATAACAGCCGCATCTCTTTGATCAACCTTGTCACTGTCTATCAAGTCAATCGTCCAAGTGTTAGGATGGAGATCAGGAACCTTGACATTAGTGACAGATTTAACTTCCTCCCAAAATAGCTTGGCCCATGTGCACTCAAACAAGGCATGCTTAATGGACTCCACTCTCCCACATGATTTGCAAAACGGAATTTTCTCTATATGTCTATCTCGGAGAACTTCCCGGCATGGAATAAAACCTTTAATAACCCTCCACCAATAATTCCGAACCTTCGGTGGCCGCTACCAATAATGCTGGACCTACGGAATTTCTTGTTACGGGCACACTACTAGAAAAACAGGCTTCCGGTGAGCCCCATAAGTCGCGAAGGTAAAGGAACCGCGACTAATGGTACCTTTAGTCGCGGTTCGGGAGGCGAACCGCGACCAAAGGCCTGGGCCCAGGGCGCTCGGTGGCCAGCCGTTGCACGTGGGGTGCTTTGCGCGGTTGGCCAGGCCAACCGCGACTAAAGGGGCCCGAAGGCCTTTAGTCGCGCTGGTTGGCCAACCGCGGCTAAAGCCGCCCCCTATATATACCCACCCAGCAGCCAACACTTAGCCATTTGGTGCCATTTTCTTCACAAGCTTCACAAGTGGGTGTTAGGTTTGCTTTTGGTTCCTCTTATGCACATAAGGTGTTTGATGAAATGCCCCAAGAGCATGAAACAAACATGATATGAAGTGTTGGAGCCACACTTGAGCTTTCATTTTTTTTTCCTCCTCGATCGCGGTTAGCAACTTGAACCTTTGATGTGTCGTTGATAAAATGTGCATGTGTGGTTAATTATATATTTTATATTGTTTAATTAATATTGTTTGTAGCTAGTTAGTTTAACAAATGCATGATGGTTAATTATATATTTTATATTATAATAATGCAGATGAATCGACAATGGATGTACGGTAACCGACTCTCCGGCGAGTTCAGTACGGGTTTGAATGATTTCCTCGTAGTGGCTAATGCGAACAAGCAGGGGGGTTTTGTTATCTGTCCATGTGTTAAATGTAAGAATCAGAAGGGTTACTCTTCCTCAAGAGATGTTCAGCTGCACCTGCTTCGGCACGGTTTCATGCCAAGCTATAATTGTTGGACCAAGCATGGAGAAAGAGGGGTTATAATGGAAGAAGATGAAGAAGGGGATGATTTCATCGATGAAAGCTATCTTGCTCATTTCGGTGATACTTTCATGGAGGATGCTGAAGGTGAAGGGGAAGGTGAAGGGGAAGGTGAAGAAGAGGCACGTGATGATCCCGTTGATGATCTTGGTCGGACCATTGCTGATGCACGGAGTCGCTGCGAAACTGAAAAAGAGAGGGAGAATTTGGATCGCATGTTAGAGGATCACAGGAAGGCGCTGTACCCGGATGCGATGATGGTCTGAAAAAGCTGGGCTGCACACTGGATTTGCTGAAATGGAAGGCACAGGCAGGTGTAGCTGACTCATTTGAAGACTTGCTGAAAATGTTGAAGAATATGTTTCCAAAGAATAACGAGTTGCCCGCCAGTACGTACGAAGCAAAGAAGGTTGTCTGCCCTCTAGGTTTAGAGGTTCTGAAGATACATGCATGCATCAACGACGCATCCTCTACCGCGGTGAATACGAGAATTTGAATGAATGCCCGGTATGCACTGCATTGCGTTATAAGATCAGAGGCGATGACCCTGGTGACGATGTTGAGGGCCGAAACCCAGGAAGAAGGTTCCCGCCAAGGTGATGTGGTATGCTCCTATAATACCACGGTTGAAACGTTTGTTCAGGAACAAAGAGCATGCCAAGTTGTTGCGATGGCACAAAGAGGACCGTAAGTCGGACGGGGAGTTGAGACACCCCGCAGATGGAACGCAATGGAGAAAGATCGACAGAGAGTTCAAAGATTTTGCAGCTGACGCAAGGAACATAAGATTTGGTCTAAGTACGGATGGCATGAATCCTTTTGGCGAGCAGAGCTCCAGCCATAGCACCTGGCCCGTGACTCTATGCATCTACAACCTTCCTCCTTGGTTGTGCATGAAGCGGAAGTTCATTATGATGCCAGTGCTCATCCAAGGTCCGAAGCAACCCGGCAACGACATCGATGTGTACCTAAGGCCATTAGTTGATGAGCTTTTACAGCTGTGGGGCAGACCTGGTGTCCGTGTGTGGGATGAGCACAAAGAAGAGGAATTTGACCTACGAGCGTTGCTTTTCGTAACCATCAACGATTGGCCTGCGCTTAGTAACCTTTCGGGACTGTCAAATAAGGGATACAATGCATGCACGCACTGCTTACATGAGACTCAAAGTGTACATTTGCCAAATTGTAAGAAGAACGTGTACCTTGGGCATCGTCGATTTCTTCCGAAAGGTCATCCAGGAAGAAAGAAAGGCAAGCATTACAACGGCAAGGCAGATCACCGGCCGAAGCCTGCGGAACACACTGGTGCTGAGGTATTTGATATGGTCAAGGATTTGAAAGTCATCTTTGGAAAGGGTCCTGGCGGACAATCAGTTCCGAAGGGAGCTGACGGGCACGTAGCCATGTGGAAGAAGAAATCTATATTCTGGGAGCTAGAATATTGGAAAGTCCTAGAAGTCCGCTCTGCAATCGACGTGATGCACGTTACGAAGAATATTTGCGTGAACATCCTAAGCTTCTTGGGCGTGTATGGGAAGTCAAATGATACAAAGGAAGCACGGCAGGACCAGCAAAGTTTGAAAGACCCTGATGACCTGTATCCGGAACGGTTTCAAGGTCGTGCCAGCTACGCTCTGACCAAAGAAGAGAAGGTCATCTTTTTTGAATGCCTGAGCAGTATGAAGGTCCCGTCGGGATTCTCGTCCAATATAAAGGGAATAATAAACATGGCGGAGAAAAAGTTCCAAAACCTGAAGTCTCACGACTGCCACGTGATTATGACGCAATTGCTTCCGATTGCTTTGAGGGGGCTCCTGCCGGAAAATGTTCGAGTAGCCATTGTGAAGCTATGTGCATTCCTCAATGCAATCTCTCGGAAGGTAATCAATCCAGGTTCTACCACGGTTACAGAACGATGTGGTCCAATGTCTTGTCGGTTTCGAGTTGGTGTTCCCGCCATCCTTCTTCAATATTATGACGCACCTCCTGGTTCACCTAGTCGATGAGATTTCCATTCTCGGTCCTGTATTTCTACACAATATGTTCCCCTTCGAGAGGTTCATGGGAGTATTAAAGAAATATGTTCGTAACCGTGCTAGGCCAGAAGGAAGCATCGCCAAGGGCTATGGAAATGAGGAGGTAATTGAGTTTTGTGTTGACTTTGTTCCTGACCTTAAGCCGATTGGTCTTCCTCAATCGCGGCACGAGGGGAGACTAAGTGGAAAAGGCACGATCGGAAGGAAATCAACGATATGTATGGACGGCCATTCTCTGAAGCACACCACACAGTTCTGACCAATTCCAGCTTGGTGGCTCCGTACTTTGAGAAACACAAGAATATTTTACGCTCGGACAACCCTGGGAAGCCTGAATCCTGGATTAGGAAGGCCCACATGGAGACTTTCGGCGGTTGGTTGAGAAAACATTTAATGAGTGACAATAAGGTTGTAGATCAGCTGTACATGTTGGCCAAGACACCATCTTCGACTATAACGACTTTCCAAGGGTACGAGATAAATGGGAATACATTTTACACGATCGCCCAAGATAAAAAGAGCACCAACCAAAACAGTGGTGTCCGCTTTGATGCAGCAACCGAGAATGGGCAAAAGGTCACATATTATGGTTACATAGAGGAGATATGGGAACTTGACTATGGACCCTCCTTTAGGGTCCCTTTGTTCCGGTGCAAATGGTTCAAGCTAACAGGAGGTGGGGTAAAGGTGGACCAGCAATACGGAATGACAATGGTGGATTTCAACAATCTTGGTTACCTTGACGAACCATTCGTCCTAGCGAAAGATGTCGCTCAGGTTTTCTATGTGAAGGACATGAGTAGCAAACCGAGGAAACGGAAAGATAAGAAAACGATCAGTACATCATGCGATGATCCAAAGCGCCACATTGTTCTTTCAGGGAAAAGAAACATCGTGGGAGTGGAGGACAAGACAGACATGTCAGAAGATTATAATATGTTTGCTGAAATTCCGCCCTTCAAAGTGAACACCGACCCAAGCATTAAGTTAAATGATGAGGATGCTCCATGGATACGGCACAATCGTAAGCAAGCAGGGACACAAGGGAAGAAATGATGTGTAATAATTTATTATTGTACCAAACTTTGTTGAATGAATCATGTGAATTATATTACCCGTGATGTGTTTGGTGTCCATTTTCGAATGATTCAATTGACTCGAGATAGCACTGATGATACATGAAATTTGGAGTGACTAAGTCATACTCCTGCATACATGAAAATTGGAGTGACTAAGTCATACTACTGCATACAGGAAATTTGGAGTGACTAAGTCATACTCCTGCATACATGAAATTTGGAGTGATTTAGTCATACTCCTGCCTAGGCGTATAATATGCATACTCTAGTCTTCATAGCCGCCGCCGTTGTACTGGTAGTCGTCGCCTTCTAAGTTGCCGGCGCGTCGTCGTGCTGTCGCTGTCGGGCGGGCTCGGGCTCGAACTGAGGGTAGCGCGGGGGATATCGCCGGCCATGATGTAGTCCATGACGCTCTGCAGTCCGCCGTACCACCATAGCCGACGGCCGGCCTCGTGGAAGTTTCCAGGAGGCAGACCTCCTCATACCTGGCGAGCGCCCTCTCACGCCGATTGATGAAGAAGGCGTCCCAAGTATGCTGGTTATCGGGATGCCAGGATTCATCCGCTGCTCCGGCGTGAGGTCGAGGTAGGTAGTAGTGATTCGTGATGGCCGCCCGCGCGCGCACCCTGAGGGACGGGAGGGACCGCACGCCGCCGGCGCTTAGGCTCCAGCCGGCGGGGACGCGGTAGCCCGGTGGGCAAGGGTAGTTCGAGGCGCAAAGCTCCTCCACCTGCTGGTAGGTTAGAGTGGGTGCGGTGGAAGCCATGAGAGAGTGATGAGAGATTGTAGAGATGTGATAATGCTGGCCAAGCCGGGCTACATATATGTAGTGAGAAATGGCGGGGAAAATGGGAGCGGGAAGACAGGAGGCGGGAAGAAAGTGGCGGGAAGAAAGTGGCGGGAAGAAAGTGGCGGGAAGAAAGAGGCGGGAAGACAGGGAAGAAATGGCGGGAAGACGAGGCGGGAAGAGGGGGTCGGCGGAAAGAAAGAGGCGGGAAGAGGGGGCCAACGAGAAGACAGAGGCGGCCGGGAAGAACTGGTGGGAAGAGGGAAGATTTTTAAATGAATTAGTTTTATTTTTCTGAATTTTTTGATATATTATTTGAATTTTTAAATTTTTTAAATGAATTAGTTTTATTTTACTGAATTTTTTGATATATTACTTGTATTTTTAAGATTTTTAAATGAATTAGTTTTATTTTTCTGAATTTTTTGATATATTATTTGTATTTTTAAGATTTTTAAATGAATTAGTTTTATTTTTCTGAATTTTTTGATATATTATTTGTATTTTTAGCATTTAGAAATGAATTAGTTTTATTTTCTTGAATTGTTTGATATATTATTTGTATTTTTAACATTTATAAATAAATTAGTTTTATTTTTCTGAATTTTTTGATATATTATTTGTATTATTAATATTTTGGAATAAATTAGTTTTATTTTCCTGAATTTTTTGATATATTTTTTGTATTTTTAAGAATTTTGAAAATGATAAGTATTATGAAAAAGACCTTTAGTCGCGGTTGGCCTCGCCAACCGCGACTAAAGGGTATTTCCGCGGGAAATCTCGAAACCGCCGAAAAATGAGCTTTAGTCGCGGTTGGGCTCACCAACCGCGACTAAAGGCTACCTTTAGTCGCGGTTGGTGACCCCAACCGCGACTAAAGCTCAATGCCTATAAAACGAGCGCGCCCGCGCGGTCACTTCATCTTCTTCCTCTCGAACGCCGACAGGCTGCGCCGATCGACCTTCGCTGCCGCCGCGCCGTCGACTCCACGCGCCGCCGACCGCCGCGCCGACCGCGCCGGCCCCTCTCCTCTCGCCGACCGCCGCTGCCTCGACGCCGTCGCCGCGGATACGTACGTGTGTGCCCGCCCGCCCCCATGCATGCGCTCCCGCCGCGCGCCCGCCTCGCGCGCCGCAAGAGAGAGAGAGGGAGAGGAAGGCCGCGCCGCGCGGGGGAGAGAGAGGCAGGGGTCGCGCGCACGGCGCCCCCGCTCTCGATCTCTCTTTTTTTTTTTTTTTTTTAACTTAGCAAAAAAAACTTAGCAAAAAAAAAACTTAACATGAATATATGATATAAACAAAAATTTAAACCTAAAAAAAATTTAAACTTAACAAAAAAATTAAACTTAGTTTAACAAAAACGGCAAAATAACTTAACATGCATGAAAGGGGCGCCGGCCGCCGGATTTTTTCTTTTTTTACTTTTTTTTGTTCTTTTTAATTTTAACTAGTATATTAATGTATATAATATTGTATACTTAACAATAATTTTACTTAACAAAATTTTGACTTAAGAAAATTTAAGAAATATGTAATATATATAGTATATTAATGTATATAATATTGTATACTTAACAATAATTTTACTTAACAAAATTTTGACTTAAGAAAATTTAACAAATATGTAATATATATAGTATATTAATGTATATAATATTGTATACTTAACAATAATTTTACTTAACAAAATTTTGACTTAATGATCAAAATTTTAACTTAAGAAAAATTAGACTTAATGATCAAAATTTTACTTAACAAAATTTAGACTCTCGGTCACCGCCACGGCTCTCTCGGCACCGCCATCGCTCTCGGCACCGCCACACCGGTCTCATCACGCGTCCGCTTTCAATTCGCCACCGCCACCGGTCTCGGTCGTCACGCGGTCACTGCGTCCCCCTTTCACCACCGCCACCGGTCTCTCGGTCACGCGGTCATGCGTCCCCCCTCTCGCCTCCCTCGTCGCCCTCTCTCTTTATATGTAGAAGAGATGTGATAATAATGCTGGCATATACACGATTAATTTGTTTTGACTACATGTTTTCAGGACTGACATATGGCGGACGATAGAGCTGACCCGATTCTGGACAACTATGATCTGGACGTTGAAGATCATATATTCGGCATCATAAAAGGCGATATTCCATATGTGCCGACCGGACAAGAAGAAGATGATATCTCTTCTTATCTGAACCTTGACGGTGAAGATGAAGGGCGCCGTCAGCAAGATGATGCCGAAGAAACGTCGGAACGACGATCTTCAATTGGAAGTAGCAACAACCACCTCCGGCGCCGAGGTATATATATACATTGAGCCTCTGGTGATATACAAACTAACTGATTTGAATAAATATGTGTGTACTAACACGCGCGACTCTCTTTCTTATTTTAGCCCTCGGCCGGATCGTCGAAAAAATCGAGTACGTCGTCGTCAAAGCGTGGCGCAACCAAGACGATGAAACCAAACGAAACATGCACCATCGAGGTTGTCGACGAAGCAACCGGCAGGCCGCTGGAGCCCAGCAAGAACGCCACCAAGTTTATCAGCCAATGCGGAGCCGTTGTTAGAGAGAACGTCTCGATCACCGTCCAGGAGTGGAATGAGCCAAAGAAGGCACGTCTTGGTTTCACTTTCGTCGATAAGAGAACAAAAAAAGATTGCTTCAAGAAGCTTATAGAACATTTCGTTCTACCTCCGGAATACCGCAGATACGATGAGGCGGGTAACAAGATTGAGGAAAACAAGGAGAGGTGCAAGCTAGTCAAACAGTTCGCTCTTTCTAAGATGGCCGACGCATTCCGAAAAATACTAGCCGCGTGCGCAATGCCATTAGTCGCGCAAACCGCGACCTATTATTCGCGACTAAAGGTCCCTTTAGTCGCGGTTCCTTACGAACCGCGACCAAAGGCCCGTCCACGTGGGCGGCAGGCGAGCGCCAGGGCGGAGGACCTTTAGTCGCGGTTCTGCTCGCCAACCGCGACTAAAGGCCGCCGCAGGTTTAGGGTTTTAGCCCCCCTAACCTGGTTCCCCTAACCCCTGGTTACTTTTTAAGTTGTATTGTTTTATTTCTTTTGTGTTTTATTTTAATTTTGAAGGAGTTTCACATATTATATTCTACGGTATACATGCATGTGAATGTACAATTTCAAACAAATTTGAAATTAGAATCAAAAAGAATTCAAGAGGAATATACAATATATATTCAATATCGGATGACCATATACAATTTTGAACAAGTTTCCATACATATATTTAGTGCATATAAAGTTCTACGTCCTCTACATAGTGTTCTCCTCTAGGATCGATGACTTGGTTCGCCAACCATCCAGCTAGTTCCTCTTGAAGTGGTCGGAAGCGAGCTTCTGGAGTAAGCGTCGTCCGGAGGTTATTCCTCCTGTGTTGTTCTCAGACGGCTGCCGCTCAGTGGTGTATCTCCGGATCCTCTCACAAACATAGTATCCACATAGATTGGTCCCCGGTGGCTGAATGTCCCCGGTCGCAGCCTTTGCCATTTTAAAATGTAGCTCTTTTTTGAATTCACCGACCTTTTGATCTACGAACCGTCTCCAAACCCTACGAGGCAAGGAAAATTAAATGAACAAGAGAGTTATTAATTAGTTACTTGATATTAGGAAATGATGAATGTAATAGGCCGATCGATATAGAGCGCAAACGAATGAAAGTAGTTACTTTTGCATCATTTTTCTCATGTTGCCCCAAAGCTTCGTATCCATATTCAGAGAGTCGTGGACGATAACTGTGGAGTTCTGAATTTGAATTACTAGCAGAATCCAGTGGAACCTGCGGACACGATACATGCACAGTCATGCATAACTCATCGATTAGCCACATACCATGCATGGAGTAAACAAAAGAGAATGTGCTCAAGACAGAAACACTCACCCAAAATGGTAAGGAAATAGAATATCACTTTTGAGTTCCTGATTTGTAAGAAACATCCACAGGTCATCCTCCACGTCTCTGGGGTGGTGTTGTAACACATATGAATTAACGATTTGTGGGTCAATGAACCCAACATCATGGGTGTGCCTTATTCGCATTTCCCGCTTCTTCAATCTGCATAATAGCGTACACAACAAGATAGTTAGGACAATATATATATTTATAGTGCAGGCAATGAACGAGATGGGGTAGAAATTAATAAATCACTTACAGAACATAGCAACTGATGATAGATTTGTCGAGCTCGCGCAGATTGAACAGCTGGAACAATTCACTCCGATGAATTGTTATATAGTAATGTTTGAAGTGATGCTCATGTCTAACTTCCGCATAAATATATTCTCTGGCGTTTTTAAGTTTTATGTAAGCCTTGTACCAATTTAGCAGACCTTTCATTTGTCGAGGTAGATCCTCTTCCTGCGCAGGCTCGACGAGAGGACCATCCTTCACATATCCAAATACTACGTCCTTCATTGCCACGTCATCAAGGCCTAATGCTACACGAAGAGTCATACCTAAGGCTGCCGCTTGTTCTTTGGCTTTCGCTACAGTCAATCCCTGTGCTGCCGCAGCTGCTATGACATCAGGGGCTTCGTCCTCCGGACCTGCGGCTTTCACTATGAGCGGGGGGATCGACTGTTTACTTTGTTCCCCGAGCTGGGCAACTTGTTGTTTCCCCCTTTCTAATTTTTTCTGGGCCTCCTCCAAGGCTTTCTTCTCCTGCCTCCTGCTTCCTCCGGAACGTGAGTGCTTGCACACGAAGTTCACGTTCATAGTCGTCAGGGAGATTCTTCGCGGCTTGGGACGGTGTGTTCAAAAATGTCTTAGCCCACTTCTTTTGCTCATCAGAATATACTGGCTTGGGCTCGCCCTCTATTTTCTTCTTGCAGCTCGCCTTCCATTTCTCTAAATCAGCAGCCGCGCCCGCCTCGACTTCCTCGGCACTACATTCCCAAGACCTCTTGGGGAGAGGCTTAAGTGATGGCTCCGGTATCTTTGTGGTTGCAGGTACGTAAGGGTCCGGGTTAATAACCCAGGACTGCTTGCTTCTTCGCCGGAGGTGGATTGGGGGGCGGCGTCTGATCACCCGCCGGACGAGGACTGGGGGGCGGCTGCTTACCCGCCGGAGGTGAATTGGGGGGCGGCGTCGGCCACCGCCCGGAGGTGTAGGTGAGCCACCACCACCACCACCACCGGAGGGGGTGGACTTGTTTGCCTTGGCGCCTCGCCTGGAAACTTGATAAACTTCTTCTGCCACAGAATGAACTGGCGCTTGACATCTCCAAGTCTTGTCGCCCCTTCAGGTGTAGCAATGTCAATGTCCAGGTCCTCAAACCCTTGGACTATCTCCTCCACCGTGACACGAGCATAGCCATCTGGAATGGGGTTGTTGTGGTGGAGTGCTCCAGGTGTAAAGCACTGCGGTGGCTACCTTCATGGACATGTTCCCGATAGGATAATACAGATGACATGCTTTCATCTCCTTTATATCGTCCACGGGGTAGCGAGGAGGCTCCGGTGCAGTAACTTCGACCACCAGATGCTCCGGTGCAGTAATTTCGATCGTCGGTGCACCAGCCGGTGAGGCCTCCGTGGAAGCCACGCTGCTTCTCTCGCTGGCTTCCGAGATCCATTGGATGATCTTCATGCTTGCGCCCGAGCTGCATCTCTTTCGGCTACTAGTACACTCACGGTTTTCTTCATCACATCCATTTCCGTTACCACCTTCGCCACAACATCTGCATCCCGATCCATCTTTCTCTTGCTTCGTAACCGTACGGGTCATCGTTCTGGGGAACCCTACTTTCCACGGAATGTCCCCGGGCATGCCTCGTACACGTCCTCCGTGTTCAGGATTCCCGAGGGCTTTTGTCGGGCGTCGTTCTCTCTGTTGAACTTGATCCTCCCCTCTTGAGCATCCCTCATTGCCTCAATAAGCTTTTTGGTGGGTTTAATTATTTTGCCCTGATAAACACACTCCCCTGTCTCCGGGTTCAGCGATCCCCCATGCCCGTACCACCAGCTTTTGGCCCTTGGGTCCCATCCCTCCGTACCTGGACGGATTCCTCGCGCCCTCGCTCGTTCTCCATCTTCTCCCACCTAGGCTGCCAAAAGCGATACCCTCCTGGCCCCATAATATGATTGTACTCCTTCTTGGCCGCATTCTTCTTATTTTTTTTCGACAATTCAAGGAACTGCTCCGATTTCTTTTGCTTCACAAATTCTGGCCAATCATGTTGCAGTTTCTCATATTGTCCTTTGAAATCCGGAGTCTTGCCCTCCTTGACAAAGTCATGGGCTAGATTTTGCTTGTATTTCCGGAATGCGTCGGCCATCTTAGAAAGAGCGAACTGTTTGACTAGCTTGCACCTCTCCTTGTTTTCCTCAATCTTGTTACCCGCCTCATCGTATCTGCGGTATTCCGGAGGTAGAACGAAATGTTCTATAAGCTTCTTGAAGCAATCTTTTTTTGTTCTCTTATCGACGAAAGTGAAACCAAGACGTGCCTTCTTTGGCTCATTCCACTCCTGGACGGTGATCGAGACGTTCTCTCTAACAACGGCTCCGCATTGGCTGATAAACTTGGTGGCGTTCTTGCTGGGCTCCAGCGGCCTGCCGGTTGCTTCGTCGACAACCTCGATGGTGCATGTTTCGTTTGGTTTCATCGTCTTGGTTGCGCCACGCTTTGACGACGACGATTTTTTCGACGATCCGGCCGAGGGCTAAAATAAGAAAGAGAGTCGCGCGTGTTAGTACACACATATTTATTCAAATCAGTTAGTTTGTATATCACCAGAGGCTCAATGTATATATATACCTCGGCGCCGGAGGTGGTTGTTGCTACTTCCAATTGAAGATCGTCGTTTACCGACGTTTCTTCGGCATCATCTTGCTGACGGCGCCCTTCATCTTCACCGTCAAGGTTCAGATAAGAAGAGATATCATCTTCTTCTTGTCCGGTCGGCACATATGGAATATCGCCTTTTATGATGCCGAATATATGATCTTCAACGTCCGTATCATAGTTGTCCAGAATCGGGTCAGCTCTATCGTCCGCCATATGTCAGTCCTGAAAACATGTAGTCAAAACAAATTAATCGTGTATATGCCAGCATTATTATCACATCTCTTCTACATATAAAGAGAGAGGGCGACGAGGGAGGCGAGAGGGGGGACGCAGTGACCGCGTGACCGAGAGACCGGTGGCGGTGGTGAAAGGGGGGACGCAGTGACCGCGTGACGACCGAGAGACCGGTGGCGGTGGCGAATTGAAAGCGGGGACGCGCAGTGACCGCGTGACCGAGAGACCGGTGTGGCGGTGACCGAGAGAGCGGTGGCGGTGCCGAGAGAGCGGTGGCGGTGACCGAGAGTCTAAATTTTGTTAAGTAAAATTTTGATCATTAAGTCTAATTTTTCTTAAGTTAAAATTTTGATCATTAAGTCAAAATTTTGTTAAGTAAAATTATTGTTAAGTATACAATATTATATACATTAATATACTATATATATTACATATTTGTTAAATTTTCTTAAGTCAAAATTTTGTTAAGTAAAATTATTGTTAAGTATACAATATTATATACATTAATATACTATATATATTACATATTTGTTAAATTTTCTTAAGTCAAAATTTTGTTAAGTAAAATTATTGTTAAGTATACAATATTATATACATTAATATACTAGTTAAAATTAAAAAGAACAAAAAAAAGTAAAAAAAGAAAAAATCCGGCGGCCGGCGCCCCTTTCATGCATGTTAAGTTATTTTGCCGTTTTTGTTAAACTAAGTTTAATTTTTTTGTTAAGTTTAAATTTTTTTTAGGTTTAAATTTTTGTTTATATCATATATTCATGTTAAGTTTTTTTTTGCTTTTTTTTTTTGCTAAGTTAAAAACAAAAAAAAGAGAGATCGAGAGGCAGGGGCGCCGTGTACTGGCGCGACCCCTGCCTCTCTCTCCCCCGCGCGGCGCGGCCTTCCTCTCCCTCTCTCTTCCCTCCGGCGGCGGCGGCGCGGCGAGGAGCAGGGGGCGGCGCGGCGAGGAGCGCATGCATGGGGGCGGGGGCCGGGCGGGCACACACGTACGTATCCGCGGCGACGGCGTCGATCGAGGGCGGCGGCGGTCGGCGAGAGGAGGAGGGGCCGGCGCGGCGGTCGGCGCGGCGGTCGGCGGCGCGTGGAGTCGACGGCGCGCGGCAGCGGAGGAGTCGATCGGCGCAGCCTGTCGGCGTTCGAGAGGAAGAAGATGAAGTGAACCGCGCGCGGGCGCGCTCGTTTTATAGGCATTGAGCTTTAGTCGCGGTTGGGGTCACCAACCGCGACTAAAGGGTAGCCTTTAGTCGCGGTTGGTGAGCCCAACCGCGACTAAAGCTCATTTTTCGGCGGTTTCGAGATTTCCCGCGGAAATACCCTTTAGTCGCGGTTGGCGAGGCCAACCGCGACTAAAGGTCTTTTTCATAATACTTATCATTTTCAAAATTCTTAAAAATACAAAAAATATATCAAAAAATTCAGGAAAATAAAACTAATTTATTCCAAAATATTAATAATACAAATAATATATCAAAAAATTCAGAAAAATAAAACTAATTTATTTATAAATGTTAAAAATACAAATAATATATCAAACAATTCAAGAAAATAAAACTAATTCATTTCTAAATGCTAAAAATACAAATAATATATCAAAAAATTCAGAAAAATAAAACTAATTCATTTAAAAATCTTAAAAATACAAATAATATATCAAAAAATTCAGAAAAATAAAACTAATTCATTTAAAAATCTTAAAAATACAAGTAATATATCAAAAAATTCAGTAAAATAAAACTAATTCATTTAAAAAATTTAAAAATTCAAATAATATATCAAAAAATTCAGAAAAATAAAACTAATTCATTTAAAAATCTTCCCTCTTCCCACCAGTTCTTCCCGCCTCTGTCTTCTCGTTGGCCCCCTCTTCCCGCCTCTTTCTTTCCGCCGACCCCCTCTTCCCGCCTCGTCTTCCCGCCATTTCTTCCCTGTCTTCCCGCCTCTTTCTTCCCGCCACTTTCTTCCCGCCACTTTCTTCCCGCCACTTTCTTCCCGCCTCCTGTCTTCCCGCTCCCATTTTTCCCGCCATTTCTCACTACATATATGTAGCCCGGCTTGGCCAGCATTATCACATCTCTACAATCTCTCATCACTCTCTCATGGCTTCCACCGCACCCACTCTAACCTACCAGCAGGTGGAGGAGCTTTGCGCCTCGAACTACCCTTGCCCACCGGGCTACCGCGTCCCCGCCGGCTGGAGCCTAAGCGCCGGCGGCGTGCCGGTCCCTCCCGTCCCTCAGGGTACTGCGCGCCGGGCGGCCATCACGAATCACTACTACCTCGACCTCACGCCGGAGCAGCGGATGAATCCCCGCTGGCATCCCGATAACCAGCATACTTGGGACGCCTTCTTCATCAATCGGCGTGAGAGGGCGCTCGCCAGGTATGAGGAGGACGGTCTGCCTCCTGGAAACTTCCACGAGGCCGGCCGCGGCTATGGTGGTACGGCCGGACTCTGCAGAGCGTCATGGACTACATCATGGCCGGCGATATCCCCCGCCTGCGCTACCCTCACTTCGAGCCACGAGCGCCGCCCGACGACAGCGACGACAGCAGCAGCGACGACGACGCCGGCAACTTAGAAGGCGACGACTACCAGTACAACGGCGGCGGCTATGAAGACTACGGAAGGACGTGGTGGCAGCTAGTTGGTGGAAATCTGGTTTCGTTCCGCGAGTTTAGGAAGGTGGGTTCTGGGACTAATCACCACGTCAGCGCGTAAGTGAGTTTTTGTAAAACTGAGCCCGTAGGTGTAGCATTACTGGACCGCTACCAAGCCTATTTTTCCATCGGCGCTTCTAGTTCATGGTCGTGTAAGTGTGTAACCACTAACCATGCAGCCATTCTCCAGTCTCGAGGTCAAACTCCACGATCAACTGCGTTTCTTGTTCATGGCCTCGTAAACATGATTCTATGGAGAAGTAGGCAACCCCCCTTCACAACGGCCACGTCACTGTGCCGTCAATGGACCATGGCCGAAGCGCTTTCTGCCTCCCTGTATCGGCCGCCATCTTCCTACGACCGAGGCTGAGCACCATGCCCACCAAAGTATATGATTTTGTTTGGTTCCCTCCGTCGTCCGCCGCTGTGTCGTGTTCGACGGGCGACGAGACCTCGCTGTTCATCATAGCACCTTGACTATTGTGACGACGGCCATGGCAAGGAGATCTGTTGCTTGATGTCGTCTCTGCCGGCGTGACGGCGAGAAGTCTGGTAGCGCTATGATGCCAATCGGGTTCAATGGCGTGCAGGGATCCGCCATCTTCCGCTAGAGTAGGACCGATCGATCTTGTCGCAAAAACTAAAATTTGAGAAATCATTACTTTTACGCCTGCAGGGCCGTATTGCTGCAGATCATGCCGTGGGGCAAAATGGACTGGTTGGCAATCAACTTCTACGGGCGGCCGGTGCGGGACATGTAGCTCCAGTACGTGGAGTACTACGTGTTGGAGGTGAAGACGATTGATCTTGCAGCGGTGATTTCGTTCATGTAAGAGTCACATCGGCTTTGGTGAAAGCTTCCGGGCAGTGGCCTTGTTTACGGGTCCTGTCCACCTTCGGCGCCGTGCTGTTGAGAATCGAGACATCGGAATCGTTGAAGGAGGTCCCGGCGGCTAGGTGCGAGATAGAGCGATGCGAAGATCTAGGCAAGGTCGATCTAGCGGTGTATATATGAGCGTTTCCATAGGTGAACCGTACTCGACGTGGACTGTTTTTTGAGCTAAGCCAGGAGATTAGAGCTGATACGAAAGAGACGACGGTCGACGGGAGACGTACGAAAGCGCGTTACACATCGGACGAACCGTACTCGATGTGTACTGTTTTTCTAGCTAAGAGCAAGTCTAACAGGTCCCATATATTTTCGCCCCGTAAAACGCGAGTAGAGGGCCTTGTATCGGGTTTTCGTCGGCCGAAAACTCGGACGAGCTAGCAGACCCCGTATACCTAACCTGTAAAAGGGAATATTCTCAAAATATGCCAAAAAAGCTCCTCTTCCTCCTCTCCTTCTTCCTCCCTCCCGCTTCTCGCCCGCCGCCCCCGGCCGCCCCACCGCCGCCCCGCCTCGCCCTGCGCCCCGCCGCCTGCCCGCCATGGCCGCCGTCCGCCCGCCCCGCACCCGCTGCGCTCGCGCGCTCCCGCCCCGCCGCCCCCGCCCGCCGCCGCCCGCGGCCACGCTGCCACCGGTGCGGCCGCGCTCCTCGCCGGCCGCCGCCGCCCTGGCCGCGCCGCTCCGGCTGCCCCACGCGGCCGCGCCGCTCGCTCCGGCTGCCCCTACGCGCCGCGCCTCAATGGGGATGGGTTGCTAGCTGAAATTTCAGCCCGCCAAGGGTGAGGGGTTGGCCCTGTATTCCCCCTCCCGCCCCGCACAAGTAAGGGGCGACGACCCGCCCCGTACTCGAAAACAGCAAAAAACGATGCGGGGGCCGTTTTTACGGGGCGTGCTAGACGGCCGGGTAGAGCCGAAACCCTCAAATCGGCGGTTATTATACGCCCCTTTTACGGGGTCTGTTAGACCTGCTCTAAGCGAGGAGATCAGAACTGATACGAAAGAGACGACGGACGATGTAGGAAAGCACCTTATAAGTTGGACGAAAGCGCATTGTAACGGAGCAAACCACGAAAACGTTTTTCTCTTTATCTTTACTATATTATATTCGGAGTAAAATACATGGTAGGTACTTGAACTTGTCGGTAGGGTTCGATTAGGTCACCGTACTTAGAGAATACGCATTTACAGTAACTGAAGACGTCTTAGTGGCTCGTAGACGGTCACTGGTGGTGATGGCCCAATGTATTTGATGATGTGGCAAACTGCGGACCCCATCTGTCAGCTTTGATGTGTCAATACATTGACCGGTCCAAGCAAGTTTTTTCACAAAAAAACCCCTCAATCTCCAGCTGTGTGTGTCTTGTTCCTCCTGCTTTATCCCTATGCAGATGAGGTCCAGCAGACCAGACGCTGGCGTGCTCAAAGGCGGCGGCGGCGCCGTACCCAGGCAGCTAATCAGTCAATCGATTCCCTCGCTTGAGGACTAGTATTAGATCCAAATCGTTCGATTAGGCTAGCTAGCATTCCTATAGGTGCGTGTGCCTGTGACTTTTCCGTTCGTGAGGAAAGGCAAAATCTCACCGACGTCAATACGCCGGTGACCTACAGCGTGGCGGAGACAACGACAGGAGCGCGCAGGAGAGGCAGCGCACGCGAAGCGGCAAGCAGGGGCGAGTCCGCGACGGTTCATGCCGCCGGTGGTGCAGGGTGCCGTGGAGGCCAGGAGCGGCTGGCGACGAGCTCACAATGGCGGGGACTGGGGGCGCTCGACCAAGGATGGTGCATGTAAAGGGAGAGAGCGACGGGAGTAGCAGGAGCTCACTGCTCGCCCCGAACTTATCAGATCCGTCTTGTAGTCCAGAGAAGCATACCATCGATGGCACAGTCACCCACGACGGCGATGAGACACGGTCTACGATGAGGAGCTGCTCTAGGATGCGCAAGCATTTGGGGAGGGCTTCTGAAGCATTAAAGGAGACTCGGGGTGGAAAGGATGCAGGCTGAGAGGGTCAGGAGGCGGAGGAGAGGTAGATCGTCCGCGCTGTGGCGCCACACCGGAGTCGAGGTAGACGAGGTCGGGGACGCCTGCAAGGACCTCCTCTCGTCGATTCCTTCGTGGTGGAGAACAGCGGGCTGCTGTTGGAGCAGGGGGTCAGAGCTGCCAGCGACGGTGGACTCCTAGGCGGTGGTGCGGTGAGTAACCGTGGCGATGGCAGGCAGATGCAATGCAAAGGGGCAGAGAAAGGGGACAACACACGGCGGAGTAGGAGGTAGGGGCCGATGACGCTCGAAAGAGGCAGTGGAGGGCCGAGGGCGGCAACCAGCGGGAGAAGTAGGGCCGGTTGGGCGGCGCACATGATTTGGACTAGAAGAGAGGTTGGGGACGGCGGCAGGGTGTTTATCAGCTTCTCAAATTTTTTTAGGGGTTTTCATTGTAAGAAAATACACTAGTGGAATCCTAGGTGGACTGACAGATGGGGTCTGCAGCTTGCCACGTCAGCAAATACATTGAAACATCTCCACCGGTGAGGGCATCTCCAACCGCGCGACCCAAACGGACGCGCTGGGCCGTCTGTTTTGGGCCGTTTGGGTGCGTCCGCGTGTCCGTTTGGGTCGCGCGGTGCGCCCAACGCGCGGACGCATCGCAAAATCGGAGAAGCACGAAAACAAAATAAAAATGGCAAATTTAAACGAAATTTCATTAAACATATGCCCTATTTTGGGCAAATTTGTACATAGCCCTATTTTGGGCAAATAACTAACAAAAGAAGCCCCTATATGGGCTTTAAATTTAAACTTAAAAACCCTCTATTAGGGTTTGGTCGGCGGCGCGGTGGCCGCCGGTGCGCCGCCTAGCCCCTGTGGGCGTCGTCGGCGACGTCGTCGTTGTCGACGACGTCCCCGGGCGGCGAGGCGCTGTTGTGGCTCGACCGCGCCGGGGACTCCGGCCACGGAGACCACAGGGCCTCCTCCCAGGCCGAGTGGGGGTCCGGAGCCACCCGAGGCTGCGGCGGCGCACGGAGCAGCGCCTCCTCCCTGAGGCGCTGCTGCCTCTCCTGGCGGCGCCGCTCCTCTGCGCGGCGCTGGCCCGCCGCCGCGGCCTCGCGGCGCTCCTCGTCGGCGCGCCGCCTCCTCCCGCCGCGCCGCTTCCTCCTCCTCCCGTCGCCCGCGGGCCTGGGCGTAGAGCTCCCAGAGCTCCGCTTCTTCCTCCGCCAGACGCGCCGCCTCCTCCAGCCCGGACGTTCGAATGGCCGCCTGGAGGTGCGGCCATTTCTCCTCCTCCTCCGCCGCTGAGATGAGCAGCGCGGCGCGGAGGTCCGGGTCCTCCTCCGAGGACTCGTGCTTGGGCTCGAGCAGCAGCGACGGCGGTTGCGGCAATGCCGCGCCGCCGCGGGCGGCCTCTCCGATGTGGAGGCCGCCTGGGTTTCCGCACGATGGCCGCAGCGCCGGCGGACGACGTCGGCTGCTGCTCGCCTCGTCGTCGTTGGCTCCGGCGAAAACCCGCTTCGGGGCCATGGCGGCGGTTTCGCTGCGGGAGTGGAGTGGGGACTGGAGTGGAGGGCCAGTGTCAACACCCGGATTTTTAAGTCCGGATGCCTATTATGTCATACATCGCAATCCCAGGAATATTGTTGTTGCGAGGCATAATAGTTAAGTATCACAGTCATCATTCATTACAACTCATAAAGTCTTACAAATTGAAATCACATGATCCATATTACACAAATAGTTGATCTAACGATCAACGAACTGATCAACGAACAAACATAAGTTCATAGCGGAAGCGTAAGATACAAGGACTCTATAGTCCACAGGCCAACGCTTGACGTTAGCAGACTCCTAGTTGTTGTAGACTTCCTGCTGACCGTCCTCCTCGTACTGCTGCTCCTCTTCATAGTCTGGCCATTTGAATAGCCAGGGACACAGCCGTGAGTACTTGATGTACTCGCAAACTAATACTAGTGTAAGTGCTAACATTTCTAGTAAGAGGGTGCTAAGCTCTAGTTTCTTTGCATAAAGCTAGCTTTAGTTCACAAGTATTTACTAAAGACTTATTCATATACTAACTAACTCAAGTGGGAACATCAGTGTCATTCCCACAACTCTGTTGTGTTTTCAATATAATCAAGTCACCATTCACCATTCATTTCAACCACATGATCAAAGTCTAATATTAGAAACTGTATGGCCTTTCCAACCGTCCGTAACCGTGGACACGGCTATTCGAATAGATTTACACTCTGCAGAGGTTGCACACTTGTGCCACAACATTTGATTTCATCCGTCGGGATTTCCCCGAATCATCGTAACACAGTACGCGGATCATCAACCATAACCTTTCATTTACTAACCCTAGTATGAGCACCTCTCCCCATGAGCTTGGCCTCCCAGTGATGACCAACTGTCATCCTGGGAACTGCACAGGGCTTGGCCGTACAATTCACCTTCAATTCACATCATTCCTCAACAACGGAGGCAGCCTCGGCATAACCCCTATGATGTGTGTTCAGAGGGAACTCATACTAAGGTACATAAACTTCTAGTTAAGCCCTTACCCATAATCAGGTATTGTGGGGGTACTCAATAATTGGAAAGGTATCGCATCCAAACCAATATTAGTTTTAATCAAAAATCACCATCTTCTCTTGGTCATATTCACCTTCAAAATTCATTTCATTCTTTCACCACACATGTTCCCATCTAGAGTAGTCATGTTTAATTTAGCACTAGCATCTAAGGATGAGGGGTGCTAAATAGTTTGTTTTGCTCCTAGGCTAACTTTGATACTCTTGTACTAATCTAACATTTAACCCTATTGAATTCTGAGACAATAGTACAAAATAACAGTAAGTAAAACTTAAGCATAAAACTGGGAACTAGGCTCATAATATAAAGTAAATGGGTGGGGCTTGGCTCAGGATGAGCTAGCACTTTGCAAGAGTATTATCTTGCCTTGGTTGGGAAACTGGTCAAAGTGGTCTTCTTCTCCAGTAGACCTCCTCCTCCTCTGGGTACTCCTCGGTACTAGCGTCTAAAATACGAATACGGGATACACAATCATCACACCAATCTATTTACTAAACTAAGCACACACATGATTCACACAAATTAAACTAGCATCACATATCACTATTATGTTGGTGGATGGGTTTTTCTTATTAATTAGGAAAAATAATTTCCTCTCATAATAATCTTAAATGTTACTTTTGAATTATTCAGAGAAATAATTTCCTCTCATTATCTTTTTAAGATTTAATTTCTCTTATGTATAATATGTGACCTAGGTTGACCCAAGTCAACCTCTTCACACTTATCATTTTGAGAAAATGATTTAAATGGGGTGTAGCACCCCATACAATTTAATTCTAACATGGTAATGATTTAATATCATCAACAAACCATATGAGATTTTTATGATCAGAGTCTTCACCTCATATTGGATTGTTCATGACAAGATTTAAATGGAAGAAAGCTCCCATATGAATTACTAATATTTTTGGACAATACCATTTAGGGAAAAATAGCCATATTGTCCACTACTTAAACTAGGGCATGATCATGCAAGGTGACCACACCATTTTATTGCATAATCAATTAGTGTAAGTAATATGTAAACTACCAGAGTTGGAACTAACTTAATATCTATTTTATTTGATTTTTAATAATTAATTGAGTAGGGAAAAGTCCCTGCCTTGTTATTTTTGTCGAATTAATTCTACAACGAATCTGGTCATGAGACCAGTGGCATATTGTAGATAATTTTAATAGCTTTCCAAATATATAAAATTTATTAATTTTGGCCAAGCCAAACAATTTCTATGCAATTTCAAAGTTGGGTCCAGTGGGGTAATTCAACTAAATCATTTAAATGAAATTTGAATTAAAGGGCCGGCGGGAAAAACCTAACGGGCCAAACGAATTAAAATGGCCCAAGCCAGCCCACCACGCGTCCACGCACGCGTGGGCTGCCTGACAGGGTGGGGCTGGCCTGTCAGCGGCTCACCGCACCCGAATCGGTACGGGGCGACGTGGGACGCACGATTAGATCGTGATCCGACGGATCACGTCCATCGTCGTCGACGAGGAGAAGAGCTCGCCGGCGCGGCTCGGGTAGGGGGTCGGAGGGCTAACCAGGGCTCCCGCGGTGGCTGGCAGTGTGCTCGGGGAAGGTGTAGACGACGGCGAAGCCTGGCACCGGCGGCACCAGGGGCGGCTCCAATCGTCGGCGGCGAGGTGAGGTACTGGCGGGCTCCGGCGGCTAAATTGGCGAGTTCCGGTGGTGAATCGAGAAGGGGAAGTGGTCGAGGAGGTCGAGGGAGAAGAGGGGATGGTGCTGGTGTGCTCAGATGGCCAGGGGAGGTCTCCTTTTATAGCTGAGCAAGGGTGCTGCGGGGCAGGGGCAAGGTCGACATGGGCGCGGCGTCTCCGGCGAGCTAGTGGGCTAGGCGGCGACGCGGCGCTGTTCAGCGTGTCCAGGCGAAGCTACTGGCGGTGATCGCGTGGTCGGGGAGCGTCAGAATCTCTCGCGTTGCGTCCGTGTCTGGCGGCGGCGCTTGCGGGATCTTCTTCCCCGTCCACGGCGGCGGCGGTCCAGGGTCGGGTCGAGCGCGTGTCTGGCGGGGTTGAGGTGGCACGGCGGTACTCGACGAGTTGCTAGCGGGGCCAGAGCGAGAGGGAGACGGTGGGGTGGCGCGTGTCCAGGGCGTGCACGGCGTGCACACTCGCGACGCGAGCGGCATGGCCCTGCCGTGCTGGGCGCGCGTCGTGCGGCGACTGTCGGCCTCCTCCTTGAGGATGGCTGGTGTAGGGCGTTGTAGGGGAGGGAGGTGTCGAGCCAGGGCACCAGGGCCGGTGCTGAGGATGAAGGAGGGAAGAGGGGGTGCGGCATGGCCGGCATGGGTTGGCATGGCCATGTCCAGGGCCTCCTTAGGCTTCCTCCTAGGGTTGCTGTGGTGGGGTGAGGCAGAGAGGGGACAAGGGAACATGTAGAGTAGGTTGGGGGCATTAGGGTTGGGGGAAAACACTATTTCAAATAGTGTGGCATTGTTCCATAATTGAAATTCCACCAATTTGTCCAAATTTGATTTAATTCAAAATAGTTGACCACTTTGAAAAGGGTGTGTTTGGTTTGGTTCTAAGTGACCAGAGGCAAAGAGAGGTGGTGGTGGAATTTAGAAAATCCAAGAATTGCAAAAAGGCTAAGTGTGAGATTGTTCACATTAATAAAAAGTTCCAACTTTGCATGTGTGTAGATTTTGATCCAAGAAGAATTTGGCATATATTTCTTCACATAAAGTGTTCACCTTGATGTCCTCTTGGATGACATGCAAAGAGTGGTAAGAGTTTAGTTTGAAAATTTTGAAATGTAGGGGCTCAAAGTGGGGACCAGATTATAATGGGCAGATTTGACCATTATTCTATGTGACCTCAATTTTTATTTGAATTCGATTTAATTGGTGTTTCTATGATTCACAAAGTTGTAATATGAGTTTAGTAATATATTCCAACTAATGGTGAAGATCAATTTGGTCTATGGTCAAGATTTATAAAGATGGCATAGAGTCTATGTGAGGGTTTTAGGGTTTTAGCATTTGCCTTTATTTTATTTTATTTTATTTTCTTTGTGATCTTCACTTGATCACCTTAGGGCTTTTAGGGTTTAGCACACACACAAGGTACAAGCATCATGGCATATCACTCAAATGCACAAGTCCTATGCATGATACTATATGTAAGAAAAAGTTTTTGTTGGTTTGAAATTTTGCTCTCTGGAATTCTTCTAATTTTCTTTTATTGAAATTTTGGGATGTTACAAACCCTTCCCCCTTACAAAAGATCTCGTCCCGAGATCTAAAAGAAAATTAGGTACTAAAGAGATCTGGGTATTCTTTCTTCATGTCTTCCTCCCGCTCCCAAGTGGCTTCATCTTCGGTATGGTTGCTCCACTGTATCTTCAGAAACTTGATACTTCGGGTGCGGGTGGTTCTGTAGGCTTCCTCCAGGATGCGGATAGGCACTTCGCGGTATGTCAAGTCAGTGTTGATATCCACTGATCGATGATCGATGTTCTTGAATACTTCCGTCTTCTCGGGGACTTCAAGGCACTTCCGGAGGAGTGAGATGTGGAACACGTTGTGCACAGCTGCCATTTCTTCAGGGAGTTCCAGTTGATAAGACACTTCACCTCTGCGGCTGAGGACTTTGAAGGGTCCGACATATCGGGGTGCGAGCTTTCCTTTCAGCTGGAATCTCTGCATTCCCTTGAGGGGTGACACCTTGAGATAGACGAAGTCTCCGATCTCAAAGGTCATCTCTCGGCGTCTCTTGTCGGCGTAGCTCTTCTGTCTTGACTGCGCTGTCTTGAGGTACTCGCGGATTTTGTGCACCTTCTCTTCCGCTTCTCGCAGAACATCGGGCCGAAGACTTGGCTTTCTCCTACTTCCGACCAGTTCGGGGGTACGGCATTTCCTTCCGTACGGGGCTTCAAAGGGGCCATCTGTAAGCTGGCTTGGTAACTGTTGTTGTAAGAGAATTGCATAAGGCACAATCTTCCCACTTGGATCCATACTCCAAGTACACAAGCTCTCAACATATCTTCCAGATCTGGTTGACTCTCTCTCTGTCCGTCATCTGCGGGTGATAAGCTGTGCTGAAGTTTAGACGGGTTCCTAGTCCTTCATGCACTTTCTGCCAGAATCTTGAGGTGAACTGTGATCCTCTATCTGACACAATTGACTTAGGGGTTCCATGCAGGGCTACTATCCTTGAGATGTATAACTCAGCTAACTTTGGGCCTTGGTAGGTGGTCTTGAGGGGATGAAGTGTGCAACCTTGGTCAACCTATCAATGACAACCCGATGGAGTCATTTCCTCTGCTAGATTTGGGCAGTCCGTGATAAAGTCCATCCCCACGAATCCCATTTCCACTCGGAATTGCAAGGGTTGCAACAGTCCGGCGGGTCGCCGATGTTCCTTGACTCGCTGACGGATGTCACACTTGGCGATGTAGCTTCCAATTTCTCTCTTCATTCCATGCCACCAGAATTGTTCCTTCAAATCCTGGTACATCTTGGTACCGCCGGGGTGAATGGAATACAGGGTGTCGTGAGCTTCCTTCAGTATGACTTGCTTCAATTCTGAATCTGACGGTACACACAGGCGACCGTTGTACCAAAGTACTCCTTCTTCATCGATGGTGAATCCTGGTGCCTTTCCCGCAGCTATCTGACTCTTGATTCCGTCAATGCTGGCATTTCCCTTCTGGGCTTCTTTGATCTGTCCAATCAAGGTGGGCTGCAGTTCTATACTGGCTAGGTATCCTTCACTAACTAACTCCATTCTGAAATGCTCAAACTCTTGGTGTAGGCTAGGCTGTTCATTTGCTATCATGGAGTTTAACTGACAAGGCAGTCTACTCAGGGCATCTGCTACTACATTGGCCTTGCCGGGGTGATAGTGGATCTCCATATCATAATCCTTGATTAACTCTAACCATCTGCGTTGCCTCATGTTCAGCTCTGGGTGAAGATATACTTCAGGCTCTTGTGATCGGAATAGATTTCGCATCGATTACCCATGAGGTAATGACGCCAAACTTTCAGGGCTAACACTACGGCTGCGAGTTCGAGGTCATGGGTTGGGTAGTTCTGCTCATGCTGTTTTAGTTGCCGGGACAGGTATGATATCACTTTGCCTCCTTGCATCAACACACATCCAAGACCAATCTTGGACGCATCACAGTAGACATCAAATGGCTTGGTGATATCCGGCATGATCAATATTGGGGCTGTGGTCAATCTGTTCTTGAGCTGTTGGAAACTTTCTTCACATTTGGCAGTCCATTCAAACTTCTTGTCCTTCTTCAGCAGTTGAGTCATGGGTTGGGCTATGCTGGAAAATCCTTCAACGAATCGGCGGTAATATCCCGCTAATCCGAGAAATGCGCGGACCTCGGTCTGAGTGGTTGGGGCTTTCCATTCTGTGACAGTCTTGATCTTGGCGGGATCTACGGCAATTCCCCCTGCGGACAAGATATGTCCCAGGAATCCTACCTCCTTCAACCAAAACTCACACTTACTAAACTTGGCATATAACTTGTGCTGCCTCAGGGTTTCTAGGATTATTTCCAAGTGTTGTTCATGTTCCTCTTCGGTTTTGGAGTAGATAAGAATGTCATCGATGAAAACAACGACAAACTTATCCAAAAAGTTCATGAAGACCTTGTTCATGAGGTTCATGAAATAGGCGGGGGCATTGGTCAATCCAAATGACATGACATTGTACTCATACAGTCCATATCTGGTGGTGAAGGCAGTCTTTGGGATATCCGCTGCACGGATCTTCAGTTGATGGTAGCCAGTCCTAAGGTCAATCTTGGAAAATACGGTGGCACCGGCTAGCTGGTCAAACAGATCTTCTATCTTTGGCAAGGGGTATTTGTTTTTGATGGTGACATCGTTAAGTTTACGATAATCCGTACATAACCGATTGGCACCATCTTTCTTATCCACAAATAAAACTGGTGATCTCCAAGGCGACGAACTTGGTCGAATCAGACCCTTGTGCAACATATCATCCAGTTGCTTCTTCAGCTTCTCTTAATTCTGCCGGGTTCATGCTATAGGCTCTCTGGGCTATAGGTCCTGTTCCAGGAATTAACTCGATGATAAACTCGATATCCCGATCCGGGGGCATACCGGGTAGATCATCTGGAAACACATCGCGTATCGACAAACGACCCTGATCTGATCCAGAGTTGGTTTGGCTACTCCTTGGTTGCAAGTGAAATTTCTGGGGAGTTTTTCAGACACATGTTCTAGTGTTATTCCGGTGCTACTAGTCATGGTGATGGCCTTCCTGGCGCAGTCTATCAATCCATGATGTTTCGCCATCCAATCCATTCCTAGTACTACTTCCAATCCTTTTGTTCCCAGAACAATTAAGTTTGCAAAAAACATTATTTCTTGAATTCTGATGGGTACTTCTTTGCAAAATTTTCTAGCTTTAGTTGTTGATCCAGGTATTTGAACTATCATGACATGTTTCAAGCTGATTGGTTGAATCTTACTAGTGCTCACAAAATCTTCGGTAACAAATGAATGTGATGCTCCGGAATCAAACAACACTCTTGCTGGTATTGAGTTAACAGAGAACATACCCAGCACCACATCTGGGCTTCCTGGGCTTCCTCGGCGTTCATGTGGTAGAGGCGACCTCCGCGGTTGTGCGGGTTGTTGGGGGGCGAACTTCTTGCCGGTGGAGACACGGCGTTTGCTGAGCAGGTGCAGCGGTGTTGCCGGCGAGCTTGGCCAGCCTTTTGGGGCACTCATTGGAGAAGTGTCCCACAACTCCACATTCATAGCAGGTGATTGTGGTCTTGTCCTTGGTTCCAACCGGAATAGCATTGCTTCCGGTCCTTGGTGGTGTTGGTGTTGTTGTTGTTGGTGTTGGGGGCTCGCGGCGGAGCGCGGTTGAAGTTGTTGTTGTGGTGCACATAGGAGTTGGGGTTGTTGCTGTTGTGGTGGGGGCCTCCTGGCCTTGGGTTTCCTCCGCTCCGGTTCTGAAAACCGGGGCGCGACACTTGGTTCTGGGGCTTGTTGTTTCGGGGGCGAAACCACTGCTTGAGCTAGGCGGTATCTCGGGGCATTGCTGGGCCCACTGATTCATCATGCGGCGCTGCGGTTTTCATTGGCCTGGTGCAACTTGCCTTCCATTTGGATGGAAGAATCCACTAAGGCTTCAAGGTCAGCAAAGGGAATGTTGACCAGACTGTCGCATCTCGTCGTGCAGTTTCAGGAATCTCTCCTTCCTTTTCTCATTGGTGTCGGTTTCATCGGGGCGTACCTTGACAGGGTGAGGAACTGTCGCGGTATTCTACCACCGACATCCGGCCTTGCTTCAGTTCCCGGAATTCATCCCTCATCTTCTTGATCAAACCTGGTGGTACATGGTACTTGCTAAACTTGAGCTTAAAGTCAGCCCAAGTCATCATCTGTCCGGCATTTAATGCACGGGCGCTTGTCCACCAAGCCCTTGCTGGTCCTGCTAGGTAGTGCGTAGCAAACATCACCTTCTCATTCTCATCCACTCCAGCTACTTCCAGGTTATTTTCCATTGTTTGCAGCCAATCATCTGCATCTAAGGGCTCTTCAGTCTTGCTGAAAACAGGTGGGTTGGTGTTTTGGAAATTCTTGAGTTTGGAGCCTGGGTGGTCATGGTGTCCATGGCCCTGCTGGTTGTTGGCTAGCTGCTGCAGTGCTGTGAGACTGGCTTGACGTTCAGCTCGATCTGTCTCTGTCTGCCATCAGGGTCTGCAGTAGTTGCATCATCGCATCTGAGTTCGCGTTGCGGTGAGCCATCTGAACAGATAGGTAGATCATGAGATAAGAGGGAATTTTCTATGGCTTATTTTTGGGTAACTTTTAAACTTTAAAGACTTTTGATGATGCATATAACACACAAACATTCATTCATTCATTCATAGCAAGCATCACAGATTTCAAGCTAACACACTAAGGGTTTTAAGAACCCTTCTTCTTCCTTCTACGATACAAGGGACCGGATACATACTCATACCCAGGGTTTTAAGAACCCTTCATGCTACGATACAAAGGACGGGGTACAAGCCATTCCTACACATGTGATCTAGTGCAGCTACCCCTCAATATCAATGTCTACATCGATGGTGATGATCCCATCCTCCTCGGGCTCCAGAAACGCGTAGTCCTCCTCATCTGTGAACTCATCATCCTCAAAGTCGTTGTCGTCACTCAGGAAGTCATCACCTCCCTGAATGTCCTCTCCATCCTCCTCCATCTCCTGGATCTGGTCCTGCTGGGTACGAAAGTCACCTCCAAAGTGCGGATCTCGCGAAGGCGGCGGATAGTGGCATCCTTCTTGGCGCGCTGCAGGCTTTGCCCTTGGCGAGCATCCGGATAGCTTCGGCATGGTGAGCGGCAATCTGGGCGTGCTGGTTGTGAACCCGCGTCCGCTCCAGGTCCTTCCGGGTCTCATGAAGCATCAAGTCCAGATGCCCCACATGAATCATGAGCACCGGGTGCGAAGAGGGTGCCATGGGTTCTCCCATGGTGTCGTGCCTGGCGAAGTAGGCGAAGCGGCTTCCCCGGAGTGCGGCGATGTGCTGTCCGCACACCCGAGCAAGTCCCTCCTGAAGAGCGTGAGCAAGCCCGTCCGGCCAGTTGCATGCCTTGAAGGAGAAAAGGATCCTCTCCGAGACGGGAGGCTCCGAACTTCCCTTCAAGTCAGCGGTGATCATCCACTGCTGTTCCCCGGTGGGGGTGTCGTGGATCCGGACTCCATGGAACTTGGGAGGTGGACGTTCGAGCCTCTCGGACACAAGGTACAAGTCGCGCTCGAACACCAGACTTCCTCCGTTCTCCAGGTCGTAGGTCTCCGTCTGGACGTAGGGCTCCATCTGAAAGTGAAATGGATGAGTAAGTTAGAGATGTGACTAAGTGTGGCAATATTTTAGATGTATTTAAAAAGAAGAGCATGGTCATTTTTTTGAAAAGATCTGGTAGAAAAGAGAATGAGTAAGTTTTTCCCAAGTATTCACTCAATTTGTTTTAGAAACTAAATTTTTCGGAACGTCCATTCTAAACTAGGGTCTCCTAAGGTCAAACAATGGCTCTGATACCAACTTGTCAACACCCGGATTTTTAAGTCCGGATGCCTATTATGTCATACATCGCAATCCCAGGAATATTGTTGTTGCGAGGCATAATAGTTAAGTATCACAGTCATCATTCATTACAACTCATAAAGTCTTACAAATTGAAATCACATGATCCATATTACACAAATAGTTGATCTAACGATCAACGAACTGATCAACGAACAAACATAAGTTCATAGCGGAAGCGTAAGATACAAGGACTCTATAGTCCACAGGCCAACGCTTAGCAGACTCCTAGTTGTTGTAGACTTCCTGCTGACCGTCCTCCTCGTATTGCTGCTCCTCTTCATAGTCTGGCCATTTGAATAGCCAGGGACACAGCCGTGAGTACTTGATGTACTCGCAAACTAATACTAGTGTAAGTGCTAACATTTCTAGTAAGGGGGTGCTAAGCTCTAGTTTCTTTGCATAAAGCTAGCTTTAGTTCACAAGTATTTACTAAAGACTTATTCATATACTAACTAACTCAAGTGGGAACATCAGTGTCATTCCCACAACTCTGTTGTGTTTTCAATATAATCAAGTCACCATTCACCATTCATTTCAACCACATGATCAAAGTCTAATATTAGAAACTGTATGGCCTTTCCAACCGTCCGTAACCGTGGACACGGCTATTCGAATAGATTTACACTCTGCAGAGGTTGCACACTTGTGCCACAACATTTGATTTCATCCGTCGGGATTTCCCCGAATCATCGTAACACAGTACGCGGATCATCAACCATAACCTTTCATTTACTAACCCTAGTATGAGCACCTCTCCCCATGAGCTTGGCCTCCCAGTGATGACCAACTGTCATCCTGGGAACTGCACAGGGCTTGGCCGTACAATTCACCTTCAATTCACATCATTCCTCAACAACGGAGGCAGCCTCGGCATAACCCCTATGATGTGTGTTCAGAGGGAACTCATACTAAGGTACATAAACTTCTAGTTAAGCCCTTACCCATAATCAGGTATTGTGGGGGTACTCAATAATTGGAAAGGTATCGCATCCAAACCAATATTAGTTTTAATCAAAAATCACCATCTTCTCTTGGTCATATTCACCTTCAAAATTCATTTCATTCTTTCACCACACATGTTCCCATCTAGAGTAGTCATGTTTAATTTAGCACTAGCATCTAAGGATGAGGGGTGCTAAATAGTTTGTTTTGCTCCTAGGCTAACTTTGATACTCTTGTACTAATCTAACATTTAACCCTATTGAATTCTGAGACAATAGTACAAAATAACAGTAAGTAAAACTTAAGCATAAAACTGGGAACTAGGCTCATAATATAAAGTAAATGGGTGGGGCTTGGCTCAGGATGAGCTAGCACTTTGCAAGAGTATTATCTTGCCTTGGTTGGGAAACTGGTCAAAGTGGTCTTCTTCTCCCCCAGACCTCCTCCTCCTCCTCTGGTACTCCTCGGTACTAGCGTCTAAAATACGAATACGGGATACACAATCATCACACCAATCTATTTACTAAACTAAGCACACACATGATTCACACAAATTAAACTAGCATCACATATCACTATTATGTTGGTGGATGGGTTTTTCTTATTAATTAGGAAAAATAATTTCCTCTCATAATAATCTTAAATGTTACTTTTGAATTATTCAGAGAAATAATTTCCTCTCATTATCTTTTTAAGATTTAATTTCTCTTATGTATAATATGTGACCTAGGTTGACCCAAGTCAACCTCTTCACACTTATCATTTTGAGAAAATGATTTAAATGGGGTGTAGCACCCCATACAATTTAATTCTAACATGGTAATGATTTAATATCATCAACAAACCATATGAGATTTTTATGATCAGAGTCTTCACCTCATATTGGATTGTTCATGACAAGATTTAAATGGAAGAAAGCTCCCATATGAATTACTAATATTTTTGGACAATACCATTTAGGGAAAAATAGCCATATTGTCCACTACTTAAACTAGGGCATGATCATGCAAGGTGACCACACCATTTTATTGCATAATCAATTAGTGTAAGTAATATGTAAACTACCAGAGTTGGAACTAACTTAATATCTATTTTATTTGATTTTTAATAATTAATTGAGTAGGGAAAAGTCCCTGCCTTGTTATTTTTGTCGAATTAATTCTACAACGAATCTGGTCATGAGACCAGTGGCATATTGTAGATAATTTTAATAGCTTTCCAAATATATAAAATTTATTAATTTTGGCCAAGCCAAACAATTTCTATGCAATTTCAAAGTTGGGTCCAGTGGGGTAATTCAACTAAATCATTTAAATGAAATTTGAATTAAAGGGCCGGCGGGAAAACCTAACGGGCCAAACGAATTAAAATGGCCCAAGCCAGCCCACCACCACGCACGCGCGGGCTGCCTGACAGGGTGGGGCTGGCCTGTCAGCGGCTCACCGCACCCGAATCGGCGGGCACGGGGACGCACGATTAGATCGTGATCCGACGGATCACGTCCATCGTCGTCGACGAGGAGAAGAGCTCGCCGGCGCGGCTCGGGTAGGGGGTCGGAGGGCTAACCAGGGCTCCCGCGGTGGCTGGCGGTGTGCTCGGGGCAGGTGTAGACGACGCGCTCTGGCGGCGGCAGCTGGGGCGCTCCAATCGTCGGCGGCGAGGTGAGGCACGGGCTCCGGCGGCTAAATTGGCGAGTTCCGGTGGTGAATCGAGAAGGGGAAGTGGTCGAGGAGGTCGAGGGAGAAGAGGGGATGGTGCGGTGTGCTCGAATGGCCAGGGAGGTCTCCTTTTATAGCTGAGCAAGGGTGCGGGGCGGGGCAAGGTCGACATGGGCGCGGCGTCTCCGGCGAGCTAGTGGGCTAGGCGGCGACGCGGCGCTGTTCAGCGTGTCCAGGCGAAGCTACTGGCGGTGATCGCGTGGTCGGGGAGCGTCAGAATCTCTCGCGTTGCGTCCGTGTCTGGCGGCGGCGCTTGCGGGATCTTCTTCCCCGTCCACGGCGGCGGCGGTCCAGGGTCGGGTCGAGCGCGTGTCTGGCGGGGTTGAGGTGGCACGGCGGTACTCGACGAGTTGCTAGCGGGGCCAGAGCGAGAGGGAGACGGTGGGGTGGCGCGTGTCCAGGGCGTGCACGGCGTGCACACTCGCGACGCGAGCGGCATGGCCCTGCCGTGCTGGGCGCGCGTCGTGCGGCGACTGTCGGCCTCCTCCTTGAGGATGGCTGGTGTAGGGCGTTGTAGGGGAGGGAGGTGTCGAGCCAGGGCACCAGGGCCGGTGCTGAGGATGAAGGAGGGAAGAGGGGGTGCGGCATGGCCGGCATGGGTTGGCATGGCCATGTCCAGGGCCTCCTTAGGCTTCCTCCTAGGGTTGCTGTGGTGGGGTGAGGCAGAGAGGGGACAAGGGAACATGTAGAGTAGGTTGGGGGCATTAGGGTTGGGGGAAAACACTATTTCAAATAGTGTGGCATTGTTCCATAATTGAAATTCCACCAATTTGTCCAAATTTGATTTAATTCAAAATAGTTGACCACTTTGAAAAGGGTGTGTTTGGTTTGGTTCTAAGTGACCAGAGGCAAAGAGAGGTGGTGGTGGAATTTAGAAAATCCAAGAATTGCAAAAAGGCTAAGTGTGAGATTGTTCACATTAATAAAAAGTTCCAACTTTGCATGTGTGTAGATTTTGATCCAAGAAGAATTTGGCATATATTTCTTCACATAAAGTGTTCACCTTGATGTCCTCTTGGATGACATGCAAAGAGTGGTAAGAGTTTAGTTTGAAAATTTTGAAATGTAGGGGCTCAAAGTGGGGACCAGATTATAATGGGCAGATTTGACCATTATTCTATGTGACCTCAATTTTTATTTGAATTCGATTTAATTGGTGTTTCTATGATTCACAAAGTTGTAATATGAGTTTAGTAATATATTCCAACTAATGGTGAAGATCAATTTGGTCTATGGTCAAGATTTATAAAGATGGCATAGAGTCTATGTGAGGGTTTTAGGGTTTTAGCATTTGCCTTTATTTTATTTTATTTTATTTTCTTTGTGATCTTCACTTGATCACCTTAGGGCTTTTAGGGTTTAGCACACACACAAGGTACAAGCATCATGGCATATCACTCAAATGCACAAGTCCTATGCATGATACTATATGTAAGAAAAAGTTTTTGTTGGTTTGAAATTTTGCTCTCTGGAATTCTTCTAATTTTCTTTTATTGAAATTTTGGGATGTTACAGCCAGATCCCCTCCAGTCCCCATTTAATACCCCCCGGGTCACCGACAGGTGGGCCCAAAGGAGACGAGGCGACGGACGCGCGGACGCGAGCGGACGCCGCGTGCCATCCGCGGCCACGCAAACCCGGCCAAGATTTGGGCCGGGTTTGCGTCGTTCCGGACGCGGCGGCCGTCCGCTTTTGCGGTGCGTCCCCGCGTTGGGCCGCGATTTTGTCCGGCTGGACCCATCCGGACGCGCGGGCGCGGGATGGGTCGCGCGGTTGGAGATGCCCTGACCGTCTATGAGCCCCTAAGTCGTATTTAGTGACCGTAAATGCGTATTGTCTGAGTACGGTGACTTAATTGAACCCCACCAACAAGTTGAAGTACCCACCATGTATTTTACTCTTATATTCGAGTTGGTCGTACGTCATACAACACGTTTGGTGAAGGAGATTGGGAACATCCAGAGCGTTAATCTGCATCCGTCTCACGTACCCCGTCTGATGCATTTTCTTATTTTGTTAGCACAGTCAAATCAAATCGGAAGAAAAAAATTCTGCTTTTGTGGGATCAATCAAATCATCTCTTTCCTTATTTTGTTAGCACAATTAATTAAATACTCTCTGTGCAGTTCACCCTTACTTTCGTCAGCATTTTATTAGCGTTAGAAACTTGCCAAATAAGTTCATCCTCGTAAATGCGTTGCCATAATATCTTCTATCACCATAAAGTATTGCCAAAATCTACCTCTATGGCTATCGTCAAACTTGCAAAAAAATATCCATCTATGCAAATCTCAGCTGTCAAAATCTTACCTGGCTGATCGTGTCAATAACTTTTCGTATCCGCTAATCTCTCTACCTATGTATTCATTCCATCACACCCGACGCATCCATCCCTCACCTCCGTCTTCCACGCTGCCGCCCTCCGCCGCTCCGTGGCTCCACGCCGAGGCTCCCCACGGAGGACTCATTAGAGCAAGTACAATAGAGTCCAGTCAGCTGACTATAAGACATTAAATAATATATCTTAGATGAGTTGGAGGAGAGAGAAGGGGAGAGAGAAGAGAGGTGGGCTACTATGCAATAGCCAGCTCTTGCACGTGCTCCTAGGCACTTTGTGAGAGTGAAATGTGGGTCATGTGTTAGTAAAGTAGTCCATTCTTATAGTCAACTATTATACATGTTAGCTATATGGTGACTACAAATGACATGGCATCTTGTTATAGCCAACAGTTGGCTATACTATTGGAATTGCTCTTAGCCGCCAACGCCGTTTCCTCCCCAAGCACGCAGCCCTCTCGCGTCGCCATCTTCCTCCCTCGCTGCCCCTACCGTGATCCAGCACCCCCTTCCCGACCCTCCATGGTCGACCTAGGCAAGAACCCATACGCCGCCAACACCCGCCATGCCGCCACATGTGCAACACTTCTCCCCCTATGGCAGACCATCCTCCACCCCCCAACCGGTGACCCAGCGAACGGCTTCCTTAGTTCCTTAACCACCAAACCATCGTCGAACTTGATTCATCTGGGCCTTTCCTCGCTAAATGCAAGGATCACCGGTTCGCGGTGGCGCAACAGTGCTCCACTTCCGTCCTTCTGGAACCCTTTCTCATGTAAGCTATAATCATCTACTTTCCATTCATATTGTAGAATTGGATTAGATGCAGCCGTTGCCTGTTCAGAAACATTGATGTTGAAGCATTCTGACCCTGTATTTTTTAAAAGAAATTTGAATACGTGGAGGCATGTACTTGTGTATCCAACACTCGATCACCAATGTGCGCACAAATGTACATTCACTGCCAGATGATCAATTGAAACCCAGTTATAGAATCAGAGACTATTTTACAGGTTGTACGCCGTTACTCCATAATGCAATTTTTCACAATGCAGGTTACTAAATTGACAGTTGATAGACCAACTCTATGGCCACCTTTCTCTCATGTTTGTAGATTACAGCATTACTTCTGTTTTGTATTCTCACGGTGATTCTGTGATGACAGATATTGGAGACAAGGATTCACCGAAGGTGTGCACCTTATTACTTTATTGATGGTAGTTGAGGGTTAGTGAGGTTTGTTCCTCTGTTGCTCTACTTAGGTTGTTGTTTTTAAGGAGGATGTAGTTTTGGGGGAGAACAACTCCTCGAGTGATGTTGATTATTGATCGATGATACAAAAATTCTTGGTTATGATCTGATGGCACTGCCTATGTTACATTGTACATGGATACTAGCACGGAGATATGGTGAAACGGCATTTTCTGAAAATAGACTTACGGGGATACAGAAAGTATATGCATGAGTACATTAAAAAATCAGCACCAATAACCGATATTGGTGTTAATGAAACTAGATAAAACCCCGCGCGTTGCTGCAGAAATTATTGGCATAAAGACCACAAAGTATTAAGTCTTAACACATCAGAACTTATCCCACGATAAAGAATGAATACATATTTATTTGACCTAATGGCATGTCGGCTCTAGAAAATGAATACACAACATATATGGATGTTGCAAATAAAAGGAACATAATATACTAACAAATAAATTTTACAAACACTCTAATGTCAATGGAGGTTACTTCTCCACCACATGCATATCATTGTAAAACACACTCGGCAACTTAGGAGCATTTACCGCAAGTATAGTAGATGGCACATCGTAAGATCTTACATCGCCATTAGCTTCACATGTATCAATGATGAAGCTTTTTTTACTAAGCCCAACAAAAAAGGTAATAAGCAAAGATCACTTTTCATGTACTCCCTCCAATCTATAAAAAATGTCAGAGCTTTAATTTGTTTTTCGTCAAGAATAAACTAAAGCCCGACGCTTTCTATGGATCAGAGGTGTCAGTAAACTTCTAAGGAGGTATGACCCGAAGAAAATTCATAGGCCTTCTGTTTCATTTGCTGGATAAACATGAGTAACACCCTCGTATACATGTCCGTCCTGTAAAATTGAATATATCAAATGTTACTTCTGAATGTATACCTTGAGTTTTTCCCTAGCTGCTGGTAAAAAGAACGATGACCATTGTTTCCCCCCTTGTCTCACCTTTGGAGTACCGGACCTACACTGAAGGAAATAGAGCATGCATGGGGAATATAATAGAGATATTTAATGTCGTGCAAATTTATGACCGAAAAAATTCCCAGATTGGTCGTCCAAAAGTCCAAAACAGCGTTCACGGGATACAATATAACAGGTCATATTATCTTAAAATAATGGGATAGAAGAGATAAAAAGTGAAGACATTGCAGATGTCATCGAGAAAGAGGTTGTTGCAAGGCGGCCACACTTAGCTTGATCTCTTTGAGGCGACTATTCTTGGAAGCATGAAGTGCTGATGAACACTAAACAGTCGATGGATCAGGATCTACAATGGAACTACCATATGCGTGCATAAGAGGGTGATTTCAGTTATCTTAGGCAAACCTGTCACCATCTGTGAGTATATGAGAAACGATGGTGGGACTGCTCCAGCTAGGAGCTGCCCGCAGAGACGGCCGCGCTGCAGGTGTATAGTGGGATACTGGGATGGGAACGTATATCAGAATTATCATTGCAGATTCTTACCTAGGACATCCCACTTATTCGTGATCTAATGAATCATCTTGAGCAGGAAAAACAACAAATTAAGAACAAACGGTTAAAATTACATGAATGGAAAGGGCATGATGAGTAGACCATTAATACCTGTAGGTGGAGCAGACGACTTCATTAACAAACAGAGATTGCAGAAGAGAAATTTACAGCCGATTAACACATATTAATCAGAAGAATATCAATATAAGATGATGGGCCATCTGGAGTCTGCCAGAAAATATTCGCAGTGATTCAAGCAGCAAGTTGCCAATCCAAACAGGAGTCTGATGGAAAATTGTCAAATTGATTCAAGCATCAAGTTGCCAATCCAAACTGAAGGCGATCGTACATGAGGATCATGGAGATGTGTTCAGCCATAAAAAACCATGCAAAATTAATCCAATCCTGCAAAGAGAATGTCTGAAAATTGATCACATCCAATGAATTATAACATCACGTACCCCAAGAGCTTCAATAAAATGCTTGATAAAAACAAACAGATATAACAATAGCATCCACGGCAGAAACGAACGGATCTGTTCATCCAGACCGCCGGCGTCTCCGCTAATCGCACCAGACCAAGATGTAGATGAGAGAAACCCATTGATGCTGGAATGCGGTTCTTCCTGATTACCATGTCGACGCTTCAGCAGGCAGATTTTGTACATCAGTACATGAGAAGATGGCGACTTCGGTGGCGTCGGTGAGTGAAGCCGTTGGTGTACTGCGTACGAGTGGCATGCCAGGATGCGAAAGCGAGTTAGTGGCATGGTAATATGTACAATGGGAGTGGAGAGGAGGGGATACGCCATCTCATGATTAGTAGATAGTAATGGAGAAGATAAAGCGTTGGTGGCTGTTGGGGTTCGTGGCAAGGGAAGTCTGAGGAATGCTAGACTGCTGGACTTGACGTGGCAAGGATTAATGGCTTAACTTTAATCGCTGCTCAGCTTGACAGATAATAGAACGTAGTAGAACCAAAAGGAACAAAGGAGAAACAAAATAGGCGGTGGGCAGTTTTGTGAGCTGGCAAGGTGACGTGGACAGCTTGCATGTTGAGAGAAAACCTTTAGTGGGGTGCTCCTATTTAGAGATAAAAGATAACCTAATCTTTTTTCAATCATGGTGATCTGAAAGAAGTACTGCCTTTTCAAGTTCCAACTTGTTGTATGCAGCCATCGGGCTCCTTGCAATCACAAAATTCATACAGCAACATGAGGCCTTGAGATGGGATGTCAAAGTGGTACATGCAACAGGCCCGTACATATCCCCGAGGTATTCCATGTGTGTCCCAGCCATATTTTGACTTTTCTTGCTTTGCGTATGCAAGTTACGGTACCAATTTGACATATCCCTGTAACACAGGGTGCTGCAACTCGGTGAAGTCCTTCGTATCGCACCAACGTTGCTCATGGAGGTCCTTGTGGAGGTTGATCATCTTAGCCACTTCCAGAACCAAGCTCTTCTTCACCGTCGCCTAAGAGTCGGAACCATCGCCGATAACGGACCCTAAGATGCTGGAGCCATTCCATCGTCGTCTCCCGCTTGTTGCACTGCATGTCGTGTTCGCCCTGCTACAGTTGCCTGGCCGGTCACTGCCGTAAGCTTTTGTACCCGAAACTGAGGTCATAGCCTGTATCAGGAAGATTGCCAGTGCCGGAGATGCATTTTGGTGTTTGTATTCCTCACCATCGTGATCGTCGTAGCACGTCCAGAGAAGAGCTCCTCCCATCTGTAAGGATAGAACCATTTCTGACCTACTGGATCGTCTTTTTTCAGCAATCACACGTGTACTTCTATTCTCCTAGCGTGGGTATAGATTTTTTTTAATTTTCAACGATTTATCCAAGCTATCACTGATCTAATGACTTTGTACTTCCCTACTTATAAGTTGATGCCAAAGGAGGAAAACCGTCAGTGGAGCAACTAAATTTTGTTCATTGTATCTTGGAAGCATTTGTGGATAGCTATCCTGGTAGTCAAGGCAGCTGATGCTTTACAAAACAACTGAACCTTGGATGGATTGTTATCCAGATTCATTTGATGTGCGGACACCTTCGATGAACCTTGTCTGTAATGATGCACCTTGAATGGATACTGACCCCACTTGAAAGCATTTTATGAATTAGTAAACAAGATGTCAATCTCTTCAAATCTTCTTTATTGGATGAGCCAATGATGGATTTGCCATACATCAATGCATGGGTTTTGCTAAAATAAGCGAGTTGATGGATCTATATGATGAGAATGATCTCTTTTTATTTGACGTTATAGAGCTAGCTGACTCTTGCAGTGCAAAGAAAGTGACCCTGATGTATGATAAACGGGATCGTTTGAAGCAATCCATATTGCAGAAAGTATAGGTACGCTTTGAACTGTCTCTCTGTCCAATTATTTTAATGATAGTTTCCATTATTACTCTGAAAGATAGTCTGCTATCAGAGTTTTCTTATCATTGTAAGTTTATCTTATGACTATGAAGTTAATTACCTAAATATTGACCCCTTTTCGTGTATGCTTTGATGTTTCCTTTTCCAAACATTTTATAGGTGACCTTTAGGGTTCATCATTAACATGGTACTAGATGGACCCAGCGCGTCCTGCCGCGCCGTCCTCCGGTATCAGTGTTTAGTTTTTTTAGCTAATTTATTCATCACATACCTCGTGCACTTTACTACGTCATTTTCGATATTACGTGTTTTATTACGTGTTTTTCCCTTGCTGCACCCATACCATGCTTAATTTAGGCCTTACCACGCCATCTGATCTGTGCTCTTTCCCGAGGGGTAACGGTGTTCAAGCTGATGGCAGGAGCATTTGAATTTTATCCTACACTTAGAACTCTTCAGCCAAAGTGCACATGACATGAGAATCCCTATAGTATTTGTCACTACCTGATGGAAGATTATAATCTCGGGACCCGAAATATATTGACCTATTCCTTCCTTCTATCACAGATAATGTTAAATATTAAAAAAACAGTACATTATCAGGCGTTGTCGGTCTCGAACCCTCCAACCACTTGAGAGTTACACAGAAGCCTCGACGCCCTGGCTCCTATGCCGCCCTCCTTCGGCGGCACCGCCGTCGCGAGTGAGTTTGGGAGAGGCGGCCATGTACCTTTGTACAATAGGTTTAGTTGTAGATTTAAGGTTGTGCCTCCCCTAGCGGGGTTTAACATTATGCCGGTTTGGAGATGGCTACCAGGGCACCTCGGCTGCCTCCGGTGGCTGGTGGCGACGCTCCTCCTTGCCATGGCACTTCAATGGTCGAATCCGGAGATGGTGAGGGGAAGCCTCGTTCCCCTCCTGCTGAATAAGCTTGTTGATTCCCCTTCTCCAGTCTACGTGGATTTGATGTAGGGGTTCCTGCCGCTCACCCTTGCTGCTCAGGGTCACCGAAGTGGTGGATGTGGGGATGGGGTCAAGCAAGTTCAAGGCAGATCTCAAGAAGTTCAGGTGGAGCTCACCTTTACGTATCCAGAAATTTCAAGGTTCTTGAGATGGTTGTCGGGTTTGAAGTTCATCAACAATGGTGGTTCTTCAGAAGCTATGCCGGCTACGGTGGTCGAAGGGCGGTCTTCCCTGGAAGCTACACCGCTCACTTTGTTGGATGCAAAATACAAAGACTCATTCACAGATGTATAGTTACAATCGCGACAACAAATTATAATGTCGCTAAAATGAGAAGGCAACAAACCTATTTTACCGTGGATAAACAACATTTTTATACATAAGAAATATACCATATTTGTGGATACTTTTTTTTAATCTTCCTATGACGGCGAAGTAATTTCCAGGGAGATTTCAATCTGGTAACTGGTAAGTGAAAAAACGATAATGTGTATGATTAGAGGGTTAAGAACTTGAGATACATCTATAACATAAATAACCCAGAAAAAAATAGGTTCAAACAGTCTATTGAAAATTCATCACTGGACAATGATGTATTGCTGATGTCTAGTATTTCCAATGAAGATACATGCAACTATGCAAGCTGGTAAGAATTTTTCACTGTAGCCGCTACATGTTCCGGCTCCATGATTGACCAACTTAATTACCACTTCTTTGATGTGCAAAACAAACAAAGTAAATATATCCTATCTCCGGTTCTGTGCTAAAGAGAATAGCTTCATGCATTTAGTAAACTTGAATATGGGATACACAATATATTAAGTAAGTGATGGTCGATTCAAGATATCATCATGAAGGTACACTTAACATTTCTAGTACTTAGTTAACAAATAAACATGTAATATCTTTATAATATCACAATTTCAATATTCAAGACCAAACTGTTAAAAGAAATCCATGGAAGGATCTCTCTAAATACCGAATCCAGCCACCTAAAAATTATGGATGGATAGCCTAGTACTATAGCACACGCTCTAGCAAATCAGGATGGAATGTTTAAGGTATAGTACAATATTTCTTACCCTGACAAACAGGAGTGTCCTCTGCATGTTAAACCATCTAATTTAGATACCGTTGTACGTTGGTTATAAGATTTTCCCTGTGGTATTGTTAGGTAATCAAGTTAACATAAATTGAACAAACAATTAAGAGAAACTGAAAAAACAATTAGAGGCGAATAATAAGAGGCGTGAAAAAACTTCAGATAAAGTTTGCAACAGAGACCCAATAGTGTGCCTACATAAATACTTACTTAAACATGTATAATTGTGCATTTAGAAAATTTCTGAAAACAAAAGAGTGTAAATAAAAGGAGCTTAGCATATTAGCTATAATATGTGCACTACAATGGTATGCAAAGGAATTCTGCAATTGACAGGAAAGTAATAAAAACTAAAAAAAAGTTAAAACTGGACCTGCAGTGCAGCTAGCCTCAGTGTCCTTTATCCCACAAGCTATGAAAATAATGCAACACTTTCCTTATGCATGTCTGCAACGTGTAAACAAAAACATTGCCAAAAAATCAATAAAACTGAAACACGCGCTACATTGTGATGCAAAGACACGGCATACGATTGGAGCCATCAGTTTTTTTCAAATCAGATGAAAACTATTTTAATGACTACATACAGATGGTCTTTAACAATCTGGAAGGAGCATAAGGATCATACCATACTCAAGATATGAATTTTGTTTCTCGAACAGAATGTGAATCAGTGCCCTGTAATACAGTGAGATACTAATAGATACATCCACTTTATAACGGAAAGGAGCGAAAGGTACCAACAAAGGATTTTGTAATAGAAAGGAAAATGACAAAAGGAAGGAACTAAAACTGAACCTACTGGTCCAACAACTTGATTTTCTAAGCATAATCCACTCCCCGTTATCTGTAGTTGCGAATCAGGGCCTGAAGATGCTTCAAGAAATCAGTGAAAAAAAAATATATCCTACATACTGGAGCAATGAAGCACACAATACGATTGCCATCACTGTCAGATATTATATCAATAAGATGCAAAAAACATTATAAACAATCTAAATGATGTTGAGGTGTATAAGTAAATACAGGAATTTGATACTTAGATGCATCTGTTTTATGATGTGATTCTAGACAAAACTAAACTGAGAAGTGATTATAAAGGATAAGTGAAGTTCTGAACAGAGTGCGTTCAAAATTTAAAATGAAATATACATGCTTATTGGACATACAAATGGGGGATACTGTTCTCTTAAGTCCACTTATAAGCATAAATTCCGAAGGAAATAAAATATCAAGAGTACAACTATGAAACAAAGCTGAGTAAGGGAAACACAAAAGCAAAGGCTACGTCCCATTTCGAAAAAACAAAGGCTACATATAATTCATCTAAAGTAAATCGAGCTCCGTGTACTTCTAGTTCTATTAATTAAGTCAATGATAATTTGATATATGTTGCTATCATCTAGATAATCCTCTCACCTATACTTTTTCTGGATGCTAATCTTCTATAACTAATAGACTCCCAAGTTGCGACTGCATGATGTGATTATATATCATCTTCTTTGCCTCCAACCAAAAGGTAGTTGATAAACATACATATGATGAGAATCTCAATAATCAAAATGTGTTCCTAAGATGTATAAATTTGTTGAACTGAGTCACATTTCATTGGCCTCCCTATGCTCCAAATATCTAGAAAATAGAAGCTAAGCTATTTCAAAAATGACCATATATGATTAATTCCACAGAGAAGAAATTTAATATTCCCATCTAGTTCGGTGGAATATCTCTTCCTTATTAGAGATTCTGATCTGGCGTAATGTGCAACTGGCCTAAAAGTTGCTGAATGGTTCTGCATTACACCAAAGTGATATTGTCAACAAAATCATAGTTTGTACATATTGATTTGAAAATAAATGAATCTTTCTCAGCACTCAATTGACTCCAAACATTGCTACTAATCCTAATTTGGTACTCACAGAAGCGAAATAGGGTGGTAATATTGTCTTAGATGAATATTTCCACAACAACTAATGATATCCCTGGACTGCTAGACATTGGAAAATAATTCATAAAACCAAAATCAGATAAATCAAGAACTTTCTTATTCCCCACCCGATGAAGAACAATACTCTATGGCTATGGCTATCTTGATGACAAATCATATTGTCTTAGATGAATGTCTCCACACCAACTAATAGTATTCCCCAGCTTTTATATGTACATATGGTTAGTTCCTTCCCTCAAGTAGGGTCAGACCTGGCCCTTGGGCAACGATCATGAGATCAATCATCCGGAAAATCAGTACACCATGCACCTGTAAACAAGTGCAAACAAAATGAAACAGGAACATGTGTGCACATAAAAATAATTGGGTTGTGAGCAAAAGATTCAGATTCCGATAAAGCAGTATAGTTACCTGCAGCGCCTGAACTGGCAGCCGAACACCATCTACACGTAGAACCTGCAACTCGGGCAGCTCTACCACTTGCTCTGTTGCGCGACCTTCCTCAACAGTAGGTCCTCACGACCGTGCTCGTCTTTGCAGAGCTGCTAGAACTCTACTCAGTTAACGCTGTCGTGCGACGATACCCTGCATTGCGCGCTGAACATCCAGTTGCAGTGGGGGCACACTCCATGTACGTTACCTCCGCATCCCAAGGATCAGTGTCATCGACCACCAGCGCCGAGCAGTCGTTGAAGGGGCAGTAGAACTTGAGTAGGTCATCGTTTCCTAGAGGAGAGCAACGGGCAGGGCAAATAAAATTATGGGACGTTTGTATGCAAATAATTATAGAAAAAACTTTTTTTATTTCCATTGCAACTTAAAAGTCGAATGTATACTGAAATATTTTCCCCAACTCTCAGTAGATAGATACATGACAGAACACTACCGCTTCTCTCCAATAAAAGTACTATATAGTATAATTTCTATTGTTCCTAAAGAATTTGTCTACGGCCGGCCTCATCTGCTCCGTTTATCTTCTGACATTTTAGCCAGATATGTACTTTTTGGAGGATTTCTTAGCACACAAACAATTGCACAAATTATGGAATGAAATTGAAACAACACCTGAACATGGAGGACCGAAGCTGGGTTGGTCGCCTTGTCCACTTGCACTTGGACAACCCAGCTGGGCGCTCGCTGCCGGTGATACCCCAGAGGGCATGCTACCCTTTATCTTTCTCTTGCTCTGCATGCAGTCAATTACATTGAGAAGGAACTAAATCCTATAGATAATTTGGGAATGGGATTACAGTATAGCACTAGAAGGACTCGAACTGAATGAAGAACAATCAGATGAATCCGAGAGATTTATCCAAGGGGGGTTTACTTACCATTGAAAACTGATGAGTAATTTGTTGAGTATCACCAGATTGGATCTCCTCCTCAAATAATTCCGCCCAAACGGCCAGAAATCCTGGAGCGCCATCAGTGGGGGGAGGGAAACGAGGAGGCGGGCTGAGAGAAGAAAGCAAGGGAGGCGACGTGGAGACGGAGTCGCAAGGCTCGTCCTCGTTCATCTTGCTCAGCAGACAAACGTGGGTGTGTGGCCTATTCGCCGCCTTCATCAATGGGCATGACGTACCCCTGGGCGGGAGCCCTGTGTGGGTGCACCGGTTGCGAGAACTGGAGATGACCAGAGAAGGTAGAGGCGTGGAGGCTGGGGATGAGCACATCGCTGGGAAGGAAGATGTCCATGGCAAGGATAGAAAAAACATTGCGCCTGCCGCGTCGGTAGAGAAGCGTGGGATGGAGGGAGATCTACGATAGTTGGAGGCGGTGCGGTGGGTGCGAGGTCGGCGAGTCGGCCCAATCGCTAGAAACGCTCCAGCAAGACAAAGCTAAACTGTAATGCAACGGTCCCACAAGCGGGACCCACGATAGCGATGCTTGGAACGTCCATGGGCGCCCGCAGCCCTGGGAGCTTAGTGCTCCTTAGGATTCGAAGGAACCGTGATTATCCGAGAAGCAGCTTGCATCCTCCAATTTGACCATTTCCTCCTCCTTGGAAACTGAGGGGAAACATTCTTAACTATTGTTTGCGATTTCTTAGCAGTTGTATGTGATGCCGACTATAATTGTGAAACTATAGTCCGACATCACCGAGCACATATCGATCAGGACAGTCTTGTATCATCTAGCACACGGTAATAACTTTAAGAGCATGAGGTGGTACATGTTACCGATGCATTTGTTTTGATCGAAAGTGCTCATCTCCTTGAATACTGACCCGTTTCTTTTTCCTCAATTTCTGTGTGTGTGTTGCAGCCAGATCCCAGTGTGAAATGAGATAAACATAGAATATGTCATGTGACAATTTGGTGTACCTTGTTACCTTTAATCTGTCACCTAATTTTTAATCTTTTTAACTTCTAGGAGCTTTCATGTTCCTTCTCACCACTTGTGATATGGAGATATGTGAAAAGAAAGAATGCTCTGAGTTGATACAGTATGTTAGTATTGCTACATGGTTTTCAGTAATTCATTTTAAAGTATAGTCCCCATTTATAGGAATGTAATATTTGAATAATTCTTTCAGCCGTGGTATCGCTCATAGCAGCACCGAACCTGCAAAGGTATAATACTATTCAGCTAGGCTTCCTATTTACAGTAAAAATTTATATCCTTATTTATCTAATGTAATAGTCTACATCCTCACTGTTGCACGTAAGTTCCTAACATCGTACGACAATATCTAATTAAGGAGCATGGGGGAGTATATATTTGTTAATACAAAATAGTTAGTTGGGTGTTTTTTATATTTAAGCAATGCAGACTATATCGGTTGTAAAAATTAATGAGAATTTTTTACATTTATTATATTAACATGTTACAAGGGAAAAATAGGAGCCGTAGCAACGCACGGGCATTCAACTAGTAGATATAGATAGATTGGTGGATAATATATACTGGGCTATGGCTAGTGTGAAGATTAAATTTTAGGTGCTTTCAGTGAAAGAATTTAAAATATTTGGTCTCTCATCCTCATATTTTTTCCCAATCGCAACATAAACACAATACAATTATTAAGTCTTATTTGTGCTCCTTGAGTTCATTTGCTTCTGTTTTAATACGCTGCTAGTACAATGTAAAGGTGCGAGCTGTGGTGCCCGACTATCTTAAAGAAGGTAAATATATTTGAGAACACTTGTGTACAATACAAATATCTTACAAATATGATATAAATATATGGGAATATCCGAAGAATATCGATATGTTTACAACGCCGCATAAATAAGTGATATGGATATTCTGAAGAATCAGCCAGATGCTATGCTATGCTATTGTAAGAACTGAAGATGCAACGATCTCACATGAAACCGACACATGGCTACGGCTATTGCGTTTCATACATCTGTGGTACCTCCTTTGTACATGCCCACGCATAACTTCAGGTCACATAGGCACGGCCTCATGATCCCTTTGTTCAGATGAAATATCAGTTCCTCCACCAAAGCACCTAGAGGTTTGACCTTAATTAGACTCTCCTCTATAGTTCAGTTTCAGAAAGAGGAAAACAGGAGTGAGAGTTTCCAGAGAATTTGAGTTCATAAGCCAAGTTTAAGATAATACCAATAGCACAAAAGTGGCCTAAGAAAAATCTAAAATCAAACAGAAAATACAGTAAAACACACAGAAGTTGCTCGTGTCCCTTTGCTCGTCTTATTTTAGAGAGCTATTCACTACTAGATGGCCGGGCGCGCTTCGCCGCGCCGCCTGCCTCACATTCTCACACGCCTTTACATATGTGATGAAAGTATGGACGGTTTCAGATTTCTCACATACCTTACATATGTGATGAAAGGATGGACGGTCTCAGATTTTGCCCATAACAGGGTAGAATGCATTCTTTTGCAGTTACCGTTGTGGTGTATTAGACACCATGGTTGGATGCAAGGTTGGGTTACACTGTTTCAGATCTGATCAGTGAGAAGCAGCATAGAACATTTGTATGGCCTGCTAACCAATAAGATGAGTATCACTAACATCCTAAGATTACTCACATTTCAGTTCTCACAAAAAAATAGTGACCAAAATTCAAACAGTGACTAAAATTTCAATTACCAATTAGAGTCTATGAACAATCTCAGAAACTCCCGTGCAAACAAATACGAAAGATCAGTTCACAACTCAACTGTATTTGGCAAAACAAAGTTACTTAATCTCTGTAATGACAGCGGATAGGGAAAGTTATAGGAAACCGCCAGTTGTACAATAATCAAAAGTCACCAGAACTGTGAATATTTGAAGGAATCGTGGGCTTCACAATTGACAGTTTTGCCCATAGTCCACGCTGAAGCTTGTAATTTTCTCATCAAATTATCCACCTGTTTAGATATATATAACTTTTTTTTGTGTGCCATTACATAGAGGTCGTTTTGCCACCCTTGTCTCCACTTGATCAAACTAATTCATAAAACGTCCCACATACCTAGACTCTATCATGAGGACCACAACATTAAAACATCACCCATGCCACATGCCAAAATAACTAAACCATGCTAGAGACTAATTAACTAAATAGAAAATGAAGACAATGAGGAAGGGAAACCAGGAAGAACAAACCTTCAGCTCCGAAGCCGCATAGCCACTCTGAAACACAACAGCACCAACCGGCGATCCAGCGCCACCCAGTCACCCCGGCCATTAGGAAACAGCAAACCCCGGCCAAAATGGTAGGAGTGGCCGCCACCAAGAAGTAAATCACCACCCTCAATGAATGACTCCAGAACGTCACCCACTGAGGCAAGATCTAAATCAAGACATAGACAGAGACAGTAGGTTCTGATTACCGAGAGGGATAATAACTTAATTGCTTCCATGAGTTGAATTAAGAATAAAATATTGGCGGTGCAAAAGGAAATAATGTACTCATGAGAGGTTGCCTAATTTCATGCCTCTTTCATATATTTCATCAACAAATACACGAAGCGCTCCAAAATACTATTTATGCAAGCAAGTAAATTTGTATTTTTAGTTCAATTCCCACAATCGTCGAGAAGTAGAATACAACTTATAGAAAACCTATCAAGATAAGCCAGTGTTGAGTGCCAAGAAACAATGGGGAAAATGTACTACTGTTCTTAGCAGGTATTCTCCTTAACATGTTATTGTATGCTAACTCCAATATGCTTCAGAAAAAAATGTCATACTCCAAGGGTGCTTCTACTCTTCTGTTCTTAGCAGGTATTCTCCTTAGCTGTGTAAAAACTATCATACAAATGCCTCCATAGGATACTGCTCCAAGGCATTGACAGTGCGGTGGAGGTGACAGTCTAATCTAGCATCCCAGCTAATGGTTTAGTCCAGCAACCATTCTCCCACCTAAAAAACTGTAATCAGTATGATATCTGAAAACTGAGTGCTAACAGTCTCAGAAATGGGCAACAACATATGTAGATATATATTCCATTTATTAGAAGTGTGCCTAGTAGAAGTAATATGTGAAAAGTCTTGCAGTTTGCTCTTTGAGCTGAAACTTTATTTTTCCTTGGAGACATGCTGGCTAACACATAATATTTGTATGGATCCTGTAGAAGATGCTAGTTCCCTTAAAAGTATATGTTTGATGGGTAAAAAAAACCATTTTCCTCATAATGCTCTCAAGATAACTTCATGACATAACTGACTTCAATATCAAGAGCTAGGAAGATAACAAATAGGCATGTTTTTAATGAACAAAACTATGCTATGATCAATTTGTAACTGATCTGCTTTGAATAACAAAGAACAAAAGGATGAAATGACATGACATCTGAGATTCAAACAAGCACCTACTAAGATTCTTTCCCATGAAGAAAATTGATGGGTGGTTACATCAAGAATATTGTTTTTGTGCTTCAACAAATAACTCTAATTTTGGCGGCAATTCAAGGAAAGTGGAAGATCAAAGAAAAATGATTTACCAGATAAGAGTCTAATCTTATTAATTCAATATATATATATATTTCTTCCTACTTTGAAAGGTGACACATCTATAACCATGGGTTACTTAACAGGTCATCATGCATTGCAATGAACCTATCCACGATCCACACAATAAATTGAAACCTGAATCGCTCAAAACATCAATCGTATAGAAAATCTAATCTATTAAATATTGTTCCAACTTCACACAGTAGAATGCGACAATAATATTATAGAGCACCTAAATACCTTCATCAGTAAAAGCGTCAAGACGAAATCTTCCCGGCCATATCTACCTTCTCAGATGTGCTTCTTGAATCTGTATGTTTAATATTTTCCGTCGGGCATTGCTACACACAAGTACACGACCATTGTATATCTGCATTCAAGTAAAAAGTGAAATCCAATCAAGCAAACACAAATTATTGCAGTCATAACTGTTCACCGTGAGCGTCTGCAGTACAAGCAAATCAAAGGAAGAACCCAGACACGCACACACAGCAACACTGACCTTTTCCCGAACAACTGAAATGCACATTCGAGACCATAACGATTAATGCAAAGACTATATCGATGCCCCAGCAATATTATTTTTAAATGCATTGGTAGACCAGAAATAAGCAATCGGCAGCAGCATTGCCGACCAGCCCAAGTCCGCTTCATACATGGCAGTCGCAAGTCTCCATGGATTCCAACCAATGCCGTTTCGGACAACGATCAGTTGCAGTTGCTACTGTAAATGAAACGCCAGCTGCAACACACACGCACGACCAGCAAGCACAACGGGGACCAAAAGCCAGTGCAGAGAGAACGGAAAATAAGCTCAGAGGAGCCACAGCTAACCCACTATACAGTTTAGAAGAATGATATGATTATTGTTCTTTTCTAAGAATAAATGGATGATTTGCAAGGGTGAAAACTAAAAGGAACCTGTAATGATTATTCCGATGGTTCTACAAATAGTTGTGTCCCTTGTGAACTCTTGATCCAACTTCATGAGTCATGACTGATGCTTGTTTTGTACTACAATATGAGGCAGAAAAAAGTATATTTTGTGTTCAAGAGGTAGGAAGAACCATTATTTCACTTAGCGTCTAACCCTAGTAATTGTTTGTATTTGTTTACCTGATAAGAAAAGGTTAAAAGTAAGAAATCCTCGATAAAATTAAACCTCAGAGCAACACACCGCAAGAAGAGGACGTGGATCAAACAACACTCAGGGAACATCCAGGGAGCCTCCAGGTCATTTTAGTATTATATTTTCCCTTTTAGGATAGTGGCAGGTTAGTATCTTGACTTAATATACAGAAGGTCTCTCAGCCATAATTTTCCCATGAACAAATTGATAGCCATAATATTATGTATATATTCAGAAGGGCTCCCTAGTGTTGAACATAAAATCGATACAGTAGCAGAAGTCCTTCGTTGTTTAGCGTAATGGATCACATTAATACAGAATTAGAGATTATAAATCTAAGGGTATGTCATTTTTCTAATAAGAACATTACTGCAATAAGCAATAAAGTTTGTTATCTATAAAGATTATACAGAATAACCTTAAGGTTCTTGGTTGAGAAAATACCGTTTGATCTCCCAGTGCTAGAATATAATTTCACCCAAGAAAACATGAGCTGAGAGCATTGCAATATTTTCTTGCATACCGGCCGGTATGTGCTTCAGGTGTAGCATTGCCATAAGAATATGTGGACATGTGGTGCGTAAATATGATTAGCCTAGGCATCTAGTTCAACTAAAAAGCTTATGTTAAACTAAACACAGGGCTTAATGCTCTTGTGAATTTTTTCTACTCTACTTGACTAATTGATTAGATACCTGACCTGACCAGACATACTTTGTCGCTGGGGCTTCATATTGAGAGGTTGATTCCCTAAAAGGCTAAAACTATTCTTTAGTTTGCACATATGCCACCTTAGAGCATAGAGGCCACTGGAAATCAGGACTGCGTTAAGTTGTTTTGTGGTAACCTGATGAGATCAAGCCAATGCAAGAGCACTTGTGCAGAGCAAGCACGGCAACTTAACTTTGAATGTCCCCGACTGCAAGAAAACAAACACTTATCAACAATACTCACATCTATCAATGAATGTTTGAGGGATTAGGCTGTGGTACTAACTTCATGCAGCTTGCAAATATGATGGAAAACTGAGAAGAGCTATGCATATATGCCCTGGTCAGATGGTTAAATAATGGGAGCATCAAAACATTCTATAGAGAGGCAATGCATTATTTCTACCTCTCAACCAAAAGCTGGATAGTCCAGTGCACGGAAAGCTCAATCAGTGGCACTGCATGGTTGAGGGTCCGGTATTGCAATTCATTGTCCAACTCTGTAGAACAGGTGGAGGCAGCCGATGAAGTAATGAATCGACGTGTATGCTTTTCAGTCTCACTTTTCCTAGATAAAAACAACACACACTGAGAGGCCAACATAAACGGGAGAAACATGGTTTCTCTGGTTGTCTAACACATATCAATTGGAGCCTTGGAGGAGGATTCGGTAGGCGCGATTTTCTGTCAAATCAAACTCGCCGCCACCAGATCGATGAATAAGTCAGCGCTGCCCAACAGGCCAGAGCCGCTCGTCCCCCCTGAACCTGCCTCGAGCAGCGCCTCCAAGCCCCCTCCCGACCCCGTGCCTCTTGCAGCGCCTCCCCCGCGCTGTCTCGCCCTCCTGCGCGACTCCTCCACGGCCTCCGGTAGAATGGCGCCATGGCAGTCGGAAACCCTAGCGCGGAGCTCAGCAGGAAGATGATTCGAGAGAGGGAGGGTGGGTGCCCGTAACCAAACGACCAGAACGTGCACCTGGTTCCAGCCGGCGTCTCCTAGAAGCTCCATCCCGCGCCTTGATCTTGCGCCGCGCCGCCACCTCCGGAGGCGAGCTCCGGCGCGCTCCTCCTGGTGCCACTGTCCGCCATCGAGGCAGCGCGCACAGCCCCGCAGAGGACCAGATCGAGAGACAGGGAGCCTGCATCCGGGCCTGTGGGGGAGACTGCAGCGGAGGTAGGGGATAATGGAGGGAGGACGCTTACAGGTTTAGGTAACTGCTGTATCACCGTACAGTGGGGCAGTAAACAAGCCTGACCCAGCGTTAACTTGAAAGAAACAGACACGGCTGGTAACAAAAGTTTGTTTCAGTGGCCAAAATCGCACGGACAAAAATTCTCGTTGGGACGATCTGACGGCTAGCAAAGGCTCGTGCGGAGAGGCCCTCACCAGCCTGGGTCAGCAACAGCCTTAACTATTGTATCTAATACTGTAATATCCCGCCTCCTGCTAATATGACGAATATGTTTGAAAATTGGCTAAATGGAGTAGAGAAACATGATAAGGCATGGATTTGTGTAGGCATTTGTGCTCTAACCTAGGTTATATGGAATTATCGGAATCACATTGTGTTTAACAAGAGTACTTACAAGTTATCCATATGGTTACGCATTGACTCAATGACTGGTCCTTTCTTCTACCATAGGCGACATATGGTTTCAGGATGGGAAACGCTGTCTCTCCCCCGGGGAACAGCGCAGAAATCCTCCGGATCGAGCGAACGACGCGTGTCCTTCCTGAAGCGAGCGATAGAGTGGGTCCCACCACGATCTTATCTTAACAGCGCTCGTCTCTTCCATCGCTAGGAACGGAGGCCACGAGGACCACACCCAGGCAGCGCTGCCGCCCACGCCCCCAAGGATGCGCCTCCGCTCCCGGCGCCGCCCACCTCGCGCCCGGCGGCCATCCGCCGCGGCCATCCCCGGCCCTCCTCCTCTCCCGCGCCGCCCCAGAGCTCCATCCATGGCGGCCTCCCTCCCCTCCTCTCCTCCCGCGCCGCCCGGAGCGTCATCCAAGGCGGCCTCTCTGCATCGCCGCAACCCGCGCCGGCTGGAGCTCCATCCATGGCCGGATCGAGATGCCCCTGGTTCTTCCCGAGCTCGCCTGCTGCTGCCTCGCCACCTGCCAGCTCGCCCACTGTCGCCTCGTCGCCGGCCTACTATCCCGCGAGCTCGCGCACTGCCCCTGCCGCCTCGCCGTCGGCCATCTCTCCCACTGTCGTCTCGTCGCCGGCCAGCGCACGACCTCAGGACGTGGGGCAACGCGGGATTCCGCCATGGATCCGGGTGCTCCTTTTGACCGTTCTCAGCAGTTTGTTACAATAGAGAAAAATATATTATGATGCTACAATAGTTTTTTCTTTTTGCTACTTTTAGTTATGCATTTTTGCTAATATAGTGTAAATGGTTTGCTACCATCTCTCCGGCAATTTGGGTTTTCGTGACGAAAATGTGATGCTACAATTATGTGCTCTTTTTGCTACCTTAATTTAGCGTTTTTGCTAACATACAATAAATTATTTGCTACAATTCTTTTGGGAAAATTTGTCTTGCTATCATTATTTTTTCATCAATGCACAGTTTGCTACAATAACAAATTTTTCTTGCTACAATATTTATGCTTTCTTGCTACTATAATACATTTTTTCTGCTACCAAGTTTTTGGCGAGGTTTCCGGTGATGTCTCCGGCGGCATCTCCGGCGATGTCTCCGGTGAGATTACTTTTGCTACATTTCTATTTTTTTTTTGCTATAATAGCATAACATTTTTGCTATGTGATCTCCGGCGAGGTCTTCGGTGGTATGGCGAGTCTCCGGCGGACTCCGACGGTCTCCGGCGGACTCCGGCGAGGTCTCTGGCGGTCTCCGGCGAGTCTCTGGCGAGAATAGAGTTTGCTACAATTGAAACATTTTTTGCTACTTTGGTACATTATAGTAGCAAAAGTGGATTAGGGGGCAACTATGACACGTGTCGCCATCTGAGCGGTTCATTTTGGCTAATCCTACGGCAGTCCACCCGGGGGATTAGTGATTAGATCCCCCGGGGGACGCCCAGCGCTCCCCAGGATGCACCCGGCTGGAGATGGTTGCTCGAGATATCTACATCCAGGGTGGCTGGCGGCTTTCTAGGAGATTACAAGATACATAAGCACTTCTTTCTTCCGTTCCGTTGGTTGATTTTTATGAACACCATGTGCGACCCTTGAGATGTAAACTTTGAACTAAACTCTGAATTGCAATAAAACGGCTTAGGCCGGCGTTATGCTCCCATTTCAAAAAAAAGTCGCTCGTGTAATTCTTCACTCTCGAGCTAAAGTGGATGTGCTGCATCACAAATAAAATTCTGAAACATGGGCCATTTAAATTGATCTATGATACCAATGACCAGGAGCAAATATAAAACATTGTGGGCATCTTGATGCTCTGATGGCTGTATAGTGTTTCATCATGTTTAAGAGGTGAGAAATCTCCTGAAAACATATTCAGTGTTCAACGAATCCATCCATGATAATTTTGCAAAACAATATGTTCGAATATTAAACAGGTATACACATGCTAATACAAAGGAGACAAAAAAAGTTTTATATATTGGCTATAGCATGATTATGTAGGAAATATATACTTCATCATCCAGATTATTCCTTCTTCAGTGTAAATATTTTTTTAGATCAAAGGCACTCAGTGATCGGCTTTAAATTAATAAGACCCCGCAAGGGTTCTGTACAAGATGTTTAAGAACAACTTACAATAAACAAAGAGAACAACAATAAATAGAAGAGAAAAGATGAAAAGGAACAACTGGAGTCATCGATGCCCGTCGAACGCGAACGAAGCACCATGGGCGACGAAGGAAGATCTTGACGAAGAAGTGTCATCAAAGAAGTGGGACGTCCTCGACTGGACCAGGAAAAGCAAGCCATACCCTCAGCGTTCTCTCCCATGACCGGAGAGGGACCCCTGCCCCCTCAATCCAGCTCGAAGGGCGATGCACCGCCGGCATTGGAGATGCTCCCTCTAGCAAAGAGAACGGACCAGGATGCTATTTGGGGCCACAAAGAGCACAAACACTCGGTTGCACCAAGCTCGCCTTGAGAATCCTTGCCGCCATCCACGGATCCACTCACGAAGAAACGAAGTCGCAGGCTTGATCGTTGATGAAGAAGTTGCAGAGGAACGAGAAATTGCCATGATACACGCGGGGGCAGCGCCATGAACAAAGAGCAGGTCCAAATTGAGAACAAGCAAGTGCGTGTACCCTTGGCCTATGCAGGGGCGCTCCACGATACCACCTAACGCGCGCGTCGTCCGATCTGGGAACGAGCCCCGCCTCCATCTCGACCGTCCCAGCATGAAACAAGACCCACAACCGACGGAAACCCTAGCTGATTGGCTTGCTCCCTTCCCCAGTTCCCCGCCTCCTCTCCGCCGCCCTTTTGCCTCCTCCTCTCCGCCGCATCGTGCCCCCATGAACTGGATCGAGCGGATTTAGCGCTCCCTTCCTCGTCGGCGCTTGGTCCGCAGATGCGTCGACCAAGAGGGAAGGATGAGCAGCAGTGGACCACTCCCTCCTCTTGGCCGCCGGCCTCTCCCTCCCCTGGTCGTCGCCTTTCTTTCCCCACACCGCATCCTCTCCTTCGCCCAATGGGCTCGTCTCCCCTCCAAGGACGAAATCCATGGGGAACACGATCAACAGCGTGGAGGATGTGGCCGTGGCATGAGAAGTCGACAGCGCCGACGAGGATGGAGACAGGAAGTCGCTGATCCGGTTTGCAACTTGCCTTTGACGCGCGGCCGATGTACTGGCCGCCATCGTCGTCGTGGGCATGCAGTGACGACGCACAGTAATACGTCTCCAACGTATCGATAATTTCTTATGTTCCATGCTACTTTATTGATGATACCTACATGTTTTATGCACATTATATGTCGTATTTACGCATTTTCTGGAACTAACCTATTAACAAGATGTCGAAGAGCCGTTTGCTGTTTTTGGTTTCAGAAATCCTAGTAACGAAATATTCTCGGAATTGGACAAAATCAACGCCCAGGGTCCTATTTTGCCACGAAGCTTCCAGAAGACCGAAGAGGAGTCGAAGTGGGGCCACGAGGGGCCGCCACCATAGGGCGGCGTGGCCCAGGCCTTGCCCGCGCCGACCTGTGGTGTGGGGCCGTCGTGCCGCCTCTTGACCTACCCTTCCGCCTACAAATAGCCTCCGTCGCGAAACCCCCAGTACCGAGAGCCACGATACGGAAAACCTTCCAGAGACGCCGCCGCCGCAATCCCATCTCGGGGGATTCGGAGATCGCCTCCGGCACCCTGCCGGGAGGGGATTCATCTCCCGGAGGACTCTACACCGCCATGGTCGCCTCCGGAGTGATGAGTGAGTAGTTCACCCCTGGACTATGGGTCCATAGCAGTAGCTAGATGGTCGTCTTCTCCTAATTTTGCTTCATTGTTGGATCTTGTGAGCTGCCTAACATGATCAAGATCATCTATCTGTAATACTATATGTTGTGTTTGTCGGGATCCGATGGATAGAGAATACTATGTTATGGTGATTATCAATCTATTGTTTATGTGTTGTTTATGATCTTGCATGCTCTCCGTTATTAGTAGAGGCTCTGGCCAAGTTTTTACTCTTAACTCCAAGAGGGAGTATTTATGCTCGATAGTGGGTTCATGCCTTCATTGACACCTGGGACAGTGACAGAAAGTTCTAAGGTTGTGATGTGCTGTTGCCACTAGGGATAAAACATTGATTCTATGTCTAAGGATGTAGTTGTCGATTACATTACGCATCATACTTAATGCAATTGCCTGTTGCTTTGCAACTTAATACTGAATGGGGTTCGGATGATAACCTGAAGGTGGACTTTTTAGGCATAGATGCAGTTGGATGGCGGTCTATGTACTTTGTCGTAATGCGTGGATTAAATCTCACTATATTTATCATATCATGTACATGCATTGTTATGCCCTTCTCTATTTGTCAATTGCCCGACTGTAATTTGTTCACCCAACATGCTTTTATCTTATGGGAGAGACACCTCTAGTGAACTGTGGACCCCGGTCCTATTCTTTACATCGCATACAATCTACTGCAATACTTGTTTTACTGTTTTCTTGCAAACAATCATCTTCCACACAATACGGTTAATCCTTTGTTACAAGCCGGTGAGATTGACAACCTCACTGTTTCGTTGGGGCAAAGTATTTGGGTTGTGTTGTGCAGTTCCACGTTGGCGCCGGAATCCCTGTTGTTGCGCCGCATCACATTTCGCCACCATCAACCTTCAACGTGCTTCTTGACTCCTACTGGTCCGATTAAACTTTGGTTTCTTACTGAGGGGAACTTGCCACTGTGCGCATCATACCTTCCTCTTGGGGTTCCCAACGGACGTGTACATCTACGCGCATCAAGCAAATTTCTCGCGCCGCCGGGAGATCAAGACACGCTGCAAGGAGTCTCCACTTCTCAATCTCTTTACTTTGTTTTTGTCTTGCTTTATTTTATTTACTACTTTGTTTGCTGCACCTAAACAAAACACAAAAAAATTAGTTGCTAGTTTTACTTTATTTACCGTCTTGCTCTCTATATCAAAAACACAAAAAAAATTAGTTATTTACTTTATCTAGTTTGCTTTATTTACTGTTGCTAAAATGAATACCCCTGAAAATACTAAGTTGTGTGACTTCACAAATGCAAATAATAATGATTTCCTATGCACACCTATTGCTCCACCTGCTACTACAGCAGAATTCTTTGAAATTAAACCTGCTTTACTAAATCTTGTCATGAGAGATCAATTTTCTGGTGTTAGTTCTGATGATGCTGCCCATCTCAATAATTTTGTTGAACTTTGTGAAATGCAAAAGTATAAGGATGTAGATGCTGATATTATTAAATTGAAAGTGTTTTCTTTCTCATTAAGAGGAAGAGCTAAAGATTGGTTGCTATCTTTGCCTAAGAATAGTATTGATTCATGGACTAAATGTAAGGATGCTTTTATTGGTAGATATTATCCTCCGCTAAAATTATATCTTTGAGAAGTAGCATAATGAATTTTATGCAATTAGATACTGAACATGTTGCTCAAGCATGGGAGAGAATGAAAACTTTGGTAAAGAATTGCCCAACCCATGGACTGACTACTTGGATGATCATCCAAACCTTCTATGCAGGACTAAATTTTTCTTCGGAATTTATTGGATTCAGCTGCTGGAGGTACCTTTATGTCCATCACTTTGGGGGCTGCTACAAAACTTCTTGATGATATGATGATAAATTACTCGAATGGCACACGGAAAGAGCTCCACAAGGTAAGAAGGTAAATTCGTTGAAGAAACCTCTTCCTTGAGTGATAAGATTGATGTTATTATGTCTATGCTTGTGAATGGTAGATCTAATGTAGATCCAAATAATGTTCCTTTAGCTTCATTGGTTGCTCAAGAAGAAAATGTTGATGTGAATTTCATTAAAAATAATAATTTCAACAACAATGCTTATAGGAACAACTCGGTAATAACTATAGGCCATATCCTTCTGCTAATGGTAATGGTTATGGTAATTCTTATGGGAATTCTTACAACAATAATAGGAGTGTACCCCCTGGTCTTGAAGTTATGCTTAAAGAATTTATTAGTACACAAACTGCTTTTAACAAATCTGTTGAGGAAAAGCTTGATAAAATTGATATTATTGCTTCTAGAGTTGATAGACTTGCCTCCGATGTTAATCTTTTAAAATTGAAAGTTATGCCTAATAATGATATTGATAATAAGATTACTACTACAGCAAATGCCATCCAAGTTAGAATTAATGAGAATATAAGATTAATGGCTGAATTGCGTGCTAGGTGGGATAGAGAAGAAAATGAAAAACTAGCTAAAGAGAATAATGTAGCTAAAGTTTGGACTATTACCACCACTAGTAATGTTAATTCTTCACATGTTGCTGCACCTCCTACTATCAATGGTAAAATAATTGGTGTTGGCAATGTTTCTACTCCTAGTGCAAAGCGTACAAAACTGCCTGAAATTGCTAAAACTGCTGAAACTGCTTGTGATAAAACTGCTGAAATTTTTCCAACCTTGGGAACAATGATCCCATTGCTGTAGCTCATAATGATTTAGATTTTGATGATTGCCACATCTCTGAAGTTATAAAGTTCTTACAAAAGCTTGCTAAAAGTCCTAATGCTAGTGCTATAAATTTAGCCTTTACAAAACATATTACAAATGCTCTCATAAAAGCTAGAGAAGAGAAACTAAAACTTGAAACTTCTATTCCTAGAAAGTTAGAAGATGGTTGGGAGCCCATCATTAAAATGAAATTAAATGACTTTGAATGTAATGCTTTATGTAATCTTGGTGCAAGTATTTCTGTTATGCCTAAAAAGATTTATGATATGCTTGACTTGCCACCATTGAAGAATTGTTATTTGGATGTTAATTTTGTCGATAATGTTAAAAAGAAACCTTTGGGGAGGATTGATAATGTGCGCATTACGGTTAACAATAACCTTGTCCCCGTTGATTTTGTTGTCTTGGATATCGAATGCAATGCATCTTGTCCTATTGTGTTGGGAAGACCTTTTCTTCGAACCGTTGGTGCTGTTATTGATATGAGGGAAGGTAATATTAAATATAAATTTCCTCTCAAGAAAGGTATGGAACACTTCCCTAGAAAGAGAATGAAGTTGCCTTTTGATTCTATTATTAGAACAAATTATGATGTTGACGCTTCTACTCTCGATGTTACTTGATTTGCACTTTCTGCGCCTAGCTGAAAGGCGTTAAAGAAAAGCGCTTATGGGAGACAACCCATGTTTTTACTACAGTACTTTGTTTTATATTTGAGTCTTGGAAGTTGTTTACTACTGTAGCAACCTCTCCTTATCATGTTTTTGTGCCAAGTAAAGTTTCTATGTCAAAGTTGATGTTATATTTAGGATCGCTGCGCAGAAACAGCATTGCTGTCTGTCACGAATCTGGGCACAAGTCTCTGTAGAAAATTCGAAAAAATCTGCCAATTTACGAGCGTGATCCTCAGATATGTACGCAACTTTCATTAGTTTTGAGTTTTTCCATTTGAGCAAGTCTGGTGCCACTTTAAAATTCGTCTTTACGGACTGTTCTGTTTTTGACAGATTCTGCCTTTTATTTCGCATTGCCTCTTTTGCTATGTTGGATGAATTTCTTTGATCCATTAGTGTCCAGTAGCTTTATGCAATGTCCAGAAGTGTAAAGAATGATTGTGCCACCTCTGAACATGTGAATTATTAATTGTGCACTAACCCTCTAATGAGTTTGCTTGAAGTCGGTGTGAAGGAAGTTTTCAAGGGTCAAGAGAGGAGTATGATATACTATGATCAAGAGGAGTGAAAGCTCTAAGCTTGGGGATGCCCCCGTGGTTCACCCCTGCATATTTTAAGAAGACTCAAGCGTCTAAGCTTGGGGATGCCCAAGGCATCCCCTTCATCGACAACATCATCAGGTTCCTCCCCGAAACTATATTTTTATTCAGTCACATCTTGTGTTCTTTACTTGGAGCGTCGGTTTGTTTTTGTTTGAATAAAATGGATCCTAGCATTCACTTTGTGGGAGAGAGACACGCGCATATGGACAAATATGTCCTTAGGCTTTACTCATAATGTTCAAGGCGAAGTTTCTTCTTCGTTAAATTGTTATATGGTTGGAATTGGAAAATGCTACATGTAGTAATTCTAAAATGTCTTGGATAATGTGATACTTGGCAATTGTTGTGCTCATGTTTAAGCTCTTGCATCATATGCTTTGCACCCATTAATGAAGAAATACATAGAGCTTTCTAAAATTTGATTTGCATATTTGGTCTCTCTAAGGTCTAGATAATTCTAGTATTGAGTTTTGAACAACAAGGAAGACGTGTAGAGTCTTATAATGTTTACGATATGTATTTTATGTGAGTTTTGCTGCACCGGTTCATCCTTGAGTTTGCTTCAAATAACCTTGCTAGCCTAAACCTTGTATCGAGAGGGAATACTTCTCATGCATCCAAAATCCTTGAGCCAACTACTATGTCATTTGTGTCCACCATACCTACCTACTACATGGTATTTCTCCGCCATTCCAAAGTAAATTGCTTGAGTGCTACCTTTAAAATTCCATCATTCACCTTTGCAATATATAGCTCATGGGACAAAATAGCCTTAAAAACTATCGTAGTATTGAATATGTACGTATGCACTTTATCTCTTATTAAGTTGCTTGTTGTGCGATAACCATGCTTCTGGGGAACGCCATCAATTACTCTTTATTGAATATCATGTGAGTTGCTATGCATGTCCGTCTTGTCTGAAGGATCTGCCACCTTAATGATTGGAGCATGCAAATTGTTAGAGAAGAACATTGGGCCGCTAACTAAAGCCATGAATCATGGTGGAAGTTTCAGTTTTGGACATATATCCTCAATCTCATATGAGAATAATAATTATTGCTACATGCTTATGCATTTAAGAGGAGTCCATTATCTGTTGTCCATGTTGTCCCGGTATGGATGTCTAAGTTGAGAATAATCAAAAGCGAGAAATCCAAAATGCGAGTATTCTCCTTAGACCTTTGCACATGGAGGTACCCCTTTGTGACACTTGGTTGAAACATGGCATTGCGAAGATCCGGTAGTCCAAGCTAAGTAGGACAAGGTGCGGGCTATTAGTACACTATGCATGAGGCTTGCAACTTGTAAGATATAATTTACATAACTCATATGCTTTATTACTACCGTTGACAAAATTGTTTCATGTTTTCAAAATAAAAGCTCTAGCACAAATACATCAATCGATGCTTTCCTCTTTGAAGGACCATTCTTTTATTGTTGAGTCAGTTTACCTATCTCCCTCCACCTTAAGAAGCAAACACTTGTGTGAACTGTGCATTGATTCCTACATACTTGCATATTGCACTTGTTATATTACTTTATATTGACAATATCCATGAGATGTACATGTTATAAGTTGAAAGCAACCGCTGAAACTTAATCTTCCTTTGTGTTGCTTCAATACCTTTACTTTGATTTATTGCTTTATGAGTTAACTCTTATGCAAGACTTATTGATGCTTGTCTTGAAGTACTATTCATGAAAAGTCTTTGCTTTATGATTCAGTTGTTTACTCATGTCATTACCATTGTTTTGATCGCTGCATTCATTACATATGTTTACAAATAGTATGATCAAGATTATGATGGCATGTCACTTCAGAAATTATCTTTGTTATCGTTTTACCTCGGGACGAGCAGAACTAAGCTTGGGGATGCTGATACGTCTCCAACGTATCGATAATTTCTTATGTTCCATGCTACTTTATTGATGATACCTACATGTTTTATGCACATTATATGTCGTATTTACGCATTTTCTGGAACTAACCTATTAACAAGATGCCGAAGAGCCGCTGTTTTCTGCTGTTTTTGGTTTCAGAAATCCTAGTAACGAAATATTCTCGGAATTGGACGAAATCAACGCCCGGGTCCTATTTTGCCACGAAGCTTCCAGAAGACCGAAGAGGAGTCGAAGTGGGGCCACGAGGGGCCACCACCATAGGGCGGCGCGGCCCAGGCCTTGCCCGCGCCGACCTGTGGTGTGGGGCCCTCGTGCCGCCTCTTGACCTACCCTTCCGCCTACAAATAGCCTCCGTCGTCACCCCCGGCACCGAGAGCCACGATACGGAAACCTTCCAGAGACGCCGCCGCGAATCCCATCTCGGGGGATTCGGAGATCGCCTCCGGCACCCCGGGAGAGGGGATTCATCTCCGGAGGACTCTACACCGCCATGGTCGCCTCCGAGTGATGAGTGAGTAGTTCACCCCTGGACTATGGGTCCATAGCAGTAGCTAGATGGTCGTCTTCTCCTAATTGTGCTTCATTGTTGGATCTTGTGAGCTGCCTAACATGATCAAGATCATCTATCTGTAATACTATATGTTGTGTTTGTCGGGATCCGATGGATAGAGAATACTATGTTATGGTGATTATCAATCTATTGATTATGTGTTGTTTATGATCTTGCATGCTCTCCGTTATTAGTAGAGGCTCTGGCCAAGTTTTACTCTTAACTCCAAGAGGGAGTATTTATGCTCGATAGTGGGTTCATGCCTTCATTGATACCTGGGACAGTGACAGAAAGTTCTAAGGTTGTGATGTGTTGTTGCCACTAGGGATAAAACATTGATTCTATGTCTAAGGATGTAGTTGTCATTACATTACGCACCATACTTAATGCAATTGTCTGTTGCTTAGCAACTTAATACTGAATGGGGTTCGGATGATAACTGAAGGTGGACTTTTAGGCATAGATGCAGTTGGATGGCGGTCTATGTACTTTGTCGTAATGCCCGATTAAATCTCACTATATTTATCATATCATGTACATGCATTGTTATGCCCTTCTCTATTTGTCAATTGCCCGACTGTAATTTGTTCACCCAACATGCTTTTATCTTATGGGAGAGACACCTCTAGTGAACTGTGGACCCCGGACCTATTCTTTACATCGCATACAATCTACTGCAATACTTATTTTACTGTTTTCTTGCAAACAATCATCTTCCACACAATACGGTTAATCCTTTGTTACAGCAAGCCGGTGAGATTGACAACCTCACTGTTTCGTTGGGGCAAAGTACTTGGGTTGTGTTGTGCAGGTTCCACGTTGGCGCCGGAATCCCTGTTGTTGCGCCGCATCACATTTCGCCACCATCAACCTTCAACGTGCTTCTTGACTCCCACTGGTCCGATTAAACCTTGGTTTCTTACTGAGGGAAACTTGCCAATGTGCGCATCATACCTTTCTCTTGGGGTTCCCAACGGACGTGTACATCTACGCGCATGAACACAGCTTTATCTCGCACGGGTGGCACTGCTTCGACGGCCACCCAGACATGTAAGTGTCATTCCATCTCTCGCTCTATCTTGTCTGATTGAAAGTTTAAGGAGATTTTTTCTTGTATGGGCTTGTAAAAGTGTTACTTCCGGAGGTTCAGTTATGACGATTTCATCTTGTTGGGGCTTGTAGAAGTGTTACTTGTGGAGGTTCAGCTGACGATTTCATCTGGTTGGTTCGCTAAGATCAGAAAATGAGAAGGGCCACAACCTGAGATCTCTAGGTATTGTACAGATTGTTTCCTAGGTTGCAGAAGGTACACATGATTTGTACACACATGATTTTCAGTTTTTGTGGGTTAGTTTGCCTCTTTCTTGAAAAGTTCAGATTGTGCTTCTATTTGTATATATAGATATGAAGTGAAGAATCCGTATATTGTGAAGAGCATTGGGTTTGTTGGATTACCGTTCTTTTAGTAATAAATGGCTCCTGACCAAGGAAAGTATTCATGAATCTACCGCCTAAATTTACCAAGTATAGTGCTTCAACGCCTACGGTATTTTATCTATGAAATCAGATGTGTTCACTTACTTGGTATTGCTTAATGAGATCATTATTGTGTGGGATATCAATTGAATGGAAACTGCCCACTTCATCACACTTCGTATCCTAGGTATGAGATGCTGCGTCTTCTTCATTTTCTATTGGTCTATTGGTACAGAGTTTCCTATGTCCTTCTCCGTTGTGTTCCAAGTCAGCTGGCTCGGAGAGACTTATGTTGATCATTTCTGTTTTTTAAACATGGCACACAATGCACTCAATTCTATAGGCTTCTTGGAGGCCAATCTTTGGGTGAGTCAAATTTTGAGATTCTAGAATCTATGTCCTGCATTTTCACTACATCTGAGGTACTAAATTGCAATTTTTTTTTGCAGGAGCTCTTTTCTTTGGTTTAGTTGCAAAGTTTATTCCAGAGCCAACCTTTGTGTCAGCCACTGATGCAAACAAGAAAAAGTTGGAATGAACAATCCAGGGAGATAACTACATCACGACATTAATATATTTTCTTACTGGAGGATAGCTGAGTACAATTTAGTTCTTTTTTGTGGAAAGCAGACTTATGATGATAGTTTGAATAAAGATATGATGCAAAAGCATTGTCGGTAAGTCTTATTCAGTGCTATCATTACAGCTGCTTGGTAAGAAACTAAGAATGTGTCTAAATCATTAAGCTTACTTGTTTTATCAGGCCTGCACTCATCAAACTTTCTTCTTGGTGACATTATTATTTTCCATGATTAAAAAGAGGGGTTTTTTCTTCAATATTTGCCATGATTAAAAAGAAGTGGGTAAAACTGGATTTTAGAAGACAATGCCAATGTCCATTGGCTATGTTAGTGATCAATTGTTATATGAGCACTGCCTCCGCTGCACTGAGCACGTGCTCATCCACCGACCCGTGCATCTCCTCCATCGTTGCCCCGAACTCCTTTGCTTGATATTTGACCTTGTCGTCTTCTTCATGCAGGCTCTCCATTGTCCGTGGGTTATTTCTACAAGACAAGCCCATCTTGGAATGACAGAGATGGGGTCTGGATAGAAGAAGGGGGGCATGACCACGAGGAGAGGAGGAGGTCGCACCACACGTCAGCACTGGTATGTTCTGCATCCTTCATTGTCTGTAATGTTCTTGTCATTCAATCTCCGATTTTTATTTCTTGCCTTTGCAGTATTAATTTTATGAGATAAAGCAAATATATTTTCCTCTGCACTCAGCTATCTAACATTAATAATGTTTCCCTACATTTCGTGAGATAAAGGAAATTTTAATGGGAGTTGAGATTTAACTTGAAATTCATCATAATCATAAGTATTTTTCAGTGTGTGAGCATTCCTTTTCGTGTCTGCAATGGTTCCAATTATACAACTGAATGATGCTTTCGTACATTCCAACTGATCTCTGTGAAACCACACAGAATTTGTCTATGAATATTTTGGATTTAGCATAGATTCTTTGGTAATTGTTCAAACTGTGCTCTTGCTTTTGTTGGGTACTCATGTTTATTTCAGAAATAGCCGTGACCAATTTAATATGATTATCTTTGCACCAGCCACTGTATCATGAAATTCCTGTATCATTGTAGAATAAAAGTTTCTTGCTGCAATATGACTCGCAATAGATAGGTAAATCATGGCGACTGATATTACATTAAATGGTTGCTAATTTCTCCGTCTTAATCTACAGAGGAAAACAGATTTTCATGTCAGATGCTGTGAGCCAGAAACTGCAAGAAGCAGAACTCAGCTGTTTAGCTTAGAAGTGATGGCCATCTAGGTGAATCATTTCGTGCTTCATGTGCAGAATAATTCAAAGAATCAAATTTCATTGCAGGAACGCTACACAGCTAGAAAAGCAATTGGCTAGAAACTCTGGCCTCTCTTCGATGTTTGAGAAGCAAACTCTAGATAGCTCAGTGAGCAAGAGTTATATCCAAGTTAGCAAAGGCACTTTCAATTGTGTATCGTTGGAAATAAGGAGATGTGCTTTCTCTATGCGTGTTGTAGATGACAGAATTCTAGATTTGCTTTATAATGGAGTTACCAAGTGATGTAAGGACACAGATACAATGTAAGGACACAGATACAGACTTTGATTTTCTTCAAGCAATAATATAAGACACTAGACTTTGATTTTATAAAGAGTAGGCAAAGATGAAAATGAGATTAGGCTCTGATTGGGCTGCCACTGTACGGCGAGGAGGCGCCCCAGGGGGCGCCCCAACCACTAGTGTACCACTACTACTATAGTGTAGCAGTTTTGAATTTGGACTACCTCTTCCATCCCATTTTTCCCGCCAAGACAACCAGGCAGTCTATCTGCCGTTGATTTGTCCCAATGAACTGAAATCTACCGTTCATCAAACACCAACGCTCAAAATCCAACGGCTAGCATGGGCTGGATTCGTCTCTCCTGCCGGTATGCCCCAGGCCCCCAGCCCTGTCTTGTGAACCATCTAGGACCGAAACGATTTTTCTAGAAACGTGTACTCTGCCCCGATCTGGTCGTGTGAGACTGCTCATAGTGGGAGTAACTTAGCTAGTAACATCACACAACCCAAGGTATTTTGGTGACATGGCATGACAATGAATGAAGAAAGAGAGTGAGGTGGTAACTAGCTATGTTACCATAACATCACACACCCCAAGACAAGATGAGTCTATACCATAGTAAATAACACAATGCATGACACCACATATAAGTTACTACCCACTATGAAGGTAGTAACTTAGCTAGTAACATATGTCATGTTACTAGTCTAAGTTACTCCCCACTGTGACTAGCCTGAAACACCTAGGAGCTAGACTGTCGTGTGAAACACCTAGGAGCGAAATGTTTTTTCTTGAAACGTGCTAAGTGGATCTTCTGTGGATGAGTGATCTAGGATCTACTATAGGTAGCAACACATCCCGTAATAAAAAAATCAACATAGATGCTTCATCTTGTCTTGATCAGCTCAGATCTTATACGATGAGCGTTTCTTGTCAAGTGAAGCTTTAAAATAAATAAATAAATAAGAGACATGCAATAGCCAATGCACTTCAAACTTTAAGAGGCTAATTATACCATCAAAGGAACAATTTTCATTTCTTAATTGATGAGCGTATTTTTTTGTATTTATTCATATTATTATGATTTTTTCATTATAATTTTGCACGTCCTATTTAAAATTCATTGTAAACATTTTACTTGATAAAGAGTTTGTACGTATAAGTGAGAATTGATTTTGCACACACGCATGGGTGTGGGTTTTCCGTCATCGTCGATTAATTCCACGAAATTCCTCACTGTGGTAGATGAAAACGTAGCCCTATCTCTCTCCTCCTTTTATCCAAATCTCAAGGTAAAACGGATGGTGACGGAAATACCCACACCTATGCGGGTATGTACATATAAAAACTACTATTAACACTTTTATTTCAAGAAACACAAACTTATTTTGAGCCGTTCCTACAAAAATTAATTTGTATATACTCCCATTTAGCTTGATCTAGAACGTGTTTTTGCGGAAATTAATAGTGCTTGAATTGGCTATTAAAATTCTACATTTCATGAACATATACATTGTTAATCTTGCATTTTTTTAAGGTTTCGCTATTCTCTTGACAACTAAAAAATAACTGGTTTTAAGTCAACGTTAATAACCATGTGATCTAAATATTCAGATCTACGAAATTTTAGATACAGATGAATGTATTCATGGAGCTTTAATTTTTTTCATTCCATTTTTTTTTCTAAATCAAGACATGTTAGTACCAAAATAAAAGTATAATATGTCACACATAAATTTTATGGATAACATTGAAATAACCAAGAAAAACTATGTATAAATCAGTCGAGAAATAATCACTCCTTCTGTTGAATATTGTGAAGATAAAAATGTAACAAGGTAACTTTATACCGCTATGAATATGTCAATTGTTAGAGTGTTTTATTTAAAGCTTAAAGGAAATTAAATTTATCTTAAATATACATGAAGTAAATGACATTTGTATTAAAATTTGTATGATTATATTGTGTCTTTCAACGTGCAAAGCACGTGCTACCTACTAGTGTACCAAAATGCACGGCTACTACCAGTGGACATGAACCCTTCCCATCCAACCCAGACTCGTGATACTTGCACAACCGGACTGGACTGCATGGGGCACCCACGCCACGACCAACATCCAACAGAACTTCGCTGTCCACACGGCCCAGGAAGATGTCCCACATCCGCGCCAACTGCTCACCACCAAGCCGGTGACGCCTCTCCACCTGAGGCCGCCACCTCAACATCCATAGCTCTCCGCAGGGGGCACGAAGCAACGAAGCTCCTCGCTGCCCGCATCTATAAATATGGAAACCTAGTGTTTGACAACTTGCCCGAAATTCAAAAAATCTGAAGCTTTGAGAATATCACAACAAATGACCTCTCTAGACATACAAGGGCGTGAGCACCGGCCTCAAGTTGCTATCAGGTGCCACCCAAAACAGTTGAGCTACCCTTCCCAATTTGGATCTATCTACCACACTTGTCGGAGATGGTGGGTTGTTCTGCATAAGTTTCAAGACTCTAAAATGCACATATTCGAGAAGATTTTTAATGATATTGTTCTCAAATAAAACATAGGAAGAAGGTGATGCTTTTCATAGCCAACTTACATTGAACATGACTAGCAAACCCTCTCCCGCACCCCACCCCACCCTCCCAACCCTAATCGCCGCCGCTGGTAGCGCCACCGGGGCAAAGACCCTCGGGGCGTGGCGGCATGCGTGGTGGGCGGCGTCCGGATCTCCCCTCCTCGACGCATGGCGGAACGGCCGGCGCGGATGGGTTGGGCGGCAGCGGCCTGCGCTGCGGTCCCCCTCCTCCCGTCGGATCTCCCCTGGCGGACCGGCCAGCGCGGATGGGATAGGCGGCGGCATCCTACGCTGCGGTCCCCCTCCTCCCGTCGGCTCTCCCCCGCAGCACTCCGGCAGGGGCTGGTGGTGGGCGGCGGCGGTGTAACATCCCAAAAATTTCAAAACAAAACAAATGAATTTCCCTAGTTCCAAATTTTGGAACCAACAAAAACTTTTTTTAAATTAAGTATGATACATAGTGATCCTGCTTAATTCTTGTGCTATTGCCATGATTGCTTGTTATAGTAGTTTGACATAACCTTAAACCCTAAACCTCACCCCTCTTTTCACCATCCTAGTTAAAATAAAATAAAAGGAAATTAAATAAGAAAAAAGCATATGTGCCTATGGCTATTTTTATAAATCTTTACCCTAAGCTCCTCTATTTTGTTTAGTGGTTTGGAAAAACCATTATACACCCCATCTAGTACTTATCAAACCTAATTCAAGTTGTTTCCAAAGAAAATAAAAAGAAACTAAAAATGCCATAGAGGCATATGAGAGTAAATTAGCAAATTTGTGAATTTGAGAAGATTGACCCTAGGACTTGTTGTGAATGGTTGGATCACTTCCATATACCATTTCAACACTCAACAACACCAATTGGGACAAGCAAAGTCAAATTAAAAATCAAATGCCACATAAGCATAGAGGCATATGTGACACATAGCCATAATACCCAATTCTTGCCCTATGCCTTTAAACCTTGACCCAATTGGTGTGAAACCATCTCTAAACCTAATCTAATGCTAAATTGACCCTAACCCATGCCCAGGTAGATCAAGGGGAACCATTTACAAAAATAATAAAATTTGACACCTCATCTTTTATGTGTTATGGCCATTTTTGCAAATCATTGAACAAGACCTTTTAAATGGATTCAATGGTTTGGAAATGTTTCTAAACTAATAAGAATCACCTTAGAGTCAAATTAAATGGAGAGAAATTAAATAGGGAGAAAATTCCAATTTCACTCACATACACATTATGCCCAAATTACAAATCTTCACTCTAGGCCATAATTGCTTGCTCTCTTGCTTGTAGAATACCTAAATATGATAAACTAACACAATTGCATCAATGAAACCAGAATCAAACCAAAGGAAATCTCAAAATCTTCCCACATATGATAATGGTCATATGTCACCAAAATCTTTTCTTCACTACTTTACCCCTCTGGTTTTCTCTATTCTTAAACTAAACTTGGTAAACCAAAGCCATGTCATCCAAGACCATGTCAAGGTGAGTAACTTTCATGTTGACCACCATGGCCAGAGTTGACTAGGTTGACCAGTATGAATGTGACAAGTAGTGATGTTAAAACAAAGAGAAGATCATCTCACTTTTGCCATTTTGCAAATCAACTCCAAAATGGACACCACCACCACCATTGTGTTCCATATATTATTTACATCATGCCCACCAAAAAGAATTGCAAAATTCAAAAATTCTTTTCTTTCGGCCATTGTATCAAACACCTTATGAGCACCAATTCACCAACTACACACACCACATTGTCCAGCAGCTTTTAGCCTAAACCAGAGACCTTTGGTGATCATCAGTGTACTCCTTTCTCTCCTGGACCAAACCTTGCTCTTTGCACCACAGTACCATGACGACATGGACCAGAACATGGCCATGCCGGTACCTTGCCACTCCACCATGCCATCATCACCCCCTGCCCTCTCTGGTCCCTCTCACCTTGCCAAACAAGCTCACCCCATCACCCTGTACCTGCTGGCGCGAGCCCTGGCCAAGGAGAAGCCGACAATGCCCAGAACACGCCGTGCCCAAACGTGCCAGGACGCGCCAGAGCGTGCATGGACGCGCCCTGGACACGCCGGTACATGCACGCGTCCCGTTGACACAGCTCTCCCCTCGCTCTCTCCCTTCTCCCACCTGCTTCCCTAGGCACCAGCTAGCTCCAGGACACGCTCGTTTGGACGGGGAGGCCGTGTCGCCGTCGCCATCGTCACCGTCCTTCCGCCACTGTACCGCTCACCTTCGTCACGCTCCTGCTCGCCACAGGCCACCTTTCTCTGCGCCAGCACGCGCGTCGTGACCACGCTGACGTCGCCGACACGCGTGCATCATCGCCCACGCCTCGGAGCCCCTGTAGCCTGGTCGACGCCACCGACCCGCCGGTGACCTCCGCAACACCTCGCGCCCCTATAAATAGATCGAGGTCGCCCCGACCCTTCTCAAGCACACCAACACACTCTCCTCACCTCTCTGATCCTCCCCCACCTCTTCTCCACATCGATTACGCCCTAGACCGCCCCAATTTCTCCGTCGATCGCCGGAGTCCGCCACATTGCAATCCAGTGACTCCGTCCACCTCCGCTCCTCCCGCGACTACCAGAAGACTCCTCGTCGTCGACAACGCCGTCTAGCATCCGCGCCGCCCCTCGCCGGAGCTCCAGCGCGCCGCCGACCCCCTACCTCCGCCGTGCCAGCCCCTGTCTCTCGTCGACGGCGACGACGCCGATCGACCGTCGGATCAGCTTCTGATCCTACGTCACCCGTTCACAGTACCGCTTCGGCGTATAAACGCACTGACAGGTGGGGTAGCCCCTGTCAGGCGGCCCGCGGGCATCGCCAGCATAGCTGGGCCGGCCCATCTCCCCCTCCCGCTGTGCAGCCCACCTAGTTTCCCGCCTAAGCCCACAATTCAAATAAAAGAATTTCGAAATTAATTATTTCTTCTCAGATGCTGTTTTGAAAATTAAATAGAATAAAATCTACCAAACCAAAATGAACAAATTTTATATATTTGGAAACCTTGATAAATTATCTACAAGACTACACTGGCCCCAACCTTAGATTTGTTGTAGAATTTAAATGATAAAAATAACAAGGCAGGGCCTTTTTCAACTTCAAATAATTATTTAAAATCAACCATAAACTATTTTGAGATGATTCAAATTCTCATAAATCACATTTCAAATACTCTAATTGTTTCTGTAAAAACATGATAGTGGTACTGTATATGATCATGGGCTAGATTCAAATAATTGCTTTTTGGCCATTTCTAGCTAATTTAAACTATTTCAAAAATAGTATTTAAATCATATGAGGTATAGCTTCTCACTTAAATCAGTACTCCAAGTGATTCAATGTGAGTTGATGACACATGTATTCATGACCCATATGTTCTTACTTGAAAATATTAAATCATTCTCATAGTAGTAGTTAAATTGTTCAAAACCACTTATTAAATCTTATGAGGTGTTTTGGTCTCATTTAAATCTTGTCTCAACTAAGTTAATATGAGGTAGAGACTAGGGTCAATTAAACTCATATTAAATTAGTTGATGATATTAACCCATTGCAATGTGTTAATAAAATGGTATGAGGTGCTCACCTCATTTAAATCATTGTTCTTAAATGATAAGTGTGAAGAGGTTGACTTTGGTCAACCTAGGTCACATATTATTCATGAGAGAAATTAACTCTTAATAAGATAATGAGAGGAAATTATTTTCTCCAAACAAATAAATAGAATCACTAATAAATATTACAATGAGAGGAAATTATTTGTCAAAGAATTAAATAGAAACCCTAAATTAATATTTGTAATGAGAGGAAATTATTTTTCTTAAAAAGAAAACAGAGTCAACCAACATGGGAATAATGTTGTGATGCTAGAATAGCTGGTGTGAGCCATTTGTGTGATTAGTCTAGCACTTAAGTATTGTTTGGTGATTGTATACCTCGTATTCGTTTATAGACGCTAGTACCAAGGAGTACCAGGAGGAGGAGGTCTACTTCCAAGAAGAGGAAGACCACTTTGATCAGTACACCAACCAAGGCAAGCTAATATTCTTGCTAAGTGCAAAGTTCTCCAAGAGCCAAAGGCACCCCACAATTTACTCTATGTTTACTAAGCCTATCCCAGTTTTTATTACAAGCTTTTACATTCAAGTTTTATTGATTTAATTTATCAGAGTACTTTTTGATTCATGATTCACTTGGTCTAGAGTAGAAGAATATTATCCAAGTTAGTCTATGGCAACCAAGCTAAGTTAGCACCCCTCATGATTAGCTGCTAGTGCTAACAAATAAAATTCATTACTCTAGATGGGAACTGGTGAAATGAAATGACTTTGGAAAATCTTGGAATGATGAGTCATTCTATTGAAAGAGTTTGAAGGTGAATGTGACTTGTGAATGACATGGTGAATTTTACAAAAACTGATGGTTGGGTTCGGATGCGATACCATTCCAATTTTGCAAGTACCCCCACAATACCCGAATATGGGTAAGGGCTTAACTGGAAGTCTATGTATCTTAGTATGGGTTCCCTCTAAACAAGCGTCATAGGGGTTATGCTGAGGCTGCCTCCGTTAAAAGTGAATTGATGTGAAATGACGTGAATGAGGTGAACTGTCGGCCCAAGCCTGTGCAGTTCCTGGTGACTGTCTGTCTTCACTGGGAGGCCAAGCTCATGGGGAGAGGTGCCTATACTAGGATATGTGAAAGGTTATGGTTGGTAGTCCGCACATGGAGTGTGATAAATCGGGGCCAGTTAACCCTGACGGATTATTGCAAATGTTGTGGCACAAGTGTACGACCTCTGCAGAGTGTAGAACTATTCGAATAGCCGTGTCCACGGTTACGGACGGTTGGAAAGGCCATGCTATTCCGTCATCAGAACTTTTCAAAAATGTGACATGTGAAGGGTGACTTGTGACTTGAAAGGTGAATGATGAATTTGACTTGAATCACAACAGAGTTGTGGGAATGACACTAATGTTCCCACTTGAGTTAGCTTAGCAAATGAAGAGTTTTTACTAAATGCTTATGAAATAAAATTGGCTTTATGCAAATAAACTTAGAGCTTAGCACCCCATTACCATAGTTGATAGTGCTTACATTAGTATTAGTTTGCGAGTACTTTAAAGTAATCATGGCTTTGTCCCTGGCTATTCAAATGGCCAGACTATGAAGAGGAACAGAAGACGAGGAAGATGGATTGATGTCACGTTCCCCCTCCTTCAGAGTTGTTGGGCCTAAGTGCAGAGGTTTGTAGAACAGCAAGTTTTCCCTTAAGTGGATCACCCAAGGTTTATCGAACTCGGGGAAGAGGTCAAAGATATCCCTCTCATGCAACCCTGCAACCACAAAGCAAGAAGTCTCTTGTGTCCCCAACACACCTAATAGGTGCACTAGTTCGGCGAAGAGATAGTGAAATACAGTGGTATGAATATATATGAGCAGTAGCAACTGTGCCAGAAAATAGCTTTGGCGTGTAGTTGATGGTGGTAGTATTGCAGCAGTAGTAACACAGTAAAACAGAAACAAGCGTAGTAACTCTAGTATTTAGGAACAAGGCCTAGGGATTACACTTTCACTAGTGGACACTCTCAACATTGATCACATAACAGAATAGATAAATGCATACTCTACACTTTTGTTGGATGATGAACACATTGCGTAGGATTACACGAACCCTCAATGCCGGAGTTAACAAGCTCCACAATAATGCTCATATTTTAGTAACCTTTAGTGTAAGATAGATCAAAAGACTAAACCAAGTACTAGCATAGCATGCACACTGTCACCTTCATGCATATGTAGGAGGAATAGATCACATCAATATTATCATAGCAATAGTTAACTTCGCAATCTACAAGAGATCATGATCATAGCATAAACCAAGTACTAACACGGTGCACGCACTGTCACCTTTGCACACATGCAGGAGGAATAAAACTACTTTAATAACACATCACTAGAGTAGCACATAGATAAATTGTGATACGATGCACATTGCAATCATAAAGAGATATAAATAAGCACTTCACTACGCTCTTCAACAATGAATAAGTACTTCGTGAAATATAGCCTAAGAGACCCACACGGTGCACACACTGTCACCTTTACACACGTGGGACAAGGAGTCTCTGGAGATCACATAAGTAAAACTCACTTGACTAGCATAATGACATCTAGATTACAAGCATCATCATATGAATCTCAATCATGTAAGGCAGCTCATGGGATTATTGTATTGAACTACATAGGAGAGAGATGAACCACATAGCTACCGGTACAGCCCGAGCCTCGATGGAGAACTACTCCTCTTCATGGAGCAGCAGCGTTGATGAAGATGGCGGTGGAGATGGCAGCGGTGTCGATGGAGGAGCCTTCCGGGGCACTTCCCCGCTCCGGCAGGGTGCCGAACGAGACTCCCGTCCCCGCATCTTGGCTTCGCGATGGCGGCGGCTGGAACTTTTCTCGTATCGTGGCTTCCTCCGTAAGGGTTTTCGATGCGGGGGCTTTATATAGGCGAAGAGGCGGCGCAGGAGGGTCAACGAGGCGACGACACCATAGGGTGGGGCCCGGGCCGCGCCACCATGTCATCTGGGCCCACCAGGGCCCCCGCGCTCCGGTGTCTGGATGCTCCGGCAAAATAGGAACCCGGCGGTGATTTCGTAATTGAGAATATTTCTTTACTAGGATTTCTGAAACCAAAACAGCAGAAAACATGGCACTTTCTTGTTAATAGGTTAGTTCCGAAAATGCACGAATATGACATAAAGTGTGCATAAAACATGTAGGTATCATCAATAAAGTAGCATGGAACATAAGAAATTATCGATACGTCTGAGACGTATCAGCATCCCCAAGCTTCTGCTCGTCCCGAGCAGGTAAAACGATAACAAAGATAATTTCTTAAGTGACATGCCATCATAACCTTGATCATACTATTGTAAGCATATGAGATGAATGCAGCGATCAAAACAATGGTAATGACATGAGTAAACAACTGAATCATAAAGCAAAGACTTTTCATGAATAGTACTTCAAGACAAGCATCAATAAGTCTTGCATAGGAGTTAACTCATAAAGCAATAATTCAAAGTAGAGGTATTGAAGCAACACAATGGAAGATTAAGTTTCAGCGGTTGCTTTCAACTTGTAACATGTATATCTCATGGATAGTTGTCAACACAAAGTAATATAACAAGTGCAATAGGTAAACATGTAAGAATCAATGCACACAATTTACACAAGTGTTTGCTTCTAGGATAGAAAGAATAGGTAAACTGACTCAACAATAAGGTAAAAGAATGGTCCTTCAAAGAGGAAAGCATTGATTGCTATATTTGTGCTAGAGCTTTGATTTTGAAAACACATAGAGAGCATAAAAGTAAAGTTTTGAGAAGTGTTTGTTGTTGTCAACGAATAGTAGCGGGTACTAACCCCTTGCCAGGCAAACCTTCAAAGAGCGGCTCCCATTTTATTTTGTTTTTGGGTGGCACTCCTTCCAACCTTTCTTTCACAAACCATGGCTAACCGAATCCTCGGGTGCCTGCCAACAATCTCATACCATGAAGGAGTGCCTTTTTATTTTAGTTTTATTATGATGACACTCCTCCCCACCTTTGCTTTCTCAAGCCATGGCTGAATCCTTCGGTGCCGTCCAACAATCACATACCATGGAGGAGTGTCTATTTTTGTTAATTAATTTGGGATGGGAATCCCATTGCCAGCTCTTTGCAAAATTATTGGATAAGCGGATGAAGCCACTAGTCCATTGGTGAAAGTTGCCCAACAAGATTGAAAGATAAACACCACATACTTCCTCATGAGCTATAAAACATTGACACAAATCAGAGGTGATAAATTTTGAATGGTTTAAAGGTAGCACTCAAGCAATTTACTTTGGAATGGCGGAGAAATACCATGTAGTAGGTAGGAATGGTGGACACAAATGGCATGAATATTGGCTCAAGTATTTGGATGCATGAGAAGTATTCCCTCTCGATACAAGGTTTAGGCTAGCAAGGTTATTTGAAGCAAACTCAAGTATAAAATGGTGCAGCAAGACTCACATATAAACATATTGTAAGCATTATAAGACTTTACATTGTCTCCTTGTTGTTCAAACACCTCAACCAGAAAATATCTAGACTTAGAGAGACCAATCATGCAAACCAAATTTTAACAAGCTCTATGTAATTATTCATTAATGGGTACAAGGTACATGATGCAAGAGCTTAAACAAGATCTATATGAGCACAACAATTGCCAAGTTTCACATTATTCAAGACATTATACCAATTACTACATGTAGCATTTCCCGTTTCCAACCATATAACAATTAACGAAGCAGTTTCAACCTTCGTCATGAAAATTAAAAGCTAAGAACACATGTGTTCATACGAACCAGCCGGAGCGTGTCTCTCTCCCAAACAATCATTTATTCAAACAAAAACAAAAACAAAAGCATACAGACGTTCCAAGTAAAGTATATAAGATGTGATGGAATAAAAATATAGTTTCACTAGAAGAAACCTGATAAGTTGTCGATGAAGAAGGGGATGCCTTGGGCATCCCCAAGCTTAGATGCTTGAGTCTTCTTAAAATATGCAGGGATGAACCAGGGGCATCCCCAAGCTTAGACCTTTCACTCTTCTCGATCACATTATATCACCCTCTTCTATTGACCCTGAAAACTTCCTTCACACAAACTTCAAGCAAACTCATTAGAGGGTTAGTGCATAATTGAAAATTCACATGTTCAGAGGTGACACAATCATTCTTAACATTTCTGGACATTGCACAAAACTTCTGAAAGTTAATGGAACAAAGAAACTCATTCAACTTAACAAAAGCGGCAATGCGAAATAAAAGGCTCAAAAACAGAACAGTCCGTAAAGACGAATTTGGATGGCACCAGACTTTCAAATGGAAACACTCAAAACAATGCGATACAGGCGCGTCGATTGCTGCGAATTTTTGATTTTGACTTGTGGACAGTGATGCCCAGTTCGTGTGTTTATCAGCGATCCCAAATATAACATCAACTTTAACATAGAAACTTTACTTGGCACAACAAAGCACAAAACTAAGATAAGGAGAGGTTGCTACGGTAGTAAACAACTTCCAAGACACAAATATAAAACAAAGTACTGTAGCAAAATAACACATGGGTTATCTCCCAAGAAGTTCTTTTTTTATAGCCAGTAAGATGGGCTCAGCAGTTTTAATGATAATGTTCTCATAAGAAATAGTATTTGAAGCAAAAGAGAGCATCAAGAGGCAAATTAAAAACACATTTAAGTCTAACATGCTTCCTATGCATAGGAATCTTGTAAATAAACAAGTTCATGAAGAGCAAAGTAACAAGCATAGGAAGATAAAACAAGTGTAGCTTCAAAAATTTCAGCACATAGAGAGGTGTTTTAGTAACATGAAAATTTTACAACCATATTTTCCTCTCTCATAATAACTTTCAGTAGCATCATGAGCAAACTCAACAATATAACTATCATTTAAAGCATTCTTATCATGAGTCTCATGCATAAAATAATTACTACTCCCAACATAAGCATAGTCATTCTTATTAATTGTAGTGGGAGCAAATTCAACAAAGTAGCTATCAAATATAGGAGGTATATTGTAATCATAATCAAATTTATCCTCCATAACAGGTGGTAACAAAAGACTACTATCATTATAATCATCATAAATAGGAGGCAAAGTATCATCAAAGTAAATTTTCTCCTCAATGCTTGGGGGACTAAAAATATCATGCTCATCAAAGCCAGCTTCCCCAAGCTTAGAATTTTCCATAGCATTAGCAACAATGGTGTTCAAAGCATTCATAGTAATAAAATTCCCATTAGCATGCATATAAAGTTCCATGGGTTTCTTAATTCTTTCTTCAAACACATCATGTCCTAATTCAAGATAAAGTTCATAAAGATCTCTCATATTTTTGTTGTTTTCCATTATGCCTAACTAGTGTAAACAAGAAACCAAATGTCGCAATTAGAGTCTAAAGGAAATAGCTTCGAGTACTTAGCAGCCGGAAAATAGCTTAGTAGCGAGATCCAGGAGTACCTTTTACCTTTCCTCCCCGACAACGGCGCCAGAAAATAGCTTGTGTCTACGTTCCCCTCCTTTCCTGTAGACAGTGTTGGGCCTCCAAGTGCGAGGTTTGTAGAACAGCAGCAAGTTTTCCCTTAAGTGGATCACCCAAGGTTTATCGAACTTAGGGAGGAAGAGGTCAAAGATATCCCTCTCATGCAACCCTGCAACCACAAAGCAAGAAGTCTCTTGTGTCCCCAACACACCTAATAGGTGCACTAGTTCGGCGAAGAGATAGTGAAATACGGGTGGTATGAATATATATGAGCAGTAGCAACGAGAAAATAGCTTGCTTGCGTGTAGTTGATGGTGGTAGTATTGCACCAGTAGTAACACAGTAAAACAGTAAACAAGCAGTAGTAACTCAGCAGTATTTAGGAACAAGGCCTAGGGATTACACTTTCACTAGTGGACACTCTCAACATTGATCACATAACGGAATAGATAAATGCATACTCTACACTTTTGTTGGATGATGAACACATTGCGTAGGATTACACGAACCCTCAATGCCGGAGTTAACAAGCTCCACAATAATGCTCATATTTTAGTAACCTTTAGTGTAAGATAGATCAAAAGACTAAACCAAGTACTAGCATAGCATGCACACTGTCACCTTCATGCATATGTAGGAGGAATAGATCACATCAATATTATCATAGCAATAGTTAACTTCGCAATCTACAAGAGATCATGATCATAGCATAAACCAAGTACTAACACGGTGCACGCACTGTCACCTTTGCACACATGCAGGAGGAATAAAACTACTTTAATAACACATCACTAGAGTAGCACATAGATAAATTGTGATACGATGCACATTGCAATCATAAAGAGATATAAATAAGCACTTCACTACGCTCTTCAACAATGAATAAGTACTTCGTGAAATATAGCCTAAGAGACCCACACGGTGCACACACTGTCACCTTTACACACGTGGGACAAGGAGTCTCGGAGATCACATAAGTAAAACTCACTTGACTAGCATAATGACATCTAGATTACAAGCATCATCATATGAATCTCAATCATGTAAGGCAGCTCATGGGATTATTGTATTGAACTACATAGGAGAGAGATGAACCACATAGCTACCGGTACAGCCCGAGCCTCGATGGAGAACTACTCCCTCTTCATGGGAGCAGCAGCGTTGATGAAGATGGCGGTGGAGATGGCAGCGGTGTCGATGGAGGAGCCTTCCGGGGGCCCGCTCCGGCGGGTGCCGGAACAGAGACTCCTGTCCCCCGGATCTTGGCTTCGCGATGGCGGCGGCTCGGAACTTTTCTCGTATCGTGGCTTCCTCCGTGAGGGTTTTCGATGCGGGGGCTTTATATAGGCGAAGGCGGCGCGGGAGGGTCAACGAGGCGACGACACCATAGGGTGGCGCGGCCAGGGCCTGGGCCGCGCCACCATGTCATCTGGGCCACCAGGGCCCCTCCAGCGACTCTCGGGTGTTGGATGCTTAAGGCAAAATAGGAACTGGGCGGTGATTTCGTCCAATTCCGAGAATATTTCTTTACTAGGATTTCTGAAACCAAAAACAGCAAAACAGAACGGCACTTCGGCATCTTGTTAATAGGTTAGTTCGAGAAAATGCACGAATATGACATAAAGTGTGCATAAAACATGTAGGTATCATCAATAAAGTAGCATGGAACATAAGAAATTATCGATATGTCGGAGACGTATCAGACAGCAGGACGTCTACGACAACTAGGACTACTCCTGACGTCAACAGTTGCCTGTGGAACAGATGGACCACGACCGTTACTTCGCTTCCGCTATGTGTTTTGTAATAGGATCTCTAGATCCACTATGTTGTATTAAGACTGGATCATGTGATCCCTCTATGTAAGACAATTATGTGTTGTAATGAATGATGTGTTGTGATATCAATCTATTATGTCTCGCAAAAACAATATTCCTGGGATTGCGATGAATGACATAATAGGCATCTGGACTTAAAAATCCGGGTGTTGACAAGTTGGTATCAGAGCCATTGTTTGACCTTAGGAGACCCTAGTTAGAATGGACGTCCTGAAAAATTTAGTTTCAAAAACAAATGAAGTGAATATTTATGAAAACTTATTCTCACCCTTATCCTTGAGATCTTTTTCGAAGAAAGAAATCCATACTCCACTTTTCCTTGTAATATTACATAAAATTTTGCACACTTGATCACTTCTCTAACTTACTTATCCTAATTGCTCACAGATGGAATACCAATGGGAGTGCTATCAGCTTGGTCACGGAGGAGAACTGAGGTTCGAAAAGGATTTGAAGCAACTAGTGGAATATCTAGGACACCCGTACCCCGAGTTCTTCGGAACATCCTTCAATAATCAGTTGGGAGGACCACCTCGGTGGGAAGTTTCTGCTGATCTAGGAAGAAAGCTTGGAGCCCCGGTATGGGAAACCATATGGTTTTCTGTAACGGGAAACACCTGGAAGGAAGGACTAGTCAGAGCTATGCAAGAAGCAATCGCCCGTCTGTGTGGACAAAATGAGAACAAGATACAGAACACTCGTTTTCTCTACTACCCAAGACATGACTCCATGGGAAGATCAATGACCATGCCATCACACCCGGAGATGAACCACTATGTAGCACACCAGGACTTCAGGCGGTACAAAACCCGCAGGGATTTGGACAACGCCCTCGCCCTTCGCCAAGCACCATAACCGTGAAGACGAAGAATTCCCCCCTGAAGAGTAGTATCATTAAAGCACTTGAGTAGGTGTGAGTTGTATCATCGTAGAGCGAATGAATGGTTCTTAAAACCAACGGTGTGTTAGCTTTGTAATGTGTGATGTTTGGTATGAATGAAAAAGTGTTGTTGGTTTTACCCCCTCAACACTACTCAAGTTTTGAAACTTTTTGAATTTAACTCAAACAAACCATAGAAATTTCCCTCTTATCTTATCATCTATCTCAATCTTCAGATGGCCCCACCAAACCGCAACGCCAACCAGGATGCCATGATGCAACTGCTGCAGACCCTGATGGCTGATAGGGAAGATCAAAGAGCTGAACGCCAAGCCAACCTTGCTGCAATGCAACAGATATCTCAGAACAATCAAGGCCATGGAACCATGATCACCCAGGATCAAAGCTGAAGAACTTTCAGAACACCAACCCTCCGATGTTTAGCAAGACCGAAGAACCCCTTGACGCAGATGACTGGCTCCAGACAATGGAGAACAACCTAGAAGTTGCGGGAGTAGAAGCCGCAGAGAAAGTACTGTTTGCCACCCACTACCTGTCAGGACCTGCAAGAGCCTGGTGGACAAGTGCCCGCGCAATGAATGCGGGGCAAATGATGACTTGGGAAGACTTCAAACTCAAGTTCAGCAAATATCATGTGCCCCAAGGACTGATCAAGAAGATGAGAGACGAGTTCCGCGAACTCAAACAAGGAAGGATGTCGGTGGTGGAATACCGCGACAGGTTTCTTACACTGTCAAGGTACGCCCCGGATGAGACAGACACCAATGAGAAGAGGAAGGAAAGATTTCTGAACGGACTGCATGACGAGATGCAAACTGTGTTAGTGAACATTCCGTTCGCTGACTTGGAAGCCCTTGTGGACTCAGCCATACAGATGGAAGGAAAGCTGCATCAGGCCAATGAGAACCGCAAGCGCAGAATGATGAACCAGAGTGGACCCCACCATACCCAGAAGCACCGCAATAATTCCTCCGGAGGATTCACCCCCAGAAACAACAGGCCACCTGCTCAGACTTATCGCCCCAACTACACCAACAACAACGGAGGACCCCCGAAGCCCGGAGGCAACAACAACAACACCACCACAACAACAACAACCACAATAGCAACAACAACAATGGGAACAACACCAACACCAACACTGGCCCGAGGACTGGAAGCAATGCCATCCCCGTCACCCCGAAGGACAAGTCAACTGTAAACTGCTATGAATGTGGAGTTGTGGGCCACTACTCCAATGAGTGCCCCAAGAAGCTTGCCAAGATCGCCGCCAACACCGCTGCACCTGCCCAGCAACAGCGCCGCTTCGCCGGTAGAAGGAACCAGAACAACAACAACGGCCGCCTCTACCACATGACTGCCACTGAAGCTCAGGAAGCACCCCAGACCATGCCAAGTATGTCTTCCTGTTAATCAAAATGCTCAATCTCTCTTAGGAACCTAACTTTTCTTAAAATCTCGGGACGAGATTTGTTTAAGGGGGAAGGGTTTGTAACATCCCAAAAATTTCAAAACAAAACAAATGAATTTCCCTAGTTCCAAATTTTGGAACCAACAAAAACTTTTATTAAATTAAGTATGATACATAGTGATCCTGCTTAATGATACGTCTCCAACGTATCGATAATTTCTTATGTTCCATGCTACTTTATTGATGATACCTACATGTTTTATGCACATTATATGTCATATTTATGCATTTTCTGGAACTAACCTATTAACAAGATGCCGAAGAGCCAGTTGCTGTTTCTGCTGTTTTTGGTTTCAGAAATCCTAGTAAAGAAATATTCTCGGAATTGGACGAAACTTTCCCAGGGTCCTATTTTTGCACGAAGCTTCCAGAAGACCGAAGAGATAACGAAGTGGGGCCACGAGGCGGCCAGAGGGCAGGGCGGCGCGGCCCAGGCCCTGGCCGCGCCGACCTGGCCTCTGGGCCCCTCGTGTGGCCCCCGCGTTGACCCTCCGCCTACTTAAAGCTTCCGTCGCGAAACCCCCGTAGAGAGCCACGATACGGAAAACCTTACAGAGCGCCGCCATCGCGAAGCCAAGATCTGGGGGACAGGAGTCTCTGTTCCGGCACCCTGCCGGAGGGGAAGTGCCCCGGAAGGCTTCTCCATCAACACCGCTGCCATCTTCACCGCCATCTTCATCACCGCTGCTGCTCCCATGAGGAGAGTAGTTCTCCATCGAGGCTCGGGGCTGTACCGGTAGCTATGTGGTTCATCTCTCTCCTATGTGCTTCAATACAATAATCTCATGAGCTGCCTTACATGATTGAGATTCATATGATGATGCTTGTAATCTAGATGTCATTATGCTAGTCAAGTGGGTTTTACTTATGTGATCTCCGGAGACTCCTTGTCCCACGTGTGTAAAGGTGACAGTGTGTGCACCGTGTGGGTCTCTTAGGCTATATTTCACAGAAGTACTTATTCACTGTTGAAGAGCGTAGTGAAGTGCTTATTTATATCTCTTGATGATTGCAATGTGTTTGTATCACAATTTATCTATGTGCTACTCTAGTGATGTGTTATTAAAGTAGTTTTATTCCTCCTGCATGTGTGCAAAGGTGACAGTGCGTGCACCGTGTTAGTACTTGGTTTATGCTATGATCATGATCTCTTGTAGATTGCGAAGTTAACTATTGCTATGATAATATTGATGTGATCTATTCCTCCTACATATGCATGAAGGTGACAGTGTGCATGCTATGCTAGTACTTGGTTTAGTCGTTTTGATCTATCTTACACTAAAGGTTACTAAAATATGAGCATTATTGTGGAGCTTGTTAACTCCGGCATTGAGGGTTCGTGTAATCCTACGCAATGTGTTCATCATCCAACAAAAGTGTAGAGTATGCATTTATCTATTCTGTTATGTGATCAATGTTGAGAGTGTCCACTAGTGAAAGTGTAATCCCTAGGCCTTGTTCCTAAATACTGCTGAGTTACTACTGCTTGTTTACTGTTTTACTGTGTTACTACTGCTGCAATACTACCACCATCAACTACACGCCAGCAAGCTATTTTCTGGCACCGTTGCTACTGCTCATATATATTCATACCACCTGTATTTCACTATCTCTTCGCCGAACTAGTGCACCTATTTGGTGTGTTGGGGACACAAGAGACTTCTTGCTTTGTGGTTGCAGGGTTGCATGAGAGGGATATCTTTGACCTCTTCCTCCCTGAGTTCGATAAACCTTGGGTGATCCACTTAAGGAAACTTGCTGCTGTTCTACAAACCTCTCCTCTTGGAGGCCCAACACTGTCTCAGGAAAGGAGGGAACGTAGACATCAAGCTATTTTAAGGCGCCGTTGGAGGAAAGGTAAAGGTACTCACACTCCGGTTCCAGGTAACAGTACTTTTGCGCCATTGTGTGTGTGCTCGAAGCTATTTCCTTTAGACTCTGCAATTGCGACATTTGGTTTCTTGTTTACACTAGTTAGGCATAATGGAAAACAACAAAAATATGAGAGATCTTTATGAACTTTATCTTGAATTAGGACATGATGTGTTTGAAGAAAGAATTAAGAAACCCATGGAACTTTATATGCATGCTAATGGGAATGTTATTACTATGAATGCTTTGAACACCATTGTTGCTAATGCTATGGAAAATTCTAAGCTTGGGGAAGCTGGCTTTGATGAGCATGATATTTTTAGTCCCCCAAGCATTGAGGAGAAAATTTACTTTGATGATACTTTGCCTCCCATTTATGATGATTATAATGATAGTAGTCTTTTGTTACCACCTGTTATGGAGGATAAATTTGATTATGATTACAATATACCTCCTATATTTGATAGCTACTTTGTTGAATTTGCTCCCACTACAACTAATAAAATTGATTATGCCTATGTGGAGAGTAATAATTTTATGCATGAGACTCATGATAAGAATGCTTTATGTGATAGTTATATTGTTGAGTTTGCTCATGTTGCTACTGAAAGTTATTATGAGAGAGGAAAATATGGTTGTAGAAATTTTCATGTTACTAAAATGCCTCTCTATGTGCTGAAATTTTTGAAACTACACTTGTTTTATCTTCCTATGCTTGTTACTTTGCTCTTCATGAACTTGTTTATTTACAAGATTCCTATGCATAGGAAGCATGTTAGACTTAAATGTGTTTTGAATTTGCCTCTTGATGCTCTCTTTTGCTTCAAATACTATTTCTTGCGAATGCATCATTAAAACTGCTGAGCCCATCTTAATGGCTATAAAGAAAGAACTTCTTGGGAGATAACCCATGTGTTTTTTTACTACAGTACTTTGTTTTATATTTGTGTCTTGGAAGTTGTTTACTACTGTAGCAACCTCTCCTTATCATGTTTTTGCCAAGTAAAGTTTCTATGTTAAAGTTGATGTTATATTTGGGATCGCTGCGCAGAAACAGCATTGCTGTCTGTCACGAATCTGGGCACATTTTCTGTAGAAAATTCGAAAAAATCTACCAATTTACGAGCGTGATCCTCAGATATGTACGCAACTTTCATTAGTTTTGAGTTTTTCCATTTGAGCAAGTCTGGTGCCAGCTTTAAATTCGTCTTTACGGACTGTTCTGTTTTTGACAGATTCTGCCTTTTATTTCGCATTGCCTCTTTTGCTATGTTGGATTCATTTCTTTGATCCATTAATGTCCAGTAGCTTTATGCAATGTCCAGAAGTGAAAAGAATGTTTGTGTCACCTCTGAACATGTGAATTTTTGATTATGCACTAACCCTCTAATGAGTTTGCTTGAAGTTTGGTGTGAAGGAAGTTTTCAAGGGTCAAGAGAGGAGGATGATATACTACGATCAAGAAGAACGAAAAGTCTAAGCTTGGGGATGCCCCGGTGGTTCATCCCTGCATATTTCAAGAAGACTCAAGCATCTAAGCTTGGGGATGCCCAAGGCATCCCCTTCTTCATCGACAAAGTATCAGGTTCCTTCTCTTGAAACTATATTTTTATTCTGTCACATCTTATATACTTTACTTGGAGCGTCTGTATGCTTTTGTTTTTGTTTTTGTTTGAATAAATGATTGTTTGGGAGAGAGACACGCTCCGCTGTTGCATATGGACAAATATGTCCTTAGGCTTTACTCATAATGTTCATGGCGAAGTTTCTTCTTCGTTAAATTGTTATATGGTTGGAATTGGAAAATGCTACATGTAGTAATTCTAAAATGTCTTGGATAATGTGATACTTGGCAATTGTTGTGCTCATGTTTAAGCTCTTGCATCATATGCTTTGCACCCATTAATGAAGAAATACATAGAGCTTGCTAAAATTTGATTTGCATATTTGGTCTCTCTAAGGTCTAGATAATATCTAGTATTGAGTTTTGAACAACAAGGAAGACGGTGTAGAGTCTTATAATGTTTACAATATGTCTTTTATGTGAGTTTTGCTGCACTTGTTCATCCTTGAGTTTGCTTCAAATAACCTTGCTAGCCTAAACCTTGTATCGAGAGGGAATACTTCTCATGCATCCAAATCCTTGAGCCAACTACTATGCCATTTGTGTCCACCATACCTACCTACTACATGGTATTTCTCCGCCATTCCAAAGTAAATTGCTTGAGTGCTACCTTTAAAATTCCATCATTCACCTTTGCAATATATAGCTCATGGGACAAAATAGCCTTAAAAACTATCGTAGTATTGAATATGTACTTATGCACTTTATCTCTTATTAAGTTGCTTGTTGTGCGATAACCATGCTTCTGGGGAACGCCATCAATTACTCTTTATTGAATATCATGTGAGTTGCTATGCATGTCCGTCTTGTCTGAAGGATCTATCACCTTAATGATTGGAGCATGCAAATTGTTAGAGAAGAACATTGGGCCGCTAACTAAAGCCATGAATCATGGTGGAAGTTTCAGTTTGGACATATATCCTCAATCTCATATGAGAATAATAACTTTGCTACATGCTTATGCATTTAAGAGGAGTCCATTATCTGTTGTCCATGTTGTCCCGGTATGGATGTCTAAGTTGAGAATAATCAAAAGCGAGAAATCCGAAATGCGAGCATTCTCCTTAGACCTTTGTACAGGCGGCATGGAGGTAATGGCGTGTAACTCACACGTTCGTTGGGAACCCCAAGAGGAAGGTATGATGCGCACAGTAGCAAGTTTTCCCTCAGAAAGAAACCAAGGTTTAATCGAACCAGGAGGAGCCAAGAAGCACGTTGAAGGTTGATGGTCGCGAAATGTGATGCGGCGCAACACCAGGGATTCCGGCGCCAACGTGGAACCTGCACAACACAACCCAAGTACTTTGTCCCAACGAAACAGTGAGGTTGTCAATCTCACCGGCTTGCTGTAACAAAGGATTAAACGTATCGAGTGGAAGATGTTTGCAAAGAAAACAGTAAAACAAGTAGATTGTATGCTATGTAAAGAATAGGACCGGGGTCCACAGTTCACTAGAGGTGTCTCTCCCATAAGATAAAAGCATGTTGGGTGAACAAATTACAGTCGGGCAATTGACAAATAGAGAAAGGCATAACAATGCATATACATGACATGGTAAATATAGTGAGATTTAATTGGGCATTACGACAAAGTACATAGACCGCCATCCAACTGCATCTATGCCTAAAAAGTCCACCTTCAGGTTATCGTCCGAACCCCTCCAGTATTAAGTTGCAAAGCAACAGACAATTGCATTAAGTATGGTGCGTAATGTAATCAACAACTACATCCTTAGACATAGCATCAATGTTTTATCCCTAGTGGCAACAGCACATCACAACCTTTCTGTCACTGTCCCAGGTGTCAATGAAGGCATGAACCCACTATCGAGCATAAATACTCCCTCTTGGAGTTAAGAGTAAAAACTTGGCCAGAGCCTCTACTAATAACGGAGAGCATGCAAGATCATAAACAACACATGAACAATAGATTGATAATCACCATAATCATAGTACTCTCTATCCATCGGATCCCGACAAACACAACATATAGTATTACAGATAGATGATCTTGATCATGTTAGGCAGCTCACAAGATCCAACAATGAAGCACAACAAGGAGAAGACGACCATCTAGCTACTGCTATGGACCCATGGTCCAGGGGTGGACTACTCACTCATCACTCCGGAGGCGATCATGGCGATGAAGAGTCCTCCGGGAGATGAATCCCCTCTCCGGCAGGGTGCCGGAGGCGATCTCCTGAATCCCCGAGATGGGATTCGCGGCGGCGGCGTCTGTGTAAGGTTTTCCGGATCGTGGCTCTCGGTACTGGGGGTTTCGCGACGGGGGCTTTAAGTAGGCGGAAGGTCAACGCGGGGGGCCACACGAGGGGCGGGTAGGTCGGCGCGGCCGGGCTTGGGCCGCCGGCCCCTCCCTGCGCCTCGTGGCCCCACTTCGTTAGGTCTTCGGTCTTCTGGAAGCTTCGTGCAAAAATAGGACCCTGAAAGTTTCGTCAATTCCGAGAATATTTCTTTACTAGGATTTCTGAAACCAAAAACAGCAGAAAACAACAACTGGCTCTTCGGCATCTTGTTAATAGGTTAGTTCCAGAAAATGCATAAATATGACATATAATGTGCATAAAACATGTAGGTATCATCAATAAAGTAGCATGGAACATAAGAAATTATCGATACGTTGGAGACGTATCAGCATCCCCAAGCTTAGTTCTGCTCGTCCCGAGCAGGTAAAACGATAACAAAGATAATTTCTGAAGTGACATGCCATCATAATCTTGATCATACTATTTGTAAACATATGTAATGAATGCAGCGATCAAAACAAAAGTAATGACATGAGTAAACAAGTGAATCATATGACAAAGACTTTTCATGAATAGTACTTCAAGACAAGCATCAATAAGTCTTGCATAAGAGTTAACTCATAAAGCAATAAATCAAAGTAAAGGTGTTGAAGCAACACATAGGAAGATTAAGTTTCAGCGGTTGCTTTCAACTTATAACATGTATATCTCATGGATATTGTCAACATAAAGTAATATAACAAGTGCAATATGCAAGTATGTAGGAATCAATGCACAGTTCACACAAGTGTTTGCTTCTTAAGGTGGAAGGAGATAGGTAAACTGACTCAACAATAAAAGTAAAAGAATGGTCCTTCGCAGAGGAAAGCATCGATTGCTGTATTTGTGCTAGAGCTTTTATTTTGAAAACATGAAACAATTTTGTCAACGGTAGTAATAAAGCATATGAGTTATGAAAATTATATCTTACAAGTTGCAAGCCTCACGCATAGTATACTAATAGTGCCCGCACCTTGTCCTACTTAACTTGGACTACCGGATCTTTGCATGCCATGTTTCAACCAAGTGTCACAAAGGGGTACCTCCATGCCGCCTGTACAAAGGTCCAAGGAGAATGCTCGCATTTCGGATTTCTCGCTTTTGATTATTCTCAACTTAGACATCCATACCGGGACAACATGGACAACAGATAATGGACTCCTCTTAAATGCATAAGCATGTAGCAATGATTATTATTCTCATATGAGATTGAGGATATATGTCCAAAACTGAAACTTCCACCATGATTCATGGCTTTAGTTAGCGGCCCAATGTTCTTCTCTAACAATTTTGCATGCTCCAACCACTAAAATGATAGACCTTCAGACAAGACGGACATGCATAGCAACTCACATGATATTCAACAATAGTTGATGGCGTTCCCCAGAAGCATGGTTATCGCACAACAAGCAACTTAATAAAATATAAAGTGCATAAGTACATATTCAATACTACGATAGTTTTTAAGGCTATTTTGTCCCATGAGCTATATATTGCAAAGGTGAATGATGGAATTTTAAAGGTAGCACTCAAGCAATTTACTTTGGAATGGCGGATAAATACCATGTAGTAGGTAGGTATGGTGGACACAAATGGCATAGTAGTTGGCTCAAGGATTTTGGATGCATGAGAAGTATTCCCTCTCGATACAAGGTTTAGGCTAGCAAGGTTATTTGAAGCAAACTCAAGGATGAACAAGTGCAGCAAGACTCACATAAAAGACATATTGTAAACATTATAAGACTCTACACTGTCTTCCTTGTTGTTCAAAACTCAATACTAGATATTATCTAGACCTTAGAGAAACCAAATATGCAAATCAAATTTTAGCAAGCTCTATGTATTTCTTCATTAATGGGTGCAAAGCATATGATGCAAGAGCTTAAACATGAGCACAACAATTGCCAAGTATCACATTATCCAAGACATTTTAGAATTACTACATGTAGCATTTTCCAATTCCAACCATATAACAATTTAACGAAGAAGAAACTTCGCCTTGAACATTATGAGTAAAGCCTAAGGACACATGTGTCCATATGCAACAGCGGAGCGTGTCTCTCTCCCACAAAGTGAATGCTAGGATCCATTTTATTCAAACAAAAACAAAAACAAAAACAAACCGACGCTCCAAGTAAAGAACACAAGATGTGATTGAATAAAAATATAGTTTCAGGGGAGGAACCTGATGATGTTGTCGATGAAGAAGGGGATGCCTTGGGCATCCCCAAGCTTAGACGCTTGAGTCTTCTTAAAATATGCAGGGGTGAACCACGGGGGCATCCCCAAGCTTAGAGCTTTCACTCCTCTTGATCATAGTATATCATACTCCTCTCTTGACCCTTGAAAACTTCCTTCACACCAAACTTCAAGCAAACTCATTAGAGGGTTAGTGCATCATTAATAATTCACTCATTCAGAGGTGACACAATCATTATTTTCACTTCTGGACATTGCATAATGCTACTGGACATTAATGGATCAAAGAAATAAATCCAACATAGCAAAAGAGGCAATGCGAAATAAAAGGCAGAATCTGTCAAAAACAGAACAGTCCGTAAAGACGAATTTAAATCTGGCACTAGACTTGCTCAAATGGAAAAACTCAAAACTAATGAAAGTTGCGTACATATCTGAGGATCACGCTCGTAAATTGGCAGATTTTTTCGAATTTTCTACAGAGAATTGTGCCCAGATTCGTGACAGACAGCAATGCTGTTTCTGCGCAGCAATCCCAAATATAACATCAACTTTGACATAGAAACTTTACTTGGCACAAAAACATGATAAGGAGAGGTTGCTACAGTAGTAAACAACTTCCAAGACTCAACAAAACAAAAAATTGCTGTAGGTAAAAACATGGGTTGTCTCCCATAAGCGCTTTTCTTTAACGCCTTTCAGCTAGGCGCAGAAAGTGCAAATCAAGTAACATCGAGAGTAGAAGCATCAACATCATAACTTGTTCTAATAATAGAATCAAAAGGCAACTTCATTCTCTTTCTAGGGAAGTGTTCCATACCTTTCTTGAGAGGAAATTGATATTTAATATTACCTTCCCTCATATCAATAACAGCACCAACAGTTCGAAGAAAAGGTCTTCCCAACACAATAGGACAAGATGCATTGCATTCGATATCCAAGACAACAAAATCAACGGGGACAAGGTTATTGTTAACCGTAATATGCACATTATCAATCCTCCCCAAAGGTTTCTTTTTAACATTATCGGCAAGATTAACATCCAAATAACAATTCTTCAATGGTGGCAAGTCAAGCATATCATAAATCTTTTTAGGCATAACAGAAATACTTGCACCAAGATCACATAAGGCATTACATTCAAAGTCATTGAATTTCATTTTAATGATGGGCTCCCAACCATCTTCTAACTTTCTAGGAATAGAAGTTTCAAGTTTTAGTTTCTCTTCTCTAGCTTTTATGAGAGCATTTGTAATATGTTTTGTAAAGGCTAAATTTATAGCACTAGCATTAGGACTTTTAGCAAGTTTTTGTAAGAACTTTATAACTTCAGAGATGTGGCAATCATCAAAATCTAAATCATTATGAGCTACAGCAATGGGATCATTATTCCCAAGGTTGGAAAAAATTTCAGCAGTTTTATCACAAGCAGTTTCAGCAGTTTAGCAATTTCAGGCAATTTTGTACGCTTTGCACTAGGAGTAGAAACATTGCCAACACCAATTATATTACCATTGATAGTAGGAGGTGCAGCAACATGTGAGGAATTAGCATTACTAGTGGTGGTAATAGTCCAAACTTTAGCTACATTATTCTCTTTAGCTAGTTTTTCATTTTCTTCTCTATCCCACCTAGCACGCAACTCAGCCATTAATCTTATATTCTCATTAATTCTAACTTGGATGGCATTTGCTGTAGTAGTAATCTTATTATCAATATCATTATTAGGCATAACTTTCAATTTTAAAAGATTAACATCGGAGGCAAGCCTATCAACTCTAGAAGCAATAGTATCAATTTTATCAAGCTTTTCCTCAACAGATTTGTTAAAAGCAGTTTGTGTACTAATAAATTCTTTAAGCATGGCTTCAAGACCAGAGGGTACACTCCTATTATTATTGTAAGAATTCCCATAAGAATTACCATAACCATTACCATTAGCAGAAGGATATGGCCTATAGTTATTACCAGAGTTGTTCCTATAAGCATTGTTGTTGAAATTATTATTTTTAATGAAATTCACATCAACATTTTCTTCTTGAGCAACCAATGAAGCTAAAGGAACATTATTTGGATCAACATTAGATCTACCATTCACAAGCATAGACATAATCACATCAATCTTATCACTCAAGGAAGAGGTTTCTTCAACAGAATTTACCTTCTTACCTTGTGGAGCTCTTTCCGTGTGCCATTCAGAGTAATTTATCATCATATCATCAAGAAGTTTTGTAGCCGCCCCCAATGTGATGGACATAAAGGTACCTCCAGCAGCTGAATCCAATAAATTCCGCGAAGAAAAATTTAGTCCTGCATAGAAGGTTTGGATGATCATCCAAGTAGTCAGTCCATGGGTTGGGCAATTCTTTACCAAAGTTTTCATTCTCTCCCATGCTTGAGCAACATGTTCAGTATCTAATTGTTTAAAATTCATTATGCTACTTCTCAAAGAAATAATTTTAGCGGGAGGATAATATCTACCAATAAAAGCATCCTTGCATTTAGTCCATGAATCAATACTATTCTTAGGCAAAGATAGCAACCAATCTTTAGCTCTTCCTCTTAATGAGAAAGGAAACACTTTCAATTTAATAATATCACCATCTACATCTTTATACTTTTGCATTTCACAAAGTTCAACAAAATTATTGAGATGGGCAGCAGCATCATCAGAACTAACACCAGAAAATTGATCTCTCATGACCAAGTTCAGTAAAGCAGGTTTAATTTCAAAGAATTCTGCTGTAGTAGCAGGTGGAGCAATAGGTGTGCATAGGAAATCATTATTATTTGCATTTGTGAAGTCACACAACTTAGTATTTTCAGGGGTATTCATTTTAGCAACAGTAAATAAAGCAAACTAGATAAAGTAAATGCGAGTAACTAATTTTTTTGTGTTTTTGATATAGCAAACAAGATAGCAAATAAAGTAAAACTAGCAACTAATTTTTTTGTATTTTGATTTAGTGCAGCAAACAAAGTAGTAAATAAAATAAAGCAAGACAAAAACAAAGTAAAGAGATTGAGAAGTGGAGACTCCCCTTGCAGCGTGTCTTGATCTCCCCGGCAACGGCGCCAGAAAAAGAGCTTGATGGCGTGTAACTCACACGTTCGTTGGGAACCCCAAGAGGAAGGTATGATGCGCACAGTAGCAAGTTTTCCCTCAGAAAGAAACCAAGGTTTAATCGAACCAGGAGGAGCCAAGAAGCACGTTGAAGGTTGATGGTCGCGAAATGTGATGCGGCGCAACACCAGGGATTCCGGCGCCAACGTGGAACCTGCACAACACAACCCAAGTACTTTGTCCCAACGAAACAGTGAGGTTGTCAATCTCACCGGCTTGCTGTAACAAAGGATTAAACGTATCGAGTGGAAGATGTTTGCAAAGAAAACAGTAAAACAAGTAGATTGTATGCTATGTAAAGAATAGGACCGGGGTCCACAGTTCACTAGAGGTGTCTCTCCCATAAGATAAAAGCATGTTGGGTGAACAAATTACAGTCGGGCAATTGACAAATAGAGAAAGGCATAACAATGCATATACATGACATGGTAAATATAGTGAGATTTAATTGGGCATTACGACAAAGTACATAGACCGCCATCCAACTGCATCTATGCCTAAAAAGTCCACCTTCAGGTTATCGTCCGAACCCCTCCAGTATTAAGTTGCAAAGCAACAGACAATTGCATTAAGTATGGTGCGTAATGTAATCAACAACTACATCCTTAGACATAGCATCAATGTTTTATCCCTAGTGGCAACAACACATCACAACCTTAGAACTTTCTGTCACTGTCCCAGGTGTCAATGAAGGCATGAACCCACTATCGAGCATAAATACTCCCTCTTGGAGTTAAGAGTAAAAACTTGGCCAGAGCCTCTACTAGTAACGGAGAGCATGCAAGATCATAAACAACACATGAACAATAGATTGATAATCACCATAATCATAGTACTCTCTATCCATCGGATCCCGACAAACACAACATATAGTATTACAGATAGATGATCTTGATCATGTTAGGCAGCTCACAAGATCCAACAATGAAGCACAACAAGGAGAAGACGACCATCTAGCTACTGCTATGGACCCATGGTCCAGGGGTGGACTACTCACTCATCACTCCGGAGGCGATCATGGCGATGAAGAGTCCTCCGGGAGATGAATCCCCTCTCCGGCAGGGTGCCGGAGGCGATCTCCAGAATCCCCCGAGATGGGATTCGCGGCGGCGGCGTCTCTGTAAGGTTTTCCGTATCGTGGCTCTCGGTACTGGGGGTTTCGCGACGGAGCTTTAAGTAGGCGGAAGGTCAACGCGGGGGGCCACACGAGGGGCCCAGGGGGTAGGTCGGCGCGGCCAGGGCTTGGCCGCGCCGGCCACCCCTCTGGCCGCCTCGTGGCCCCACTTCGTTAGGTCTTCGGTCTTCTGGAAGCTTCGTGCAAAAATAGGACCCTGGGCGAAAGTTTCGTCCAATTCCGAGAATATTTCTTTACTAGGATTTCTGAAACCAAAAACAGCAGAAAACAGCAACTGGCTCTTCGGCATCTTGTTAATAGGTTAGTTCCAGAAAATGCATAAATATGACATATAATGTGCATAAAACATGTAGGTATCATCAATAAAGTAGCATGGAACATAAGAAATTATCGATACGTTGGAGACGTATCAGCATCCCCAAGCTTAGTTCTGCTCGTCCCGAGCAGGTAAAACGATAACAAAGATAATTTCTGAAGTGACATGCCATCATAATCTTGATCATACTATTTGTAAACATATGTAATGAATGCAGCGATCAAAACAAAAGTAATGACATGAGTAAACAAGTGAATCATATGACAAAGACTTTTCATGAATAGTACTTCAAGACAAGCATCAATAAGTCTTGCATAAGAGTTAACTCATAAAGCAATAAATCAAAGTAAAGGTGTTGAAGCAACACATAGGAAGATTAAGTTTCAGCGGTTGCTTTCAACTTATAACATGTATATCTCATGGATATTGTCAACATAAAGTAATATAACAAGTGCAATATGCAAGTATGTAGGAATCAATGCACAGTTCACACAAGTGTTTGCTTCTTAAGGTGGAAGGAGATAGGTAAACTGACTCAACAATAAAAGTAAAAGAATGGTCCTTCGCAGAGGAAAGCATCGATTGCTGTATTTGTGCTAGAGCTTTTATTTTGAAAACATGAAACAATTTTGTCAACGGTAGTAATAAAGCATATGAGTTATGAAAATTATATCTTACAAGTTGCAAGCCTCACGCATAGTATACTAATAGTGCCCGCACCTTGTCCTACTTAACTTGGACTACCGGATCTTTGCATGCCATGTTTCAACCAAGTGTCACAAAGGGGTACCTCCATGCCGCCTGTACAAAGGTCCAAGGAGAATGCTCGCATTTCGGATTTCTCGCTTTTGATTATTCTCAACTTAGACATCCATACCGGGACAACATGGACAACAGATAATGGACTCCTCTTAAATGCATAAGCATGTAGCAATGATTATTATTCTCATATGAGATTGAGGATATATGTCCAAAACTGAAACTTCCACCATGATTCATGGCTTTAGTTAGCGGCCCAATGTTCTTCTCTAACAATTTTGCATGCTCCAACCACTAAAATGATAGACCTTCAGACAAGACGGACATGCATAGCAACTCACATGATATTCAACAATAGTTGATGGCGTTCCCCAGAAGCATGGTTATCGCACAACAAGCAACTTAATAAAATATAAAGTGCATAAGTACATATTCAATACTACGATAGTTTTTAAGGCTATTTTGTCCCATGAGCTATATATTGCAAAGGTGAATGATGGAATTTTAAAGGTAGCACTCAAGCAATTTACTTTGGAATGGCGGATAAATACCATGTAGTAGGTAGGTATGGTGGACACAAATGGCATAGTAGTTGGCTCAAGGATTTTGGATGCATGAGAAGTATTCCCTCTCGATACAAGGTTTAGGCTAGCAAGGTTATTTGAAGCAAACTCAAGGATGAACAAGTGCAGCAAGACTCACATAAAAGACATATTGTAAACATTATAAGACTCTACACTGTCTTCCTTGTTGTTCAAAACTCAATACTAGATATTATCTAGACCTTAGAGAAACCAAATATGCAAATCAAATTTTAGCAAGCTCTATGTATTTCTTCATTAATGGGTGCAAAGCATATGATGCAAGAGCTTAAACATGAGCACAACAATTGCCAAGTATCACATTATCCAAGACATTTTAGAATTACTACATGTAGCATTTTCCAATTCCAACCATATAACAATTTAACGAAGAAGAAACTTCGCCTTGAACATTATGAGTAAAGCCTAAGGACACATGTGTCCATATGCAACAGCGGAGCGTGTCTCTCTCCCACAAAGTGAATGCTAGGATCCATTTTATTCAAACAAAAACAAAAACAAAAACAAACCGACGCTCCAAGTAAAGAACACAAGATGTGATTGAATAAAAATATAGTTTCAGGGGAGGAACCTGATGATGTTGTCGATGAAGAAGGGGATGCCTTGGGCATCCCCAAGCTTAGACGCTTGAGTCTTCTTAAAATATGCAGGGGTGAACCACGGGGGCATCCCCAAGCTTAGAGCTTTCACTCCTCTTGATCATAGTATATCATACTCCTCTCTTGACCCTTGAAAACTTCCTTCACACCAAACTTCAAGCAAACTCATTAGAGGGTTAGTGCATCATTAATAATTCACTCATTCAGAGGTGACACAATCATTATTTTCACTTCTGGACATTGCATAATGCTACTGGACATTAATGGATCAAAGAAATAAATCCAACATAGCAAAAGAGGCAATGCGAAATAAAAGGCAGAATCTGTCAAAAACAGAACAGTCCGTAAAGACGAATTTAAAGCTGGCACTAGACTTGCTCAAATGGAAAAACTCAAAACTAATGAAAGTTGCGTACATATCTGAGGATCACGCTCGTAAATTGGCAGATTTTTTCGAATTTTCTACAGAGAATTGTGCCCAGATTCGTGACAGACAGCAATGCTGTTTCTGCGCAGCAATCCCAAATATAACATCAACTTTGACATAGAAACTTTACTTGGCACAAAAACATGATAAGGAGAGGTTGCTACAGTAGTAAACAACTTCCAAGACTCAACAAAACAAAAAATTGCTGTAGGTAAAAACATGGGTTGTCTCCCATAAGCGCTTTTCTTTAACGCCTTTCAGCTAGGCGCAGAAAGTGCAAATCAAGTAACATCGAGAGTAGAAGCATCAACATCATAACTTGTTCTAATAATAGAATCAAAAGGCAACTTCATTCTCTTTCTAGGGAAGTGTTCCATACCTTTCTTGAGAGGAAATTGATATTTAATATTACCTTCCCTCATATCAATAACAGCACCAACGGTTCGAAGAAAAGGTCTTCCCAACACAATAGGACAAGATGCATTGCATTCGATATCCAAGACAACAAAATCAACGGGGACAAGGTTATTGTTAACCGTAATATGCACATTATCAATCCTCCCCAAAGGTTTCTTTTTAACATTATCGGCAAGATTAACATCCAAATAACAATTCTTCAATGGTGGCAAGTCAAGCATATCATAAATCTTTTTAGGCATAACAGAAATACTTGCACCAAGATCACATAAAGCATTACATTCAAAGTCATTGAATTTCATTTTAATGATGGGCTCCCAACCATCTTCTAACTTTCTAGGAATAGAAGTTTCAAGTTTTAGTTTCTCTTCTCTAGCTTTTATGAGAGCATTTGTAATATGTTTTGTAAAGGCTAAATTTATAGCACTAGCATTAGGACTTTTAGCAAGTTTTTGTAAGAACTTTATAACTTCAGAGATGTGGCAATCATCAAAATCTAAATCATTATGAGCTACAGCAATGGGATCATTATTCCCAAGGTTGGAAAAAATTTCAGCAGTTTTATCACAAGCAGTTTCAGCAGTTTTAGCAATTTCAGGCAGTTTTGTACGCTTTGCACTAGGAGTAGAAACATTGCCAACACCAATTATATTACCATTGATAGTAGGAGGTGCAGCAACATGTGAGGAATTAGCATTACTAGTGGTGGTAATAGTCCAAACTTTAGCTACATTATTCTCTTTAGCTAGTTTTTCATTTTCTTCTCTATCCCACCTAGCACGCAACTCAGCCATTAATCTTATATTCTCATTAATTCTAACTTGGATGGCATTTGCTGTAGTAGTAATCTTATTATCAATATCATTATTAGGCATAACTTTCAATTTTAAAAGATTAACATCAGAGGCAAGCCTATCAACTCTAGAAGCAATAGTATCAATTTTATCAAGCTTTTCCTCAACAGATTTGTTAAAAGCAGTTTGTGTACTAATAAATTCTTTAAGCATGGCTTCAAGACCAGAGGGTACACTCCTATTATTATTGTAAGAATTCCCATAAGAATTACCATAACCATTACCATTAGCAGAAGGATATGGCCTATAGTTATTACCAGAGTTGTTCCTATAAGCATTGTTGTTGAAATTATTATTTTTAATGAAATTCACATCAACATTTTCTTCTTGAGCAACCAATGAAGCTAAAGGAACATTATTTGGATCAACATTAGATCTACCATTCACAAGCATAGACATAATCACATCAATCTTATCACTCAAGGAAGAGGTTTCTTCAACAGAATTTACCTTCTTACCTTGTGGAGCTCTTTCCGTGTGCCATTCAGAGTAATTTATCATCATATCATCAAGAAGTTTTGTAGCCGCCCCCAATGTGATGGACATAAAGGTACCTCCAGCAGCTGAATCCAATAAATTCCGCGAAGAAAAATTTAGTCCTGCATAGAAGGTTTGGATGATCATCCAAGTAGTCAGTCCATGGGTTGGGCAATTCTTTACCAAAGTTTTCATTCTCTCCCATGCTTGAGCAACATGTTCAGTATCTAATTGTTTAAAATTCATTATGCTACTTCTCAAAGAAATAATTTTAGCGGGAGGATAATATCTACCAATAAAAGCATCCTTGCATTTAGTCCATGAATCAATACTATTCTTAGGCAAAGATAGCAACCAATCTTTAGCTCTTCCTCTTAATGAGAAAGGAAACACTTTCAATTTAATAATATCACCATCTACATCTTTATACTTTTGCATTTCACAAAGTTCAACAAAATTATTGAGATGGGCAGCAGCATCATCAGAACTAACACCAGAAAATTGATCTCTCATAACCAAGTTCAGTAAAGCAGGTTTAATTTCAAAGAATTCTGCTGTAGTAGCAGGTGGAGCAATAGGTGTGCATAGGAAATCATTATTATTTGCATTTGTGAAGTCACACAACTTAGTATTTTCAGGGGTATTCATTTTAGCAACGGTAAATAAAACAAACTAGATAAAGTAAATGCGAGTAACTAATTTTTTTGTGTTTTTGATATAGCAAACAAGATAGCAAATAAAGTAAAACTAGCAACTAATTTTTTTGTATTTTGATTTAGTGCAGCAAACAAAGTAGTAAATAAAATAAAGCAAGACAAAAACAAAGTAAAGAGATTGAGAAGTGGAGACTCCCCTTGCAGCGTGTCTTGATCTCCCCGGCAACGGCGCCAGAAAAAGAGCTTGATGGCGTGTAACTCACACGTTCGTTGGGAACCCCAAGAGGAAGGTATGATGCGCACAGTAGCAAGTTTTCCCTCAGAAAGAAACCAAGGTTTAATCGAACCAGGAGGAGCCAAGAAGCACGTTGAAGGTTGATGGTCGCGAAATGTGATGCGGCGCAACACCAGGGATTCCGGCGCCAACGCGGAACCTGCACAACACAACCCAAGTACTTTGTCCCAACGAAACAGTGAGGTTGTCAATCTCACCGGCTTGCTGTAACAAAGGATTAAACGTATCGAGTGGAAGATGTTTGCAAAGAAAACAGTAAAACAAGTAGATTGTATGCTATGTAAAGAATAGGACCGGGGTCCACAGTTCACTAGAGGTGTCTCTCCCATAAGATAAAAGCATGTTGGGTGAACAAATTACAGTCGGGCAATTGACAAATAGAGAAAGGCATAACAATGCATATACATGACATGGTAAATATAGTGAGATTTAATTGGGCATTACGACAAAGTACATAGACCGCCATCCAACTGCATCTATGCCTAAAAAGTCCACCTTCAGGTTATCATCCGAACCCCCTCCAGTATTAAGTTGCAAAGCAACAGACAATTGCATTAAGTATGGTGCGTAATGTAATCAACAACTACATCCTTAGACATAGCATCAATGTTTTATCCCTAGTGGCAACATCACATCACAACCTTAGAACTTTCTGTCACTGTCCCAGGTGTCAATGAAGGCATGAACCCACTATCGAGCATAAATACTCCCTCTTGGAGTTAAGAGTAAAAACTTGGCCAGAGCCTCTACTAGTAACGGAGAGCATGCAAGATCATAAACAACACATGAACAATAGATTGATAATCACCATAATCATAGTACTCTCTATCCATCGGATCCCGACAAACACAACATATAGTATTACAGATAGATGATCTTGATCATGTTAGGCAGCTCACAAGATCCAACAATGAAGCACAACAAGGAGAAGACGACCATCTAGCTACTGCTATGGACCCATGGTCCAGGGGTGGACTACTCACTCATCACTCCGGAGGCGATCATGGCGATGAAGAGTCCTCCGGGAGATGAATCCCCTCTCCGGCAGGGTGCCGGAGGCGATCTCCAGAATCCCCAGAGATGGGATTCGCGGCGGCGCGTCTCTGTAAGGTTTTCCGTATCGTGGCTCTCGGTACTGGGGGTTTCGCGACGGGAGCTTTAAGTAGGCGGAAGGTCAACGCGGGGGCCACACGAGGGGTAGGTCGGCGCGGCCAGGGCTTGGGCCGCGCCGGCCACCCCTCTGGCCGCCTCGTGGCCCCACTTCGTTAGGTCTTCGGTCTTCTGGAAGCTTCGTGCAAAAATAGGACCCTGGGCGAAAGTTTCGTCCAATTCCGAGAATATTTCTTTACTAGGATTTCTGAAACCAAAAACAGCAGAAAACAGCAACTGGCTCTTCGGCATCTTGTTAATAGGTTAGTTAAAGAAAATGCATAAATATGACATATAATGTGCATAAAACATGTAGGTATCATCAATAAAGTAGCATGGAACATAAGAAATTATCGATACGTTGGAGACGTATCAGTACCCCTTTGTGACACTTGGTTGAAACATGGCATGCAAAGATCCGGTAGTCCAAGCTAAGTAGGACAAGGTGCGGGCACTATTAGTATACTATGCATGAGGCTTGCAACTTGTAAGATATAATTTTCATAACTCATATGCTTTATTACTACCGTTGACAAAATTGTTTCATGTTTTCAAAATAAAAGCTCTAGCACAAATACAGCAATCGATGCTTTCCTCATTGAAGGACCATTCTTTTACTTTTATTGTTGAGTCAGTTTACCTATCTCCTTCCACCTAAGAAGCAAACACTTGTGTGAACTGTGCATTGATTCCTACATACTTGCATATTGCACTTGTTATATTACTTTATGTTGACAATATCCATGAGATATACATGTTATAAGTTGAAAGCAACCGCTGAAACTTAATCTTCCTTTGTGTTGCTTCAACACCTTTACTTTGATTTATTGCTTTATGAGTTAACTCTTATGCAAGACTTATTGATGCTTGTCTTGAAGTACTATTCATGAAAAGTCTTTGCTATATGATTCAGTTGTTTACTCATGTCATTACCTTTGCTTTGATCGCTGCATTCATTACATATGTTTACAAATAGTATGATCAAGATTATGATGGCATGTCACTTAGAAATTATCTTTGTTATCGTTTTACCTGCTCGGGACGAGCAGAACTAAGCTTGGGGATGCTGATACGTCTCCAACGTATCGATAATTTCTTATGTTCCATGCTACTTTATTGATGATACCTACATGTTTTATACACATTATATGTCATATTTATGCATTTTCTGGAACTAACCTATTAACAAGATGCCGAAAGGCCAGTTGCTGTTTTCTGCTGTTTTTGGTTTCAGAAATCCTAGTAACGAAATATTCTCGGAATCGGACGAAACTTTCGCCCAGGGTCCTATTTTGCACGAAGCTTCCGAGACCGAAGAGATAACAAAGTGGGGCCACGAGGCGGCCGGAGGGCGGGCGGCGCGGCCGGGCCACGGCGCGCCGACCTGGCCTCTGGGCCCCTCGTGTGGCCCCCGCGTTGACCCTCGCCTACTTAAAGCTTAGTCGCGAAACCCCCGATGCGAGCCACGATACGGAAAACCTTCCAGACGCCGCCATCGCGAAGCCAAGATCTGGGGGACAGGATTCTCTGTTCCGGCACCCTGCCGGACGGGGAAGTGCCCCCGGAAGGCTTCTCCATCAACACCGCTGCCATCTTCACCGCCATCTTCATCACCGCTGCTGCTCCCATGAGGAGGGAGTAGTTCTCCATCGAGGCTCGGGGCTGTACCGGTAGCTATGTGGTTCATCTCTCTCCTATGTGCTTCAATACAATAATCTCATGAGCTGCCTTACATGATTGAGATTCATATGATGATGCTTGTAATCTAGATGTCATTATGCTAGTCAAGTGGGTTTTACTTATGTGATCTCCGGAGACTCCTTGTCCCACGTGTGTAAAGGTGACAGTGTGTGCACCGTGTGGGTCTCTTAGGCTATATTTCACGAAGTACTTATTCACTGTTGAAGAGCGTAGTGAAGTGCTTATTTATATCTCTTGATGATTGCAATGTGTTTGTATCACAATTTATCTATGTGCTACTCTAGTGATGTGTTATTAAAGTAGTTTTATTCCTCCTGCATGTGTGCAAAGGTGACAGTGCGTGCACCGTGTTAGTACTTGGTTTATGCTATGATCATGATCTCTTGTAGATTGCGAAGTTAACTATTGCTATGATAATATTGATGTGATCTATTCCTCCTACATATGCATGAAGGTGACAGTGTGCATGCTATGCTAGTACTTGGTTTAGTCTTTTGATCTATCTTACACTAAAGGTTACTAAAATATGAGCATTATTGTGGAGCTTGTTAACTCCGGCATTGAGGGTTCGTGTAATCCTACGCAATGTGTTCATCATCCAACAAAAGTGTAGAGTATGCATTTATCTATTCTGTTATGTGATCAATGTTGAGAGTGTCCACTAGTGAAAGTGTAATCCCTAGGCCTTGTTCCTAAATACTGCTGAGTTACTACTGCTTGTTTACTGTTTTACTGTGTTACTACTGCTGCAATACTACCACCATCAACTACACGCCAGCAAGCTATTTTCTGGCACCGTTGCTACTGCTCATATATATTCATACCACCTGTATTTCACTATCTCTTCGCCGAACTAGTGCACCTATTTGGTGTGTTGGGGACACAAGAGACTTCTTGCTTTGTGGTTGCAGGGTTGCATGAGAGGGATATCTTTGACCTCTTCCTCCCTGAGTTCGATAAACCTTGGGTGATCCACTTAAAGGAAACTTGCTGCTGTTCTACAAACCTCTCCTCTTGGAGGCCCAACACTGTCTACAGGAAAGGAGGGGGAACGTAGACATCACTTAATTCTTGTGCTATTGCCATGATTGCTTGTTATAGTAGTTTGAAATAACCTTAAACCCTAAACCTCACCCCTCTTTTCACCATCCTAGTTAAAATAAAATAAAAGGAAATTAAATAAGAAAAAGGCATATGTGCCTATGGCTATTTTTATAAATCTTTACCCTAAGCTCCTCTACTTTGTTTAGTGGTTTGGAAAAAACCATTATACACCCCATCTAGTACTTATCAAACCTAATTCAAGTTGTTTCCAAAGAAAATAAAAAGAAACTAAAAATGCCATAGAGGCATATGAGAGTAAATTAGCAAATTTGTGAATTTGAGAAGATTGACCCTAGGACTTGTTGTGAATGGTTGGATCACTTCCATATACCATTTCAACACTCAACAACACCAATTGGGACAAGCAAAGTCAAACTAAAAATCAAATGCCACATAAGCATAGAGGCATATGTGACACATAGCCATAATACCCAATTCTTGCCCTATGCCTTTAAACCTTGACCAATTGGTGTGAAACCATCTCTAAACCTAATCTAATGCTAAATTGACCCTAACCCATGCCCAAGTAGATCAAGGGGAACCATTTACAAAAATAATAAAATTTGACACCTCATCTTTTATGTGTTATGGCCATTTTTGCAAATCTTTGAACAAGACCTTTTAAATGGATTCAATGGTTTGGAAATGTTTCTAAACTAATAAGAATCACCTTAGAGTCAACAAAAGTCAAATTAAATGGAGAGAAATTAAATAGGGAGAAAATTCCAATTTCACTCACATACACATTATGCCCAAATTACAAATCTTCACTCTAGGCCATAATTGCTTGCTCTCTTGCTTGTAGAATACCTAAATATGATAAACTAACACAATTGCATCAATGAAACCAGAATCAAACCAAAGGAAATCTCAAAATCTTCACACATATGATAATGGTCATATGTCACCAAAATCTTTTCTTCACTACTTTACCCCTCTGGTTTTCTCTATTCTTAAACTAAACTTGGTAAACCAAAGCCATGTCATCCAAGACCATGTCAAGGTGAGTAACTTTCATGTTGACCACCATGGCCAGAGTTGACTAGGTTGACCAGTATGAATGTGACAAGTAGTGATGTTAAAACAAAGAGAAGATCATCTCACTTTTGCCATTTTGCAAATCAACTCCAAAATGGACACCACCGCCACCATTGTGTTCCATATATTATTTAAATCATGCCCACCAAAACGAATTGCAAAATTCAAAAATTCTTTTCTTTCGGCCATTGTATCAAACACCTTATGAGCACCAATTCACCAACTACACACACCACATTGTCCAGCAGCTTTTAGCCTAAACCAGAGACCTTTGGTGATCATCGTGTACTCCTTTCTCTCCTGGACCAAACCCTGCTCTTTGCACCACGGTACCAGGACAACATGGACCAGAACATGGCCATGCCGGTACCTTGCCACTCCACCATGCCATCATCACCCCCTGCCCTCTCTGGTCCCTCTCACCTTGCCAAACAAGCTCACCCCATCACCACCCCACTGCTGGCGCGAGCCAGCCCAGCCGACAATGCAGGCCCGTGCCCAAACGTGCCGGACGCGCCGAGCGTGCATGGGCGCCCTGGACACGCCGGTACATGCACGCGTCCGTTGACACGACTCCCCTCGCTCTCTCCCTTCTCCCACCTGCTTCCCTAGGCACCAGCTAGCTCCAGGACACGCTCGTTTGGACGGGGAGGCCGTGTCGCCGTTGCCATCGTCACCGTCCTTCCGCCACTGTACCGCTCACCACATGCCACCTTTCTCTGTGCCAGCACGCGCGTCGTGACCACGCTGACGTCACCGACACGCGTGCATCATCGCCCACGCCTCGAAGCCCCCGTAGCCTGGTCGACGCCACCGACCTGCCGGTGACCTCCGCAGCACCTCGCGCCCCTATAAATAGAGGTCGCCCCGACCCTTCTCAAGCACACCAACACACTCTCCTCACCTCTCTGATCCTCCCCCACCTCTTCTCCACATCGATTACGCCCTAGACCGCCCCAATTTCTCCGTCGATCGCCGGAGTCCACATTGCAATCCGGTGACTCCGTCCACCTCCGCTCCTCCCGCGACTACCAGAAGACTCCTCGTCGTCGACAACGCCGTCTAGCATCCGCGCCGCCCCTCGCCGGAGCTCCAGAGCACCGCCGACCCCCTACCTCCGCCGTGCCAGCCCCTGTCTCTCGTCGACGGCGACGACGCCGATCGACCGTCGGATCAGCTTCTGATCCTACGACACCCGTTCACAGGTGGGGTAGCCCCTGTCAGGCGGCCCGCGGCGTGCGCATAGCTGGGCCGGCCCATCTCCCCCTCCCGCTGTGCAGCCCACCTAGTTTCCCGCCTAAGCCCACAATTCAAATAAAAGAATTTCGAAATTAATTATTTCTTCTCAGATGCTGTTTTGAAAATTAAATAGAATAAAATCTGCCAAACCAAATTGAACAAATTTTATATATTTGGAAACCTTGATAAATTATCTACAAGACTACACTGGCCCTAACCTTAGATTTGTTTTAGAATTTAAATGATAAAAATAACAAGGCAGGGCCTTTTCAACTTCAAATAATTATTTAAAATCAACCATAAACTATTTTGAGATGATTCAAATTCTCATAAATCACATTTCAAATACTCTAATTGTTTCTGTAAAAACATGATAGTGGTACTATATATGATCATGGGCTAGATTCAAATAATTGCTTTATGGCCATTTCTAGCTAATTTAAACTATTTCAAAAATAGTATTTAAATCATATGAGGTATAGCTTCTCACTTAAATCAGTACTCCAAGTGATTCAATGTGATTTGATGACACATGTATTCATGACCCATATGTTCTTACTTGAAAATATTAAATCATTCTCATAGTAGTATTTAAATTGTTCAAAACCACTTATTAAATCTTATGAGATGTTTTGGTCTCATTTAAATCTTGTCTCAACTAAGTTAATATGAGGTAGAGACCAGGGTCAATTAAAACTCATATTAAATTAGTTGATGATATTAACCCATTGCAATGTGTTAATAAAATGGTATGAGGTGCTCACCTCATTTAAATCATTGTTCTTAAATGATAAGTGTGAAGAGGTTGACTTTGGTCAACCTAGGTGATACGTCTCCAACGTATCGATAATTTCTTATGTTCCATGCTACTTTATTGATGATACCTACATGTTTTATGCACATTATATGTCATATTTATGCATTTTCTGGAACTAACCTATTAACAAGATGCCGAAGAGCCAGTTGCTGTTTTCTGCTGTTTTTGGTTTCAGAAATCCTAGTAAGGAAATATTCTCGGAATTGGACGAAATCTTCGCCCAGGGTCCTATTTTTGCACGGAGCTTCCAGAAGACCGAAGGGATTCGAAGTGGGGGAGGTGGCCACACCATAGGGCGCGCGGCCCGGGCCTGGCCGCGCCGGCCTGTGGTGTGGGCCCTCGCGCGCCTCTTGACCTTCCGCCTACTTAAAGCCTCCGTCGCGAAACCCCGTACCGGAGCCACGATACGGAAAACCTTCCCAGAGACGCCGCCGCCGCGAATCCCATCTCGGGGGATTCAGGAGATCGCCTCCGGCACCCTGCCGGAGAGGGGATTCATCTCCCGGAGGACTCTTCATCGCCATGATCGCCTCCGGAGTGATGAGTGAGTAGTTCACCCCTGGACCATGGGTCCATAGCAGTAGCTAGATGGTTGTCTTCTCCTTGTTGTGCTTCATTGTTGGATCTTGTGAGCTGCCTAACATGATCAAGATCATCTATATGTAATTCTATATGTTGTGTTTGTCGGGATCCGATGGATAGAGAATACTATGTTATGGTGATTATCAATCTATTGTTTATGTGTTGTTTATGATCTTGCATGCTCTCCGTTATTAGTAGAGGCTCTGGCCAAGTTTTTGCTCTTAACTCCAAGAGGGAGTATTTATGCTCGATAGTGGGTTCATGCCTTCATTGACACCTGGGACAGTGACAGAAAGTTCTAAGGTTGTGATGTGCTTGTTGCCACTAGGGATAAAACATTGATTCTATGTCTAAGGATGTAGTTGTCGATTACATTACGCACCATACTGAATGGGGTTCGGATGATAACCTGAAGGTGGACTTTTTAGGCATAGATGCAGTTGGATGGCGGTCTATGTACTTTGTCGTAATGCCCAATTAAATCTCACTATATTTATCATATCATGTATATGCATTGTTATGCCTTTCTCTATTTGTCAATTGCCCGACTGTAATTTGTTCACCCAACATGCTTTTATCTTATGGGAGAGACACCTCTAGTGAACTGTGGACCCCGGTCCTATTCTTTACATAGCATACAATCTACTGCAATTGTGTTTTACTATTTTCTTGCAAACATCTTCCACTCGATACGCTTAATCCTTTGTTACAGCAAGCCGGTGAGATTGACAACCTCACTGTTTCGTTGGGGCAAAGTACTTTGGTTTTGTTGTGCAGATTCCACGTTGGCGCCGGAATCCCTGTTGTTGCGCCGCATCACATTTCGCCACCATCAACCTTCAACGTGCTTCTTGGCTCCTACTGGTTCGATTAAACCTTGGTTTCTTTCTGAGGGAAAACTTGCTACTGTGCGCATCATACCTTCCTCTTGGGGTTCCCAACGAACGTGTGAGTTACACGCCATCAAGCTCTTTTTCTGGCGCCGTTGCCGGGGAGATCAAGACACGCTGCAAGGGGAGTCTCCACTTCTCAATCTCTTTACTTTGTTTTTGTCTTGCTTTATTTTATTTACTACTTTGTTTGCTGCACCTAAACAAAACACAAAAAAATTAGTTGCTAGTTTTACTTTATTTACTGTCTTGCTCTCTATATCAAAAACACAAAAAAATTAGTTACTTGCATTTACTTTATCTAGTTTGTTTTATTTACTGTTGCTAAAATGAATACCCCTGAAAATACTAAGTTGTGTGACTTCACAAATGCAAATAATAATGATTTCCTATGCACACCTATTGCTCCACCTGCTACTACAGCAGAATTCTTTGAAATTAAACCTGCTTTACTAAATCTTGTCATGAGAGATCAATTTTCTGGTGTTAGTTCTGATGATGCTGCTGCCCATCTCAATAATTTTGTTGAACTTTGTGAAATGCAAAAGTATAAGGATGTAGATGGTGATATTATTAAATTGAAAGTGTTTCCTTTCTCATTAAGAGGAAGAGCTAAAGATTGGTTGCTATCTTTGCCTAAGAATAGTATTGATTCATGGACTAAATGTAAGGATGCTTTTATTGGTAGATATTATCCTCCCGCTAAAATTATATCTTTGAGAAGTAGCATAATGAATTTTAAGCAATTAGATACTGAACATGTTGCTCAAGCATGGGAGAGAATGAAAACTTTGGTAAAGAATTGCCCAACCCATGGACTGACTACTTGGATGATCATCCAAACCTTCTATGCAGGACTAAATTTTTCTTCGCGGAATTTATTGGATTCAGCTGCTGGAGGTACCTTTATGTCCATCACATTGGGGGCGGCTACAAAACTTCTTGATGATATGATGATAAATTACTCTGAATGGCACACGGAAAGAGCTCCACAAGGTAAGAAGGTAAATTTCTGTTGAAGAAACCTCTTCCTTGAGTGATAAGATTGATGTGATTATGTCTATGCTTGTGAATGGTAGATCTAATGTTGATCCAAATAATGTTCCTTTATCTTCATTGGTTGCTCAAGAAGAAAATGTTGATGTGAATTTCATTAAAAATAATAATTTCAACAACAATGCTTATAGGAACAACTCTGGTAATAACTATAGGCCATATCCTTCTGCTAATGGTAATGGTTATGGTAATTCTTATGGGAATTCTTACAACAATAATAGGAGTGTACCCTCTGGTCTTGAAGCCATGCTTAAAGAATTTATTAGTACACAAACTGCTTTTAACAAATCTGTTGAGGAAAAGCTTGATAAAATTGATACTATTGCTTCTAGAGTTGATAGGCCTCCGATGTTAATCTTTTAAAATTGAAAGTTATGCCTAATAATGATATTGATAATAAGATTACTACTACAGCAAATGCCATCCAAGTTAGAATTAATGAGAATATAAGATTAATGGCTGAATTGCGTGCTAGGTGGGATAGAAGAAGAAAATGAAAAACTAGCTAAAGAGAATAATGTAGCTAAAGTTTGGACTATTACCACCACTAGTAATGCTAATTCTTCACATGTTGCTGCACCTCCTACTATCAATGGTAAAATAATTGGTGTTGGCAATGTTTCTACTCCTAGTGCAAAGCGTACAAAACTGCCTGAAATTGCTAAAACTGCTGAAACTGCTTGTGATAAAACTGCTGAAATTTTTTCCAACCTTGGGAACAATGATCCCATTGCTGTAGCTCATAATGATTTAGATTTTGATGATTGCCACATCTCTGAAGTTATAAAGTTCTTACAAAAACTTGCTAAAAAGTCCTAATGCTAGTGCTATAAATTTAGCCTTTACAAAACATATTACAAATGCTCTCATAAAAGCTAGAGAAGAGAAACTAAAACTTGAAACTTCTATTCCTAGAAAGTTAGAAGATGGTTGGGAGCCCATCATTAAAATGAAATTCAATGACTTTGAATGTAATGCTTTATGTGATCTTGGTGCAAGTATTTCTGTTATGCCTAAAAGATTTATGATATGCTTGACTTGCCACCATTGAAGAATTGTTATTTGGATGTTAATCTTGCCGATAATGTTAAAAAGAAACCTTTGGGGAGGATTGATAATGTGCGCATTACGGTTAACAATAACCTTGTCCCCATTGATTTTGTTGTCTTGGATATGAATGCAATGCATCTTGTCCTATTGTGTTGGGAAGACCTTTTCTTCGAACCGTTGGTGCTGTTATTGATATGAGGGAAGGTAATATTAAATATCAATTTCCTCTCAAGAAAGGTATGGAACACTTCCCTAGAAAGAGAATGAAGTTGTCTTTTGATTTTATTATTAGAACAAGTTATGATGTTGATGCTTCATCTCTCGATGTTACTTGATTTGCACTTTGCGCCTAGCTGAAAGGCGTTAAAAAAAGCGCTTATGGGAGACAACCCATGTTTTTACTACAGCAATTTTTTTTGTTTTGTTGAGTCTTGGAAGTTGTTTAATACTGTAGCAACCTCTCCTTATCATGTTTTTGTGCCAACTAAAGTTTCTATGTTAAAGTTGATGTTATATTTGGGATCGCTGCGCAGAAACAGCATTGCTGTCTGTCACGAATCTGGGCACAGTTCTCTGTAGAAAATTCGAAAAAATCTGCCAATTTACGGCGTGATCCTCAGATATGTACGCAACTTTCATTAGTTTTGAGTTTTTCCATTTGAGCAAGTCTGGTGCCATCTTTAAATTCGTCTTTACGGACTGTTCTGTTTTTGACAGATTCTGCCTTTTATTTCGCATTGCCTCTTTTGCTATGTTGGATTCATTTCTTTGATCCATTAATGTCCAGTAGCTTTATGCAATGTCCAGAAGTGTAAAGAATGATTGTGCCACCTCTGAACATGTGAATTATTAATTGTGCACTAACCCTCTAATGCGTTTGCTTGAAGTTTGGTGTGAAGGAAGTTTTCAAGGGTCAAGAGAGGAGTATGATATACTATGATCAAGAGGAGTGAAAGCTCTAAGCTTGGGGATGCCCCCGTGGTTCATCCCTGCATATTTTAAGAAGACTCAAGCGTCTAAGCTTGGGGATGCCCAAGGCATCCCCTTCTTCATCGACAACATCATCAGGTTCCTCCCCTGAAACTATATTTTTATTCAATCACATCTTATGTTCTTTACTTGGAGCGTCGGTTTGTTTTTGTTTTTGTTTGAATAAAATGGATCCTAGCATTCACTTTGTGGGAGAGAGACACGCTCCGCTGTTGCATATGGACAAATATGTCCTTAGGCTTTACTCATAATGTTCAAGGCGAAGTTTCTTCTTTGTTAAATTGTTATATGGTTGGAATTGGAAAATGCTACATGTAGTAATTCTAAAATGTCTTGGATAATGTGATACTTGGCAATTGTTGTGCTCATGTTTAAGCTCTTGCATCATATGCTTTGCACCCATTAATGAAGAAATACATAGAGCTTGCTAAAATTTGATTTGCATATTTGGTCTCTCTAAGGTCTAGATAATATCTAGTATTGAGTTTTGAACAACAAGGAAGACGGTGTAGAGTCTTATAATGTTTACAATATGTCTTTTATGTGAGTTTTGCTGCACCTGTTCATCCTTGAGTTTGCTTCAAATAACCTTGCTAGCCTAAACCTTGTATCGAGAGGGAATACTTCTCATGCATCCAAAATCCTTGAGCCAACTACTATGCCATTTGTGTCCACCATACCTACCTACTACATGGTATTTCTCCGCCATTCCAAAGTAAATTGCTTGAGTGCTACCTTTAAAATTCCATCATTCACCTTTGCAATATATAGCTCATGGGACAAAATAGCCTTAAAAACTATCGTAGTATTGAATATGTACTTATGCACTTTATCTTTTATTAAGTTGCTTGTTGTGCGATAACCATGCTTCTGGGGAACGCCATCAACTATTGTTGAATATCATGTGAGTTGCTATGCATGTCCGTCTTGTCTGAAGGATCTATCATTTTAGCGGTTGGAGCATGCAAAATTGTTAGAGAAGAACATTGGGCCGCTAACTAAAGCCATGAATCATGGTTGAAGTTTCAGTTTTGGACATATATCCTCAATCTCATATGAGAATAATAATTGTTGCTACATGCTTATGCATTTAAGAGGAGTCCATTATCTGTTGTCCATGTTGTCCCGGTATGGATGTCTAAGTTGAGAATAATCAAGCGAGAAATCCAAAATGCGAGCATTCTCCTTAGACCTTTGTACAGGCGGCATGGAGGTACCCCTTTGTGACACTTGGTTGAAACATGGCATGCAAAGATCCGGTAGTCCAAGCTAAGTAGGACGAGGTGCGGGCACTATTAGTACACTATGCATGAGGCTTGCAACTTGTAAGATATAATTTACATAACACATATGCTTTATTACTACCGTTGACAAAATTGTTTCATGTTTTCAAAATAAAAGCTCTAGCACAAATACAGCAATCGATGCTTTCCTCTTTGAAGGACCTTTCTTTTACTTTTATTGTTGAGTCAGTTTACCTATCTCCTTCCACCTTAAGAAGCAAACACTTGTGTGAACTGTGCATTGATTCCTACATACTTGCATATTGCACTTGTTATATTACTTTATGTTGACAATATCCATGAGATATACATGTTATAAGTTGAAAGCAACGCTGAAACTTAATCTTCCTATGTGTTGCTTCAATACCTTTACTTTGATTTATTGCTTTATGAGTTAACTCTTATGCAAGACTTATTGATGCTTGTCTTGAAGTACTATTCATGAAAAGTCTTTGCTTTATGATTCAGTTGTTTACTCATGTCATTACTTTTGTTTTGATCGCTGCATTCATTACATATGTTTACAAATAGTATGATCAAGATTATGATGGCATGTCACTTCAGAAATTATCTTTGTTATCGTCTTACCTGCTCGGGACGAGCAGAACTAAGCTTGGGGATGCTGATACGTCTCCAACGTATCGATAATTTCTTATGTTCCATGCTACTTTATTGATGATACCTACATGTTTTATGCACATTATATGTCATATTTATGCATTTGGAACTAACCTATTAACAAGATGCCGAAAGAGCCGGTTGTTGTTTTCTGCTGTTTTTGGTTTGAGAAATCCTAGTAAGGAAATATTCTCGGAATTGGGCGAAATCTTCGCCCAGGTCCTATTTTGCACGGAGCTTCCAGAAGACCGAAGGGGAGTCGAAGTGGGGCCACGAGATGGCCACACCATAGGGCGGCGGCCCGGGCCCTGGCGCGCCCGGCTGTGGTGTGGGCCTCCGCCTCTTGACCTGCCTTTCGCCTGCTTAAAGCCTCAGGTCGCGAGCCCCATTAAGGCCACGATCGGGAAACCTTCCCGGAGACGCCGCCGCCGCCGTCCCATCTCGGGATTCGGGGAGATCGCCTCCGGCACCCTGCGGGAGAGGGGATTCATCTCCCGGAGGACTCTTCATCGCCATGATCGCCTCCGGAGTGATGAGTGAGTAGTTCACCCCTGGACCATGGGTCCATAGCAGTAGCTAGATGGTTGTCTTCTCCTTGTTGTGCTTCATTTGTTGGATCTTGTGAGCTGCCTAACATGATCAAGATCATCTATATGTAATTCTATATGTTGTGTTTGTCGGGATCCGATGGATAGAGAATACTATGTTATGGTGATTATCAATCTATTGTTTATGTGTTGTTTATGATCTTGCATGCTCTCCGTTATTAGTAGAGGCTCTGGCCAAGTTTTGCTCTTAACTCAGAGGAGTATTTATGCTCGATAGTGGGTTCATGCCTTCATTGACATAGGACGTGACAGAAAGTTCTAAGGTTGTGATGTGCTGTTGCCACTAGGGATAAAACATTGATTCTATGTCTAAGGATGTAGTTGTCGATTACATTACGCACCATACTTAATGCAATTGTCTGTTGCTTAGCAACTTAATACTGAATGGGGTTCGGATGATAACCTGAAGGTGGACTTTTTAGGCATAGATGCGGTTGGATGGCGGTCTATGTACTTTGTCGTAATGCCCAATTAAATCTCACTATATTTATCATATCATGTATATGCATTGTTATGCCTTTCTCTATTTGTCAATTGCCCAATTGTAATTTGTTCACCCAACATGCTTTTATCTTATGGGAGAGACACCTCTAGTGAGCTGTGGACCCCGGTCCTATTCTTTACATAGCATACAATCTTTGCAATTGTGTTTTACTATTTTCTTGCAAACATCTTCCACTCGACGTCGCTTAATCCTTTGTTACAGCAAGCCGGTGAGATTGACAACCTCAACTGTTTCGTTGGGCAAAGTACTTTAATTTGTTGTGCAGATTCCACGTTGGCGCCGGACTGTTGTTGCGCCGCATCACATTTCGCCACCATCAACCTTCAACGTGCTTCTTGGCTCCTACTGGTTCGATTAAACCTTGGTTTCTTTCTGAGGGAAAACTTGCTACTGTGCGCATCATACCTTCCTCTTGGGGTTCCCAACGAACGTGTGAGTTACACGCCATCACTAGGTCACATATTATTCATGAGAGAAATTAACTCTTAATAAGATAATGAAAGGAAATTATTTTCTCCAAACAAATAAATAGAATCACTAATAAATATTACAATGAGAGGAAATTATTTCTCAAAGAATTAAATAGAAACCCTAAATTAATATTTGTAATGAGAGGAAATTATTTTTCTTAAAAGAAAACAGAGTCAACCAACATGTGAATAATGTTGTGATGCTAGAATAGCTGGTGTGAGCCATTTGTGTGATTAGTCTAGCACTTAAGTATTGTTTGGTGATTGTATACCTCGTATTCGTTTATAGACGCTAGTACCAGGAGTACCAGGAGGAGGAGGTCTACTTCCAGAAGAGGAAGACCACTTTGATCAGTACACCAACCAAGGCAAGCTAATATTCTTGCTAAGTGCAAAGTTCTACAAGAGCCAAGGCACCCCACAATTTACTCTATGTTTACTAAGCCTATCCCAGTTTTTATTACAAGCTTTTACATTCAAGTTTTATTGCTTTAATTTATCAGAGTAATTTTTGATTCATGATTCACTTGGTCTAGAGTAGAAGAATATTATCCAAGTTAGTCTATGGAAACCAAGCTAAGTTAGCACCCCTCATGATTAGCTGCTAGTGCTAACAAATAAAATTGACTACTCTAGATGGGAACTGGTGAAATGAAATGACTTTGGAAAACCTTGGAATGATGAGTCATTCTATTGAAAGAGTTTGAAGGTGAATGTGACTTGTGAATGACATGGTGAATTTTACAAAAACTGATGGTTGGGTTCGGATGCGATACCATTCCAATTTTGCAAGTACCCACAATACCTGAATATGGGTAAGGGCTTAACTGGAAGTCTATGTATCTTAGTATGGGTTCCCTCTAAACAAGCGTCATAGGGGTTATGCTGAGGCTGCCTCCGTTAAAAGTGAATTGATGTGAAATGACGTGAATGAGGTGAACTGTCCGGCCCAAGCCCTGTGCGGTTCAGTTATGTCTGTCTTCTTGGGAGGCCAAGCTCATGGGGAGAGGTGCCTATACTAGGATATGTAAGTGAAAGGTTATGGTTGGTAGTCCGCACACGGAGTGTGATAAATCAGGGCCAGTTAACCCTGACGGATTATTGCAAATGTTGTGGCACAAGTGTACGACCTCTGCAGAGTGTAGAACTATTCGAATAGCCGTGTCCACGGTTACGGACGATTGGAAAGCCATACTGTTCCGTCATCAGAACTTTTCAAAAATGTGACATGTGAAGGGTGACTTGTGACTTGAAAGGTGAATGATGAATTTGACTTGAATCACAACAGAGTTGTGGGAATGACACTAATGTTCCCACTTGAGTTAGCTTAGCAAATGAAGAGTTTTTACTAAATGCTTATGAAATAAATTGGCTTTATGCAAATAAACTTAGAGCTTAGCACCCCATTACCATAGTTGATAGTGCTTACATTAGTATTAGTTTGCGAGTACTTTAAAGTACTCATGGCTTTGTCCCTGGCTATTCAAATGGCCAGACTATGAAGAGGAACAGCAGTACAAGGAAGATGGACAGCGGACGTCTACGACAACTAGGAATACTCCTGACGTCAACAGTTGCCTGTGGAACAGATGGACATGACCGTTTCCTTCCGCTATGTGTTTTGTAATAGGATCTCTAGATCCACTATGTTGTATTAAGACTGGATCATGTGATCCCTCTATGTAAGACAATTATGTGTTGTAATGAATGATGTGTTGTGATATCAATCTATTATGTCTCGCAAAAACAATATTCCTGGGATTGCGATGAATGACATAATAGGCATCTGGACTTAAAAATCCGGGTGTTGGCAGCCAGGCCCATGGTGTGCCAATTCCCCCCGCCTCTCGTCGGTGAGTGGAGGCGATCTTGGGTTTCACCGGCGACATGAGGTCGCCCGAGGCAGTAGCCTTGGGTTCGACGGTGGAGGTGGCCTCTTCTTCGCCGGAGAGGGTCAGCTGCGGTTGGTGATTGTGGATCGACGATCTATCACCGCGTTCGGCGGCAGATGGAGAAGCGTGGAGCGGCGATGGATGTCGCCGGTGGAGGGTTGGAGTGGCCAGCCCGAGATGGTCGCCGACGTGGGGTCCAACCTGAATAAAGGCGGTGGTCCTAGGGCCTCTCTTGCGTGAAGAGGAAGACCTACGAATGATCTGGCCGGTGTGTTGAGTTCCGGAAGGCTCCACCGGCGAATGTAACAGTGCTTTGGATCAGTGGTCGATCGTGCGCACCCATGCTTTTATTCCGACCGATTGGTTCTGGAGGGAGCGGCGTGCTCTTTTTCTGTGTTGACATCAAGTGACTATGGATCCATGATGAAAGTCGGAAGAAGAGAATTTCATGAAGGCCGGAGGAGGACTAGCTAAGGGAGGTTCAAGTCTGCTGTTGAGGGACTTGCTTGGTGTTCCGGGCTTCATAGCAGCGGTATGAAAGTGGGGCGACAACATATGTGAAGTTCAGAGTCCTACCTTTCAGGGTTAAAACCCAAGGTCTGGCCTTAACTGGTTGTGTCTGGCAATGACCTTGTTGGAGGCATTGTTTTGAGAGCGGGGACTGTCTTGGTGAAAACCTAAGATTTTTGATCGGGCGATGACGATGTTGACCTGTTCCCTTCTTGGAGGCGTCGTTTTTGAAGAGTCTGTATTTCAGGTGTTGTCTTGGTGGTGGATGTATTGCTGTTGTTAGACCTGAGATACTGTAGCGGGACTTTTGTTTCTTAGTTTTCTTTTACTTTTTTTGGTTGTGTACATCCGTAGTGTCATTAGGGTGGTGCGTTGTTGCAGAGGCTGGGTGTAATTGGTATCTTTTGATATTAATATATTCCGTTTATCGAAAAAAATATAATAAACGAAATAAATTAACGTCCAATCATTGGAGGGTTGTCCCCAAATAGTAAAAAAGCCCTTGCAACACAAAAGAAATACAAGCGAACCCTTGAAAGCAAATCCTCCCATGCATGGCCTTTGAGCCCAAAGGAAACACGCAGAGACTGGGAGTCAGTAGGCTCGAAGAGAAAACTTCGTTCGAGTTTCTACAATATCGACTTGCCGCACACGACATGATCTGACGGAATAAGGCGTATCGGCGGGGCATCACCATGATTCACACCGATGGTTAAGTGTGTTTTGCTGGCCAGAATCGGGAAGCTGACTTGCACAAAGACACTTGGAGAGACAACCGAGACCAAAAGCATCTTGTTATTCATAGGAACTAAATTTAGATGTGCGCCTTGGCGCACGATCCCGTGGAGCTCGTGCCAATATATATTTTGTATAATCGCGATTAAAATTAACCACCAATATGATAACACATTTCTCAGATTTCACAAAACAAACGGAGCAGCAAATCAAGTGTACCAAAGTAGGTGAGAAATCCCATGGATAGATATATGGGTAAAACTATTTGCGTATTTCAAGAGTTGTAGAGGAAAACAAACATATAAATATATAAATAGATGCAAAATGCTGAGGAATTTAGTGACGGTGTGCAACGACATTATATAAGAAAGCATAAGATCTATGCTTTCTGTGCATCTTCACACACAGAGATACTTGCTCATAGTTCGCAGACGAGCGGAGAAGGAAAATGGATTTACCTTACACCTGCAAGAAGCTATATACAGAGACCCTGATAAAAATATGTATGCTTCAGGAATGAACTGGAAACTATATGGAGGCCCTAACACAAAAAATGTGGTAAAATTACTCTTTCCCATATGCTTTAAAGAATCGTCTCGCTAGCTAATAAATCAACTTTTCAAAATTCTAAAACATCGAAGGTAATCACGCATAGTAAATTGAAATTTAGAACAGGCTTGCATTGAATTAGTAAAAACTGCAAGAAAAATTATAATCATAAGAAGAGGTAGAGTAACCACACATGCAAGAATTAACCAGCATTGCTCAGAACACAGGTTTTATACATGGCCAGATAGACTGAGGAAATGTCTAACATAATTACCTAAAGGGTTACATGTCATCGCCTAAAATGGGTGACTTCACTGATGTTATTCCAAAGTACTTGATTGTTAAGATGCTCTTTTCCTGCGATCGATGATGAAAACGAAAGTTAATATTGCATATTTAAAGAAAACGATAGCAAACATCTATAAATAGGAAGAAAACATTAAAAATTGTAGGATGTAAAAAAAGATCCACCATGAAATATTGAGCAGAGTGTATACCTTCTGTTGACTGTTTTCACAAGGCTTTGAGTACAGTCCTTTTTAGTACAGGCCTACAGGATGAATCATGACAACGAAGTGGCAAAAGCGATTGGCAATGATAAGTCGGTAGCTTTTAAATTTTACCTATTTTCTTATTAAAGTAACGTAAGAACTAACACATCATTTTTTTGAGGATTACGAAAGCTCTAGAATTAACAAACAAACCTAGTAAGCACATAAATCTGATGCTATACCAACTGTTTCTACAATGTATAGAGGAGCAGAAAAAATGGATCAGAACTATGCATGTCTCTATGTGCGTGCGTGTGTGTGTGTATGTGTGTGTGTGTGTGTGTGTGTGTGTGTGTGTGTGTGAGAGAGAGAGAGAGAGAGAGTGAGAGAGAGAGAGAGACCTTGGATCGAGCGCACACACAACATTGTCAACGGGAAGACAACCCGTCTGGCACTCCTACTGGAGATTGCGATGTAATACAGAAGATTGTTCACATGAAAATGAACCTGCCCCTAGGCCATAGTCATGCAACTCTTAACTGCTAGAGCAGTCTTAAATTTCAGATAAGTTCAATGCTCACCCGAATGCCCACTGTAACACCTTCAATGGATTAGGGACATTGCACAAATATATCAACCAAAACTGCTAATGCCATAAGCCCAAATGCAAAGGGCACAACAAATAACTGATGAATACAAATCAAGAAAATAAAACCAACCTGCAACCCAAGCCGTGAAGAAAGAAAAACCATGAACAAGGAAGAGGCTGGAGAGGCCTTTTGGAATCGGGATGCCGCAAAGACATTTGATATGCTCCTGTAGTAAAGGAGGCAGATGGCTGCACGCAGAAATCCCTTCAATGTCCAAGAACTTTGAGCCACTCAAATCGTTGCAATAATCCAGTTAATTGCATGGAACACAATGTACATGATACGCAATGGATTTGAAAGAAGAATGAAGCAGGGGAGTGCAGCAAAAAAATCAAATAGAAATAAAAGGAAGTGAAGATTAATAGTAGTAGCAGTTGGTCAACAACAACAATGAAGCCCAATTCATATACACTGTATGCTTGATCATTTTTTCCCCAGACTCCCGAAACACGCACAATATATAGCATTCCATTGAGATCCCCGAGTTGACAGATCTTTCACCGAGGTTTGCGTTGCTGCTATGTTATGTTTCCTGCAGGATAGTATCTTGAGTAAGCACCGGTAGACACGAAAAATTGTGAAAATTAGAGTTCAAAGAGTGCAGGGATAAAGTGTGAATCGAAAAATCAGAATTACTACCGCGAGAAGGATTAACTACTTAAATCAATGCAAAGTACATAGGGGCGACAAAATAACTTGCAGAACCATGTACGAATTTCCCTAGCAAAGCACATCCTCTAGTCCCAATCCTTTTCCGTCCAAATCGCCTCCTGCAACCAACCATAAAGCAAAATTTGGAAGTTACTGAATCAGCTATATATGTACCCTCACAATTCAACAACTATTCATATGAAATCTGTATACACAAAACATCAAGGAATTGCAGTGGAGAAACCTACTACGCAACTTAAAAAAAGTAGCGTCAGAGTCATGGCCTCGTCAGAGTTATCTCTCAATTAGTAATCACCAATCAACAAAGACATGGATCGAAAAGACCAATCAGTTGTGAGTATAAAAATCATGACACTATAAATCACCAATACACAACCGCAATATTACAAAAATAGACACCAAGCTGGGTAAGCTTACAGAGTAACACAAGGTAAAATAAGAGTGGAGCACCTATATGAGGCATGCATAATTAAAATACACATCCAGTGCTCTGCAGATAAATAGAAGTAAAAAATCACTTCTATTGCTTGTTGATGCATGGCTACATATGCAATGGAGATACACAATTATCAAGTTGGTAAATAAGAAAGAGCTTAAAAGAGGATTACAGTGTAATTCAGCCAAGGCAGAACAATCTAACATTATTAGGAACCCATCTTATACTAAACAAATGGAAGCCAAAATGGGCACCAACTATTATGTGGATTGGCAAATTACTAAATTTTATGATAGCTAAGAATCACAAAATATAAGAATACAATTCCAGTGATGTTAACTAAGAAATATTATGATCGAAAGAAAGGTCAATGCAATATCTGAAAGCTAAATAATGGGTTGCTTGAACCATGCTTACCTTGCCATGAACCGCAGAAGTTCCTTTATGATCCAACAATATTTGGTACTGAAGTAAAGTACACATGGTTGTCCTATAAAAGATTCCTAGTTTCAGTCATGAGAATATAAACATATTGCCTGATGGGCTTGAATCTTTTGAAGAGAGAGATAACAAATAGTCAGAGTACCCTTGCGAGCAACACATATTTACTAATATGCCTTAACAGAATCAACACCAGAGCAACCCATTTTAAGCTAGAAACCAATTAGCAAGCTAGTCTAGAAAATACCAAGTGCAACCAGAAATGCTGAATATGATGTACAACCTAGAAAAATCTAAAATTAAGAACAATTCAATGAGAAGGCACATACCATGCCATTTTAAGCTACAAGAACAACTCTTCAGTAATAATACATATAACTTGTGTAAAATAAAGTAGAAGAAAGTTGGAAGAATAATGTAGAAGCATAAACATGCATGAGGTAATCCAATAATTCTGAATTGCAGCAGTAAAACTATATTGTGTGATACTCAAAAGAATAAATCGGGGATAGTAAAAAATATTAAACTCCAACATGTATCAGTATCACTAATAAATTAGAAGCTAGAACTCCAAAGACGGTGCACATAAATGGGAATAGGTAACTTAGTTACTATCCAAGTAAAATAGCAGATTGAAGTGGACTACACCCTTCCCTGCTCTCTGTTTCAGGACAAATGAAAAGTTTATATAAATGTGTATTTCACATAAATGAACAGCTTATATATAGATATATTATGTATTACCTAGACCTCATAATACAATTCTTATAACTTAGCTTGAAATAGTACTTTAGCACCTAGCCGAGAGCAATTAAGAAAACCAGATACGAACAGAAACCGATAATTGACTGAAAGACCAGCGAAAAAATGATACCCACGGATTGCTAAGAGAGATAAAAGCTCCAGCTCCCCAAAGTCAAGACAATTGATCAACTTTAATTATTCTGTGTGCTCAACATAGCTGAAAATTACCAGATGCATTCCATTATTACCTAGGGATAATTTGCTCACACATGTTTTAAATGCCCAGCTGACCGCGCTTTTAATCACGACAACATGCACTGAGAGTAGCTGCTGCACCATATCACATTAACCGTATTAGCACATAGAGCCTCATAACCAAGTGGAAGTTACAAAAAAAACTTGATGATATAAAGAAAGAGAGGTCGTATGCCAATAATTAGTTGAAACAAGCATACAAAGAGCCTTCACCAAAAAACAATGACATAGACCCACGAATGATGTCACACAAGCAAACCAAAGCAAGGATTCATAAAAATGGAGCAGAAGTAACATGATTCGGACAATCTTCGAGTGTTCATTACCTAATTAGTCTGTTGAAGCATCTTCTCGTTAGGATATGCATAAATCGGTATCCTAATATGTTCATCTGAGCTTTGAACTATTATTAAAATCTGAAAACAAATTTATCCGTATGAGTCTCCACCACATTACGACATGAAATGTCTTTGAAATTGCACCCATTTAGATAATTAAATAGGAGGATGGATACCTTACAAGAGCATATATTCAAAATATTACCTCATCCAAAAAGTTTCAACAACCCAATGGGGTCTGATAAACTATAAATTCAGTATATATGCACCATTAAAAAATACATACTACTAATTGAGTCGATGGCTGCAACACTTCAGACTATAAATATAGGCAGCAAACTATTCAACCACAAATATATCAGAACTGAAGTGAAACAAAGAACCAATAATGCAGACCAAGCAGCAGATCACGGCCAATGACAGAGGTAAATTAGGGCCACCTCAAAATTGTCACAAAAGTTGTACACATAATTATGCATAAAAAAAGTAAAATGGTTTCACGAGACTGCAGGCACACAATGAAAGCTCTTTAGCAACTAAAAAAATATGAATATATCCATTGCCACATAACTCTATAAGATACCAGGTAAGGCAAAAGATCTAGTCCTCACTTGTCAATGGAAAGAATCACCGATGGTGGCATCTCCAGACTCCAGGTGTGTCACTCAAGTCTCACTCTGTCAACAATTGAAGATTTTGCTAAATAGTAAGAATCTGCACTCTTAATCAAGAAATCATTAAAACAACAAGGAGACATGATTATACGTTGATGCACATAATCTCAAGTCTGGAATGTTCAGGTAGTGACTTAGTTCATAAATATTAAAGAGACACTTGCCGTGAGCTGCTGAATAAAATGTGCAACCAGAATTTCAAATTTTGTACATGAATCAAGTAGTTTAAAATGCAGCACAGCCACTTCAGTTTCTAGTATGCAATAAAATGGAGATAATGTAGGTGACAGCTAAATCGCAGATCGGGTGCCCAATAATATAAGTCACAAGCGGAAGGCGAGAAAAATCAAATCAAATACTCACACGCAACTCAGAACTTGTTCAACAAAGAAAAAAATTATGGTTATCCCTAAGAAACAAATTGAAACATTGCAGAAGCACCTTGCAGATGTAAGTAAAACGATTGTTTGAATGGCAACCCTTCACCAGGCTTGTACTTCCAGTACAAAATACCAATGACCGAACAACGATAAGGCGACAAAGTACCTGCTCTAAACTTGTCTATTCTCCAGTCTCCTGAAGCAGAGACTTTCCACACACCAACCCTGAAGCTACTAGTAAACAACACATTTGCAAACAAAAGACAATACATAGTTAAAGCAATGGAGGCTGAATGTGATGGGGCAAGAAACATAACCGGTTTAGCCAATGTACCTGAAAACCCATCAACATCAATCTCCAACCTAGTAGGCAACAAGAAATCCAACCGATCAACATCAGCGTACCAGCAAGCAAGGCAAGAACGTGCAGTAGCAAGCACACACGGACAGGGATCGGGATGGAGCAAGGCACCTTCTAGGCACTAGCAATGGGTGCAGCGGCCAGGCGACTCTGGGCAGTGGCAATGCCAACGACACATCAGAGACCGCTAAGCTGCAGCTCCATTTGCAGCCAACGCTCCTTCTTGTCCTTCTTCGAGGCTCCCCTTCCCGGCCAAGACATGGAGAAAAAAAAGATTATTGCGAAGATGGAGAGCTTGGGAAAACAGAGAGCAAAAGGAGATACAACTTGTTCGCCTCCTGCTAAGTACTGCCGTGTTCCTCCCGGCGACGAGATGGTGCACAACGGTGGTTCCTCCGATGGATGGCGCTGATCCAGCCAACCGCCGGCACTTCCGATGGCGGGCTCGAAGTCGCAGTGTTGTAGGCCATGCTCCTACTGCTAAGCGCTGCGAAGGAGAAGGAGCTTCGTCCTCCGCCACTGCCGGATGACGCTGCACCCGCTGACGGCCAACCCATCCAATGGCGGGCTCGATGTTTTGGCACAGCAGGCGGTGCTCCTCCTTCCAAGCGCGCAACGAGGAGATTCGTTCGCCACCGCCGCCGCCCTCACCTAGGGATGGAAAGAAGCTGCACCGCTGCTCAACCCTCTGCTCCAACTCTGAAACATCCTCCCTGAAGCAAGCAAGTCAGATATATCAACCAAAACTGCCAACGCCTAGCCTGAATGCAATGGGCCACGACAAATAACTTTGATAAATACAAAATCAAGAAAATAAAACCAACCTCCAACCCCCAAACCGTGAAGAAATAGCAACCAGGAACTCCGACCCTTATATGCAGCCTGCTTACACATTTCCTCAAACAGTTCATATGCATAGATATAAAGCACATCAACACAAAACAAAGAACACAATTTATTGGAGTGGAGGGGAGAGAGGATGAGGCAAATCAAGAGAAAAAGAGGAGTGGGTACCTCGAATCAGCAAAGGCATGGAAGTGGAGAGATGGGCCGCAGGAAGCTGTGGCCGCTGCTCCATTTAGAGGGGCCAGGGATGGAGGTTGCAGAGCATGTCTTCCTCTCCTATCTCTTCTCGCGGTGGAAGGCGTCAGCAGCTATGGAGGAGACATGGCTGGCTATCCAAGAGGAGCAGGAAGAGGGTGACCTTGCCCTTCTCGTGGTTGTGGAGGAAGAAGACGACCATTGACGCAAGCAAGAGGATGGTGGAGAGGGGCTCGGCCGCGGACTCCACGCCAAGTAGCTCGGGAGAGGCAGGAAGTCCTCCGCTGCTCCAAACCTTGGTGGAGGTCCCCCATGGAGGGCTTCCTCCTCCGCCTCCTCACCTACTGTCTCAAAAACATGGAGCTCAACTAAGAAGACGAGCAGGGGACGGAGCAAGATGCGCGCGAAGAAGATGGCGGAGAGGAGGACCAGCGGCGGCCTCGTTGAGCGCCAAGCGGCGGAGAGGAGGCTTGAGGATGGTAGAAGATCGGCGGCGATGGGAGAGATGACGTGCGGGAAGGAGGAGTAGCGGGCGATTCGCTGTGACGGATTGAGGCGGCGGCTGGGAGGTTTGTGGGATGTGGCCAGGAAGGCCTTTTTCTCCTTTGCGGGATTTTTTTGTCGGCGGTCTTCGTGCAGAAGCCAGCCACACCTACGGCTACTAACGAGCCCAGGCCCGGTTCTTGGTGGGGCCCCTGCGAATGGCCTCAGATGGGCAGGACATGTCTTGTTGCATGGATTTATCTAGCAGGCGTGAGCCAACAATCAACGGACGAGATTTGCTGATGGGAAGATCGGACGGTCCAGAATCGAGAATCGCTGTGAGGAGGCCATGGGGTTGCAGCAATTATACCTTTAGATGAGAGCAACCCACCATTGATGAAGATGGCGAACCACATGCATTGTTTTCCTCGAAATAGGCTTTCGTCCCGCCATATTAATATAGCAACGAACTGATATAAGGTAGAGACCACCTGTTGTGGGTATACTTTATGGGTATATCAACGACGTGGCCTAGATCCGGCAAGCCCGGGTGGCCCACAGATGGTAATGGTGGCATGGGGCCCATCGGGCTGGCCGATTGCTGTTGATCAAAGAAGGATGAAGTCAGCCCGGGGAACTGGAGCCGGATCCCTAGACCTCTGAAGGAGGACGGATCGTGGAGAACCCATAAAGTATCTAGGATCCCGATGCGGCCATAAGGAAGCGGATCCTTGGCATTTCTGACAAGATATTGTACCGTAGTTAGGCAACTTGTATTCCGGCTAGGACTCTCCATGTAAACCCTAGATCCGTGCGCCTTTATAAGCCGGATCCAGGGAGCCCTAGAGGCACAACCACAACCATTGTAACAACGCGCAAGCGCCCAGATAATTCCAGACAAGCAACAGTAGGCCCTGTCATCGTAGGTGTTCCGAAGCTGGGTAACTCGCGTACCACCGTCCCGTGTGCACTCCGCCCTATGGCCCTACTTCTTCTCCCACATCGTGAGATCCCTCCTCGGTATTGTCGGTGGGCAACGCGGGTTGGCGCCCACCGTGGGAGCACGAGGGCGTGGAGGCCGGGCAGGAGGGCTCGCCATAGGGAGCTACGACGACTCGAATCATTTGTGAGCGCGTACTCTGGCAAAAGAGATTTCCGATCGTCCGTCCAGGACGAATTACGAGATTACGACTAGGTCAGAGCCCCGTCAAGCTCTCCATCGTCCCCAATCGGCACCATCCACATCTTTAGCAGGCGAGGCAGTCGATTCGTGAGCTTGTAGCAGTAATGCGCTGACGCGTCCGCCGCTGAGCTGGACGCTGTCGCGAAGATCCGATCTGAGTCGCAGGAGCTTCTTAAGGAAGGTTCCGCCTTAGATCAGGAAAAATCAAAACCCACCCAATCCGCCCCTGAGCAAGGTGGAAGACCAATGCAGATCCGCCTAGGTCTCCCAGGTGTTAGAGAAGCAAAGGTGTCACTTCGTGCACTTCTTGGCCCATACCGCAGGAGACGCCCTCCACCAGACGAGGCCGATCCTTTGCAGGTTGAGGCACCCGGAAACAACGTAGCTCAGGATGCACGGACGGTCGGAGATAGCGACGCTCCGGGACAAGAGGAAGCCGGAAACCCTGAGGAATCAATCCTCGGTAACTTGAGCCCAAATTCCGACGATGCCTCCTCAATAGGCACAGAAGAATACAATCGCTTGACGAAGGAGCTCGCGATTGGGGAAGAAGATGACGGCGCTTCATCCATGAATACAGAGGAATTCAACCGCAAGCTCGAGGAACTCGGAGGCGGTGAGCAAGCTGAAGTGGAATCCGCCCAGCCGATGCAGGTTCTAGCAACCGTGGCACCGCTGGATCAGCCGGAAACGGAAGACGAAGCCTCCAACTCCGACCCAGGACCATCCAACGTAAGGTCTCCGTTAGATCGGGCACGACCGCGAAAGGATGTCCTGTCACCAGAAGAGATGGTCGAGCAAGCACGCATGGATTTAGTCGCAAAGTCCGATATCCTCAACAAGCCAATAACTCCCGAGGAAGCTGCAGATCCGGAGGCCTTAGAAGCCAAAAGACAGGAGATGCTAGCGACAGCTCAGAAGTTTGCCAAGACCGCAGCCGCAATGCTAGAAGAAAGAACCATAGCGGCGAACTTCGTGGACCACTTTCAGAAGAAGGATCGCGAGGTCGATGAATCTCTCGAAAAGGTCAGGCAACTCGAGAAGCACTGGGAGGCCAAGGTAAAATTTGTGCAGGAGGAAGAAGCTAGAATCAGGCGAGAGGCCATCCTTCCCCGCAAGATTACCTTCGCAACACCCACAGAGCAGCAGCCGCTCGCAACTCCAAAGGATAACATGAAGAAGGCTGCGGAGCTCCTGAAAAAGAAGGACGAGGAGATTGATATCAACTACGTCCGGAAGCTCGTTGCCTCAGCAATGCAGCAACAGAGCAAAGCAGACACTTCGCGCAGGTTAGCATCCAATCCGGAACAGTGCATATCCACCGCGCAGAAGGACGCCATAGCAAGTCAACACCGTGATGGCGAGTCGCGCACCGGATCTACGGAGCGCAGGAGGAAAGTCAGAGATCATCCAAATCCAATCCCCATACCATCGGATTCAACTCCGAAAAATCCGGCAAATGGAAAGGATGCGATGTATACTGGCAGAGATAAGTATCGTGTTCCATCACCGCCACCCCGAGCTTCGCGTCCTCCGCTACCCCCTCGACGTCGCAGTCCTCCCGCCGGAAACACCAGGCCCCATGGGCCAGGTGGAATCAATATCCGCGACAACATGCCGCCTCCTAGAGACAGGAGCAGGGAGCGTACGCCGGAACCACGCAGAAGCCGGAACCGAGCCTCGCGAAGCCAAGGGCGCGATAGGAACAGGAGCAGGGAGCGTACGCCGGAGCCACGCAGGAGCCGGAACGACGGAGGCGACCACCACCAAGAGGAAAGGAGCCACCGAAGCCGGAGCCAGCCGCAGGGCCACGCAGGAATCGAAGCGGAAGAACATCTTACGGGCCCTCGCGGATCTCCCTCGCCACCACCAGGTGGAGACGGAGGTGGAGGCGGAGAGCGGTGAAGATCCGCCCGCTCGAAATCACCCGGCGGTGCCCCCCGTGATGCCCGGGATCGCCTCAACGAGTACAGATCCGACTACATCGGTCCAAGGTGCTTTGGCCAGATGATCCGAGAGGAACCAAAGCCAAGAAGCTTGAACCTTAAGCTACCAGGAAACCTGAAGCATTATGATGGCAGCGAGAGGCCGGATACCTGGATTGAGGATTACTACAATGCAGTAACCTTTGCCGGAGGAACCCAATATAGCCTGCCGCATGCTCCAGTTGTACCTTATTGGTCCAGCTCGTGTTTGGCTCAGTGACCTTGAGGAAAACACTATCTTTTGCTGGTTGGACCTGAAGAAGGCTTTCGAGAACCACTTCAGGGGTACCTACAAGAGACCGGCCACCACCAGCGATCTTCAAGCTTGCATCCAGAAGAAGGGTGAGACATCTAGGAGTTTCCTCACCCGATGGTTGGCAACCAGAAACGAGTGCGAGAACGTAGATAACCGCACAGCAATGCACGCCTTCATCGGTGGTTTGCAGCGTGGGGGGCTGCTGCGCCACAAGCTTACCTGCCTGGTGAACGCGAACAAACTCACTCTTGATGAGATGATAAACATCGCCAGCGATCATACTGCCGCCGATGACGACGCATGCGGAGATCTTGCAGCTACAGCCATACCCCTGCACCAACAGAAGAAAAACCGTGATAACGGCGTCGGCCAACGACTAACGACGGAAGAACCCCCGAGACGGAAGGGCGGGTGAACATGGTAGCCATGGCCGTTCAACGCGGAGGTTCGGGAGGTGGAAGAAGAGCGCGGACGTGGAAACGGAAGCGAGGCGAGGGGGCGACCAGCGGTTGTGAGGTCACCCCATGACCCGGATCCAACGCTCCCCAAACGTACGAAAGAATACGGGGATATGCGTGCCTGGCCCATCTGGATCAAATGGGCAAATCCACCTTACAATACGCAGCGCAAGTGGGTCCAACGATCTGAAAAATGACCGGAGGC